>CM062807.1:1029211266-1029811266 GCA_031772625.1 Pinus tabuliformis | reverse complement strand
TAAGCTAATCGGGGTAGAAATAGAGGTAAGGATAATTACAGAGGCACGTAAGCATCTGAATTGGCTATTTAGGATCCGCGAAGGACGATTGAAGACATTCATGGAGGCTTAAAGGATGAATAAGAGAAGTACATTAATAAGCCGTAAAGGGCTTATAGGTCTATGCGAAGAAAGGGTTAGAGTATAAAATGACATCACAACCATCTCAGGGTGTAGAAACTTGGTTCCTACTTCCCCCCATACTACTTCGGGTGAGACTTCGGTCCGCACTCCACGGATTGATGCTGAAAGGGCTAGTAGTGTAGGGATTTGCTTGGCTAACTTAACAATAAACCTAGGTCAGGGCCCATCAAGCCAACACTTGCACCAAGGCATACATATCCTTGTCATAGGTAGGGTAGTTAAGAACTACCACATGAAATACTTTAGAATGGTAGCATACAAAGATTCCTCCTTGCATGAAGATTGTTCCCATAACATACCCACTCGTATCCGCCTCTAATTCAAAGGATCATTGCAAGTTTGGTGATACCAGAAGTGGTGCTTGACTATTATTCTTCTTTAGCTCCTCAAAATCCCTTTGCTAATCCTTTCCCCAATGGAAAATTTTGCCACTTTCTTTTATGGCATGGAGCGATGTTGCTACTGTTGAAAACAAAACTATGAATTTCCTTAGGTACTATGCTTCCCCAATAAAACTCCTAACCTCAAAAACATTAGCAGGTACCAACCATTTTATGATTGCCTCCATCCTGGGAGAATCTATCTTCATCTCTCATCGATCTATCACATACCTTAGATACACCAAAAACTACTGCATAAACACACACTTATTGAGATTTGATAGTAATTAGTGCTTCTTTAATGTCTCTAATAGTTGCGTCAAATGTTATATGTGCTCTTCCTAGGTACCACTATATACCAATATATCATCCAGATAGACAATAACAAATGAATCTATAAAAAGGCATAGTTCATCATTCATTAATCTAAAACGTAGTTAGTACATTACATAGGCCAAATGGCATGATTAATCACTCATACAAACCTTGCCTCGTTTTGAAGGAAGTCTTCCATGTATCTTCTTCTTTGACTCAAACTTGGTGATATCCAAACTTTTAAGTCCAACATGGTGAAGTACTCTACTTGTTGCAATTGATCTAGCAGACCATTTATCCTGGGCAGGGGGTATCTGTTATTGAGCATGATTTTGTTCAATGCCTTGTAATCTATACACATCTTCCACGTCCCATCCTTCTTTAGCACAATGGTGATGGGTGATCCACATGGTGATGTACTCGGTCGAATGATACCCTACTCCAGTAGTTGCTAAAACTGTTTCTTCACCTCACTTGCTTCTATAATAAACTGTCTGTATAACCCAATTTTTGGAAATGGGGAGTTTGAAAATAGTTGGATCTCATGCTCCACTTCCTTCTTAGATGGTAACCCTTTAGCATCTTAGAACACATCCCTATATGCATGCAACAAATATTCCATTTGTTGTTTCTTTTTCTTAGTACACCCCTCCAGGGATGCCTTGCCTCTTACTAACTCTTATATAGACTGATTTTCTCTTAAAAATAATAAAAATACTTCATGTTGACACTGATCAATTTCTTAGCTTGGTTGGAATTTAACAATGAAATGTTTGACTTGTCTTTGTGTGCATTGATGATGAAAGATTTTCCATCCTTGACAAGATGGTACTGGTTGGATCTCCGCATGAATATTGTATCTCACATGTACATGTAAGGACTCCCAAACACGACTCCACATACATCAAGGGGAACAACATCTAGTTCTACTTCATCAATAAAATAAACATTGATAGCAAATATAATTTTGCACTGTTTTGTTACCTTCAACTTTGCATCCTTATTTACCCATCCCAGTGGATATGGGCTTGGATGATCACGAACTTCCAATCCCTATTTCTTGACGAGATCTATTGCAATGAGATTCACCTGCACTCCTAAGTCAAATAAAGCATCAATCTTGGTCTTCTTGACTTGTATATTTATATGGAATAGTTTGGTCATTTCTTTCCCTTCCTGGTTCTGAAGGTTACTTAGATTCACCTCCTTTTGCACTAATCTACATATGATATTTTAAGTCCACATCTGAACTACTTTCAACTTGGTTCCTCGAATCCATGACCATGAGATTCTTTTTCTTATTGTATTTCTTCTTATTCTTCGAGTCTAGCTCTAGATGAAATTTTTGACACTTCTCCTCTGTATGTCCATCAATGATCCAAGTGGATATTGGTGGCCACTCACTTATTCCACATAGGCCTCTAGTCAGTTTCATCTGTTTCCTTGTTTATTTCAACATTTTCTAGTTTTAGCAGTTTTTTGTGTCCTAAACTTTTGAAGGAGTTTTGACCCCCTAAATGACATTTTTTTGAGGTCCGTAGTATGCCCATAGCCATAGGCAAGGGCCTACCACAAATCTTGTAGTTTTAGGAGAGACCTTTCCAACAAGGTATCGTACACGCTAAATGAAGATAATATGACCAAGTTACAACCCCGGGAAGTTGGTTGCTGAACTAACCCCAACGGGCCCACAAACTCTTGGCATTCCATCTCTTGGGGTTAGTGTTTTGGTTGTTTAGGGTTTTCCATTGTTGTTCAATAATAAATAGGCCATTGAGCCTCATTGTAACACAATTCAAAGGCATGTAGCCACCACATCTCTTCTTAGAGATAAGCTACCATTACCCGAGCTAGTTTATTTCCATTCTATTTGTAAGCACATTTCAGTATTCTAATATTAATGAAATAAAGTGTTATTTCTGCTGCATTTCCATATTTATGGTTGTATTTGTATTTTTTTGCATTCCTGTTTAAGTTCGGATTAGTGGTATCATAGTGGTCTTATCTTTCTCTGTTTTTCTTTTCATGTCCCCAATGAGGTCAGGGTGTAAGGAGTTAGGGCTCAATTTGGTTGTATCTTTGCAAGACCAACCTTGCAAACCCCGATGACCTCTTATGACAGAAGAAAAGAAAGATGGGGGGCAGGAGATCCTATCAAAATATTTCTCAAGGAAGCCCTTGAATGAAAAAGGAATGTGATGATGGATAACTTTGCCCAAATCCTTTGACGACTACCCACAGGCGATGCATCTTCATCCAGTAGCTACCTTGGAGGTGCCATTCCTTTTAAGGTACAAGTTAACTTTGACATTCTCATATTTGAGGGCCAAATAGATGTAGAAGCCATAGATAAATGGTTGAATCTATTGGAAGGATATTTTTCAGTGCATTACTTTTCCAATTGGGAAAAAGATTACTTTTTCACTTCTCAAAGTCACCCCACACGTCAAGGACTAGTGGGAAACCTACTGTGAACAAAAGTATGAGAGGGAATCCTCACTATTTTTAGCCACACCCACTTGGGATTCTTTCTGAGAAGCCATCAAGGAACAATATTACCCTATCAAGATCTATGAAGATAAACACATAAAGTGGACCATGCTATGACAGGGAAGGGACCAACATGTTTTGGAGTTCACAAATTTTTTCCATACCCTCCACATAAAATTGGGTATCAAGGATTTAGAATGGAATTTAGTATTAAAGTACCATGACTTCCTGTAGAAGTACATCCAGAATGAGATGGAGTTCTTGGACATCTCCTCTCTTGGCACAACATATCGATATGCTGTCAAGATTGAGTAGAAGTTTAAACAGAAGAAACACAACTTTAGATCTGCGAATACAAATCAAGGAAAAAGCGCCTCCAAACTATTAAGCAATGGCCAAAGCCAAGGCAAGGTGATCCAAGACAACCCGCTGAAGCTGCAAGAAAATAAAAACACCCTGAAGACAAAGAAGGACACAAGAAAATGGTTTGAGTTCCATAGGAGCTCCACTCATAACACAAGTGAGTGTTGAGCTAAGTAGTCACTGGTAGCCGAGTTGAAGGCTTTCAAATTAGACACATGTTCTGAATATGATTCAAAACCCAACAAGGGGAATGACAAAGGGGAGTAGATCATTGATGAAGAGCCCAGTGCCGTTGTGGCCACCACTAAGATCTAGAAGAATAAGCCTGAAGATCTAGATAAGGGGGAACACCTCTTCCACTCACAAATGTGGGTGAAAGGTTCTTCATTGCAGTTCATTACCGAAAGTGGAAGCTGAAAGAACCTCATTTCAACAGAGGTCGTGAAGTAGTTGAGCCTACTGATGACAGTACATCTGTAGCCATACATCATTGGGTGGATTCATCAAGGAGGAGATCTCCACGTTACCTAGTAATGTCATCTTCCCTATAACATCAAGCCCTTCACCAATGAGGTATTGTGTGATGTTTCTCTTCTTGAAGTTTGTGATGTATTATTAGGACAACCATACTTATGGAAGTGACATGTTGTATATGAGTCTAGACCTTGCTCTGTGATTATTACTTTGGGAAATAAGTTGTATAGGATACCAGAGGTAGCCCCGCCTACCGCCGTCTCTTTGATCACTGCAAAGCAATGAAGTAAAATCATTTCTCAGACCAAGAAATTTGTTTTCCTTATGATTCGCCTTCAGGGCAAGAAGAAGGTTGTGGCCATAGCTTCCATATAAGGCTCCTTTGCACAAAAAAAATAGATGGACAAGGTCATGGAGGAGTACATGGACATTTTCACCTCACCTACAGGGGTGCCTCTACATTTTCAGGTCATGCACTCCATCGATCTGACCCTGTACGTGCCACTACCCAATGGACTGATCTATCGATGCTCTGTTATAGAGAATGATGAGATCAAGATGCAGATTAAGGAGTTGTTGTAGAAATGACACATCAAGCCAAGCTCATCACCCTCTGTGATCCCGATTATATTGGTACAGAAGAAGGATGGGACCTAGAGAGACTATATTGACTATCGGGTGCTGAAAAATATCATTGTCTGGAATAGGTACCCAATCCCACAGATTGATGACCTTCTAGAATAGCTCAAGGGGGCCAAATATTTTAGCAAGATTGACTTGAAGTATAAATATCACCAGGTTCCTATTGAACCCTTTGATATGTAGAAGACCTCCTTAAAATCCAAGGAGGGACTTTTTGAATGGTTGGTCATGCCTTTTGGGTTGACAAATGCCCCGGTAACCTTCATAAGATCGATGGATGACATCTTGTGACCCTTCACCAATGCATTCATGGTGGTGTATTTAGATGACAACTTAATCTTTAGCCAAAGTTGGGAAGAGCACCTCCATCATATTTGACATGTCCTTCAAACCCTACAACAACAAAAGCTATGTGCCAAATTAGAGAAATAAACTTTTGCATGACCCAGGTTCAATATCTGAGGTACATCATTGATGAGAAGGATGTGCATGTAGACCTAGCCAAGATACAAATCATTTTGGATTGGCCATCCCCAACCACTCTAACAAAGCTCCACAACTTTCTCGGTCTTGCCAATTTCTATGGCAGGTTTGTGTTAGGGTTCTCTCATATCACTTGGCCTTTAAGTCAAGTCACCAAGGGAGGAGTGAAAGAAATGTTTTTTTGGTCCAAAACCCAACAAACGGAATTATATGAGTTGAAGTATTGCCTCTGCTCTGCACCAATTCTCACATTACCAGACATACAATAACCATTTGAGATTAATATAGATGCCTAAGACTATTATAAGGGTGCAGTTCTTACTTAGTAGGGGCATCTAGTAGCTTACCACAGTGAGACACTTTCAGACACAGTCCAAAAGTATCCCCCTTATGAAAAATAAATGTAATCCACTGTGCAAGCCTGCTATCAATGGAAGCATTACATTATTGGGAAGGAAATTGTCATCCACACAGACAACCAACCCTTGCAGTTCATACAGGCACAAGGGAACTTGTAGAATGATCGCCCTCAGAAATGGTCCACATACTTGCAACAATTCCATTTGAACATTAAGTACAAGAAGGGAAACACCAATAATGTTGTAGAATGCCTCGGTTGACTAGCATTCATGGTGCTGATCACTGTTCTCGACTCCTGTTGGCATGAGACTTTGGGGTAGCCTCATATTTACAAGAGCGATCCAGAATTTAGCAGCACATACAAGCCACTCTTGGAAGGTAAGAAAGTTCCAAATTTTCACCTCTAGGATGCACTGTTATACCACCTGGGACACATTTGTGTTCCTTCAAGTGAGTGTGCCAAGATGATTTGGGAGGCACACTGTAGTCGGATCACTGGACATTCCAAGGTAGAGAAAACAATGGCAGTACTGCAAAAGTATTTTTATTGGTTGAACCTTCACCAAGATGTTGGGAAGTACATGAAATAATTCACTGCCTATGCCATTTCCAAACCAATCATCAAGAATAAAGGCCTATATACTCCTCTTCCTACTCCTAGTCGACTTGGGAATCCATCTCCATGGATTACATGTTAGGCATTCATTCTTCTAAGCACGACAACAATTATGTTTTCATGGTCATCAATAGATTCTCTAAGATGGTCATTATGGCACCCGACAAGAAGAGTATCACAATAGAGACCACTACTAAAATATTTTTTGAGTGAGCATGGGTACATTTCAGGATCCCACAGTCCATTGTCTCAGATTGGGACAATAAATTCCTGAGCTCATTTTGGTCAAGTCTCTGGTTGATGCTGGATATGAAGCTTACTACGTCCACGACCTTCCATCCCCAAACTGATGGCCAAACAAAGTTCGTGAAAAAGAAGATCATACACATTCTACACATGTACAACTCGAAGCATCCACACACATGGGATGGAAGCCTCCCTTATGTCCAACACAACTATAAAAGGGCTCTCCACGGCTCAATCTGCCATAAACCTTTTCAAGGAGGGTTGGTATTTCATCCATTATGTCCAATTTATACGGCCATACCATTTACAGCTACTCGGACAGATTTGGCTCATGTCTAGTCTGAAGTTGATAGGGCTAACAAATTCATTGAGAAAATTCAACACATCTGCCAGTAGGGCCATGATATATTGGACATAGTCAATGTTAAGTACAAGCAACTCCATGATTAACATTGGGTTCCGCCTAAGTTCCAGGTGGATGACAAAGTTTGGCTACATTTGCAGAAGAAGCACCTCGTTGGACCTCACTGCAAGCTTCACCAGCTATGATATGGGCCATACACCATTACCAATGATATAGGGGAAAATTCCTTCGAGCTCAACATTCCATCGCTCCTTGGTCTACACCCAATTTTCAATGTAGATCGCCTTCAACCATACTTTCCACCATTGTTGGACCCATCCGATAATGTAAAACAACTCACACCAATAGAGATGAACCTAGATTGCATGGAGCATGACACAACTGATTAGATCATGGATACACTGATCAAGAAAACTCGCCAATAGAGGATCCAACTATATCTAGTTTTCAAAGCAATCCAACTCCTTCACTAGGGCAAGTGGTTCACCAAGGATGAGGTTCAACATAAATTTCCTCACTCCATGGAGGCTCTGCATGCAAGGGGGACCATTGATTCCTTAGGACGACAAAATTATCTAGGTGGATATTGGTGGCTATCTACCTATTCCACCTAGACCTCTAGTCAGTTTTATTTGTTTCCTTGTTTATTTAAGCATTTACTATTTTTAGCAGTTTTTTGGGTCTTGAACTTCCGGAGCAGTTTTGACCCCCTAATGACATTTTTTTGAGGTCAGTAGCAGGATCATAGCCATAGGTAGGGGCATGCCATAAATCCTATATTACTCAGAGAGACATTTATAACAACCAAACAAGGATAATATGACCAAGTTATGACCCCGGAAAGTTGGCTTCCCAACTAACCCCAACAGGCCCACAAACTCTTGGCATTCCATCTCTTGAGTTAGGGTTTTGGTTGTTTGGGGTTTTCCCTTATTGTTTAATAATAAATATGCCCTTGACCCTCATTGTAACACAATTCAGAGGCATGTAGCAACCACAACTCTTTGCAAAGATAAGCTACCATCGCCTGAGCTAGTTTATTTCCATTATGTTTGTAAGCATATTTCAGTATTCTGATATTAATGAAATGAAATGTTAGTTCTGTTGCATCTCTATATTTATGGTTATATCTATAATTTTTTTCCTTCCTGTTTAAGTATGGATCAGTCAATGTTGCAGTTGTTGCTGGTATCTTTGCACTAATGTGTTGTGGCTTCAATATTTTTATCTTTTCCCCCTTTTTAATTTGTATTCACCTCCTTAGAAGTATTTTGTTGCTTCTTCTACTTCGATCCACTTGATTTTCCTCTCTTCAAGCCTATGTTCTCTAGGTATTGTGCTTGTACACAAGCCTGTCCACTGATTTGGGGTTTAACAACATCACTTGCTTGTGCAGATGGAAGTGTAGAGCCCCTATCTACTTGAGGAGTACATATGGGTTCTTTGGGGAGATACCCACCATTATGGCTATGTTTCTAAACTCTGTGGTGTACTCCTCCATGCTTTGCCCCAAATTTTTCCTGAAGTAGTGCCACCAGATCCATTGGTCCTATACATACCCAATAGGGTAAAACTGTGACTTAATGAGTGTTTTTAATTCCTCCACTTAGTCACTGGAGGCTCTCCCTCCAACCTTATGGTCTTCGTGTGGCTATCCCACCAATTCAAGGTGTGACCCTCTAATTTCAGTCGCGCAAATGACATATATTTTTCTTACTCAATTTGATGGATGTTGAAATAAACTTTCGGTTGCTGTAACCAGTGATTCAGCTTCAGAGCGTCGATCTCGTGGTAATATGACTTGCTATTGACCTTTGCTTCCATTTTAAATAAGGGCTATGATTGATCCACGAAACTCAAACTGGGTTAATATTGTATGGGTTCTTTCATTGGCTAACTCTCCATTTCATCCTTATCTCCTAACCCCCCTTCTCATTTGTCCTATGCATTTGAACCCCCATCTTCTCCAAATATACCAAGCTTATTGTTCAAGGTCACTATGAGGAGATTTACATTATGTATCATGTCAATGAATTGTTTTTCTAGCTGCGAAAACCTCCCCTCTGTAAGCTCACGAGGCTTACTCACAAATTCGTTGACCATAACTAGGGTTTTTCTGACTTTTCACCTAGTCGAGATATATCCACTACAAATTTCCACAAAATACCCAAAGAAATATACTTTGATACCAATTTGATCCTTAAACTACTGTTGTAGTTTTTTTGGATTAAAATTGTACCAAAAAGCACCCCCTTAGCAGTGGGTTGTTACCTGCAAAGGAACACAGTCAAAATTGGTGTTGTTAGTGTATAGACTTAAATAAACACAACATTGTAAATAATGGATACAATGCATACAAAAGCATAGACTTAAAAAAAGAGGTGCATGAACATAAAAATTATCAAATGGATAAAACACATGAATAATATATGGAAAAATCTCCCTTATTGATTGTTGGTGGTAGAGGTTGAATACAATAAGAATACTAGAACACTTGAAGAGAATTCCTTAAGCTACGAAGCTCAAAAATCCTCAGCAAGGATGTTTCTTTTCCTCAACCTCTTTGCAAGTTTCTCCTCTCTCTCAAGGAAGTGTGAAAACTCTCCATAGGGTGGATTTCTATTCACTCACTAAGATGTTGGATTTCTTAAAAGAAATTTGGCCAACATGCTAGCGCTCTTCACTTCCTCGGTTCACCAATGAAATGGTGGTTTTCTTACAAGCAATTTGGCTAGTATAACAATGTCTCTTCTTTTGGCTCTTCCGTGGCTTCTTTATATAGAGTTTTTTAAATCCCTCTTCCCTCTCTTGGTACATGTATGATAAAGACACATGAGTAGGACAAGAGGATTCCATTGAGGGATGCACTTATCCAAGGTGGCTCAAATTCGGCTGTACTAGGCTGACCTTGTATCAAGAAATCAGCTCCAAGTGTGTGGAGTGGTCTCAGACTCCTGAGTCACGTTTTCTCCAACCATGCACTTTTTTTATTATATGCCATGCACACGTATTTATCGAAGAAATATATGCGTGACCTTAATTGATTTCCTTTATAAACTTTGGACCTTAGGAGAACCTTTGATTTTTTGAATCTTTATAATGTATTCGGCTGGAAAAATGTCCACCTGTGCATTCTACTGGACACTTTTAATGTCTTCTGGATTGTACTAGCAGGTGTATGATTTTCTGGTGTTAACAATTGCCCCCTGATGTATGAGGTTAGGAGTAGACATATAGCCAAAATACATCATGTTTTCATTTTCTTTGAAGAGCTTGATTATATTTTCGAGAGAGAGGATAGCTTGTTTCGGAGATGAGTAGAGAAAAATCCTTGACTGAGTATAAATGATACCCATGCTTTGGTGGAAACACTTTAATAATGGTGTGTTTTATAAGAGGCAGGCATGTCCCATGCTCGTTATGATGGCTAATCGGAATTGATTACAATTGGAAAACAACTGATTTGTGTCCAACCAACTTTTTTGTTTATTGACCTGCTAATAGCTGACGATGAACATTGTTGGTGCCCTAAAGGGCACTTTCTGGTCAAATACGAGAAATATTCTTTTCCTATGCATATCTTGGTGAAGCACTTTCTTAATGGGTGTTATGGCATGCACAGATATTTGGTGGCAGGTACCTCCCCCACCTCATAATATAAGCACTGCTAAATGAGGTGCTCAATGAAGCAGTTGTCTTCGAATATGTGAATGGGCTACAACAGTAACTAAGTATGGTACCATCTTGACTCAGATGTTTTGAGTTGATGTCGAATGTCAAGGGAACCGATGACATCACTGGGAAATAATGGTTCCCAATGTGCCACTTGAGGATATCCATATTAAGGGAGGGAGCATCCAAGGTACTACCTCTTTCCTGGAATACATTTTTTGAAGTCGACAAGAAAGGGGTTTTATCTACCAGATGCGATGAGTCGGGAAATAGATATGAACAAATTGTAATAAATTGGGTTAGATAGTCATGATACCCAAGGTTATCGATATTAGAGGATACAGATAGCTCTTTTTAGGTCTGAGCTCAAGATGCAAACTTTGCATTAAGAATCTTGGAGCCAAGCTCTGCAACGACAAACCCAAAAAACATATTTGTGCAAAGAAAAATCCTTGTTTCTTGAGACCATTTGTTTTCCTTCTTCCCCTTATTCAAGATGGTTCTTGATTATTTTTTAGTTTGGCAAGGTCTTCCACACCATTATCAACTTCTGCTACCTTGTTCCGCCATTTGGACACCTCCTGTAGGATTTCTGGGTCACTGTAATTCCTACAGGATCATTCTATAGAAAACACAGTCCCTTAGTAAACTAAAGTAAAGGAGTGGAAAAAATGATAGATATGGTGGAGGAATGAATGGTAATGAGTGGAAAAATAAAAATGTGAGTGATAGGGGTCTCTTTGTGATCCTCCTTTGCTCTTTGACCGTCCTTCTTGCTAACCTGCAAATGGAAATTTCATGAAAATGGAGAGGATGCTCTTTTTTTTTTCAAGAATGAAATGGGATGGATGAATGATGAATAGATAGTGAATATGAAGTGGATGGAGCGCTTGGAGTACTATGGTGACCTTGGCCTTTACAAAAAATTATTCTTTTAACTGTTGTCCTCATTCCTTGAAATCATCACCCTTCATAATTTGACTTTTTAACATTGCATGAGTGAAGGAGTGAGTTGCAATTAACTAGCTAAAGGCGGCTGGGACTGCTGACCAATATTTATCTTATAAAACCTCATCTCTCATGCATTGACAACAAATTTCTAACTATAATATGCTCAAGAGAAGAGGTCAAGAATATTGCATACCTGTACCTACCTGATGGTTGTTGGAGAAACATGCATGTTGCTGCTGAGTTGATGTTGATGTGTAGGTGTTGGATGGTGATGATGATGATCCTGATGCTGCTGCTAAACTCTGGAGGAGCTTCTTTGACCTTTGGATCTCTTTGAAAACTGCTCACTGCCAATCCTGTAGGTGTTTTTCTATATCATGTAGGTTTGCAGAATGACGACTTGTTTTTTCAATATCTGCCAAACAATAGACTGGATTGAGCTGAAATGTTTTGAGCATGTTTTCATCATCATTATGCACCTCCCCATAGAACAATTTTGGTCAATGGATGCAGGGATCTCAAGAAAAACTAAAAATGGCTGAAGGTGATGGAGGATGATTTCTTGGAAATCACGCACTAGAATTTGCTGAAATTTCTTGGGCTTGGTACCATCATCCATATGCATCTCCCCATGAAACAACTTTTTAAACAGATGTACAAATATTGAGAAAACAATAAAATGGCTGAAGGTGATGGAGGCCAATTTCTTGGAAACTGTGCACTGGAATTTGCTGAAATTGATTGAGCATGTTACCATCATCCATATGCATCTCCCCCTTAAACAACTTGGAAAATGGATGCATGGTTTTCAAGTCATGGCAAAAACAAATTTCTGCTCTATGTATTTTTGTTATCCTATAGTAAAATAGAGCATCTTGTAGTTTTTTAGGACAACAAGCAAACTAAATGGTAGAAGCTTGAGAATGATGGGTGGATGGTGAAAGTAGATGAGGGTGATGGATTGGCATGGCCTTGGCCTTGCTGGAGCATTTGAGAAAAGTAGGAGAAAGTCAAAATTTGACTTCTTTTGACTAGGCTTGACCAATTTTTCTTTTAGTACCAAATTGTTTTTGTTGCTTGCAGATGTTGGAGAGTACATGCATGCATGGAGCAAGGATTCTTTTATTTTTTCTTGTTTTTTTTAGGCCTACTAACCGCCTCAATGAGGTTTTCAACTAGTAGGTATGCCTAGGCACCTCAAAGGAGGTTTTCACCTAAGATCTTTTCTTTTTTTCTTTTTTCTTTTTTTCCAAGCCATTGACCGCCTCATGGAGGTTTTCAATCAATGAGCCAATCTGAGGCGCCTCCAAGGAGGTTTTCACCTTAGATTTTTATTTTTATTTTTCTCTTATTTTTCATTTTGTTTTTTTTTTGTTTTGTTTTTCTGTTTTTTTGTTTTTTCTTCTACCCTACCCTACTTGAAAAAAAAAAAAATCACTTTCAAGTATAAGAATACTTCCAATGGAGCCATGTGCACATCAAGATGATAGGACAAATGATGTGGAGGCTTGAAATGTATGCTTTGACATGTACCTTGATTTTAGAGACAAAATGATTTGACTTTGAAAGGATCAAGTATAGTTGAGAAATAGAGTTATGTTGCAACTTAGTGACTGTCTGGAACCATATTTCAATATAGTTGTGATTTCCTTGGTCTTTTTGCTCATCTGGATCATTCTTCATGTCTTCTTCTACCATGGCCTTTAAATCTTCCTCTTTTTTCTGATTGTTCTCTTGAATACATGGAGGGTTTGATGGTAACCATGAAGGAGTTCTCTAGATCTCTGATTTTGATGTCTGCTCTTCATCAATTGGATCCCATGGTTCTATGGTATTTTTATTTGAATCTTGTTCTTTTGGATGTGGTCCTTCAATGATATCAAGGTAATCTCTTTCTTGAAATACTCTTCCTGAGCTATGGTGAATACCATTGATCTCAAGAGGAGATGTTTGGAAGTGTTGAACCTCAGCATTGTAAGTGGGCTGAGCTACCTCAATGTGTGGGTTTGGAAATGGTGGTATAGGTAGTTGAGTGGGAGTGTATATTTGAGATGGATGTGGATGGGTTGTGGTTGTGGTGGAGGTGAATTGTAGGGATAACATAGAGTTGGGTATGGAGGATAATGAGGATATTGTGGATGGCTCCTAGAAGTTCCTTGCCAACCTTGGTGCCAAGATTGGTTTTTGGGGTTGATATGGCCAATGTTGCCAGGGAAAAGGTGTGTTCCAATTACTTTGAGGTGGATGTGCATGAGCTTGAAGTTGTGAATTAGGATCTTTCATCATATCAGGCTGAATAGGCTTCCATGGTCCTTTTGGAGCTACATAACATTGTTGCATTGGCAATTGACTTGCTCCATTGTCCTCCTGGTGAACTTCCTTCAACCTTGGTAATGAGGAACAACATTTAACATCATGTGATTTTGCATGGACAACACAAACATCTTCTTTTTCCTTCGTTTGTATTCTTAACATTTCTACTTGTTTGGTTAGATTGCTAAGAATTTCTATTTTAAATTCATCAAACAAATTTCCAAGTTTAGCTTGACTTACCGATCTTGATGCAGATTTACTTACTCTTGCTTTTCCTCTTGATATGTGTTTGCATGTTTCACAAATTTCCTCAAATGATAATTGATATACATCACCTCTACTCATGAGATTAAGGAGATCAATCCACTCATCCCTAATTGTTCTAAGTAAGAGGGTTTTTAGTGTGTCAGATCCTAAATGATGTAGTTTTTCCCTCTTAACATTATACATGAACCTCTCTATTAGATTCTCTAGACTCTCATCTTCTCTTTGATTCATTCTAAAGATTTATTTTTTAAGATCATGATATTTATATTTTTCTAGGAATATATTTTTCATATCATTCCATGATCTTATTGAATTAGTCCCTAAACTCATGAACTATTTAAGAGCTCTATCCTTCAATGTTACCGGAAACAATCTCAAGTTTTGAGTTTTTAATAAGTAAACATAACATCTGCAAAAAATCTCAAATTCAAAGAGAAAGGTTTCCAGATCCTATGGCCTTAGGCCATGAAATTTTGAAAGTAAATATGGAGGGATGTTCTTCATGTGCACACATCCATCAGTATCTTGAATGGGAAATCCGATAGGATCTTCCTCATTTTCATTATCGCGATCAATTTCTTCTACATTCTTTGCCATCTTCTTCTTCTACCTGCAAAAGTGAATGGTGATATGGCTCTTACTGCACCATGTGACCAAATGGGGGGTGGGTTGTTGTTGGAGAATTTTGTTTCTATTTTTATGATTGAATGAAAACTATAATGCAAAGCAATTTCTACTTTTGAAATTAAATATGCCTAATGAAAATATTTTTTTGTTTTTTGTTTTTGCAAAAATTAAAAAGAAATGAATCAACTAGGCAAGAAAACAATGCATACTTTGACACTTCCCCGGCAACGGAGCCAAAAAATGATGCGCCTTGGTATTGCAACAAGAATGATGCAACTCCCAAGGCTATTGACTTTAAATATCAACCTGGGGTTCACACAAACTTAATAGGTATTGACACTATATGTGCTACATACAATGTGTCCTTCCTTTGCTGGCATGATGTAATGGATTGCATGTACTAAAGTTAAATCCTAAACTAATTGCAAAAAATGAAATGTTTGGAATGGAACCTTAACCTATTTCAAGAAAGAAAGTACAAGGAGAGAGATGGAAATTTAATGCTAAATCACACCATTTCGTAATTAACTACCAAGAAACTATGCTTTGCAATAATGATAAATTATCATGAACCAAATGCTACTATCTAAGCATCGAAGTAAGAAGCATCAAACATCACTAATGTGCAAGTAAATGATAAATTATCATGAACCAAATGCTACTATCTAAGCATGGAAGTAAGAAGCATGAAACATCACTAATGTGCAAGTAAAGGGACTGAAATAAATATTTTTTTGTATTTTCATGCAAAATCAAATATGAAAACTAATGGGAATGGAGATATTGGGGTTAAAACACAATCCCTTTTTCTTAACAAATCAATCCTAAGGCCTGTGGGTTATGCACCCACAAAGCCTATTGAAAGCGTTCTTTAGGCCTTCAACCTTTAACCATGGACCATTCAAGAATCAGAGCCACCACTTTATCGGAGCCATATAACTATCGGAATACCATACAGTATCGGAAGCATACATATGGCCTTAAGCCTTAAAAAATTGGCCACACAACATATCGGTTTAAACAACATTACATGAGAAAACCCCACTCCCAACATATATGCTGTATTTCAAATATCATAAGTCTGCACTATAAAATTGATGGGTCTGCCTTCAGCTTTCTACAGCCCTGTTCCAATGTCGACCTCCGAACTATGACAAGCGATCAACCTGACCTCTAATCGCCAATCGGCTTTATCGATGATATCGGCATCGGTGTATCGGCCTTCGCTGCTCCACTGTCCAAATCCTTTGCCTCTCTGATATGCGATCGCCGATCACATCTAGGCCATCGATCTAACGCCAGATCCTACAGATGCCACTTAATCGCAACTTCACATTCACAGTTGGACTTTGGCCAGTTCTGATAACTCATAAAGAGTTCTGCCGATGTGATAAAGATTGATTTGGACTGTTGATCATTCGATCTAACGGCTCCTGTGTGTTCTCAGCCGTTCCTTCCTTATCTTTGGTCTTCCTCACATTTGTCTGCCACTTGATGGATTTCTGTGTTTAAAACACAGTTCTTTGCCATACCTGCATTCGCATCACGACTCCCATGTAACAACATTCATTTGATCGCCATTGATCCTACTGTGATCGATGGTCGATCAACACACATATAAATAGGAAATTAAGACATTAATGTATATTTATATATGAAGCACAGATAGATGCATAAATAAACACTTAACACATGCTTTCTATTATATACAGGGCACGATTACAATTCTAAGGCATTTCAACCTTAGGACAAACCCTCCTTTTGACTACATTTTGTCTATATACTGCTCTCTCCTCTATCTACTACTTTAAACATGCAAGTTCAATCACATATATATAAGGAAACATTGTTGGATTGGATCACAGAAGGATCTGATCAATCCTCTAGCCAAAAGCCTGAAAGCTCTCATATGCATGCATGCATATAACACAAGGCAGATTACAATAATAATAAGTCTTCGAGAGACTTTTATCCATCTTTTTCTATCTTTAAATCTGTTTTAAAACAATTTTTTTTTCCTGTTTTGCTCCCCTGGTCCACGTCTTCCTCTTCTCTCTACTTTGGATTCCTCCCTTTGACTAAGGGTGTTGGATGCTCCTACATCAAACTCCTAAGGCACAAAAGTTTATGACCTCTTGGTCATATGCTTCTCCTTGTCCTTAACAATTCTACCCACTGATATTTCACTTCTTCAGTGGAACTGCCTTCATGGTCTTCTGTGAGCTGCAACCAAACCTCTACAGTAACAGTCTCCTTCTGCTACATGATACCTCACCAAGCTCTCCTCACTCAGTCTTTTTCCATCCTTCAGGTTCTTTCCTTTGGAACCATATGAGAACTCCTTTCTCTAGGTTTGCTGCAAATCTTCTCACTTTCGGCTGTCGTTCTCTATGTGAAAGTAAGACCATAACTCTCCAGCTTTAAACAAATATAGCTCCTGCTCCTTCTTCTTTCTCTTTGGAATCCTCAACCTTCTTTTGCACACAGAATCTTCATCTGCTCTGATACCAAATGATGGGAATTGAGATATTGGGGTTAAACCAAAATCCATTTTCCTTAACAAATCAATCCTGAGGCCTATGGGTTATGGAACCACAAAGCCTATCGGAAGCATTCTTTAGGCCTTCAGCCTTTAACCATGGACCATTCAAGAATCGGAGCCACCACTTTATCAGAGCCATATAACTATCAGAATACCATACACTATTGAAAGCATACATATGGCCTTAAGCCTTAAAAACATGGCCACACAAAATATTGGTTTAAATAGCATTACATAGGAAAACCTCACTCCCAACATATATCCTGAATTTTAAATATCATAAGTCTACACCATAAAATCGGCAGGTCTGCCTTCAGCTTTCCGTAGCCCTGTTCCAATGCCGACCTCTGAACTCCGACAAGTGATCAACCCGACGTCTGATCATCGATCGACTTTATCAGCAATATCACCATTGGCGTATCGGCCTTTGCTGCTCTGCTATCCAAATCATTTGCCTCTCTGATATGCGATCGCCTATCGCATCTGGGCCATTGATCGGATGCCAGATACGATGGCTACCACTTAATCACAACTTCGCATTCAGAGTCAAACTTTGGCCGGTTCCAATAACTCATAAAGAGTTTTGCCGATGCGATAAAGATTGATCTGGACCATTGATCATTCAATCCAATGGCTCTTGTGTGTTCTTAGTCATTCCTTCCTTATCTTTGGTATTCCTCACATTCATCCGCCGCTTGATGGATTTCTGTGTTTAAAACACAGTTCTCTGCCATACCTACATTCGCATCACGACTCCCATGTAACAGCATTCATTTGATCGCCTTTGATCCTACTGTGATCGATGGTCGATCAACACACATACAAACAGGAAATTAAGACATTAACATATATTTATATATGAAGCACAGACAGGCGCATAAATCAACACTTAACACACGCTTTCTATTATATACAGAGCACGGTTACAATTCTAAGGCATTTCAGCCTTAGGACAAACCCTCCTTTCAACTACATCTTGTCTATCTGCTGCTTTCTCCTCTATCTACTACTTTGAACATGCAAGTTCAATCACATATATATAAGGAAACATTGTTGGATCAGATCATGGAAGGATCCGATCAATCCTCTAGCCAAAAGCCTGAAAGCTCTCATACGCATGCATGCATATAACACATGGAAGATTACAATAATAACAAGTCTTCGAGAGACTTTTATCCATATTTTCCCATATTTAAATATGTTTTAAAACATATTTTTTCCTATTTTTCTCCCCTGGTCCATGTATTCCTCTTCACTCCGCTTTGGATTCCTCCCTTTGACTAAGGGTGCTGGATGCTCCTGCATCACAAACTAATTCATTTGGTGATGTGGGAAGTGAATTTAAGGATGCTGGAGGTTCGATGGAAGGGTTAGGAGATGGTTGGATGGTGTGGGTGGCCCTTGGGAGGCTTTTGGTGACTTCTTAGATTTTTTCCATTAATTCGACCTCAAAACAGGCCATTTTAGGAAAACCTACAGGATGTACTAGAAACCTACACGATGATCCTATAGGAATTACAGGAAACCTACAGGATACAACCAAGAGCAAATTGTGAGCTTTTGGAGGTGATGGAAGGCTTAGGGAAGGTGGTAGATGGGGGGAATGGAGTGAGAAAATGCCTAGGATCACTCAGAACTCAAAACCAAAGTTGGGAGATGGATGGATTTGCTCAAAAAGCTTGCAGAAGTTTCCTTGTGAAATGATGAAATTGGTGAGGGTTTAATGTCCAAGCAAATCAAATCCAAATTGGATGGAACAATTTTTTTATTAACTAGGACGTCTTAGGTCCCTATTCCAATTGGAATTGCTCAAAAATACTTATGTTAACCCATGCAAAATAATAATAAAAAACATTACTTGTCGAAAATTTAGAAATTTGAGAACTAGTGAACTAGTGAATCTAAAAAATGCTTAACCAAATCAAGTGAAAATGCAATGGGGTAATTTTTGTTATGAACTAGAATGTTTTTGTGATCTAATGCAAGTGGAATCAAGTCGATTGAATCTTGTTAGCATGTTCTAAAAAATAGTAGAAATTTACTGTTCTTCGCTAAAAAGTAGGTTCAACAATCTAGATTTGGGAATAAGAAGACTAATCCAAGAAAATCAATGATTACTATGAACTTCCAAATATTCCAAGGATTAAATAATTCTTTTGATCCTACAATATAACTTACATCAACCATTTAACTCAATCCTAAAACAGGAAATAATTAATATTAAATGTAGAAGTAAAAAGAAATGAAAACTAGAGATGCATGTGAATAAGCAACGAAAAGAAGGCAAAAAAATGATACAAAAGGGCTCTGAGGTTCCTGGGATGGCCAAGACCAAGGAAACTTAGAGACCTATGGAGGAGAACAAGATTTATAAGCTGAACATGACACAAATCTTCATTATTTTCATCAATAGGATTACAACGGAGCTGCAAGAATACAAGCTCTCTCCACAATAACACTAATGAAAATCATCTCCCTAGAGGAAAATTGGACTTGGTACTTATACAAAATGATTAAGAATCATTCCCTATGAATGGAGGAAGCTTTCCCCACCAAAATCCCTTGATTAGTGGATCTAGTCCCCAATATTAGGAATTTGCATTAAATGGCACGGAACTCATTCCTAGATTTTCTTAATCATTCCCTAGAGGCAAATTCAACTTGATATTTACAAAAAATGATTAGGAATCATTCCCCATGGATGGAGGAAGATTTCCCCACCAAATTCCCTTGATTAGTGGATCTTCTCCCTTGATTGGTGAATCTGCTCCCTTGATTAGTGGAACACATTCCTAGATTTTCTCAATCATTGGAGTTCCACAATTTGTGCCATAATTCCATAATATCTTGTTGACTTATTATTTATTATCGATCCTCCAGTAGTAGGGAACAAGTTCCTAAATTATCTCCTCCCACTCTTCATAATCTGCCCAATATTCTCATAATATTCCACAAAAAAAATAATAATATTAGGCACAAATATTCAGTTATTCATAAACCTTCCTAATGAATAAATTAAAGTTAAAAATAAATTATCTAATGCAAAAAGAGAGGTTTAATGTGCTGAATGATGGTTATAGGCCTTAATTTATGTTTTAAATTAGAGGCATGATCATTAATTTATGTCTAATTTAGAGCCCCATCATACCCCCCTGCTGAAAGTGTTGCTCATCCTCTGAGCAACTTAGTGACCTCATTGTACCTCATCCATGGCCCTGGTGGCCTCTCTCTTGTGCATTAAGAATATTAGAGCCAAGTTCTGCAAGGACAAACCCTAAAAACATATTTGTGCAAAGAAAAATCCTTGTTTCTTGAGATGATTTTTCTTGCCTTCTTCTCCTTATTTAAGATAGTTCCTGATTATGTTTTAGTTTGGCAAGGTCTTCCAAACCCTTATCAACCTTCTGCTACCTTGTTCTGCCATTTGGACACCCCCTGTAGGATTTCTAGGTCACTGTAATTCCCATAGGATCATCCTATAGAAAACACAGTCCCTTTGTAAATTGAAGTAAACGAGTGGAAAAATGACAGAAATGGTGGAGGAATGAATGGTAATGAGTGATAAAATAAAAATGTGAGTGATAGGGGTCCCTTTGTGATCCTCCTTTGCTCTTTGACTGTACTTCTTGCTAACCTACAAATAGAAATTTCATGAAAACGGAGAGGATGCTCTCTTTGTTTTTTTTTTTCTTTCAAGAATGAATTGGGATGGATGAATGATGAATAGATAGTGAATATGAAGTGGATGGAGGGCTTGGAGTGTTGTGGTGACCTTGGCCTTTGCAAAAAATTCTTCTTTTAACTGTTGTCCTCATTCCTTGAAATCATCGCCATTCATAATTTGATTTTTTAACATTGCATGAGTGAAGGAGTGAGTTGTAATTAACTAGCTAAAGGCGGTTGAGACTGCTGATCAATCCTTAGCTTATAAAACCTCATCTCTCATGCATTGACAACAAATTTCTAACTATAATATGCTCAAGAGAAGAGGTCAAGAATATTGCATACTTGTACCTACCTGATGGTTGTTGGAGAGACATGCATGCTGTTGCTGAGTTGATGTTCATTTGCAGGTGTTGGATGGTGATGCTGATGATCCTAATGCTGATGTTAAGCTCTGGATGAGCTTGTTTGACCTCTGGATCTCCATTAAACCTACTCATTTCCAATCCTGTAGGTGTTGTTTTGTATCCTGTAGGTTTACAGGGCAATGACTTGTTTTATCCATATCTCCCAAACAGTAGACTCGATTGAGTTGAAACTTTTGGAGCATGTTTCCATCATCATTATGCACCTCCCTATAGAACAATTTTGGTCAATGGATGCACAGATCTTGAGAAAAAATAAAAATGGTTGAAGATGATGGAGGCTGATTTCTTGGAAACCATGCACTGGAATTTGCTAAAATTTCTTGGGCATGTTACCATCATCCATATGCATCTCCCCATGAAACAAAGTTTTATATGGATGCACGGATATTGAGAAAATGCAAAAATGGTTGAAGGTGATGGAGGCCAATTTCTTGGAAACCGTGCACTGGAATTTGCTGAAACTGATTTATCATGTTACCATCATCCATATGCATCTCCCCCCTAAAGAAACTTGGAAAATGGATGAATGATTTTCAAGTTATGGCAAAAACAAATTTCTGCTCTATGTATTTTTGTATCCTATAGTAAAACAAAGCATCTTGTAGTTTTTTAGGACAACAAGCAAATTGAATGGTAGAAGCTTGAGAATGATGGGTGGATGGTGAAAATAGATGAGGGTGATGGATTGGCATGGCCTTGGCCTTGTTGAAGCATTTGAGTAAAGTAGGAGAAAGTCAAAATTTGACTTCTTTTGACTAGGCTTGACCAATTTTTCTTTTGGTATCAAATTGCTTTCGTTGTTTGCAGATGTTAGAGAGTACATGCATGCATGGAGAAAGGATTATTTTATTTTTTCTCTTTTTTTTAGGCCTACTAGCTACCTCAATGGGGTTTTCAACTAGTAGGTATGCTTAGGCATCTCAAAGGAGGTTTTCACTTAAGATCTTTTCTTTTTCTCTTTTTTCTTTTATCCAACCCATTGACCGCCTCATGGAGGTTTTCAATCATGAGCCAATCTAAGGCGCCTCCAAGGAGGTTTGCACGTTACATTTATTTATTTATTTATTTTTCTCTTATTTTTCATTTTTTTTCTTCTACCCTACCCTACCTGAAAAACAAAATCACTTTCAAGTATAAGAATACTTCCAATGGAGCCATGTGCACATCAAGATGACAGAAATGTATGCTTTGACATGTACGTGGATTTCAGAGACCAAATGATTTGACTTTGAAAGGATCAAGTGTAGTTGAGGAAGAGAGTGATGTTGCAACTTAGCGACCGTCTGGAACCATATTTCAATATAGTTGTGATGTCCTTGGTCCTTATGCTGATCTGGATCATTCTTCATGTCTTCTTCTACCATGACCTTCAAATCTTCCTCTTTTTTTCTGATTGTTCTCTTGAATACATGAAGGATTTGATGGTAACCATGAGGGAGTTCTCTCAATCTCTAATTTTTATGTCCGCTCTTCATCAATCGCAACCCATGGTTCTGTGGTCTTTTTATTTGAATCTTTTTCTTCTGGATGTTGTCCTTCAATGATATCAAGATAGTCTCTTTTTTGCAATACTCTTACTGAGCTATGGTGAATACCATTGATCTCAAGAGGAGATGTTTGGAAGTGTTGAACTTCAACATTGTAAGTGGGTTGAGCTACCTCAATGTGTGGGTTTGGAAATTGTGGTACAGGTAGTTGAGTGGGAGTGTATATTTGAGATGGATGCGGATGGGGTTGTGGTTGTGGTGGAGGTGAATTTTAGGGATACCATGGAGTTGGGTATCGAGGATATTGAGGATATTGTGGATGGTTCCCAGAAGTTCCTTGCCAACGTTGTTGCCAAGATTGGTTTTGGGGTTGAGATGGCTAATGTTGCCAAGAAAAAGGTGTGTTCCAATTACTTTGTGGTGGATGTACATAAGCTTGAAATTGTGAATTAGGCTCTTTCATCATATCAGGCTGAATAGGCTTCCATGGCCCTCTTGGAGCTACATAACATCGCATCATTGACAATTGACTTGCTCCATTATCCTCCTGGTGAACTACCTTCAACCTTGGTAATGAGGAACAACATTTAACATCATGTGATTCTCCATGGACAACACAAACATCTTCTTTTTTCTCATTTTGTATTCTTAACATTTCTACTTGTTTGGTTAGATTGCTAAGAATTTCCTTTTTAAAGTCATCAAACAAATTTCCAAGTTTAGCTTGACTTACCGATCTTGATGCTGATTTACCTACTCTTCCTTTTCCTCTTGATATGTGTTTGCATGTTTCACAAATTTCCTCATTTGATAATTGATATACATCACCTCTACTCATGAGATTAAGGGGATAAA
Source organism: Pinus tabuliformis (assembly GCA_031772625.1). NCBI lineage: Eukaryota > Viridiplantae > Streptophyta > Pinopsida > Pinales > Pinaceae > Pinus > Pinus tabuliformis. Next base: position 1,029,787,545 of record CM062807.1, on the reverse strand, counting down.
TCCACTCATCCCTAATTGTTCTAAGTAAGAGGGTTTTTAGTGTGTCGGATCCTAAATGATGTAGTTTTGCCCTCTTAACATTATACATGAACCTCTCTATTATATCCTCTAGACTCTCATCTTCTCTTTGATTCATTCTAAAGATTTCTTCTTTAAGATCATGATTTTTATATTTTTCTAGGAATATCTTTTGCATATCATTCCATGATCTTATTGAATTATTCCCTAAACTCATGAACCATTTAAGAGCTCTATCCTTCAATGTTGCCGGAAACAATCTCAATTTTTGAGTTTTTAATAAGTAACCATAAGATCTACAAACAATATCAAATTCAAAGAGAAAGGTTTCTGGATCCTCTGACCTTAGACCATGAAATTTTGGAAGAAAAGATGGAGGGATGTTCTTCATGTGCACACTTCCATCAGTATCCTGAATGGGAAATCTGATATGATCTTCCTCATTGTCATCATCGTGATCAATTTCTTCTACATTCTTCGCCATCTTCTTATTCTACCTGCAAAAGTGAATGGTGATATGGCTCTTACTGCACCATGTGATCAAATCGGGGGGTGGGTTGGTGTTGGAGAATTTTATTTTTGTTTTTATGATTGAATGAAAACTATAATGCAATGCACTTTTCTACTTTTGAAATTAAATATACCTAATGAAATTTTTTTTATTTTTTTTTTGCAAAAATTAAAAAGAAATGAATCAACTAGGGAAGAAAACAATGCATACTTTGACACCTCCCTGGCAACGCTGCCAAAAAGTGATGCACCTTAGTATTGCAACATGAATGATGCAACTCCTAAGGCTACTACTTTTAAATATCAACTTGGAGTTCATAGAAACTTAAGAGGTATCGGCACTATATGTGTAGCATACAATGTGTCCTTCCTTTGTTGGCATGATGTAGTGCAGTGCATGTATTGAAGTCAAATCCTAAACTAATTGCAAAAAATGAAATGTTTGAAATGGAACCTTAACCTATTGCAAGAAAGAAAGTACAAGGAAAGAGATAGAAATTCAATGCTAAATCACACCATTTTCTAATTAACTGCCAAAAAGCTATGCTTTGCAATAATGTTAAATTATCATGAACCAAATGCTACTATCTAAGCATGGAAGTAAGAAGCATCAAACATCACTAATGCGCAAGTAAAAGGATTGAAATAAATATTTTCTTGTCTTTTTTCCTTTTGATGCAAAATCAAGTATGCAAACTAATTTCCTTTGGTGATGTGGCAAGTGAATTTAAGGATGTTGGAGGTTGGATGGAAGGGTTAGGATATGGTTGTATGGTGTGGGAGACCTTGGGAGGCTTTTGATGATGTCCTAGAGGTTTTTCATCAATTCAGCCTCAAAACAAGGCATTTCAGGAAAACCTACAGGATGTACTAGAAACCTACAGGATGATCTTGTAGGAATTATAGGAAACCTATAGGATACAGCCGAGAGAAAATTGTGAGGTGTTGGACGTGATGGGAGGCTTAGGGAAGGTGGCATATTTGTGGAATGGAGTGAGAAAATTCCTAGGATCACTCAAAACTCAAAACCAAAGTTGGGAGATGGATGGATTTGCTGAAAAAGCTTGGATAAGTTTCGTTGTGAAATGATGAAATTGGTGAGGGTTTAATGACTAAAAAAAATCAAATAAAAAATGGATGGAATAATTTTTTTATTAACTAGCATTTATTAGGTCCCTATTCCAATTGGAATCACTCGAAATGACCTATGGTAACCCATGCGAAAAAATAATAAAAAACATTACTAGTCGAAAATCTAGAAATTTGAGAACTAGTGAGCTAGTGAATCTAAGAAATGCCTAACCGAATCAAGTGCGAATGAAATGGGGTAATTTTTTTTATGAACTAGAATGTTTTTCTGATCTAATTCAAGTGGAATCAAGTCAATTGAAGCTCATTATCATGCTCTAAAAAATAGCAGAAATTTGTTGTTCTTCTCTAAAAAGGAGGTATAACAATCTATATTTGGAAATAAGAAGACGAATCGAAGCAAATCAATGATTACTATGAACTTCCAAAGATTTTCCAAGGATGAAATAATGCTTGTGATCCTGCAAAAGAACTTACATCAACCATTTAACTCAACCCTAAAACAAGAAATCATTGATTCTAAATGCAGAAGTAGAAGGAAATAAAAACTAGAGATACATGTGAATAAGTAATGAAAAGATTGAAATAGAATCATACAAAAGGGCTCTGAGGTTCTTGGGATAGCCAAGCCCAAGGAAACTCAGATACCTATGGAGGAGAACAATATTTAGAAGCTGAACATGACACCAATCTTCATTATTTTCATCAATAGGACTACATCTCTGCAAAGAAATACAATGGAGCTGCAAGAATACAAGCTCTTTCCACAATAACACTAATGAAAATCTTCTCCCTAGAGGAAAATTAGACTTGATACTTATACAAAATGATTAAGAATCATTTCCCATGAATGGAGGAAGTTTTCCCCACCACAATCCCTTGATTAGTGGATCTAGTCCCCAATACTAGGAATTTGCATTAAATGGCAGGGAACACATTCCTAGATTTTCTCAATCATTCCCTAGAGGCAAATTCGACTTGGTACTTATAAAAATAATTAAGAATCATTCCCCATGGATGGAGGAAGCTTTCCCCGCCAAAATCCCTTGATTAGTGGATCTGCTCCCTTGATTGGTGGATCTGCTTCCTTGATTAGTGGAACACATTCCTAGATTTTCTAAATCATTGGAATTCCACAATTTGTACCATAATTCCATAACATCTTGTTGAATTATTATTAATTATTGATCCTCCAGTAGTAGGGAACAAGTTTCTAAATTATCCCCTCCTCCAACTCTTCATAATCTGTCCAATATTCTCATAATATTCCACAAAAAAATAATAATATTAGGCACAAATATTCAATTATTCGTAAACCTTCCTAATGAATATATTAAAGTTAAAAATAAATTATCTAATGCAAAAGGAGAGGTTTAATGCGTTGAAGGATGGTAATAGGCCTTAATTTATGTCTAATTTGGAGGCCCATCATATGCTTCGAGATTTCATCGATCAATTATTGTTTCCATTGATGAGTAGAGTAGATTCAAGTCAATTATTTTAGCATATTACAATCTGCAGTTTCAATCTAGCAATTTTTACATGGTATAATAGCTAACATCACTATAAAAGAGGAGAATATGAGTTTACCTTTTGCAGGAGAAATCGAATTTTCAATATCATAGTTCAGAGCCAGCATGATGTCGTTCTACAAATTGAGATTCAAATATTCCCTTGAGGGTAGTTCGAACTATATTGCCTGGAAGGACATGATGGAGTCAGTGTTGGAAGACAATGGACTTCAGAAATTCATAGACAAATATATTCCTAAACCAACTGATACTCAGGATCTGGCAGAGTGGAGAAAGTGTGTGGAAAAGGTGAGAAGCATTATCCTAGAAGGAGTTCTAGATCATATTTTATCGAACCTACATAGTAATGTAACTCCATTTTCAATGTGGAATACCTTGATGGACCTGTTTTAAAACAACAGTGACTATAGGAATTTGGCACTGAAGGACAAGCTCAAAAAGATCAAGATGGAGAAGGGTGACATAATACTGAAGTACTTGACCAAGTTCACCCAATGTCAGGGTGAGCTTGGAAGTGTTAGTGTTACAATTGTTGAAGACGATATGGTGATCCTAACACTTCTAGGCCTTCCCAAGAGCTGGCACAGTTACAAGAACTCGATTAATGGGAGGGAGAAGCTACTAGAGTGGGAGTAGTTGTGGTCTGAATTAGTACAAGTATAGATTCAACGGAACACCAGAGATGGGACCTCATCCAAAGAAGTGGAAGAGGACTTTAAATTAGTTAGAAACTAAAATAAAGCCAAGGGAAATAAGTTCCAAGGTGAGGAGGGAAACAAGAAGAAGGAACTCGTGACAGTGAAAACACTTGATGTTCAACAATTCCTTCTTCTTGTTTCCCTCCTCACCTTGGAACTTCTTTCCCTTGGATTTATTTTATTTTCTAAATAATTTAAAGTCCTCTTCCACAAAATACCCACATAAGAAAGTAAGAAAGAAGCAGGCTGCAGTAGCAGCAGCAGGTGAAGCTCTAGCTTTACAATTTGAACATTATTTCACTCTCATTGCATGCATGGAAAGAACTGTAATAGGAAGCATGTGGTATCTCGACAGTGGTGCCTCATTTCATATGATGGGGAATAGATATCTATTGAGTGACCTGGAGGAGAAAGACGTCAAGCATAACATAAATTTTGGAGATGATGGGAGGTATAGCGCAACCGACATCGGTACTGCTACTTTTCAGAGGGAGTCTGGCTACCCTCTCAGACTCACAAATGTGATGTATGTTCCTAAACAAGAATCTTCATTCTGTCACGGTATTGGAAGACCATAGCTACAATGTGATTTTTAGCGAAGGAAAGGTTTTCCTTAGACACATTGTCATAGGACAGGTGAAATAGATTGGTGTGCCAGTCAAGAACTTGTATGCACTTAAGGTACAAGATGCATGCATGGCCTTGAGGAGCAAGGAAAGGGTTCAGGACTTGGTTATTGATAGGGAGCATGAATTACCTCTCAATAAGAAGCCTTAGAAACAACTTGAACAAGTTGTGGAGCTGCCACAATTGTAGAAGCAGAGAGGAGACCGACTGGAGGCATCCACTCAAGGGGGGAATTTTGAGCCAAGTAGGAAGAGGGAGTGCATGCAGCCATACCTTCAGGTGAGAGGTGGGGGGGATGTGAAGCAATAGTCCCAAGAGCTGTAGAAATTTGTGCAGGATCCACTGAGGTGTTTTTGTCTCATGGATCATTACCATGCTATGGGGGCCCACAATATTAAGTAGTAGGAGGATACATTCCAGTCTGATACTGAGGAGTGTAGAGAAGTGTTGACAATAGAGAAGGAGGCTTAGTAGTAGAGTCAACTGCAACACAATTTTCCTAGTAGACAATTGTAACACAGTTGATTTAGTTTTTTTGTTTGGATATTTTTTTTAGTTGCAGATGTTTCAATAGCAACAACAACAATGAAAAGAGTTGAATGTAGAGCATTCCAAAGGTACCAGATCAGTATAGAGTTGAATTCATTTCTTGTTGAGAGGGAGTGTTGAAAATAACAACAAGAAATGTTAAAAATAACATCAAGAAAATCCTAATTTAATTATGTCCTTGAATTAAATTAGGAATTAAATTGTAATTCTAATTCTCATAGCAGCTTGTAATAGTTAAATAAGCTAATTTGACTTAGTTGACTTAGTTAATTTGAGTTGGGAGTCTATATAGAGTCATGTAGAGTGGTTCCTAAATTTTAGGGGCCCAGGTTGAGTTCTTTTGAGTTGTAATTTTTTAATTCAATTTAATTGAGTTAAATTCAATTAAACTAGTTCCATTTTTTTTATTGTTTGGTATTAATTCCACAATAACCATTTATGAATCGATGTTTCGAGTCTATAGGAAGACTCATCATCAGGATAATAACTATAGAGAAGTCCGCAAAAGGAAAGTGATTAATATAGAAGGTATGAAAATGAAAGAGCCGACTTGTTTAATAATTTGATCTATAGGAAATAAATAATTTAATCTTGGGAAGTAAATAAATTATAATCTTAGGAAATAAATAATAAGGAAATTTGATTAATTAATTTTTTATCCAAGTATATTTCTTGATATAGATACTCTTTGTTGTTATTAAATACTAGTTATCATTAAATATTATTTTATTAGAAAAAGATTAATACTATAGTTAATTAATAATACTACTAACCCTATTATTACATATATGATTTAAACCTAATTAATGATGACAATAATAATAATTATTAATGTTATTTTATATATTTTCTTCATTGCTACAAGTTTTAAATATTTTAACCATATAACATATTGATTTTTAGAGATTGCTATTAATATTAAAAATTGTGATAATAATAATAATTATTGTTATAATTAATTGTTATTATTATTATTATTAGCATTAATTACGTAACTAACACTAATAATAGTAAGGAATAATAATAATAAAGTTAATACTTATTATCTTGTATTAGATGTAATAATTAAATTAATACTATGCACTCTTAAGCTTTTAATTTCTAGAAGAGGATAGTACTATTATTAGGGCAGACAAGGGTAGGGGAGATATGCAAGGTAAGGTAGGCGAAAGGGAGAGGGGAGAATAGAGAGTGCTAACAGGGAGAGAATGATTGGGAGAGGGAACCAAAGAAATAAGGAATGAGGATAAAAGCGCAGGAGGGAGCTAGGGATAGAGGAGTGGGGGGGCTTCAGTCATGGTTGTGAGATGTGGTTTGTTGCATGAGCAGGGGGATCCAACTTCTGCTAATATTCATGACTCTATCTCTGTTAAGATTGCTAGGATGCTTTATGATTTCAACGGCTTCTAAGATCTTACACCTATATTGATGTTTTTCCTTAGCAAGAATTTTAGCTTCTCCAAGGAAAACATTGTCACATGTTTTTTCAAAGTGTTTTGCAAGAGTCGAAGATCTGGCTCTGCCATTTCCAATGTTGGTTCCATGGTCCTTGAGTTTGATCTTGAAGGATCTCCTTGTCTTACCAATATAACATTCTCCACAAGAATACATGACCTTGTAAACCCCTTTGTGCTGAAGGTGATCAAAATTATCTTTTACAAATCTCATTTCTTGTTTGATAGTTATTACGGGTTTGAAAAAGGTATCAATATTTTTCTTTCTAAGAGCTTTGGCCAGCTTATTAGTGACTCCTTGAATATATGGAAGATAGGTCTTGCTAAGCAGTTGAGAGACTGCTTGAGAGGGTCTTGTTTTTTTTCCATCTTTAGCTCTATTGATGGTTTTAATGATGTATTTATTTTTATATCCAATGCTAGAAAATACCTTCTTCAAATATTTAATCTCATAATCCACATGCTCTGAGTCAGAAATCCTGAATGCTCTAGTGAAGAGGGTTTTAATAACCCCTATCTTTTGCACCGGATGATGGTGTGATTTAGCATGAAGGTAGTTGTCTGTGTGAGCTTTCTTCCTGAACACCTTGTGTCCCAATGATCCATCTTCATTCTGAAGGATGAAAATGTCAAGGAAAGGGATACATTTATTTTCTTAAACCTCCATAGTGAACTAGATGTCTTTAGATAAGCTATTAAGGTGGTCTAGAAATTTCTTTACCTCTTTGTCTCCATGTGTCCAATTTACACTATTGTCATCAACAAACCTAATCCAGAATTTTGGTTTCCCTCTCCTCATCATTCTCTCCCTATTAGCACTCTCTATCCTTCCGTCTCCCTTGCTCTTGCCTTAGCTTGCATATCTCCCCTACCCTTGTCTGCCCTAATAATATTACTATCCTCTTTTAGAAATTAAAAGCTTAAGAGCATATAGTATTAATTTAATTATTACATCTAATACAATATAATAACTATTAACTTTATTATTATTCCTTACTATTATTAGTGTTAGTTATGTAATTAACATTAATAATAATTATAATTAATTATAACAATAATTACTATTATTATCACAATTTTTACTATTAATAGCAATCTCTAAAAATCAATATATTATATGGTTAAAATCTTTAAAATGTGTAGCAATGAAGAAAATATATACAATAAGATTAATAATAGTTATTATTTTCATCATTAATTAGCTTCAAAGCATATATATAATAATAGGGTTAATAGTATTATTAATTAACTTTAGTATTAATCGTTTTCTAATAAAAAAATATTTAATGATAACTAGTATTTAATAACAACAAACAAACAGTGTCTATATCAAGAAATATACTTTGATAAAAAATTAATTAATTAAATTTCCTTATTATTTATTTCCTAAGATTAAAATTTATTTATTTCCTAAGATTAAATTATTATTTCCTATAATTCAAATTATTAAACAGGTTAGCTCTTTCATTTTCATACCTTCTATATTAATCACTTTCCTTTTGTGCTCTTCTCTGTAGGTATTATCTTGATGATGAGTCTTGCTATAGACTCGAAACATCAATTCATAAATGGCTACTGTGGGATTAATTTTGAACAATAAAACTCAAGATACCATCCGCATAAATCTTCAAACTAGTTCCAACTGATGGAGGAATTAGTGGTGGATCTAGTAGTGGGGTGTAACCAATACTTTGCAACCACTAAACTGAATATTCTCTCATAATTAACTCATGCATGTCAAATTAGAGAAATACCCAGTTGAGATTGGAGTTCAGGGACAATGTACTATCAGTTGTAAAATCATCTAAATTAAACCGATGGTGCATACAATCAGAGGAAGGCATATTATGGATTGTGCAGTTATGGATGAGGAATTTACCAATTAAATATGGGCTAATTCCCTAGGAAATCGCGCAAGAAAATATGAGCTTGGTAGGTAGAAAATTTGGCTAAGTATTGACTTGAGAGAGTTTGTGAATTAGTGATATAGATTGAGATTGTGCAAAGGTTGTTCGGGCTTGAGGAAAGCATTGTAATCTTCTCATATTTTCTCATTAGTGCAATATACATATAGCAGGGGTTTTTAGCTATGGATTTCCCCATAAAATTATTTTGTTATGTGTAATTGAATTCTTTCTCTTTTATGCTCCATGATTTCATTGATCAATTATTATTTCTGCTGATGAGTAAAATAGATTCAAGTCAATTATTTTACCATATTACAATCTGCAATTTGAATCTACAAGCAATTTATACATGGTATCAGAGCTGAAATCACTATAGAAGAGGAGAATACAAGTTTTTCTTTTGCAAGAGAAATCAAATTTGTAGTATCATTGTTCAGAGCCAGTAGGATGTCGTTCTACTGATTGAGACTCGAATATGCCCTTGAGGGTAGTTCGAACTATATTTCTTGGAAGGACATGATGGAGATAATGTTGGAAGACAACATGCTTAAGGAATTCATAGACAATGATATTCCTAATCTAGCTGATGATCAGGATTTGGTAGTGTGGAGAAATTGTGTGACAAAGGTGAGAAGGATTATCCTAGAAGGAGTTCGAGATCATATTGTCTCGAACCTCCACGGTAAGGAAACTCCATTTGCAATGTGGAAGGCCTCAACAGACTTGTTTCAAAACAACAATAAAAACACGAAGCTGACACTGAAGGAAAAGATCAGAAAGATCAAGATGGCCAAGGGAAACATAATACTGATGTACTTAACCAAGTTCACCCAATGTCAGAATTAGCTTGGAAGTGTCGGTGTTACACTTCTTGAAGACATTATGGTGATCCTAGAACTTATAGGCCTTCCCAAGAGCTAGAAAAGTTACCAAGGCTCCGTTAATGGGAGGGAGAAGCTACCAGAGTGGGAGCAGTTGTGATGTGACTTGGTACCAGAATAGATTCAATGGAACACTAGAGATGCAATGTCATTCAATGAAGTGGAAGATGAATTTGAATTTTTCAACAAATAAAAGAAATCCAAGGGAAAGAAGTCCCAAGGCTAGGAGGGTGGAAAGAAGAAGGACTTGTCGAACATCAAGTGTTTTCATTGTCATGAGTTTGGGCATTATGCCATGAAATGCCCATAGAAGAAAGCAAGCAAAAAGGATCCTGTAGTAGCAGTAGTAGGTGAAGCTATAGCTTCACAATTCAAACTTGATTTCACTCTCATTTCATGCATGGAAATAAATTTAATGGGAATCATGTGGTATCTTGACAATGGTGCTTCGTCCCAGATGACAGGGAATAGAGATCTCTTCAATGTCTTGGAGGAGAAAGACCTCAAGGAGAACATAGAGTTTGGATATGATGGGAGGTATAGTGTGACCAACATCGGTACTGTTACTTTTCAGAGGGAGTCTGGCTCTAGACTCATAGATGTGATGTATGTTCCAGGACTAAAGAAGAATCTTGTTTCAGTCGCGGTATTGGAAGACCATGGCTATGATGTGATTTTTAGCAAAGGAAATGTTTTGTTTAGACACATCGCCATAGGACAGGTAACCTAGATCAATGTGAGAGTCAAGAACATGTGTGCACTTGAGGTACAAGATGCATGCAAATCCTTGAGGAGGAAGGAGAAGGCTAGAGACTTGGTTGTTGAGAGGGAGCGTGAATTACCTTTCAACAAGTACCCTCAGAAGTAGCCTCAACAAGTTGTGGAGAAGCCACAATTGGATAAGTAGAGAGGAGACCATGTGGAGGCATCCACTCAAGCATAGACCTCCAATAGGGGGTAATTTTGAGCCAAGTGGGTAGAGGGAGCACATTCAGCTATAACTCCAAGTAAGATTTGGGGTGATGTGAAGGTCCCAAGAGTTGCAAAAATTTGGGTAGGATCCATTGAGGTGTTTTTTGTCTCATGGATCATTACCTTGCTATGGGGGCCCATAATATTCAGTAGCAAGAGGATCAATGTTAGTCAGATACTGAGGAGTGCATATCAGTGTTGACAGTAGAGCAGGAGGCTCAATAGTAGAGCCAGAAGCAACACATTTTTCCCAGTAGACAGTTGTAGAGACAGTTGAATCAGTTTATTTTGTTTGGATGTTTTTTTTGGTTACAAATGCTACAGTAGCAACAAAAATAGTGACAAGAGTTGCATACAAGACATTCCAAAGGTACCAAATCAGGATAGAGTTGAATACCTTTCTTGTTGAGAGGGAGTGTTGAAAATAACAACAAGAAATGTTAAAAATAACATCAAGAAAATCCTAATTTAAATTTTTCCTTGAATTAAATTGTAATTCTAATTATCATAGCAACTTGTAATAGTTAACTAAGTTAATTTGACTTAGTTGACCCAGTTAATTCTAGTTGGGAGTCTATCTAGAGTTATGTAGAGTGGTTCCTAAATTTTATGGGCCCACGTTGAGTTCTTTTGAGTTGTAACTATTTAATTCAATTTAACTAAGTTAAATTCAGTTAAAATAGTTCCAACTGACGGAGTAATTAGTGGGAGATCTAGTAGTGGGGTGTAACATATAATAGTGGGATGTAACTAGCACTGCTCAACCATTAAACTAAAGATTCACTCATAATTAACTCATGCATGTCAGATTAGAGAAAGAACGAGTTGAAATTGGAGTTCAGGGACAATGTACTATGAGTTGTAAAATCATCTAAATTAAACTAATGATGCATGCAATCAGAGGAAGGCTTATGATGAATTTCACAGTTATGGATGAGGAATTTTCCAATTAAATATGGGCTAATTCCCTAGGAAACTGCCCAAGGAAATAGGATCTCGGCAAACAACAAATTTGGCTAAGTATTGGCTTGAGCTAGTTTGTGAAGCAATGAGATAGATTGAGATTGTGCATAGGTTGCTTGGGCTTGAGAAAAGCATTACAATCTTCTCATATTTTTTGATTAGTGTAATATATAGATAGTAGGGGTTTTTAACTGTGACTTTCCCTAGAAAAATATTTTGTTATATGTGATTGAATTCTTTTTCTTTTATGCTTTGTGATTTCATCAATCAATTATTGTTTCTGCTAATGAGTAGAGTAGATCCAAGTCAATTTTTTTAGCATATTACAATCTACAGTTTTAATCTACAACCAATTTCTACACTGATAAGTGGACCAATCATAATGCCACACATGGTAGGATTGGCTGACGAGGTTGATAAGTGGCAGTTCTGGAGCTGAAGACATGGCACTGGTGATGTGGGGATGGCATGGTAGGTTCATGTGTATGATTTGGAAACCCCATAGAATGATATATGACACATGTGATGACATGCCTGGATGATAAAGCAGGTTTCATGGTCGCCATGTGGTAGCCCAAATTTTCCCACAACAGGCCTTATCGATTGTGGAAACATTGGGTAGGTGGATTAAAGCCCCAACCTATTCGCTACAAATCAACAGCTTAACGCTACACCATTGGTGGTTCTTATTATTCCTCATGGGAAGATTCTATTGAAATTTTTTGACTATATCATTTGGTGAAAAAGGTGGTCTGGTAGGATTCAAACCTGCAACCTATCCACAAGCATCCAAATAACTTCACCGCTATGCCAAGCCATACACCTTGGAATAACATGTGATTTATATGGTATTTGTGTTGTAAAGATTTCAACAGTCCATAGTATTCGATCATAAGACCTCTACTATATAAAGTAAGTTTTTTAACTAGTGAGTAACATCTTGGCTTTTGAAATTTGGGCATGAAATCTTCTTTAATTTTAGAGTTAAAGGTCGAAGAAGATATAGTAAAATCCAAAGCCAAAGGGAAATGTATGTTAGGGCTCAACCCCAATACCTATTGGTACACAACCAAGCACCTTTTCTGTGTACCAAAGGGATGCATGTTGAAGCATTGTTGTAGAATGTGCATTTTATTATAGAGATAGGTCAAAGATCAAACAATAAATTCAAGCCAAAATAGGTGGAGACATTGGGGTTTGAACCAGAGACCAGTTATCCATTAACCAATGAATTTACCATTGTTCTAGAGACCCATTGTGTGTCCCAATGGCCAATAACAAGCCCTTTTTGAGGACTAATGGATCGTGTATTTTTGGTAAAGTAGGGATTTTCTTAAAGCCACTTTTGGAGTAGCCCAAGGATGTAGAAGGACTAGATCTTTCCACTGTGATTTCTACAGGATGTCAATGTGTCAAGGAGTTATTTGTGGATAATGTGCATAAGCTAATTAGTTTTTTTCTCATACATAGGAGGTGTAGAAAAGAAAACTAAGGCAGTTGCAAACATTTTTCAAGTAGATCAAGAGTAGGATGAGCCTAAGATAAATGCCACAATATTCCTAGATTCGGTGATAATATTGTGTTGCAGAATTGAGTTCCATGGTGATGTAACAAAGAATATGAGATGCTTCCCATTATAATAATGGAACAATTGCTTATTTGAGTGGTCTCGGAGACATAGCCCAAATTGGGTAGACCTTGTTGTCAATTTGGTTTTTTTTTTCTCTTCTTACTGGTCATTTCTTCAAGTATTTCTTAGTATTTCTCATTAAGTTTCACAACTTAAAGTAAGTTGATTCACAAATAAATATTAATTGCAACCACTCATAGATTTTCGGATTAGCCACAAAAGGAGTGTTGGTAAGTGGAAACATGAATGTTTCTCCTCTTCTCCTCATTGTACTCAATACACTTCCCATACAACTGTGAAAATTCTACAAAATGGAATCCTATCGCAACAACTGGTATTATTTCTTCTAAATGATAAATGAATTATTATATTTATTGCGACGACAACATCCAAATAAACACACCACAACCTTCACAAATAAAAGTGTGGAAAATAAATAGAACTGGAACTGAGAAAATACTAGCACACACACATAAATAAAAATTACACCATTAATTTTGGACAAAGTCCCTGGAAAAACCTATTGTGGGAGAACTAGTGCAACAAATGAGGATTTTATTTTATTATGCACTAGTGAAATATGAGTACAATCTATCGATGCCCAATTGGAAAACCAAACAACAAGGATATCTGGCCAAAATTATTTAAGGGAATTACCCTTCTTCCACAAGCAATCCTGACACAACTTCCCTTCAGTAAACTGGATGTCCAAACCCTAGTGTGACCCCTTCTACTTTGCATCTAGGTTTTTTCCCACATGTGTGGATTGAGTCTACCTCTGATGAAGTCGTTCTTCTTGCCTCTTCTAAGGAAATCGTATCTCCAAAACTCTGGACCCTCTGCCTGACCTCTGGAATGGAGAACTAATTTTTCTTTAGAAAAATCAAGTTTCTTCTGAAGCAACTGTGCAATCCTCTACACTGCCTCACTGGGAATAAGTCGACTTCCTTGCGATTACCTCTCTATATCTAGAAAACTTCCTCTAGATCACTATCTCTACCCCTCACTGACCCTGCTATGATCTTTGACTCTCTAAACCCTTCTGATGCTCTCTAGAAATTAATCTGCAAATAAAATCGAACTACAAAAGTGTGATCTCCAAGTTCCCATCGACCTCCTCTTATAATCCACTGTTGGAGCTCCAACGACCAAGATTAAAGCTTAATCGATGGCTAGGACCATCTTAGAATCGATCAATGTGAGTTTCTAGATGATTCTGAGCTTGAATTAATTAATACTAATTAATTAACCTTTTTCCCTAACCTTAGACTTAGGAAACATTAAAAAATTTGTTAATAATATAAATAAGTCACTTCTAAGTGGAATTTATAGAAATTATTTTTGGGTCTTGGAGATCTCATGTATTCAAGATTCTCCACCAAATTTCGTGGCTAGAACACATATGATACTACAAAAAACTAACAACAACCCCATTGCACATGTGTGGATTGATTAATATGCATGTTCATTGTGCTTGTAGACACTACAATCAAAGTATTAATAATTTTCATAATCTAAAATTCGAATGTAACCTAGTCACGTATATTTTATCATTCCCTAACTCAATTCGAAATTCAAAAAAATATTGGCACTATTCTATGTCAATTCACCCTTTCGGTTTCCTGTCACACTAGGAAAACTGTTAATAGCATTTGCAAATTGATGCATGTACATTTTCGTTTCATATTATCAAAATCATAGGAATCAATATTATTACTTGCATCATATTGCTACATTTTAGTCCATTAAAGATATTATATAAACTTATTATAAAACCTTTCAATCATTATCATTTAAACTCAAGTAGAAAGAAAAAACTTCATGTTTCATAATTACATATTAGACAAATAATCAATCATTTATTAAAAATTTCCCTCTAATATTTTTTGGTTTATCTCAATAGTCAAATAAAATTAGACCCTACATACACCCCCTTTGAAAATAAACTTCATCCCAAAGTTCCAAAACAAGCATGAAAATTATTGACACATCTCAGTTGTATCCTCCCAAGTACTAGAATTAGGACTATTAAAATTCAGCTAAATTTTTTTCGAGTCTACCAAGATATATCAGATTTTTCAAGTGTGTCAGTACACAATGTAGAATGGTTTAGTTATCAAGTCCCCCTTTTCCAACATATGCAAATAACTCATATTAATAAAATGGGAAGGATCAAGAATATAATGATGTAATACTAAAATATGAAAGACATCATGCATATGATCTAATGATGTTGTCAATGCAAAATTGTATGTATCTATTTTCTTTCATTTTAAAACTTAAAAAGTCCTACTTAACATGGTAATAACTGAATTTCTCCTTTATCAAATTTAATCAAATTATTTTGTAGCCTTTTTAAGAAAACTTTATCCCTAACTTTGTAATTTTTATCACCTCTAAGCTCATCCACATAACTTTTCTATCTATCTTTTGGTTCCTTTAATCTTCCTTTAATTATATTTATTTTTTCTTCCATATGTTGTATTGCTTTTGGTTTGACAACAAGAACTCTATCCTTTAATCTATCCCAATTGAGAGGTGTTCTATGTAGTCTTCCATATAAAAAGTCAAATGCTTTCATCTTAATCAGACGTGTTTAACTATTATTATATGTCATTTCAACAATCAACAAATATCTTCCCAACACTTTTATTGGGTCATTACATTCACAACGTGTCTTCTAATATCTGTTTTTTATTTTAGTCTTCATGGTAGTATCTACGTGGTATGTTGTATTAAAGTTATGCCTTCATTGCTTCTTGGAAACTCATCCAAAACCTTTTTGTAAATATTGATCCTCTGTCTGAAATTTGTTTTTATGTATTTCGTGTAACCTTACTATTTCATCAATGAACAATCACAATATTTGGTGCTTGATAAGTAAACTTCACCAAAATAAAATGTGCATTCTTGGTAAGAGTGTCTACTTCTACAATATTGAATATTGAATCATGTCTTTGTGATATCAACAATAATCCAACTATGAAATCCATTGAAATTTCCTTCCATTTCGATTCTAGCATTGCACATGGATGTAATAATATTTCCAAATGAAAATGTTTAGCCTTCACTTTTGACACTCCAAATATCTAGCTACAAAATCAACTATGCTCTTCTTCATCCCCTTCTAAAAGAATAACAATTTAAGGTCTACATTCATCTTTTTAACTCCTGAATGAGTCATCTACATTGTTCTATGAGCTTCTATTATATTAAATTGTGAATTTCATCATTCATTGGCACATATATCCTTTCATAAAATTGTAGTAATATGTCGTCATTCAATGCATATCCTTCATACTTCAAACTTCCCATTAATTCATTCTCTAACTCTAATTTAATTTCTTTGTACCATTCATATTGTAATTGCATTTTTCAAATATTTTCTTTCATATTTGTCTTTAATGGTAAAATTGAGAAAATACATGGTTTGTGACTTAAAGCATCCACCATTTTATTTGCTATTCATTTAATGTATGATATGTCAAAAACATACTCACTCAGTGATTTTAACCATCTATTTTTTATAGCATTCAAATTGCTTTGAGTAAATGTGCGCTGCAATTTCTAATGATGTATTTAACTCAAAATTTTGTTTAGCTAGATAATGCCACCAAATTCTTAATGCATATACCATTGTTACAAGTTCCAAATCAGGTGTCATAATTTTCTTCATGGGATCAAAGTTTCCTTGAAGCATAGACAATTACCCTACCTTATTGCATTAATACTCCATCAAATCCCTCCTTTGACATATTTGTACATACCAAAAATCTTATTCCATATTTGGTGCTTTAAAAATAGGAGTCATTGTCAACAACTCTTTCATTTTTTGAAATGATTCTTCAAATTCTATTGTCCATATGGATTTCTTATTTGTCTTTTGTAGTTTTGTAATAGGATTTTTGATATTTGAAATCCTTCAACAAACCTTTTGTTGGCATTATGATGTATGTGTTGTACATGATGGCAACCCGCTTGTAGCAGAACAACTCACTTGTATATGGTAACTAGATGAATCTGCAGAAGAGATATCAGATGTAACAGAATGCATGACAGTAGTGTTTACAAATGTGATGAAATGCAGGACAACTTCAAGGAATCAACTCACTCAGATGAAATATCACAGTATAGTAGGTAAACAACAAAGAATTACAGATCAGTCTTCACAGAATGAAGAAAGAGCGGTATATGTAGGTTCACCATTAACCAAGCTGCGTATACACGCAAGTTCACTATATACAAGTCGTGTATATGTACAGACGCACTTTCATAGAAAGAAAAGCACATATACCTTGGAAAACTAAATTTTTGGTCCAAAGTATTTGGTCCATGGTATTTTGATCCATGGTATTGGTCCGAGGTATCTGGTCCAAGGTATTGACCCCAGGTATTGGGTCCAAGGTATTGGGTCCAGGGTATTGGTCCTAAGTGGTTTTGTTCCATGGTATTGATAAAGGCCTAAAACTATAAAAGGAGGAGAAGATCATTAGGCCAAGGTTTACAAGTATCGAATATCTGATGAAGTGTGAGATCTAATATGTAGGTTACTGGCTTATGGTGTTGTGCTCGATCTAAGCCAAGGATGAACCTTAGCGTTTGATGAAAGATAAGATCTAATGATGTATCAGGATCTTAAGGCTTGAAGCGAATTATCTTTAAGTGGTTTGATCATGTATTTGAATAACTGGTGCATGTTGTAGTCTGTAAATATGATGATCTGGGTATGACTGAAGTCTGGAATAGTTGTAATGTTTAAATCATCATTTACAGATCTACATGCAGGTTCACTTTAGAAAAGAAGTGTATACATGCTGGTTGTACATGTCAAAGCAGTGTATACATCATAAATTTGATTTGCAAATCTGTATGCTGGCTCGCTTTGAGGAAAGCACGTATGCACATAGGTTCGACACATGGAAGTAGCGTATACCTTATAAAATATGTTTTAGTTGCTTCTGTTTTCTGTTGCAGTGTTCTGGGTTGTAGGTTGGATTCTGGTTACTATATTTTGGTGACAACATTTTGAATGATCAGATTGATGGGTTGTCAAAGTGATTGATTGATTCGGTTGTGGTTAGTTCAAAGGAGATTGGTTGATGTAGATATATTTGATGATTGAATGATGTTGTTGATGGATCCAGTCCGAAAATTTATGAAATGTGGTCCTTGGAAGAAAAGAGATGGTTGTAGCCTTCTGTAGGCCAGCACCTACGTACTAGTAAACATATCATCTAGTACAAGATCTAGGGGGTTGTAGCTCCCTTCCAGTAGAAGCTAGAGAATGAGAGAAGGTTGTAGCCTTCTGCAGGTAGAAGCCTGCATACTAGTATAAGACTACACCGACACAAAAATTGTACACATAATTTTCTTATTATTAAAAGAAGACAGAGACGACAACAACAGGTGGTTTTCACCCACATTGGGTTTCCACCTTATATCTTGGTGTTCATGTGTGTTGCTTATGTGTGATGCTTTATTCTACTTTTACTACACTGTCTAATGAATTCCTGATATACTGTTTAAAGTTCATTGCATGATAATTTAGGTAAAACAAAAGATCTCTGCATCGACACTGGTTGCATTAAGTACAGTTGCGTATACACACTAGTTCACTAAGCTAAAATAGCGTATACAAATCATTTTTGAAAATTAAATTATTGATCTGATAATACTGATTCACCTCCCCTCTCAGTATTATTTTCAACAATTGGTATCAAAGCAGGTCCTTTAGAAGAAGCTTGATCGCTTGAAGGAAGATCCATCATCATGAGTAATCAATAAAGCGGGGGATCCATCAGACCGCCAATCTTTGATGGGAGAAACCTTTTTTATTGGAAGGTAAGAACCATAGCCTATCTTCAATCACTTGGAACAGATGTCTGGGAAATTGTGGAAGGAGGATATACATTTCCATTAGCAATTCCTACAGATACAACAGGTAAAAATCAATATCAAACCAATGCCAAGGTTGTTAATACATTTTTGGGAAGTTTATCACAATCAGAGTTTGTCAAAGTTATGCAGGTCAAATCTGCCGAAGAAATATGGGACAAAATCGTTCTAAGCTACAAAGGAGACTCTCAGGTAAAACATGCTAAACTGCAAACTCTCAGAATTCAATATGAAACTCTCAAGATGCACAATGATGAAAGTATATCTAGTTACTTCTTACGTATAGATGAGGTTTTTAATTTCATGAAAAATCTGGGTGAAGAGATAAAGGAAGTTACCTTAGTTGAAAAAGTTTTAAGATCCTTTTATGCTAAGTTTGAATCAAAAGTATCTGCCATAGAAGAAAAGTAGGATCTACAGACTATTACTATGACACAGCTGCAGGGAATCTTAACTGCCTTTGAGATGAGAAAAGGAGGTCCATCAGATATGAGATAAGCTACATTTAAAACTTCTACAAAAGGAAAAGAAGAACTCAATGAATCAGGACATCTTTCAGAAGAAGAAGAGGAAGTAAAGTTTGTCAAGAAGCTTCAATGGGGTTCTGGAAGATTCAGAGGTAAACTACCTTTCAAATGTTTTTCATGTGGTAGAGTTGGTCATTATGCTACCAAATGTCCTCATAAAGATAAATATGATAAAGGGAAGGAATCTGCAGAATTGAATAGAAAACAAAGTGTAAGTAAAAGGAGCTACTATACTCATGAAGATAGCGATCGTTTATCAAATAGTGATGAAGATGAAAATAGTAATGACTATAGACTTCTGATGGCTTATGAAGATGATGATTTTTGGATGCTTTAGATGAAGATGACCTTTATGAAGAAATCTCTAAACTCAAAATCTGTTTAGAAGAAACGAATATGATTATAGATACCTTGACATACCAACTTGCTGAAAGAGAAAAACACAATGAAAAACTAGAATGTGAAATTATGGGTCTAAGAATGGATCTTGAGAAAACAAAAGCTCTCAATCTTAGATTTGCTAAAGAATCAGAAACCTTAAATGAAATTATCAAAGTTCAGCGTTCTCCTTTGATAAAGACAGGTCTTGGATATACTGAATAAGAATCTCAATCACAGAAGCTATCAACCTCCACTAAAAGCTATCTTGATGCAGCAAAGAGCAGTGAACAGTTTGACAATCGTCAGCAAAGGCATAAAGCAGACCACCAGGTAAATCAAGCTCAATTTACTTCAAGGATGAACAGAAGCCACAACTAACCTCAGGTAAATCGTACTCATTTTGCTTCAAAGATGAATATCAATAGAAACTACAATCACCGGGTCAGTAGATTTGACAATCACAGGAACTTCTTTAATGGTCAATGTTTCTCATGTCATAATTTTGGACACAAAACTGCTCAATGTGTTGCTTACAAAACCATCATGACTAGAGATGCACGAAATCAAAGGAATGTGACATGGATCAAGAAAAGTTCCTATAATAACTTTTCTCTTATTGAAAATGAAATAGAATGCTCAATCTGTAACAACTTTGGCCATGAAGAATCTGAATGCAAGAGTAAATTTCGGCAAATATCTCAAAAGGAGAAAACTCCATTAAATCCCAAAATATGGAGAAAGAAAGAACTACAAACAGAAAGATGTGGTATAGCCTTGTATGCAGAAGGACAAGAAAACTAGAGTTACATCGACAGTGGATGCTCAAAACACATGACAGGTGACAAAGAAAATCTACACTTATATAATGCCTTAGAAAAGGAAAAGAGTGTCTCATTTGGAAACATCATTCCTACTGTCATAAAAGGTAAAGGTTCTGTTTTCTTGAAAGGAAAAGTTAAAGCTGGGAATGTTATGTATGTTGATGGCTTAAAGCATAACCTGTTGAGTGTGAGTCAAATGTGTGATCAAGGAAATGAAGTAGTGTTTCGATCAAATGGATGTGTTGTTCGTGAGATTGATACAGGAGAAACTGTGATTAAAGGTACAATAACTCCAAACAACCTATACATACTCAAGGGAGGACAACAATAGTGCTATCTAAGAAAAAATGATGAAAACTAGCTATGGTACAGAAGATTGGGACATCTAAGATTTTCTCAAATAAGAAAAGCATGCAGATTCTAGTCTATTTGTGATCTTCCAGATATCAACATTCTTGAAAATACTATATGCAAATCATGTCAATTCGGTAAGCAAACTAGATCTCAATTCATTGAAAAGGAAGGGTCAGCTAGTAAGCCTCTTGAACTTGTTCATACTGATTTATGTGGACCATCAAGGAAAAGGTCACCTCGTGGAGAAGAATACTTTATATTGTTAATTGATGATTTTTCCAGAATGTGTTGGATAGGTCTTCTAAAGCATAAAGATGAAGCATTTGAAAAGTTCAAAGCCTTCAAACGTTTGGTTGAAAATGAATCAAATCGCAAAATCAAATGCCTCAGATCTAATCGAGGAGGGGAATTTACCTCGGATGAATTCTTTGACTTTTGTGAACAACATGGAATAAAAAGGTAGTTCTCCACCGTAAGGACTCAACAAAATGGAGTGGTAGAAAGAATGAACAAAATTGGTCAACAAATGGCTCATGCTATGCTAGATGAATCCAGAACTCCTGCAACCTTCTGGGGTGAAGCTACATTCACCGCCATCACTATTCTCAACCAAGCAAATGTTCAGGTAAACAACACTCAAACTCCACATGAACTTTGGTATGGTAAGACTCCTACTGTAAAATACTTCAAAGTTTTTGGAAGCAAATGTTACATCAAAAGGACTGATGAAAAACTTGGTAAGTTTGAACCCAAAGCAGATGAAGGTATTCTTCTTAGCTACTCTTCTCGAAGTAAAGGATATAAATTTTATAATAAAAGACTTGGGAAAATTATTGAAAGTATTGATGTTGTAGTTGATGAAGCATACAAAAATCCAAAACAGATAAAAACTAAAGATTATGACAATGAAGAAGATGAGGATCATTTTCCCACATCAAATCACACTGATTCTGAAGAAGAAACCAATGAAGCACCAAAGGAAGAGATAACGATAGAAGAAAAGACTCCGTCCAGGTATGTTCAGAAAAATCATCCAGAAACTCAAATTTTAGGGGAAAAAGGGGCAGGTGTGCAGACAAGAAGAACTATTGCCGAAGCCTCAAGCTATCTAGCATTACTATCTTCCATTGAACCTCAAAATGTAAATGAAGCATGCAGAGATGAATGTTGGGTCAAGGCCATGAATGAAGAACTTGAGAAAATTGAAAAGAATAATACTTGGGAATTAGTTCCTAGACCTCATGATAAGAATATCATAGGAATTAAATGGATATTCAAAAACAAGTTGAACGAAAATGGAGAAGTTATTAGAAATAAGGCTAGACTTGTTTGCAAAGGATATGCTCAATAAGAAGGTATAGATTTTGAAGAAACTTTTGCATCTGTTGTTAGACTTGAAGCCATAAGAATGTTTCTAGCTCTTTCTAGTTTTCAGAAATTCAAAGTATATCAAATGGATGTAAAATCTGCCTTTCTTAATGTAGACTTAGAAGAAGAAGTCTATATTGAACAACCAGAAGGATTCATTCTTGGAAATGATGCAAAACTTGTATGCAAACTCAGAAAGGCTCTCTATGGTCTAAAACAGGCTCCAAGGGCCTGGTATTACCGTCTTGACAAATATCTCCACCAACAGGGTTTTTCAAAGGGGTGAGCAGATAGCAATCTATATACAAAGATTGACACTGGTAAATTGTTAATAATTGTTGTTCATGTTGATGATATAATTTTTGGTAGCAATGAAAAATACATGAGTTAGAATTTTTCTTCAGTAATGCAGCAAGAATTTGAAATGTCATTGCTTGGTGAGCTTACCTACTTTCTTGGTCTACAAGTTCAGCAAAATAAAGATGGTATTTTTCTCACACAAACCAAATATCTCAAATAGATCCTGATCATTCTAAAATTCATACTTCTTTCCTAATTTCTTGGTAACTAGGGTTAGCATTTAGTTTTAATTTTCATTTCATGGTAATTTTGCATATATATGTCATTATTCTATTAATAAATATTTCATTTCATTAATTGAAAAGGAAAAATCTAGAATTAATTGCATCTTTATCCCCCAAAGTAGGGTTGACGTCTAGACTTTTATTGTTGTTGTTTATGTATTTTTTGATTGAAAGTGTGTTATATTCTGAAACTTCTAAATATTTTGGTGGGCCCTCCACTCATCATTGGGGTCTAGAAGAGCATATTGATTATGAGAAGCAAGTTTCAAAAGAGATAATATAAATATTGGGGTTGGGGGTTAGACATTGAGCTGATGGGAGAGAGTCAATGGATTAGAGTTAAGATGTGGACAAACAACTTTTAAAAATAAAGAAAGAAATAAATCACAAAACATAATAGGATAATAAATTAATATAAGGGGTTTAAGATTAAGGAAATTTTAACATAGCTAAAATTTATTTTGGACCATAGTTAAGAAATTTATAAATCAATTATTTTTAACTAAAAAATAAATTAATTAATAACTAGAATAAAATAAAATATACATGAAACTAAAATAAAAGAGCCGTGGGGGCGAGGAGGGACACGGGTGCAATTGGGGTGCTAAAATGTGAATTAGGAGACAAGTGTAATGACAAAAATATGAATTTTAAGAAGTGACTGAAGAAAGAACATAAAAAAACCAATTGATAAAAGAAAAGATCATATAAGATTCAAGGATTAGTGATATAGGATAAAGAAATTAAAGAGGGGGTGGGTAATGTTAGACTCCGTCTCATGTCAGAGATTGATTCTTCTTCAAAACAGGGTTTTGAAGAAGAAATCATTTAAATGTTGCTTTTTAGATTATGTAATTTGTTCTTCAGCTCTTCAACTGGCAGCGACTTCAAGCTCCTACCTCTGTAAAAGCACAAAGAAAACAAAGCATACATCAGACTCTACTGTTGATGAATTTGGTCAAGTTTTATCTTCATATGGTTTCAACTATCATGGCACAGAGGTTCCCTACAGTGGCACCCTTGGTACAGAGCTTACTTGTGAAATATTCATTGGTCCAGTTTACTATCAACGACTTCGTCATATGGTTTCAGATAAATTTCAGGACAATGTCTTTGTGCAATTATTTTGCTCTATCCAGTATCGTGTTGTGAAACAGAATGCTGACGATGCATTTTATGAGCTGCAAAATCCTCAAGAATAAATTCAAGCTTATGTGTTTGATGTGGTTCGAGCAAATGTTCCAAAGATGAATTTGGATGAATTATTTGAGCAAAAGGGCGATGTTGCCAAAGTTGTGTTAGAAGAGCTTGAAAAAGCAATGGGGTCATATGGGTATAACATACAACAGATACTTGTGGTTGATATAGTTCCGGATCCTTCAGTACAGAAGGCAATGAATGAGATCAATGCAGCTCAACGACTTCAACTTGAAAGTGTGTTGGATGAAGTTAGAGAGAGGGGAGAGTTTCTGAGTGCTGAGAGTGCTGGAGAACAGAGCTTTCAATGTACAGTTTTTGGCAGAGAGTTTAATGAAATTACACAGCTCTGACTTCTGAGATTCCTGTGGTATGAAAGTTAGCATTAGTTTTCCTCTTGTTTCATATGTAATCTGTTATGTTCCATTTCACTACATGATCATTTCTAACTGAACAAATGAAGTGTTTAGGTAAGAATTCATGCCTGCCATGCTCTGCCTATAAGTTTGTTCATGTTTAATGTTTTCTTCTGTTTGACAAGGATTCATCTCCTATGCCCTTGTTAGCTCCTCACCAGTCTTGCCATCCCATTTAAATCTAGATTTGGTGTTAAATTTCTTGCCTACCTTGCCTCAGTCGATAATCTGTGTTGTTCATTATATTTCTCTGTTCAAGCTGTGATTTTGCCCATGCAGCCCAGAAAAACCCCGTCATTTGATTAAAAACCCCAAATCAACTTTTCTAATTAGTTTACTAGCCTAATATCAGTGTCACCGTATTGGTCATCTCATCTATTGAAGATTTTACCGAGATAGACCGGAGAGAGCCTTCTCCTGCCCCGTAGGGCTAGCTACGGGGCTGAATGGTTTGATGTTGCCTTGAGGTTTACCTTTCTCAGCCTGAGGTGAAATCTCAAGCGCTAATAGGTAAAAAGGAAATCAAAATCCATGAAGCCTTAGAAATTTGTAAAACATCTATAAAATTTCAATTGGGAAGATAGCTATAAACAAAGCCATTTTTGGAAATCCCCCATTCATCATATTAACAAGCATACTCGACATGCATAATCTCATTACTCTCATTCCTTCTCTTCCCACCTTCCTTGTTTTCACCCTCCCTTCTTCGCTTTAAGTTCCCTTCTTACCCCCCTTAGATTCCCCACTCCCTAATTTTCTATTTTCTATATCTCTTATCCTCAAATCTTATATCGTCTTTTCCTTTATCTTTTGGTATTCTTGTGTTATTTCTTTTGTCCCTTATAAGTCTTCTCCTTATCATTAAACTTATCCCCTAATTTGTTAATTAAGATTTCTTTCCTTCTAATTTTCCTATTATTTCCTCCCTTGATTTTTTTTATCATCCTCAATTTCCCTATAACTTATGCCTTTCCCTTTGGTATTTAATTTCTATTTCCCTCCTAATCCCCCGCCCCAACCCTTTTAATTCCATTTTCATTTATATTTTATTTAATTCTAATTATTAATTTAACACTTTTTAAAATTATTAATTTAATTTTTTCTTAACTATGGTTTGTTTTTTTTGTTTTTTGCTTTAAATTATGGTTAATTTTCCTTAATCCTGAACCCCTTATATTAATTTAATATCTTGATATGTTTTTTGATTCATTTCTTTATTTATTTAGAAGAAATTGTTTGTCCATGTCTTAACCATAATTCATTGACTCTGTCTCCTCAGCCCAATGGCTAACCCTTAGCTCTAATATTTATAATCCTTCTCTCATTGATCTAGGTGGATTTTGGTGGCCATCTCCCTATTCCACTTGCACCCACCACTGCCTCTTTTAGTTTTTTTTCAATTTCCTTAGTTGTAGCACAAATTTCTATTTTTAGTAGTTTTTCAGGTCCTCAACTTCCGAAGCCATTTTGAAGCCCTAAATAATGTTTCTTTTGGCAAAATACCTTAAATATTTTAAGGGGAAATCACAGTTTCGGCTATACTCCTCAGAGAGATTTCAAATGAGGTATCATACATGTCAAACGACGATAATATTACCAAGTTACGACCTCGGGAAGTTGGCTGCCCAACTAACCCCAACGAGACCCATAAACTCTTGGTGTTACATCTCCTCGGGTTAGGGTTTTTGTTGTTTAGGGTTTTCTATTATTGTTCAATAATAAAAAGGCCCTTGAGCGTCATTGTAACTCATTTCAAAGGCATGTAACCACCACATCTCTTCTAAGAGATAAGTTACCATTGCTCGAGCTAGTTTTATTTACATTCTATTTGTAAGCATATTTCAGTATTTGATATTAATGAAATGAAGTATTATTTATAATGCATCTCTATATTTATGGTTATATATGTAATTTTTTGCGTTCTTGTTTAAATCCAGATCAGTGGTATTAAATCGATCTTCTCTTTCTCTATTTTTCTTTGCATGTCCCCAATCAGGACATAAGGAGTTAGGGCTCGATCTAGTTGAACCTTTGCAAGATCAACTTTTCAAACCCCGACAACTGCCCATGGGGGAAGAAAATAAAGATGAGGGAGTAGGAGATCCTAACAAAATATTGCTCAAGGAGGCCCTTGAGAAACCAAGGAACACGATGATGGATAAATTTGCATAGATCCTTCAATGGTTGCCCACTGACGACGCATCCACAACATGCAGCTACTCTAGAGACTCCACACCTTTTAAGGTACAAATAAACTTTGACATTCCCATATTTGAGGGCCAAATAGATGCAGATGTCGTAGATAAATGGTTAAATCTGAGACAACAATATTTTTCTATTCATGATTTTTCTAGCCAGGAAAATATTACTTTTTCCCTTCTCAAAGCCGCCCCCCACATCAAGGACTAGTGGAAAACCTACTCTGAGCAGAAGGATAAAAGTATGACCTCATTGTTTTCAGCCGCTTCAAATTGGAATTCATTCCATAATGCCATCAAGGAGTAGTACTACCCTGTCGAAAACTATGAGGGCAAATACATAAAGTGGACCACGCTACAGCAGGGAAGGGAGCAAGATGTGTTGGAGTTGACCAATGTTTTTCATACCCTTTGCATGAAGTTGGGTATCAAGGATTTTGAAAAACATTTGGTACTCAAGTACTGCGACTGCCTACATAGATAGATGTAGGACGAGATGGAGTTCCTGGACATCTCCTCGCTTGGCATGACTTATTAATAAGCTGTCAAGATCGAGCAGAAGTTCAAATAGAAGAAGCGAGAATTTGGATCTGCGAATCTGAAGCAAGGGAAAGGTGCCCCCAAACTGTAGAACAAAGGACAAAGCCAAGGCGGGATGACCCTGAACAATCCGCAAAAGCCACAAGAAAATGATAACACTATGAAGCCGAAGAAGGACACAAGACAGTTGCTTGAGTTCCATAAGAGTTCCACTCACAACACAAGTGAGTGTCGGGCCAAGAAGTCACTGGTGGCTGAGCTGAAGGCTTCAGAATCAGATGCATGTTCTGACTCTGAGTAAGAACCTGACAAGGGGAATGAAAAAGGGAAATAGATTATCGATGCGAAGCCCAACGCCACAATTTCCACAAAGAATATCCAGAGGAGGAGGAGCGTGTCTTCCACTCCAAGATGTGGGTGAAGGGTTCCCCGCTACAGTTCATTGTCAACAACGGGAGCCAAAAGAACCTCACTGCAGTGGAGGTCGTGAAGTGGTTGGGCTTACCGACCACAACACACCCACAACCGTACACCATCAGCTGGCTTCACCAAGGACAGATACGCCCTCAGGGAAAGAAGAAGATGGTGGCCACGACCTCCAAACAAGGCCCCTCCACATGAAAACAATAGATGGAAAAGGTCACAGAGGAGTATGAGGACATCTTCACCTCCCCTGCAGGGGTGCCCCTGCACTATCAAACACTCCATCAATCTGACCCCAAGTGCGTCGTTTTCCAATGGACCAATCTAATGACGCTATGTTTTGGAGAACGATGAAATCAAGAGGTAGATTTAGGAGCTACTGCAGAAAGGTCAAATCTAGCCGATTTCATTGCCTCGTGGGAGCCTGATCGTGTTGGTACAGAAGAAGGATGGGAATTGGAGACTCAGATTGACTACCGGGCATAAAACAAGATCATTGTCCGGAATAAGTACCCGATCCAACATATAAATGACCTTTTGGATCGACTGAAGGGGGCTAAATATTTTAGCAAGATTGACTTGAAGTCCAGATATCACCAGGTACCAATCGAGCCCTCCAATGTGTGGAATACTACCTTCAAAGCCAAGGAGGACCTTTTCAAATGGCTGGTTATGCCTTTCGGGTTGATGAGTGCTCCTGCAATCTTCATGAGGTTGATGGATGACATCCTGATCTTCATCCAAAGCTGGGAAGAGCACCTCCACCACATCCGACAGGTTCTCCAGACACTGAGGCAACACAAGCTATGTGCCAATTTGAAGAAATTCACTTTTGGCATGAGTTTTTTTCAGTATTTGGGATACATTATTGATGAACGGGGGTGCATGTGGATCCAACCAAGATCCAAGTAATTTGGGATTGGCCAATCCCAACCACTTTGATGGAGCTTTGCATCTTTCTAGGTCTTTCCAATTTCTACCACAGGTTCATGTTGGGGTCCTCTCATATCACTTGGCCCTTGAGTTAAGTCACCAAGGGATGAGTGAAAGAAAAACTATTATGGTATGAATTTCAACAGAAGGAATTCACAGAGTTGAAACATCACCTCTACTCTACACTAGTGCTCACACTACCAAACTTGCAACAACCATTTGAGATCAAGACAGATGCCTCTAACTATGTTATTGGGGCAATTCTCACTAAACAGGAGCATCCAGTGGCATATCACAGTGAGACACTTTCAGACACAGTCCAAAAGTATCCCACTTATGACAAAGATATGTATTTCATTATGCAGGCCTGCCAACAATGGAAGCATTACATTTTGGAGAAGGAAACGATCATTCACGTAGACCATCGACCCCTACAGTTCATACAGATGCAAGGAAAGTTATAGAATGATCGCCATCGGAAGTGGTCCACATACTTGAAACAGTTCCATTTTAATATCAATTACAAGAAGGGTAGCACCAATAATGTTGAATACTACTTCATCCGACCACCGATCATGGCATTAACCATCATGCTCAAATCTTGTGGGAACGAGACTTTTGATTGGCCACTTGTCTACAAAAGTGACCCAGAATTTGGCCACACATACCATATGGTCTTGGAGGGTCATCAAGTTCCATATTTTCACCTCTAAGATGCTCTTTTATGCCACCTGGGACAACTTTGTGTTCCTTCAAGTGAACGTGCTAAGATGATTTGGGAAGCACGCTACAGTTGGGCTGTTGGGCACTTCGGGGTGAAGAAAATGGTGGTAGTACTGCAGAATTATTTCTATTAGCCAAACTTTTGACATGATGTCAACAAGTACATCAGATCCTCCATTACCTGCGCCATTTCCAAATCGACCATCAAGAAGCAAGGTCTCTATACTCCGCCGCCTACCCTTATTCGACCTTGTGAATCCATATCCATGGATTACATGTCAAGCCTTCCTTCTATTAAGCATGGCAATGACTGTGTTTTTTTGGTCATCGATAGATTCTTGAAGATGGCCATTATGGTGGCCTGCAAGAAGAATATCACAGCAAAAGGCACTACTAAAATCTTCTTTGAACGAGTGTGGGTACATTTTGAGATCCCACAGTTAATCATCTTAGATCAGGACAACAGGTTCCTCAATACATTTTTGTCCAATCTCTAGTCAATGTTGGACACCAATATCACTAAGTCCATAGCTTTCCATCCCCAAACTGATGGCCAAACAGAGGTTGTCAACAGGATCATCGTACACATTATGCGCATGTACAACTCAAAGCATCCACACACATGGGATGAGAGCCTCCCCTATGTACAACATAGCTATAACTAAGCTCTCCATAGCTTGACTGGCCACAACCGTTTTCAGGTGGGCTTCAGATTCTAGCCACTATGTCCCATTAATGTGGCCATACCATTTGCAGCAACTTAGGCAGATTCAGCTCATGTCTAGTTTGAAGCCGACAAGGCAAATAACTTCATTGAGCACATTTGACACACCTATCAATAAGTCCATGACATATTTGACAAAGCCAATGCTAAGTACAAGCAGCAGCATGATCAACATTGGGTGCCACACAAATTCTAGGTGGGTGACAAATTTTGGCTACATTCGCAGAAGGAGAACCTCGTTAGGCCCCATTTCAAGATTCGACTACTTTGATATGGGCCATACACCATCACCAAGGGTATGGGAGATAATGATTTTGAGCTTAGCATTCCTCCATTCCTTGGCCTGCGCCCAGTGTTCAATGTGGATCGCCTTTTGCCATACTTTCCACCATTACTAGACACATCTGACATTACAAAACAACTCACACCAACAGAGTTAAATCAAGACTACATGGAGGAAGTTGCAACTGATCAGATCATGGACACGCATATCAAGAACACTCACCAGCAGGAGATCCAGCTATATCGAGTTGTCAAAGCTAGCAAACTTCTGCAACAAGGAAAATGGTTCACGAGGGAACAAGTTCAATAGAAGTTTCCTCATCTCATGAAGGAACTCAGTGCAATGGAGACGATTGCTTCCTAAGGGGTGAGGAACAATCTAGGAAGATGTTGGTGGCCACCCACCTATTCCAATTGGACCCCCACCACTGCCTCTTTCAGTTTCGTTAATTGTAGCATATTTTACTCTTTTTAGCAGTTTTTTGGGTCTTGAATTTCCAAAGCCGTTTTGAGGCCCTAAACGATGTTTTTTGGCAAAATTCCTCCCTTGTTTTTGAAATAAATCACAATTTTGGTTGTATTCCTCAAAGAGATCTTTCCAACGAGGTATCATACGCGTCAAACAGAGATAATATGACCAAATTATGACCTCGGGAATATCGTTGCCCAACTAACCCCAATGGGGCCCATAAACTCTTGGTGTTACATCTCCTTGGGTTAGGGTTTTGGTTGTTTAAGGTGTTCTCTTATCATTCAATAATAAAAAGTCCCTTGAGCCTCATTGTAACTCAGTTCAGAGGCATGTAGCCACCACATCTATTCTCAGAGATAAGTTACCATCACCCGGGCTAGTCTTATTTACATTCTATTTGTAAGCATATTTCAGTATTTGATATTAATGAAATGAAGTTTTATTTCTACTACATCTCTGTATTTATGGTTATATCTGTAATTTTTTTCATTCCTGTTTAAATCTGGATCACTCACAACTTTCTTCTCATCACCAATATGCTCCTCTAGTCCTTGATGATGAGTAGAGAGTCGAGTTGAAACATTGGATGTTTTAGAATATCACACATAGTTTCAATCCAAAAAGACACAAACAACATCATGAAAAATTGTGGAAATATTCACACACTTTTATTGTTGTTTTGTACATCTAAAACCATTAAAAGCCTTAAAGTTTCCTTACCACTTTCTTATACCTTGATAGTTTCTGATCCCTTGTTGAATCCATACCTTAGAGGCTATTTCTAACTATTATATGCTCTTGCATGTTGTAAATTTGCATACCATAAAAACTCTAGTTTATAAGAACCCTCTTCTAATCCATTGGGGTTGGTGGAAATTGTACTTGATTACTTGTAGCCCTCTCATGGCTATCAAGGCTTCGCTGACACCATCCTTTAAAACAATTAGACCTTTGACACACTTGATCTCTTACTTATTCAAGACCTTGTTGGGTGATATTATTCACAAGTCACTTAAAGATTCATTTGCTTTAGGTGAAAACCCTTTGAGCCTTGTTAGGGAAGCCTCCCTTGTGGTGATAACATCTACCACTAAATAGAAGGAGAGGCCATTGAAGCGACAATGGTAGCTAATCTCATTGTTGCAATAACACCTGTGTTACATAGTGGGGCTTTGCACTAGCCATGCTAAATTTTGTGGTAACATGTCCAAAACCCTAATTCCTTAAATTCAACTTTAATACCATATATAGCACTTCTTTAATAATTAAGCTCATAAATAATTAAATTGTATTAATACATACAACAATTCAACTTATTTTAATTACACAAATATACAATACAAATTAAAAAACATCATTATCTTATATATATATATATATATATTACAACTAAAGCCATATTTATGTAATATACTAATACTCTATAATAATGATGACAAGCAATAAAATAAATAACTTCAACTTCTTTCTTACAAAGAGTATTCGATTTTTATTTTTATTTTTTTGAGTATAAATATGAATCTTTAAGCTAATCAGTTTTTTTTTTTGTCAAGTGATCTGAGTTCATCAGAGCTTACATCAAGCTTGACATGTGTTATGAGAAACCATGGCCCAGGGGGATATGATGCATCAAAATCACCTGGTGATTGCACCTGGTCTGGGCCACACCAACCCTTAACATGATTGGATGTTTTCCCACGGAGTTTCAAACTGGTGACCTTCACATCATGAAGTGACTTAATAGTACGCTCAATCACCATCCATTCTATGCCCCATGGGCTACTCTTTAAGCTAATATTTTACAATATCTTATGCTCAATAATTATAATTATATATAATATTTTGAATGATAATTTCTTAACTAACTTTCATATTAATTTATATTAATTAATTTTTATACATAATACTCTCTCTCTCTCTCTCTCTCTCTCTCTCTCTCTCTCTCTCTCTCTCTCTCTCTCTCTATATATATATATATATATATATATATATATATATATATATATATATATATATATATATATATATATATATATATATATATATATATATCTTATCGGGAAGGTCTAAGGGAGGGAGTCTAGTTTATATCTAGTGTTTCTCTAGGTTTTGGCTTTTTCCAGGCCACGATTCTTCTTGTCTCCTTTCCCAGCCACCAACATTGTTTCCAACAGGCCTTTTGGGGTGACCCTAATTTCAACTCAAGAAAGCTATTGTGTATAATGAAAAAGTTGATTATTAGCTCGATTCAACTATCTTGGGCCTAGTTTTTATGCATAACTCTAACATTAATTTGGGAACTTCTCCATTGTTGGATGGTTCATGCACCAAGCCTGATAATCCTATAGTTATTACTGAGCTTGAAAACAATAATTGTAATTGTATAGTCGGAAAGTTGTTGCATCATTCTATATTGGAGGAGGAGTCAATTTCTTGTCCGAAAGGTTTTCAACCTTCATATACAGATGGTAAAATCTTGAAATTGAAGAAGATCCAGGCCTCCATGATGGTGGGCAAATATGTTAGCTTATATGAGGTTCTAGATTTGGTTAATAGAGCTTTGGTGGGATGTTTTAGTGGAAAAATAATTGGGATGTTGGCCTTAAAAGACTAGATTTAGGACCATTGGCCCCCTTTGTTAGGTATGATCCATCCCTTCCACATTATGTAGAGGGGAAATTTTTTTATTTTATTGAAATCCAGAGATGAAGAGGATATAATTATGAAAAGGAAATGGTTTTAGGGAAAGTATGTTTTGCAGATCCAAAGATGGTCTATGAATTTTGACTTTACTCATGTCCCATTGAAAACACACAAAAAAATTGGTGTTACTCCATGGTCTTCCCCTAGTATTATGGTCAAATTGTATCAATGATGCATCTAGAAACAATCTTGGTCATTTTTCCAAGGTAGAAAAAGATTGTTTTTCTAAAATAAACATATGTTACACATGGATAGACATTGAGGTTGATCTCTAAGAAGGATTATATGATTAAATTGAGCTCATTTACCAAGGTTGTAAATGATCTCATAAGGTGGATTATTGAAAAATCTCATTTCGATGTTTTTTCTATTAGGACACTAGACATTTAGTGTCTAACTACCCTAGAAATTACAATGGTTGTAGACCTACTCGTAAGATTTGGATAAGGTGGAGAAGCATTAGAATGTGTTCTCAGAGCTGGGGTTGAAGGATTCTAATCCAGACAATGTCAAAGAAGGTATTGCAGTAAAATATTTCTTGTTAGTGTCAGAAACTTTATCTCCTCACCATATCGAGAATGCATGCTTTGTAGACAATGTTAAAAATAATATTAATATTCTTATATCCTCTTCCCTATAAATCCCAAATTATGGGTCCTTATGCCTTTCTACTCTACCAACATATAAGGATGATCCATCTCCCACCTTTATGCCTATAGTTCCCAACTCTTCTTCCTCATATGAGCCTAATCGTTACACTTGGTCAATTGATAAGGATGTATCCCTTAGCACGAGATATAAACATCCATCGCCTATAAAATATAGCCACATGATTTATGAGTTGTAGTCTCACTTGAAGGATAACACATCCTCTCAAGGTGACCCTTCTCTAGATATCCCAAAGGTAGGACAAGTGGGAAGAAAGTGCCACCTTTAAAAATCTTAGTCTTGCTCAAAAGAAGACATTAGGACTAGTAAGAAAAAAACTATAATATGGGTACTTAGAGCTAAGAAAACCCTTTATAGGGAAAAATATGATTGTTATATCTCTAAAGTTAAGGGAGTTTGGGAATTCTCCCAAAATAAATTCCCTAAAGAGGGACCCTGTGACTCAAAATATTGATATTCTTTTACTACAAGAAACTATGTCAAAAGGGGAGAAAGCTTCAGATATTTTGGAGCCATGGCTTAAGTTTTGGTATTGTTATCACCCCAAGAAACTCTCCTAGGTTGTATATCAAAGATGCTCGGGAACATTACAAACTCAACAAAAATGTTGGAAATAGGTGGATGAATGGAAGGAATGATGCATATTCAAGCCAGATAACCACTTCTACTATGCTTAACCCCATATATGGGTGAACACCCCCAGACTACAAGGATTTAGACTTCCAATTACTCACAGCTTGAGGAATAGGTGAAGATGGAGAATACTGGCCACACCAGCAGATGCACAGGACCCTGTGATGGCCGGCTGTAGCCAGTTAAAAGGTCTATAAATCTATTTCCTAATGCACAGATAGGATGATAGCTCTCTAGCACCAAGAAAATAGAAACCTGCATACACCTTCAATAATACATACTAGATTCTAACATATAGGTGGGATGACAGCCCCTCTAATGCTAAACATCAAGAGCACATGAAAAATGCATAACAGGCATAGCCTGTAACAAAGAAGAAGTGGAAAGTGAGAAATTAATAGCAAAAGAAGCTTGCATTAGCTGAAAATGAAGACCAGATGCTGCAGGTATCACAGTAGTTACAGTCTGTAGAAGTTGAATCTTACATCAAAACAATATCCATCAACCCTCATTACATCTTGTTTCTAGCTATATACACTGGTTGATTACAAAAATATCTGCTATCCTATGCGTGGACGGGTCATAATGGACCACCAACCACCTTAACTTTCTTATATGGGTCTCTGCTACAATCTGATTGTTTTAATGAACAAAATGACCCTTTCTGGTACTCCGTTGTACTTCACGAACCAGTGGAGTGCTATACTGAAGGAGTTCCATAACTGATAAATGCCATAATCTGCTCAAGGTTGTCCTTCTCATCCTTCGGATGTACAATGCGTTGAATGTAGTAGTTGAAGCTTAACTTCGCAGATTACTGGTGGATGATCGCCTTCGTCCCTTGGAAGCATGGTATAGGCCAAACACACAAAAACTGCATGGAAAATGAACGAAGGGTTGGGAATGAATGTTAGCCGTTGGATGGAACTGACGGATGGCTGAGATCTCATGGTGGGAGGTGATGGGAAGACACAGGGCGGAGCGACTATGAGTCGTCAGATCACATATATGGACGACAGAGATCATTTGATAGGGAGTATCGGGAGAAGGCGTGAATGGAGAAACGTGGGCCGTTGGATCACGGTCGGGCAGATCCGACGGTGATCAGGGGCGGAAGTTGCACGGGAGATAACGAGCGGGAGAACAGGCGGGATGGCGGTAAGTGGTTTCCCCGCACCGCTTATGGGAGGCAGTGGTATTCGTATAGAGGAGTCGCGATACCACTCAGGCGTTGACGCGTGGCGGATGTGACTCGCGGGAAACCGCTTTCCCCACTGGCTATCCTGCGTGCATGTTTAGGCGTCGGGATGCGCGGATGCCATTAGATCGGGGGATGGATGATCGGATGGCAGGAATTAATGCGCACGCTTGGTGGAACTGATGTGATAGGAAAAGTTGTGGGTCAGGGACTTTGTAAAGGCACGCGGTTACAGGTTAAGACCTTAGCGCTGGGGGGTTTGACGTAAAAGGGCTTACACAGGGGAACACACCGAATT
The DNA here is from genome assembly GCA_031772625.1 of Pinus tabuliformis. Taxonomy (NCBI): domain Eukaryota; kingdom Viridiplantae; phylum Streptophyta; class Pinopsida; order Pinales; family Pinaceae; genus Pinus; species Pinus tabuliformis. The sequence goes on along the minus strand of CM062807.1, from coordinate 1,029,751,376 downwards.
GGTGGATAGCGCTTGCTTTGGAGGTTAAATGACTGTGGTTGTATGACAGCTTAAATTTAGCGCCCGAGAGCCAAAGAAACCAAGGTTTATACTAAATATTGGAGTAAAACAACGATAATGGGGGATTATGGAGTTATAAGGAAAATGAAGGAGAAGAGGGAACCAACTGCTGCAAGCCTCTTGCAAACATAACCAGCACTGCCAGACCTATTTTTTATCCATTGAATGTTGTAGAATATAGCAGAGCTAACACTGGCTCCTTTTGGGGATGAGATCCTCCCTATGAGGCCTCAAGAACCTGTAGATCAATGCCTTTCCAGTTGAAAACAAATTAGCCAAAATTCCTAGTGTTCCATTGGGCATGGAGTCTACTTTGCCTACAAAAAACTGATAAAAACAAAATATTTACAACTTTTAAGGCCAAAGACCTTAAACAACATAATTTTTCAGAAAACGCCCATTAACTGGGCCATCAAAAACTACCTCTCCTCCCATACTTTTCAGTATGAAGGTGTTGTTCCCTTGAATCTGAGAAATGATGAAAGGCCTTGTCCAGAAAGCATCAAATTTCCCATGGTTGCCTTTCTTTTCCTTCAATGCATCCCATTTCAGAACCAAGTCTCCAACCTGAAAATTATCTGATTTTGTCCCTTTGTCAAAGGCTTCCTTGATCTTTATCTGATGTGTTGCAGCCTTTTCAACCAGCTGTTCTCTAATCTGATGTACCTCTACTAAATCAGTGATCCTCTTTGCCATGTCTCCTTCCTCATTCTACTCTTCTTGAAGGAATTTTGCCACAGGGAGAGTTAACTGAATGGGGAATAGAGCTTTAGTGCCATATACCAGCCTGAATGGAGAATTTCCTGTGGACTTCTTAATGGTTACTCTATCAGCCCACAATGCATATTTGAGCTTAGCATCCCAATTCCTTTTATTGTCCTCCAACAGTTTCTTAATTATCCTTATCAAGCTTTTATTTGAAGATTCTGCTAGACCATTACCTTGAGGATAGTATGAGGTGGAATGAACCAGTTTAATACCCATTGAATCACACATTTCCACCAATTCCTTTGCCCTGAAGGCTGCTGCATTATCTGTGACTAATTTATGTGGAAAACCAAACCTGGTAAAAATATTTTCAATTAAAAACTTGATGACCACATTATGATCAGCCCTCCTGGTAGGGACTGCTTCAATCCACTTAGTGAAATAATCAGTAGCTACTAATATCCATCTGTGTTGGCCACTGGAATGTGGATTGATTTCTCCAATCAAATCCAAGCCCCACTGCTAAAAAGGTCCTTTTGCAAGTATTGGCTTTAAGGGTAGGGACTTCAACTGTTGTTTCCCTTCAAATCTTTGGCACCTGTCACAAGATTTAACAAATGAAAACACATCAGAAAATAAGGAGGGCCAATAGTAGCCAGCTCTGAGAATCTTATGGGCAGTGGTTTTCCAATAATGGTGCCCTCCACACATGCTGGAATGAAACTACTGCATAACTTCTATTGACTGTTCTTTGTCTAGAAACCTCAAAAGCACTCCAGATGGATCCCTCCAGTAGAGAAGATTTTCATTAATGCAATATTTAGTTGCCCTAAGATTTATAGTTCTGGCTTGAATTTGAGTAAATCTTGAAGGTATTTCTAACTTCAGCAATAATTTAACTATTGTAGAATACCAATCACAAGAAGCTAGATTTTCGGCCACTGATTGCTTTCTGTCTGGTTCAGCTGCTTCCTCTTCTTCATCTGTCTGACTGATTTCTGCAATTGTGCATAGGAAATCTATATCCAATGATTTGCAATTTTCTTCAGCTAACAACCTAGCAAGACCCTGACCTCTGACCAGCTTGGTGGGCTTCAGTTCTATATTAAATTCAATTAGCTTTGCAATCCATTTAGCCCTTCTTCCATCAACATCAGGTTGTGTTAAGACATCTTTTATTGCAGCAGAGGGTACATATGCAATTATCTTGGAATGCAAGATATAAACTCTGAAAGCTTTCAAGGATTTGATAAGGGCATATGCTTGTTTTTCAATAATGTCATACCTCAGCTCAGCATCCCTCAAGTTTTTGCTGAAAAATGCCACCGGATGCTCTGAGCCTTCTTCATCTGCTTGCAATAGAACTGCTGCAATGGTATCTTCAGAGGCAAATGAGAATACATGGAAATCCTTGCTGTAGTCTGGACTTATTAAAGTGGGAGCCTCCATAATATACTTTTTAATGGACTCAAAAGATCCTCTTATTGCATCAGTCCATCTGACCTCTGACCCTTTCTTCAACATGGAGGTAATATGCTTCACCAATTCTGCAAAATTTGGTATAAACCTCCTTACAAAATTAATTTTGCCCAAAAGGGATTGGATATCTTTCTTCGATCTTGGGACAGACAAAGTCTGTATTACTTTTACTCTTTCTGGGTCAATTCGGACACCTACAGCAGAAACAATGCGTCCCAACAACTTGCCTTCTTCTAGAGCAAATTGTGATTTTTTAGGATTGACTGAAATTCCAAACCTCCTGCACTTTAGGAACACCTTTTTCAAATGCTGCAAATGATCTTGATGGCTACTGGAGTATACTGTTATGTCATCAAGGTAGATAAGGACAAATTTATCCTTCTCTCCCACAAATGCTATATCCATAGCTCTCTGAAATGTTGCCCCAGCATTCATCAATCCAAAAGGCATCTTGGCATACATAAAAGTGCCCTAAGGAGTGGTGAATGCAGTCTTCTCTTGGTCATCTGGATGCACAACAATTTGATTAAACCCTGAAAATCCATCCAAGAAAGACATTACTTTGGCTCCTGAGACCTTCTGCAGCAAATGCTCTATCTTGGGTAGAGGGTAGTTGTCTTTCTTAGAGCATTTGTTTAAGTTTCTGAAATCAACACGCAGTCTGATTTCTCCACTTTTCTTCCTCACTACTACTAGGTTGGCTACCCATTTGGAATATCTGAGAGGGACTATGATTTTGGCAACCAGAAACTTTTTAATTTCTTTTTCAATCAGTGGAAGAAGCATAGGATTTATTGGTCTTAGCTTTTGTTTGAAAGGAATGGTGTCTTTCTCCAGAGGGATTTTATGCTGGATTATCTTCTTATCATACGTTTTTAGATCACTATACTCCCAGGCAAACATGTCAGCAAATTGCTTCATTAACTTGCAATATTCAGCACTCTGGTCAGCAGACAGATGAGTGGATAAATTTATGTATCTAGGCTGACCTGGATTCCCTATATCATGCTTACAGACTATAGATTGGTCTTCTTTTTGGGCAGCCTTGTAAGGCACATCATTCTAGTCAAACAATATTTCTAGAGGAATTAAACTCTTAGGAATATGATTGCTGGGAAGCTGGACAATGCTATCTTTTCCAATTTTATTTCTAAGCTAGGATTTAGGGCTTTCTAACAAGGCTTCATTATCTTGGTCAATTTGCATTTCAGAAAACTCATCAATGACTTGTAGAAACCTATTTATCTCATCATCATCATCAAAAACTTTCCAATTTTGGACATTATCAGGCAAGGATGGTCTATATTTCATTTTGACTTCATATACCAGTCTGGGAGGCATGGGAGGGATAAACATGCTAGCAGACACGGCAAGGGAATCAACAAGCTGATTTTGGGTTCTAGGAATATATGAAATACAAAAATAATCAAAAGAATCTTTGATTCTCCATACCTCATCTCTGTATGCTTTCAGCCTTGGGTGCTTTGCTTGAAATGTTTTATTTACTTGCTGAATGATCAGATCAGCATCTCCAAACACCTTTATGTTCTTGATTCCTCTATCTTTTGTTGCGTTAAGACCCAATAACAGAGCCTCATACTCTGCTATATTGTTTGTGACTTGAAAAGCCAGCTTGAAAGACAGCTGTGTGCTCTTCTGTTGTGGAGATATCAGCACCACCCCTACTCCTGCAGTCTCCCTGGAACATGCTCCATCAAAGAACATCTCCCAAACTTGACCTCCTTGCTCTTCTTTGGCCTGAACTGTTGGTTTCCTGATCTGCATTGCGGCCTTCTGAGATTCTTCTATTTGGAGGATACATGCTCCAAAATCAGTGTCCACAGCATAAATAGGATGATTGGTAGGATTTTTCTCATCACTAATGATGTATGCCAGTTGTGCTTCTCTGTATAATCTCCTGCTTTCTCCTCCAAAAATTGGGACAGTGGCATAAGATAGATCATTCTGTAATGTCCCACCTAGTCTCTTAATCCATCCTCTAGACAGAAGCATGCCAAACTTAGGAGGGACATTTGCTACCACAATATCCATCATTATACTCTTCATGGGTAGCTGAGTTAAGGTAATGGCCAGGTCTTTGATTAATCCTAGGCATTTCACTTTCCTTGAATCAAAAGAAAATAAATCATGATATGGTCTAGTGATGTCAAGGCCTAACTCTTCCATGACAGCTTTAGGCATTAAATTGTGGCTGGCCCTTGTATCTAGCAGGCAATTGTGGAGGATTTTGTCATGAATGGTCAAGGAGACATAAAAACATGGATAATTATTATCAGTAGGTTCAATCACAGGGCTGAGCACAATGACAGACTTGTCATCTTGCAAATTCACAGAGTTAGTGGAGGTTTGTGTGGTTTCCAGCTCGAGGGCCTCAAGGATAGGCTTTCTAAATACTTCACTCTTTACCAACTCTACCAGAGGCACAGATATGTTTAATTTCTGGAATTCTGACTCAAGGCTGAAAGAGGATCGTAACTTATCAAAACCCCTTACCTCTTGAACTAGTGCTTTTAGAATGACTGGATCAGCTATTGGTCTTCTGTGTCTGATATTTTGTGACTCTGTTTGGAAAATAGCTCTTTGGGCAGGATTCTCTTTGACATTTTTTGCATTTGACCTTAGGTTATATCTTCCCTGCTCCTCAGCTTGTAGGACAGCTTCTCTATCCCATTCTTAACTGTCTTGTTCCTACAACAATGATTCTTCATAAGCAGCCAAAGTAAAAAATGCAGCGCTTCCTTTATCTTCCATGCGGTGAATTTCATCCTCATCTTCAAATTGTTCCTCCTCCATGACTACATTTTGGAAAGGAGCTTTAACTTTCTGTTCTTCTTTTGATTCTTTACTCTTCTGAATAATTTACAACTGTTCATTTGCTCTTTTGAAAGGATTTGGGTTTCTTGGAGCAAATGCGTTCTGCTACCTTGTTTTTCTTGAATTTTGCTCAACCTTTAGCTTAGAAATTTCAGCAGCCAATGACTCTATCATCTTAGTCATTTTATTTAATTTAAGCTCTGAAGATGATGTAGAGGAGGTAGAATCCTGACCTCTCTACCTCCTTCTATCAGCTTGACTTTTGAGCTTTTCTGCAGCCATGATATTAGACTCTACTTCTAGAGCTGCATCCTGCATGTCTGCCAGAGTAGCACATCTCATTTCTCTCAACAACAGGCAGAAATCAGAGGCAAAAGCATTGGCATAAGTGAGTTTGGCAAAGGTGGGGGTAGGCTTTACCTCAACTGGTATCTTATTATACATACGATTGAAAATTTTATTAAAATCAGGCAATGATTCCCCATTTTCCCTCTTCAGGTTACCAAACTCAGTATGATAATACAACAAGTCCTTTTTATCTCCCCAGTGCTTCAAAAATGCATCATCTAAAGCTTCAATATCAGCAATAGATCTAGGGCTAGTTCTCTGAACCACTTTCTGGCCTCTCCATCAAGGCTTTGGACAAAAACTCTCATCCACACATCATTTTCACTTATATCTAAGTTATCAGCATAACTATAAAAAGCTTCAAGGTGTTCTTCAGTTGTTACTCCCTTAGTGCCAGTGAACTTAGGCATATATTTTTGATATTCTCCCACAGGCATAGGATTCAAAGGAACAGGCAAGACCAAAGGTCCATATCTGGCAGCTACAATTCTTTCTATCTTCGTGGGTGCTTGCTGGCCTGCCATGATTGGGATATGTGGAAGGATACTGGCAGATTGAATGGTAGGAAGTAATGTGATGGATGGCAAAGACAAAGGGATGTTTTGGACTGTATGGGAAACTTTCTTTGGACTGAGATTCAAAGGGGAACTAGATGGACAAGGGGTTGTATTAATCTCTGAAGGAATTTCCTTATTAACAGTGCTGGGCTCTAAATCTTCAAACTGTATATCTTCAGCTATAACTTTATCTTTCAGAGATGCATGAGATTTCTTAGGCTTACCTAATCCTGATGCCCCTTTTTGTGATGCTTTCTTCGATTTGACAGTCCTCTCAGGGTCAGGCACTGGTTCAGCTGGTGATTTCTGAGGATTTCTTTGAGTATGTCTCACAAACTGAGCCAGAACTTCAATGTGGAGTCACCAAATGCTGGTCTTCCTCCAATGGAGTCGCTAGATAGATGATTACAACCAGAAATGTGCCCAGACCTTGTATATCATCAAAATCTGGAATTGTATCGTTCTCCCAGGGAAGCTGACCTTCAATCTCCTCTCCCCGGCAATGGCACCAATTAATGTTATCACCCCAAGAAACTCTCCTAGGTTGTATATCAGAGATGCTAGGGAACATTACAAACTCAACAAAAATGTTGGAAGTAGGTAGATGAATGGAAGGAATGATGCATATTCAAGCCAGATAACCACTTCTACTATGCTTAACCCCAGACATGGGCGAACACCCCAGAATACAAGGCTTTAGACCACCAATTACTCACAGCTTGAGGAAAAGGTGAAGATGGAGAATATTGGCCACACTAACAGATGCACAGGACCCTGTGATGGCCAGCTGCAACTAGTTAAAAGGTCTGTAAATCTATTTCCTAATGCATAGACAGGATGATAGCTCTCTGGCACCAAGAAAACAGAAACCTGCATACACCTTCAATAATACATACTAGATTCTAACACAGAGGTGGGATGACAACCCCTCTAATGCTAAACATCAAGAGCACATGAAAAATGCATAACAGGCACAGCCTGGAACAAAGAAGAAGTGGAAAGTGAGCAATTAACAACAAAAGAAGCTTGCATTAGCTGAAAATGAAGACCAGAAGCTGTAGGTATCACAATAGTTACAGTCTCCAGATGTTGAACCTTACATCAAAACAATATCCATCAACCCTCATTACATCTTGTTCTGGGTATATATGGAGGTTGATTACAAAAATATCTGCTATCTTATGCGTGGAGGGGTCATAATGGACCACCAACCACCTTAACTTTCTGATATGTGTCTCTGCTACAATTTGATTGTTTTAATGAACAAAATGACCCTTTTTGGTACTCTATTGTACTTCACGAACCAATGGAGTGCTATACTGAAGGAGTTCCATAACTGATAAATGCCATAATCTGCTCAAGGCTATCCTTCTCGTCCTTCGGATGCGTTGAATGCAGTAGTTGAAGCTTAACTGCACAGAGTACTGGTGGATGATCGCCTTCGTCCCTTGGAAGCATGGTATAGGCCAAACACACGAAAACTGCATGGAAAATGAATGAAGGGTTGGGAATGAATGTTAGCCGTTGGATGGAACTGACGGATGGCTGAGATTTCATGGTGGGAGGTGATGGGAAGACGCGGGGTGGAGCGATTATGAGTCGTCAGATCACATATATGGATGGCAGAGATCATTTGATAGGGAGTATCGGGTGAAGGCGTGAATGGAGAATCATGGGCCATCAAATCACAGTCGGGCAGATCCGACAGTGATCGGGGGCGGAAGTTGCACGGGAGATAACGAGCGGGAGAATGGGCGGGATGGCAGTAAGTGGTTTCCCCGCATCACTTATGGGAGGCCGTGGTATTCGTACAGAGGAGTCATGATACCACTCAGGCGTTGACGCATGGTGGATGTGACTCACGAGAAACCGATTTCCCCGTTGGCTATCACGTGTGCATGTTCAGGCAGCAGGATGTGCGAATGCCGTCAGATCGGGAGATGGACGATCAGATGACGAGAATTAACGCGCGCGCTTGGTGGAATTGATGTGACAGGAAAATTTGCGGGCCAGGGACTTTGTAAAAGCGCACAGTTACAGGTCAAGACCTTAGTGCCGAGGGGTTTGACGTAAAAGGGCTTACACAGGGGAACACACCGAATTGGCGGATAGCACTTGCTTTGGAGGTTAAATGACTAGTTGTATGACAGCTTAAATTTGGCGCCCGAGAGCCAAAGAAATCAAGGTCTATACTAAATATTGGAGTAAAACAGGGATAACGAGGGATTATGGAGTTATAAGGAAAATGAATGAGAAGAGGGAACCAACTGCTGCGAGCCTCTTGCAAACATAACCAGCACTGCCAGACCTATTTTTTATCCATTGAATGTTGTAGAATATAGTAGAGCTAATAGGTATTTATGTTATATAGATGCTTTAGGCTTATCTGGTGGATTGTTAAACACATGGAATCATCACATGCAGGCAATCTCATCTTTGGTTAGTGATAATGTCATTTGTGTATACTTGGTGATCAAGGAATTAAAGGTAACATATAGGATTGTTAGTATCTATGGCCCTTACAATGACCAAAATTTCTTTTGGGAAAGTTTAGCTAAGTCTAATATTCTTCAAAATGGAAAATTAATCATCTATGTCGATTTTAATTTTGCCACCTTCTTTGGTGAAATTTGGAGACCAAATCCTTTCCCAGACCCATTAGATCCTTTCTGCTTGCACCTTTTGGAATCACTAGGCTTAATTGAATTTAAACCTACTAAATTGGTTCCAACTTGGAGTAATTCTAAATCTTTTGAAGATGTTGTTTAAAAAATATTGGATCTTTTTTATTTTTCTGAGTCATTTCTTATCTTTCATAATTAAGTCCTTGGTTGAAGCTAGAGGGATGTCAGACCATTATCCGATCCTGATGTGCATTGATAATAAAGAACAAAAGGCTCCAACTCCTTTTCATTTCAATTATTCATGGTTAAAGGAAGAGGATTTTTTAAATCTGCTTTAATTGAATTGGTTCCATATAGATCCATATTCAAAATTATCTTTCATGCACCAATTTTACAATAATTTAAAATTCCTAAAGAATAATATAAAGGGATGGATATTGAAGTATGAAAAGAAACATGAAGCCACCTTGTTGTATATTGAACAAAACATTGGTAATATTTATCATTGTAATGATTTAGTGATATTTTCTATTAAGGATATAGAGTCAGTCTATTCTTTGGAAGATTTGAAGCAAGAAATATTATCCCAGAAGGAGGATCTATGGAGCTAGAAGATCCGATCTACATGGATCTCTGAAGGTGATAAAAACACAAAAAATTCCACTATTTTTCCAACTTTAGAAAGAAAATGAACACCATATAGGATATAAAAAACTAGGTTGGGGACAAGATCTCCTCCTTTGAGGAAAAATCTGAAGCAGTTATGAATCATTTCGAAAACCTCTTTACGAAGAGGGAAGGTGGTCCCATTCTTGAAATATTGGAGTCCTAAATCTCTTCCCATAGCGAATCTCTGAGGAAATGAATGATTCAATGGAGATAGTAGTTTTAGAAGGGGAGTTATTATCTACCCTCTCTGATATTCAAAAAATATTTTATTACCTTTCTATGCCTTATTAAAAAAAAAAGATGTTATTACCTTTGACGATTTTCATGTGATATCTTATTACAATGTTATTTATAATATGGTCACCAAAATCATAACAAGTAGATTGAAACCTATCCTAACTTTGTTCATATAAGAGGAGAAATTTGGATTTATGCAGGACCGCCATATCCATGACATTGTTGCACTATATTAGGAGATAATGCACTTGATCAAAATTCAGAAGATTTTGGCCTTCTCAATGAAATTTGACATATCTAAGGCTTATGATTGCATCAATTAGACATTTATCATACTATGTATCGTAAAGCTAGGAATGAAGCCAAATGTGGTCAATTGGATTTTGGGTTGCATAAGGTCTATAAATTTTGCAGTCCTTATCAATAGGAAACCTTCTTCATTTTTTCAAGCTTCTTAAGGTTTACGCCAAGGGTTCCCTTTGTCTCCCTTGTTATTCTTGCTAGTTGTGGAGGTGATAAGTAGACTGATTAAATATGCAATCACAAAGGGTGAGCTTTAGGGAATTAAAGTAATTAAAACTAAACATTCATTCATTTATTGTTATCAAAGGAATTTTGGACAATTCTGAACAGGTCACATGGATGTAGATAAATTTTGGTAAATCTTTGACTCCATGGGCTTATTTCTCTAGTGATTTTATTTCAATAGAGCTCATATGGAAGATGGCTTCAAGTAACTTGGCTTTAAATTAAATCCTAATGCATATTATAATGTGGATTGGGCTTGGGTGATAAAGAAAATAGAAGCTAGAATTCTCATATGGGTGAATAGATTATTGTCGAGAGGTGGATGATTGATTATTATAGCCTGTAATAAAGGCCATTCTAATGTATTATACATATCGTATACTGATTCCGAAATGTGTTTTGGAAGATCTACAACGTGTTTGTTTGTTTCCCTTCGTTAGGTGTGAGGAATAAGGATGGCATTCCCTTGGTGAGATGGAATTTTAGAGCCAAAATCGCTAGGTGGATGGATTTTGAAGCAACTTCCATTGTTTTGTCAATATTTTGCAACAAAGAGTTTATGGATGCTTCTAAATGATAATAGTTTATGGGGAAGGGCCACTTGTGGAAAATATTTCATAGTAAAATACATCATTAAATGGATTTTTGACCCAAAACAATTGGAACCAAATGAATCTATTATCTGGAAAGAATTCATGAGGTATTTTACCTTAACCAGAGTTAGGGTGGCGTGGAAAATTAGAGATGGAAAGATGATTCATATTGGACATGATCCTTGGATGAGTTGTGTTATACGAAATTTATGATTGCAGACAGAGGTAATTTCCCTAGACCTAGTGGACTGGTCTAGAACAACAAAAGGAAAAGAATATAGAGTTTTCCTTAGAGAAATTCAAGAATGGGAAATAATCCTACTTGGAATACATCAAAAACTTTACTTTCCTCCTTTCTTGTAAGCTCCAATCGTAGCTCCAAATGCTATAATTAGAACCTTCACATACAACTAAGACAAGCCAAGGATCCACAACATCTACGTAGCATAATTCAATTACTCTATTCAATGAATTAATAAGGAATTGAAATACATGAATGTAAATGTAACACAACACATATAGGAAAACAAGATAATATTTGTATTAATAGAAATAGGAGAGAGTTTACAACAAAAAATAGTAGTTTATCTTGCAGAGATCTACCCAAGTTGACTTTTCCTTCCTTGTTAGAAAGAACACCTCATTGTCACCCTAATGAATAGGGATGACGACTCCTTTAGATTCAAGGAAAAAACATGATGGAATGATCCATCTCGAAAAGCCAACATTGATGCAATGAATGGTAGTAAATTTATAAGATATGGATGGTAGTTTAGGATTTACCATAATCAGCATGAGATCCACTTATGATGCAAGGATGAGCTCCAGGGATAAGAGGTGATGTCTACAAGGTAGAACTAGATAGGACTCAAGATTCTTATCTAAGGTAAATGGTTAAAACAACCCCTGAAATCTTATGGAAGATGAAGTTTAAGAAATATTTTTAATTTCCCTAAATTTCTAGAATCAACACTCCCCCAACAAAGAGAAACTAGTGTTGACCAATTCTGGTGCAGAAGGGAGAAACCAGCACTAAGCGCAGGTGGCTAAAGGGGTAGGATGTGATGGGGCTAAAAAAAATGATTTTGAGCAGTTAACCACAGAAACTCAGACTTTTTATAAAGATCATGCTTAGGGCTTTACGTAGGGATGATAAAAACATGTTCATGAATGTGGATTGATCCATTTTTTAGGCTTGTTGACCAGATGTGACAAAATTTCCCATAAGATATTGCCTCCTAAAGCACAAAGTTAGAAACGATAGTTGATGATTGAAGTGCTTTACCTTGTGACAAGTCTGGATCAAGAACAACTGGTCGATATCATCATTTGTTACAATACATTTTCATCATGATATATTTGTTGAGGGAGGCATACCCATGTTTAACACATAAGCTAACATTACATGTACAATGATCAAGAAGTTTTTCTACTGGTGACAGAGAGTGGACCCATGCTTAGATGAATGTCAATATGATCATGGGCATCATGCTTTGTAATATTGCATTAATCCTGAAATTGTAGCCCGGATGGATGGAAGTAGATATGGCATCTTCTATCTCATTCACTCGACCATGAAATGTATGAGTCTAACCATCTGAATAAATGAGCTAGAGTCAAACATGGTAGACACCATATGATTACTGATCAATGATGTAAGTCATCGACTGATGTGAGAGAAACCACTAATGATGTTAATGAATCTCAAGGCACTGTAGTAAAATCCGTATGGTGAAAATGAATGAGTTGAAGTCCAACACCACACAAAATCTTTCAGTCGAAGGAAAATGATGTAGATTTGTTGCCAAGAGTGAGAAAGCTTTCCATTGATGTATGTAAGCCCCAAGGTACCAAAGGGATTTTCTAAGTCAACTTCTTGGATAATGAGCTAATGTTGACAGGAAGCAACTCATTGTAGGAGGGCCTTATAGTATTCGCCATCAACGACATGAAAAAAGTATCAAGATTTGAGATAAAATGATACTGATGTGGAACTGGTTCAAGAACAACATACATAAATGAAGGATTAGGAGTATTGTAGTAGATATCAACTGAAGGAATTCTCTTGAACATATCGACGACACTGAATAGATTTGGAAACATTGAGCCAAAACCAAATGCAGAGGCTTTAATATGGTGTGATGAACCAAAAAGGAAAGAATATTCCCCTACCCAACAACCACGAATATGAAGTGGAAGAGTGTCATGTTCAGGAGTGACTCACTACCATTAATAGGTAGAGTACCTTGTGTTCCCAATTTCCCCAACCATTTCTAGTTAGTAACTCTTTATTTTTTAACAAGCCTGAGGAGGATAACATATGCTTTATCTTTAAGTTCATCCTTCATATGAATACCTCAGAGTTTTTTTAATGAACCATGAGAAGAAGTGGTTTGGTCCCATCATGTTTGATGGGTCCATTGTTGTTTGATTATTTTACAAGTCCCACAAAGGTCTAAATTGGCTCCTTTTTCATGTTTAGAGAGTTCGAAAAAGAGGCAAAAAAATAAAACTCCAAAGGTTCCTTTTCATAAATAGTATCTTGGTTCTAAAAAGGAATAAAATGATACTTAAGAGAACCTCTTATCCATGTTCCACTAAGGTATTCCTTTTTTGTAAATAGTTTATCTCAGTCCAGAAAAGAGTTAAACTTATAGTGAATAAACATATTTTAATTTACTTTAATGAGTTCGAAAAAATAATTGCTCAACAATATTTTCATATTTAGGGAGTCTCAAAAGAGCTAAAAGAGGATTCCAGGGTATTCCTTTTTCGTGAGTTTACAGAGGCCAAAGAAGTGATTAAATTATGCTCTTTGGGAAAAATGAGTTGTTTCAATTCAAACATCATTAAACCCATCAAACAACTATTACTTTGCTCAGAACATCACCAAAATATTAAAATATCTAATACATGGTAAAATTAAATCATATTTAGGTAAAAATAATAAAATAATCATGCAAATGGCCATAAATAGGAAAAAGTAATTTCATTTTTACCATTTTACATTTTACCTCTTAGTGAGTGAGATCAAAGTGCATTTTTCCCCCGATATTCAAAAATTGATTGCGGCCAATATGAAGGATCATTTCAAGTGTCGTAACTTTGAATTAGGAGATCTCACCTTCCTCTTTCTTCTTACAGTTCCTATTTTTCATTTCAAGCATATTTTTTCATGTTTTGGGTGACCAAGGATTTAATTTTATGCCCTAGCTCTAGCGCACACCAACAATCTTGAAAGGTGCACTGGGACAAAAAAAATTGAACTGTGGAGGGTGCCACAGTGCACTATCTCCCTTTGGTAGGGTGCACTAGGTGCATTTCAAAAAATTGTTTTGCTTCTTTCACTCAAATTTCTCTCAGTTTTTAGCATGGAATTTACTCTAATGATTTCTCTTGTAATGTTTCAGGTATCCATCAAGATGAAATGACTTTAATTTGGAAAGAAAGAGAACATGAAGTCCAAGACATGGATGCACCCAATGATCCAAAAACCATATAGGCATTGAAAAACTGTGGGCTTCTGAAGTTCTTTTGGCTTCCTCTGATGAGACAATAGATGGAACTAGTGGAGTATGTCTTCAGGGCATGGGATGTTCAAGCACATGATTTCAGGCATGGACCATCTATGCTCAACATGCAGGTGGAAGACATTTATTTATTGATAGGTTTATTGAGGAGAGGTGCTCCTATGTCATTAGCTAGTTTGAGGAGGGGTGGAGATCCTATCAAAGGCTATATCACTTCACATTGTAGACCTCGATCCAAACCAACCAAAAATGAGAAAATTGAGATAAAGGATGTGGTTCATTTTCCTTTGAGGACAATCCTGTTTATTATTGCTAGATTTTCTTGTAGTGCTACCTTGCATTTGGATAACAGGTACCAAATGCAGTATGCTTTAGAGTGCATAAAGTCGAAAATATTTAACTGGAGCAAGGGAGTACTAGCAAACATGAAGGAACAACTCACCAAGGCGAAGGATGAATGATTGAAAAAATTTAGGTATGTTTCCATTTTGATATCATTTTCCTAGGAGTGGATTCCATTATTCTAACCATAGCATTTCTAGCTCGAGCTCCTAGATACAAGAATCCCAAGGATGACATGACGGGTGAATCTCATGTTTAGACATTCAGGTCCATCGTCTATGAGTTACATGTTAGTCTTCCTCTGATGGATGTGCATGAAGCTCATTATGATTGAAGACTATCCATATGCTGGGATGGATTTCCATGGGGATCCAGAGCTCATGATTTCATATGGCGAGTTATGGGATGCTATAGGTAAAACAAAATGATTTTGATCATTTTGTTTGATTTTTAGGTTTTACAATTTTTTTAATTTTTATGTATCTGAGACTAACTATCGATTTTTTACATGCATATGTTGGACCCGTTTGAACAATGGGTTCATCCTATCTTTAGTGTGTTGGAGACCCACAACAGGCACTAGTTGGAGTACAAGTTATTGCATGGGGACGAGAGGTAGTGTAGAATCTAACTGTGGCTAAGATTCTTGCAAAGGTCGAGTGATAGGTGGAGGGATTGACCCAGGGCATAGTTGAGACTAGGGTTGATCAGATCCTTATGAGACTATAGTGTAACACTATTGATGTGCCTGTTTGTATCAGTCAATTGTTATGCAAGATGGCTCACGTAATTACTTTTTATCATGTGAATCGTCAAGATTAGTCTACTAGGAGGCTACGTAGTCGTATTTTGACTACATGTATATTTTTTATATGATAGGTTGTGTGTCCATATATGTCTCGGGCAAAATTTGATATATATACAACCATCTACCTATTGATGCTTATTATGCGTTCTATTATCTTGTTCAATGTATGTGATGTGAATTGAATTTTAATTTACATATGCCACAAATGTCTATCTAAAACACGATTTTCCAATGCATCTATAAATGTATTTAAACTTCTAGGGATGTGTTGCTATTGGATATAATAAAAATGTCTTTCCAAGAGGTGAACCCTTAAGAACATATAGAGTATAGTTGAACTTATAACTGAATAGAAAATTTTCAATTGTATTACTACAAGTTGTGAGTCAAGTCTGATAACTATACGATAGATACCATGAGAAACAAAATTAGACAATAGTTCAATCACTACGCTATACTCAACGATTGTATTGGTAGAACAACTTATACAAATCCCTTATAAACTCACTAACTCACCATTCAGAGCATATAGAACCCATGCCACATAACAAAGGTTCTGATTACTACGAATAATGCCATCAGCATAACCAAAATATGGTTGAAGGGATATCGACATCTGTAAACCAAATGCAAACATGATTAAAAGAAACTATAGGAAACTCTGAAGGGAACACACTACAAACATATTCAACACACCTATATACATCATGTACACAATTAACTACACAAAAATAACTTAGGAATATTATTTCTTGAGGTACAACCCATTTCTAGGCTATGCTAATGAAACTCCATAAAAATAAAAAAGCTTGTAGGCCCCCTTAGCAATAACATGTTTAAAAATGTATGGGCCTAACCACATTGGTTCGAACTTCCCAGATCCTAACTTATCAGACTCTTGGTCATACAATAGGACAAGGTCACCTTCCGAGAAAGCATAAGACTTGACATTATTATTGTATTTTGCCTTAATCCATTTCTTGTGGGCCTCATTAGCCATCATAGCATCATGTTTGGTTTCATCTAAGCATGTTAGATATAAGAGACACTCTTGTTCTACAAAAGTGGCAGGGAGGATTTCGACAACAAGTTTTAGAGATGGAATTTTTCACTCAATAGGAAGGATTTATTTTAAACCATACACCAATTTAAAAGGTGTGAATCTGGTAGTTGTCTGAACATAGGTTCGATATGACCACAAGGTTGTATAAAGGATAAGATGCCAATCTAAGTTGTGGATCCCTATCATGCGCTAAAACATTTTTTTTAAATTTTCTTTTATTGCTTCAATTTTCTCATTCGCCTGAGGGTAGTAGGGAGTTGATATTTCATGTTGGAGGCCCAACTTGGCAATGAGTTTAGACAACATGTGATTACGGAAATTTTTACCATGGTTTGTAACTATAGCTTGTGGTACACCAAACCTTGCAATGACATGATTTAAGAGAAAGAGAGAAATTTTTTTGCCAATGTTATTATGTGTAGGAATCGTCTCGACCCACTTGGTAAAATAGTCTACCCCTATTATGTAGCCATGCCCCCAACTGAGTGAGGGTTACATGTCATAAAGTCAATGCCCCATTTCGCGAAAGGTCCAATGATGATAACAAGGTGTAAAGGAGCTACTGGAGCATGGGTTTTATGGTCGTACAACTGGCAGGCATGAAACGTTTGGACCACAAGGATGCAATTGTGAAACATAGTAGCCCAAAATTAGCTAGCACATTGTTGAAATTCGAAACTAGGGCCAAATTTCACTTTGGAAAAATAATTTGATGGAGATTATGATTGCATTAAATTCCTCTTTTTGAGAGGACCAAAATTGGCCTAAATATCATCAAATTTGGACAAGGGAAAGTGTATTTGTAAATTATAAGCCCACATGTGCATATTTTATCAGGTCAGCCCTTAAGCAGATTGGACATAGTTCGAAGGCTATATATACAAGTGACCTCAACCTCATTTGGATTTCCTAATGAGGCATTCTTATATTCTATTTCTTAGTTTTGGATTTGTAATGTCCCTATAATACTAGTGATTCCCCCATTACTATTGTCATTGTATCCCTTACTGTTATTTTTGTGCCCCTATTGTCCCCATATTGTTAATATTGTGCTCCATGAAGCCCACTATTGTTATTTTTGTGCCCTTATATTATTATTGTTATGTCGACTTTGACTATATTGTGACCCCTTAGACTCCTATATATAGAAAGGAGGTTTTTTCATTTGTATCATCTAAGAATTGTTCATTTGTGTAATGTAAATGAGGTTTCCCCCTCGAAGAGGCTGATTTCTAAGTCATTGATCTATCTTTTCTATCTTTTTGTGAGCTGGTTTCATAACATTTGGTATTAGAGGTTTGGATTCTAGTGTTTTGCTTCTCCAAAATAGGTCATCATGGCATTTTCACTATAACTTTTTTTCTATGATGTTTCATAAGCTAAAAAAAACCATTTGAGCCGAAATCTCTAGGATCCTTGGGTCCAAATTTTGGATCTTGTCTCGTTATATTTTCAGAGATATGATCCAAGGAAGTTAGGGTTTTTGCAGGCTCTTGAATTACATCCCAAACAAGTGACCTTGGGAAAATTTTCATAACTTTCTCTCTGAGTATCATATTGAAATTTATTAAGAGGTTACAAAAAGAGGATGGACTATAGTTTTCTGTGCATCATTTTCAGGTCCGAAGGTTTAAGCAGTGACACATGGCACTTTGCACAAGTTCGTTCTATGGGAAAAGTGTATAATCAGGACATCATGGGAGATTGGGCATAATGGTTTCGTGGAGAATCCAATTTTGATAAGACTTATGGCATTGGAAATATAACTTAGAGGGTTACCACATTTCACAATTTCAGACCTTGGAGATCCGAAATTTCAGAGATACATCAGACACAATATCAAGCTCCTCCAAAGTGAAAAGATGTGTGTAGTTTTTTTTAAATTTTGCATAAGTTTGGTTTGAAAAATTAGTTTGAAGGAATTCAAAGGGCATAGTGAAGCATAATTACGAGACCAAGTGAAATAAAATTCTCTCACAAAAAGTAACAGAAACTAAGATGGATGGTTTAAAGAAAGATGTGGAAGCTAAGATGGATGATGTGGAAGCTAGATGGATGGTTTAAGAAAAGGCATGGAATCTAATATGGATGGTTTAAATAAAGGTGTAGAAGCTAAGATAAATGATGCGGAAGATAATATGAATGACATAAAAGCTAAGATGGATGGCATGGAAGCTAAGATGGATGGTTTAAAGAAAGGAGTTGAAGCTAAGATGGGTGGTTTAGAAGAAAAACGTAAAGGAAACATGGAAGATTTGAAAACAAATTTGACAAAGTTTCCATATGAAATGCTTACTAATGGTGAAAGGGTAGTAAAAGAAACTCATGCTGAGAAAAAAATAAATGTTAATCATGATTTCATAGATTCTAACGTTGGATCGAAGACCCACCATGTTCCAAATATTGATATGAGGAAGTTTGATGGAAAGGATCTTGTAACATGGATACTGCAAATGGAGCAATATTTCGATCTCCATAATGTGAAAAACACACAAAAGGTATGCATTGAAACTTTATGTTTGGAACCAAATAAGTTTGTATGGTATCGATGGATTTGCTCTCGTAAACAAATTGTCACTTGGGAAATTTTTACAGATGAAATGATAACACATTATGAGGATACAAAAAGCATCAGTTTTTTTAGCCAATTGATAAATCTCAAACAAAAGGGTTCAATGATGGAGCACATTGAGGACTTCCAAAATTGAATATAAGGGTAAAAAGTATTCCAGAGGAGCATAGCATTGATGTGTTCATAGGGAATTTAAGGATAACATCCAACATGAGGTTTGCCTTTGGGAACTTAATTCATTGGAGAAGGCATTCAGGTTGGCAAGAAAAATGGAAAGAAAAATTATGGAAACAAGGAAGCCTACAACTCGCAATTATAAAGATGGAAGTGTTGTTTCCCCTATCCTTCCACAACCTACAAGGTTGACACCACAACAATTGGAAGAAAAAAAATAAAAATGGCTTTGTTACAGTTGTGATAGAAAATACACTAATGGTGATAAGTGTGCTGAAAAGAAATTATTTTACATAGATTGTGAAGAGGAGGAAGAAAAGGAACAAGAAACGTCAAAAAAAGAGGATATACACCAGGAATAAACCCTAGAGAAAGAAGAAATGAATCTGACCATATCTTGTAATGCATTGGCTAGAATTACCACTCAAACTATCAAGATAGAAGGAGATATCAAGAATAAAAAGGTAATAGTGTTGATTGATTCGGGCAGTACCCATAATTTTATTCATTGTAAGATAGCCAAGGAATTGAATTTCTTCATATATCTAGCACCAGAGTATCAAGTGATGGTTTCAAGTGGAGGAACCATAAATTGCTTTGGAAAGTACCATAATATCAAGCTATCCATGGGAGAATATGTATTGAATAGCCCAATGCTTTCCATTCCAATGGGTGGTGTTGATGTTTTACTAGGAGTCCAACAGCTACAATCCTTGGGTACAATAGCCTTTAATTTTCAAGAACTTCTCATGAAATTTTCTTCAGAAAGAAAGGAAGTTGAATTAAGGGGTATCACAGGGAAACTGGGAAAGATAATAAACTCTAACAGAGTGAAAAATCTTCTAAAGAAAGAATAATGAGGTGTAGTTGCACAATTATGTTTACTAGAGGTTTCAACATCGAAATCATTTATTTATCCAGATCTCCAAAAATCCTTGGATAATCATTCCAAGGTATTTGAGACTCGCAACGGCCTCCCACCTATTCGTGATCATGATCATGCTATTCATTTAATTCTAGGAAGTGTTCCTACAAACATCAGGTCTTACAGATATCCCTATGCCCAAAAAGAGTGAAATTGAATTTATGGTTGCAGAAATGCTAGAGGTTGGTATAATTCAACATAGTCAAAGTTATTTCTCTGCTCTAGTAGTATTGGTTCACAAGAAGGATGGATCATGGCACATGTGTCCGTATTATAGGGAGCTCAACAAGCTCACTATTAAAGATAAATTTCCCATTCCTATCATTGATGAATTGCATGGATCAATTTACTTCACCAAGTTGGATGTTCATTCAAGATATCATCAAATCAGCATGAAGACTGAAGACATTATGAAAGCAACATTTAGAACTCATGAGGGTCATTATGAATTTTTGGTAATGCCTTTTGGCCTTACCAGTGCACCTTCCTCATTTCAAGGTTTGATGAATTCCATTTTCAGACCCTTCCTTAGAAATTTTTTGTTAGTATTTTTTGATGATATACTAATCTACAATAAGTCTTGGAAGGATCATGTTCAACATGTCGATAGGGTGCTCAAACTATTGTAGGAGAAATAATTATATGCCAAAAGCTCCAAATATTTCTTTGGAGTACAAGAGGTGGAATATCTGGGTCATATTGTATCTCATTAAGGTGTTAAGGTAGACCCTAGAAAAATTAAAACCATTAAGGAATGGAAAAACCCCACATCCATAGAGCATCTGCGAGGATTTCTCGGGTTGACAAGGTATTATCGCAAGTTTGTTACGAATTATGGGAGAATAGTAGCACCTCTAACAACATTATTGAAGAAAGATGCATTTTTATGGACTCCAGAAGCAACAAAGGCCTTTGAACATCTTAAAGAGGCAATGTGCCAAGCACTAGTCTTAGCTATGTCGAACCTCACAAAAACCTTTATTGTGGAATGTGATGCCTCAGGGAATGGAATTGGTGTTGTTTTAATGCAAGAAGAAATACCCATTGCTTTTGAAAGTTGTGCAATCAAAGGAAAGTATTTACACAAAGCTATTGATGAGAAGGAAATGTTGGCAATACTACATGCACTTAAGAAATGGCGACCCTACCTAATGGGAAGACACTTCAAGGTAAAAATAAATCATGATAGTCTCAAATAATTTTTAGAAAAAATATTATCTTCAAAAGAGAAGGAAAAATGGGTCATAAAGATGTTGGGTTATGAATTTGAAATCATCTACAAAAAAGGGAAGAAAAATGTTGTGGTAGATGCACTCTAAAGAAACGATGAGGATGTGGAAGCATTACTTTGCGCCATTTTTGTTATCCAACCAGATTGGATAAACGAAGCAAGGGATGAATGGAAGAATGACAAAGAAGTGTTGGCACTCATTGAAAAGTTACAACAAGATCCTAGTACATCTAATACATTTAGTTGGAAAAATAATTTGTTATGGTACAAATATTGTTTATACCTATCTAATAATTCCCAACTCAAACAAAAAATTCTTACGGAATTGCACACCTCTCCCTTAAGAGGGCACTCATGATTTCTAAAAACTTACCACAGGGTTAAGAACAATTTTTTTTGGGATGGCCTTAAATCGGATATTTAAAATTTTGTGGTGGAATTTTTGGTTTGCCAACAAAATAAAGCTGAAACAAGTAAGGCCCCAGGTTTATTACAATCTTTATCCATTCCAAGCCAACGTTGGGAGGAGGTTTCAATGGATTTTATCTCAAGTTTACCCAAGTCCAAAAGAAAGAGTGTTATCATGGTGGTAGTTGATAGACTTACTAAGTATGCACACTTTTGTACATTATCTCATCCATTTAAAGCGAGTATAGTTTATACTACATTTATGGAAACCCAAAGATTATTGTAAGCGACAGAGATCCCATTTGCACTAGAAATTTTTGGACAAAATTATTTTCTTGTCTTGGTACTTAGCTCATATCTCATCTTATCATCCTCAATGTGATGGGAAAATTGAGATAGTAAACAAAATTTTGGAAGGATATCTTCATGGATTTGTATATGATAAACATACACAATGGGTCAAATGGTTTCTTCTGGCTGAATGGTGGTATAACACTTCCTTCTATACTGTAGCAAAAATTTCCCCATTTATGGAACTTTATGGATATCATCCACCATCCATCACATCATATTTAAGAGAAAATTATAAGGTTCAAGTAGTGGAAGATCACATCGAGCATCAACAACAAATTCTCCAACTCTTAAAGGATAACCTCACTTCGGCACAGAATGGAATGAAACAACAGGCATATCAACATCGTAGTGAAAGAAGTTTTGATTTAGGTGATTGGGTACTCCTACGGCTACAACCATATAAACAAATTTCCCTCAAGAAAGATAAGAAGGATAATAAATTATCACCAAAGTATTATGGTATGTACAAGGTGTTGAAAAAGATAAGTACTATGGCATACAAATTGGAGCATCCTGCAGCTTCCTGAGTGCACCTAGTTTTCCATGTTTCATGCTTAAAGAAGGTTATAGGTGACAAGCTCCTAGTGCAAACAATATTTCTAGAACTTGATGAGGAAGGAAAAATCATATTGGAACCTAAAGCATTCACAGAAACAAGAAATTGACAGCAATGAAATCGATCAATTTGAGAGTATCTCATCAAGTGGAAGAACTCACCCACTGAAGATTCCACATGGGAGGATGATAATTTTATATAGAAGCATCCAGAACTACTCAACCATTGAGGAAAACACTTTTTTGAAGGAGAGGGGCATGTTAGGTCCCTATAATATTAGTGATTCCCCCATTACTATTGTCATTGTAGCCCTTATTGTTATTGTTGTGCCCCCATTATCCGCATATTGTTATTATTGTGCCCCATAGAAGCCCACTATTGTTGTTTGTGTGCCCTTATATTATTATTGTTATGTCAGCTTTGATTATATTGTGACCACTATGTAGCCATGCCCCCCAGCTGAGTGAGGGTTACATGTCATAAAGTTAGTGCCCCATTTCGTGAAAGGTCCAACGATGATAAAAAGGTGTAAAGGAGAAGCTAGAGCATGGGTTTTATGGTCGTATGTCTCGCAGGTATGACACTTTTGGATCGCAGGGATGCAGTTGCGAAACATAGAAGCATAGAATTATCCAGCACATTGTTGAAATTGGAAACTAGGGCCAAATTTCACTTTGGAAAAATAATTTGATGGAGATTAGGATTTCATTAAATTCTTCTTTTCGAGAGGACCAAAATAGACCTAAATATCATCAAATTTGGACAAGGGAAAATGTATTTTTAAATTATAAGCCCACATGTGCATATTTGATCAGGTCAGCCCTAAAGAAAATTGGATACACTTGGAAGGCTATAAATACAAGTGACCTCAACCTCATTTGGATGTCATAATGAGGCATTCTTATATTCTATTTCTTGGTTTTGGACTGCATAGCTCTGAGGAACATTCATGGAGAATGGGTTCGCACGAAGGAGAAATTGTAGGGTCCAAAGCTCGCATTTCTATTTTAGGGTTTTGGGCCTCAGTTGCAGGCATGGAATAGAGAAACCTTAGCTATGGTTGTTCATTGAAGGCTCATCCATCTGGCTGAAGCTTTTTAGCTACACACACAACACATCCTCCATGCGACTGGCATCTAAGGTTTCTGAGTCACAGTCACATGTTTTCCAAGGGATGATTTTGATTGCAGTCACTATCTTACAGGATCAAAGGAGCAACTAGAACCTCCTTATCATATGAATGACTCCTCCATGTGACTGGGACCTAAATTTTCAAATTTCATTTGTCTGAAGTTTTTACTCATAGACCGCGGTGTTCAATAGTTGATCCCTTATAGTAATAGTTCATTATAGGCTTCTAAATTAGGGTTTTTAGTATGAGCATTGATGGGTTGATGTCATGGATGTTGTCTAGTTTATTTTGTTGGATAGTTGTATGGATGAAGATATGGATCATTGTAATCTCTTTTGCTGAATCATTTAATTAATACCTAATAAGAAGAATAATTTTAAATAGTTTTCCCCATAGTGGGTTTTGCCCTAGTCACTGGCCAATCCTGGTGTCTCTATGTGTGAATTTTGTTCTTCTATTGTTTCTTTATGTTCCACTGCATTGATGATCATGATGTTGTTCTTTCTACATAGTTTCATATGTTGTTGAATAATAAATAATTTTATGATGTTATGGGGTGAATTTAATGTGTAAATTAAGAAATGAAATTACCAAAGAAAAGAAAAATATATCCCTAAGAAAAATTAACATGGTCTCAAAGTTGGGCTAAAGAAAAGTCATGGATATCACCCCTTTGATGACACCATTGAAGGATGCAAGAGAGGATGGTGGAGATGTAAAAGAATAAAAGGGTTTGAAGGTAACCAAAGGAAATTTGTATATTAAGGTTTGATGGAGGTTAGGTTTTGAGAGAAGCCCTTATTTATTGCAAATATTTGAGATATGAAATCTAGAAACCCTAGCATGATCAATGGGAAATTTTTAAAGCATTTTTGTCAAATTTAATGAAGCCCTAGATGGGATAGTCTCTAGTAGGCCTAGTTTTTTATAAAGTTGGTTGAAATAGTGAAGGAAACATTGTTAATGGAAAATGATGGCTTTTGAAGGATGGTTCAAGAGGGAGATGATCACATCTCATTAAAGATAAGTACTTTTTGATTTATGATGCTCTGTTATGTCTTTAATTTTGTTTAGACTTATGGATCTGATTATTGTTTTGATTATTAATTATACTTCCTACATGTATATTTGAGTATTTGGATTATTATAACCTCCTCATAAGTTGTGATAAGTGGACCCTTCTCGAGGATCATGGCCAGTGCAGGAAAAGAAAAACTAGAGTCGGAAAAGGTAAAAAGGAACTTGATGAAAAGGTGTCAAAGTGCTACAAGATGCCTATGTAAAATAAGAATATGCACACATATTTGAATACTACAAGGTATGCATGGTATATTGTTTCAATGTTATGTTTCAACTATAATATTGGATGGCAAGGTAAGCCCTAAGGTATGATGAGAATGTATCCTTCACAAATGGCTCACACATACATATGAAAGTGATTTTGATTCATGGTTCTTATGATGAAATGATGCACTTGGTATTTAACAAGTATATTGCTTATTATACATGATGAATTTAATGATTCTATGAAGCTACTTTGAAATATTTATTTTTGATATATTAATATACTTGATGTTTGGCCAACATCTACTATTTTTATATCTCGATCTCATAAAGAAGGCTTGTACATTGATCCTTATATATGGTAGCTTGACACTATTGATAATGCTTTTTATAATCATGATAACCATGATGATGAAGTAGTTGATGCTAGCATGTAATAACCATGATGGATATATGTTTTAGAACCAAATATAGTTCAAATCCATTATCTAATAGTTATGCTTATACATGGCAGTATTATAGACATATTGATGACTTGAATGGTGATGATTGAAGTGGCTTCCCATTTAGAGGGAGAATCTCTCCATAATATCCCTACACCTATTATCATTTGCATTATATGATTATTTATTGTTGAAGTAAGATTTATGAACATGAATATACGAATATTTGATATTGTTGGTTTGGAACAAAGTTCTGCTCTAAGAAGAAAGAGTTTTCCTTGCTCTAAGCCTCAGCCACATGGAAGCAAGCCTAAGGGTGTGTTTGTAACCTATCAACTGCATAGAAGAAGGCCCATGCATGCGGTATGCCTGTAGGACATGTTATCACCCTAAAATTTTTGCTTCTAAACTTTGGAAAGTTTGCCTTGTTTCTAGTCATAGTCTTATAATAAGTTTTGAGTCATCTCATCTCAATAGTGTCATTGTCTTTTCCAAATAAAGTTTGACAGCCTCATTCCATGTCCTAGAAGCCTCACCATGTGTTTTGAAAGTCATATGTTTAGGCATTTTGAATTTTTTTTGAAATTAGCTATGAATCCACATTTTCGTAGTGCAGATAGTGTAAAAAACTAGTTTTGCGCTATGAAATCACTGAAGCAACCTTTTTTCAGCAGAAAAACTGTTTTAGGTAGTCAACTTCCAGGAGGTCGTTTGAGCAGCTGAAAGCATGTTTTGGAAAACTGAAAGAGGTTTTTATTCCTAACATACTGAACTACAAAAAAATCTTTCAGTTTCTTCAAATTCATTATAATCTGGGAGAAATGGATGACCCAACTTGCGCTACGAAACTGTTGTAGGTGCAGTTTTTCAGAAATCAGAATTTCTCAGTTTACACGTGTTTTTCAAGGACAGATTCTGGACAGCTGGAGAAGTGTTTTGAAAAACCAAGAGAGGTTTTTGTTCTAGACAACATGGACTACAAAAAAATCCTTTAGTTTTGTAAAATATGTCATGGATGAGAATATAAAGGCTCTATCCTAAGTGCTAATTTTCAAGGATCCTAAACCTAAAAATAGGGAAACATGTTCCCTAATTTCTAGGGTTTATCATCAGCAGTAAGGTGACAACGTGGGAGGCTTCATCAAATTCAACCTCATGAGGTTGCAACTGTCAAAGAATGCATTCAATGTTTAGTTAAGGTGGTTTAGTCATAACAAGGAGTTGTACTCCTAATTGTATTAGGACTCTAGGACTGTTAGTTAGCTGTCAAATGCATTTAAAGGTTTGTTTTATGTTTAGAATAGGTTTCAC
This sequence comes from Pinus tabuliformis, assembly GCA_031772625.1. Taxonomy (NCBI): domain Eukaryota; kingdom Viridiplantae; phylum Streptophyta; class Pinopsida; order Pinales; family Pinaceae; genus Pinus; species Pinus tabuliformis. The sequence goes on along the minus strand of CM062807.1, from coordinate 1,029,724,605 downwards.
TCATAGCAAATTCGAATTCTCTTGATGTGGGATGAGGGAATCCATGTTGTAAATGCTATATATAAATCAAGAGGTTGAATTAGGAAGGGGTTGAAGACTTTTTGGCCCAGCTGCTGCATTATGCTATGAACTATAATTAGTAATGCATAGAGGTTTTCCTAAACAGATATGAGTTCTCATGGGGTTAATGTTGTCTTGATTTATATGTTACTTTGAATAATTTGCAATAGATCTGATTGCTATTACTTAATATTCACAACCATGTGCTCTGACTTCATTTAGAAATGAGATGACTGTGTCTTTTTGCATTTTGTGAGTAAACTATCTTTGAACTACTAGCAGTAAGTTTCATTGCTATTACTCAAAATTCATAACCCTATGCTCTGACTTCCTTTAGTAATGGAATTTTTGTGTTTAGTAGTAGATCTCATTGCTATTACTCAGAATTCACAACCATGTGCTCTGATTTCCTTTAGAAATGAGATGACTGTGTCTTTCTACATTTTGTTAGTAAACTATCTTTGAACTACTAGCAGTAAGTTTCATTACTATTACTTAGAATTCATAACCCTATGCTCTGACTTCCTTTAGTAATGGAATTACTGTGATGACCTATTTTCTTGAGTGAATTATCTTTGTTTGAAAACCCCATTTGCCTCAGCTTTCATGTCAAGAAACCTTGCCACTGAATTTATTGACTTGTTGACTCCATAGCCCAATGGGAGAAAGCCTTCATCTTTTCAACCTACAAACAAATCAAACCAAGATAGAGTTAGCCATATATATTATCATCAATCAATATCATTAACCTTTGAGAGAGCCCTCTCAGGCTGAGGAGGCTAAGCCTCAGCTAAAATATTGGTTTGAAATAGTTACACTGAGATAGTCTGATTAGCAACCTATTAGGGTCCTACTTTGGTGATAATAGGACACAAAAGTAAAGCTTTGTGCATGCAATCATAAGTTCACCTGAAGGATGAAAATCCTATGAACATGGAGAAAACAACATAAACTTCCATGAGTAGGGAAGTTTGAATATTTGACTTTCTAGAAAGAATGTGAATATGTTGACTAAACTTATGTTTGCAGGGGACCATAATATGCATATCAATGTGTCATTATGATTTAACCATTTAGGCCTATGTATGAAAATATTTGATAACAGATGCAAGGGTTTGAATAGATTTAGTTGATTTCTATAGATAAGCAACATTTAGAGTTTTGACATGATGCTTGATGAACATTTATAACTTTGAGTTGATGTTGAGATATGTTTTGGGCTATAAATATCACTGTGATAGAAAATTTGGACAAATGATTTGATTTGATGACTGATGAGTTTCCTTGATAACAATGCTATATGTGCATAGTGACTTTCAGTGACTTATATATTGGTATTCAATAGATATTATGTGTTGAAATCATTATCTTTGAAACATTGGTTGAAGTATAAACAATTGTGATTTAGTATGCACCAATCTCACTGTGAATGAATGAAACTTGTATGAATAAAATTTATATGACTTGTCCCTAATGTATCCATTCATATTTAGTAGAAAAACTTATTCATGCTATGATCATGAGGATGACTTGATAAATTTTGATTGGATAGTGCTTGGTAAATAAAAATTTGTTGTAACTTCATATTTGGATATGATATATAACGTACCTTGGTCCAAAGGTTTTTTTATAGTCATATTGATGAGTTTGATATCAATTTAGATCTAACATATAAGGCTTGATAAGCTAACTTGGTTGATTTGATTGCATAATATTGATTTATGTAAGGATGAGCATATTGGTTTGGTAAAGTGTTATGTTTATGGAAATCATTGTATGAAGCAAGCTCGTCAAGCTTGATATGTCTACGTTGATAGTTATTTGGTCAAGTGAGGATGATGTTCTTCAACTTGTCCTGACGATGAACCACACTGGTTGGTTCGAAACGCGTCGACAAAATACTGATTATGTGATTTTGCTGAAGATTATCTATACAATGTTATGGATCACAGAAGTCTAAACTCCTTAAAATAAAATCTATATAATGAAGCTATTAAAGAAAGTGGAAGTGCAAATCCTTCGACACTTCGATCAAATTTCAAGAAGTTATGAAAATATATTGTTGAAATTGACTTGGCAACCGATAGTTGACTGAAGCATTGATGTTCCATGTGAACACCCATCCATATATTCTGATTCAATGCGTGATTTAGCTGCTTCATACACATTGAGTTACTGTTGAGCTTACTTCAAGATATTTGCATGGGATGATCTATTTTTGGTCTGAGACATTCTTCCTATGATATGTGATTGCATGGGTGTACCAATGTTGTTTGGGATCTTTTTTGAAGATATAATCACACTTGGGTGTTGCCTTAGTATGAAATATGCCATGATTTTTTGGAGATTTAAGCACAACCGAGGTTGAATACGATGTTTCTAGCATGACTAGCTATGAGGCAAGATGAAGAAGCTCTTTAGAGAGATGTTTGAGCAGGTTCTGGATATAACGCAAATATATTTCAATGACAAAGAGTGGGAACCAGTTGGTAAAGAATCCCATATATTTTTGAGACTAAGATTCATTCATATATTGAGATAGTGTTGATCTATGAGTCAAGCTTAGGCTTGTGGTTTCTCCCTCCATGAGAAGGAAGATGAATACGGTATCCTTTTTGTGATATATATATATATATATATATATATATATATATATATATATATATATATGTTTTTGTTCTAATATGATATTTGATTTGATGACCTGTATGAACAAAAGACTGCTACTATTGAGACATGATGATTTCCAGATATGAGCATGATGATATACTCCTAATATATAGAGAGCATCACTAATTGAGAACACTTAGCCAACTCTCCCCCCTTGTTTGACCACTCAAGATGTGAAATTGAGATGGAGGGCTCCCGGGGTCAAAGAATATCTAGAAAATAGGGTATCACCCCTATCTATTACCCATAGGGTTGGAGATGTTTCTCACTTATATTTTTCTTTGTAGATTATACCCCAGTTGGCATCATACCCATAAGTCAGGCTTGTTGGGATTGTCCATCCCCATCTGGCCAACAAGTTGAAGAGGCTTGAGGCATGTGATCCTTGCCTTTTGGTAAGTGGGGTTTCTAGACCAAGCTTGGATTATGATGCGGGTGTTCTACCACATGACTATTGAGGGTCATTGCTAGGAATATTGGTAGGCAATAGGATGGGTTGAGATGTGCTCCCCTATATCACCTATTGCTCTAAATGGGGTTGTATATTTTTAGGTCCCCCATGAGATTATGGGTTGAGATGTTCTCCTTGATGTGGTTCTAGGTTGAGATGTGATCCCTGTTGATATGCTCTCTAATGTTGATGTAGGTCATAGATATGGCTCCCTGCTAACGTTTCTTGGATGGTAGCATTGGGCTCCCTGCTGGCACTAATTTCAGGTGGTAATAGTGGCTCCCCAATGAATAGAGGGTGGTAGATTAGGCTCCTCTCTGATATCAAATTATTCTTCTTTTGGACTTGAGCATGTTCAACATACGAGCAGGGAAAGTCAAGAGATAAGTAGGAATAAGTAAAAGATGAATCGATATCAACACTAACGATATGTGATGATGAGATTCTTGAGATTGGATATGATTTGATGATAGGATGCACATGACCTGATGTAGGTGGAATTCCCCCTAGTTGAGAGGGAGTGTCGAAATTGGAAACTAGGTCCAAATTACACTTTGGAAAACTCATTTGATGGAGATGATGATTGCAATGAATTCCCCTTTTCGAGAGGACCAAAATCGACCTAAAGATCATAAAATTTGGACAAGAGAAAATGTGTTTTTGAATTATAAGCCCACATGTGCATATCTGATTAGGTTGGCCCTAAACAAAATTGGACACCCTTGGAAGGCTATAATTACAAGTGACCTCAACCTCATTTGGTTATCATAATTATACATTCTTCTATTCTCTTTCTTGGTTTTGGCTCGCACAGGTTCCAGGAATGTTCGCGGAGAATGGGTTCGCATGAATGAGAAATTGCAGGGTTTGAAGCTCGCATTTCAGTTTTAAGGTTTTGGGCCTGATCCAGGTGGCTCCAGACACTCTCAAAATTTAGTAGTGGCTATGTAAAATTTAAAAAATAAAATTCCTCATATTGAAGTGAAATGAGGACTAGATCGTTGTGCTCGTCGCCCTGATTCGAACTGTGGGAACAACAATCAAAACCAAGCTCGTATGCTCAAGTTATAGTTAGTGAAAGTTATGGTCAAACTTTGCCAAGTAATATTCTTATCGTGGTAACATTTGGTAGCAACCCAGTGCATGAAATCCTACCATTAGAATAGGTGAATTTGTTGCCTACTAATTTCCCAGTGACCCCTAAAAAACCAGTCGAAAAAAATGGCTAGTTGTTTTATTAAAAACAAAAAAATAAAAATAGGGGTGGTGGGTTTCCATCCTCGCCACCCCCAGAATCATCATGTTATAACACACAAACAAAAATCAAATGTGATTGGTTAGAGGGCGGTCAAACCCCGCCGACCCCAAACCTCAACATGTTACAATGACCGTATCCATTGTAAACAATACCATATTAAATGGGCCGACGAGGATTAAATCTTCCTGGCCATGTGGCCGACCCACTCCACAAGTAGCCAAACCAAACACCAAACCATATGTCATAAATGTTAACTGCTTCATACGAAGTTTCAACTACTGGTCAATACAATAAACCATAACTGTGTTTGTTGGGAACCGTCGTGACATATAACTACCAAACCACATCATAGGTAACCACTTGCCAAATAAAAACTTGGATCGCGACATATAGTATGACTGCCAGATATATAATAACCGCTAGCCAATATTAACCGCCAGGCCTTACCCATTGTTTAAAATTGGAGCGGGCAAGTTTTGAACCTGACCTGTCTTCCCACTAATGCGTTGACTCCACCATTGGGCGAACGACCCATATGTTGGGGAGTACACCCAAAAAAATACATATAAAATCAAACTATTTGTTCAACGGGGGGTAGAGCATGGAGGTATGGGTGAAACCCTAAGAAGGTAGACGGTATGAAACCCTGAGCAAGGAGAACCATGAGATGCTAAAAAGATTCCCTTGCCAGAATTTGACAAGCTTATAGTTATTTTTTCACATTTTCTCTCTAGGAGTCCAATAGTGTAGTTTGTTTCTCCATCTAAGAAACAGGAATTTAGGAGTCCAGAAACAAAGAATCTTTGGAGAATATTGTGGAATCTAAAAGATTCCCTTGGATTTTTGATAAAGGCAGAATTTTGCCAACTTTATAGTCATTTTTCCTAGAATTTCACATGGAGTGCAGTGGTGTGCTTAGAATATTCATCTGAGTAGCAAATTTTCTGGGCATCTTTAGGAAGGAATCTTTGCAGGAATCTTCAAGATTCTTGAGGGTTTATAATTTGAACGTGTCAGAAATGGGCAACGTTTATAGTTGTTTGACGCGTTTTCGCACAATGAATTCAACAGATGTGTCCATTTTAGTAGCCGATCTTTGCATTTTCTAGCCATCCCCGAAAGTGGAGGTATATGATGTAGTTATGTCATGTTTTCTTTTGATTTGTTGAGATGATGTTTTTTTTTGTTGAGATCTCTGATTACCATTATGTTGAGGGATACTTGTATGCCACATCATGTGATATTTTATTATATTTTCAGGATGAAGGAAGGCCCATTTGAGTGAGAGTTCCTATAGTACGTCTTGTACAGTGACATGCCCCTCTTGTTTAGGGAATTTCCCATATGAGTGAGAGTTCATGAGAATGTATCATGGAGAGATATGCCACTCTAGTTGAGGGTATTCATCCTCGTAAAGACAAATAACATACCATGTACATCATCATCATTTGCAACATTGAATGAAGCTTCCTCCCCACTCTTGACACCAGGGCCTAGAGACATAACCCATACTGGGTGACCTCCATTATCAAAGTGTTATGTGTTCTTGATTTGATGGTTGTCGTTATGTTTCATATTATTTACAGTATGCAGATGTGAGTGTTCATGCTCTTTCATATGCAATTATGCTAGAATCACAAAAGTAAAAGATCTTGGTTAATTTCAGTAGCTGAAGAGATTTGAATCAAGTTTTGTATAAGAGTGGTCTTGTTGCTGATGTGAATTGTGAGTGTGAATGATTGAACATGAAACAAGAAGGAAAATGGAGAACAACAGAGATCTCTATGAGGACCTCCTCAAGATGGCAGACATGGTGGAAAAAATGTATGCAGATTATGAGTAGAAGATGGAAAGAGAGGAACGAGAGAAAGAAAGAGTAGAGGATGATGCCCCAACTACCTCCTCAAGTGTACATTCATCTTCATCATCATCTTCTCATCATTCGAATGAGGAGATCAATCAAAGTCTTCAAGCAGAGAATGTTTAATTGAGGATACTTTTACGAGAAGAAAAAGAGGATAAGCAGAGACTGCAACTTCAATTACAAGCCATGGAAGAGGCCTTGGAAGAATTGAAGCACAAAGAAAGCTTAGCAAAGCCATCATCACTTGTTTTAGAATCAATAATTGAGCTAAACAATGTTGATCACTCTTCAGTTTCTTTTTCACATGACACTATTTATGTTGGAAACATGGAGGTACCCATTTTAGGATCTGGCATGAGACTCCTTACCAAAATGGGATATAAGGGGGGAGGACTTGGTTTTAATGGCCAAGGAATGACTCAACCATTTGAGGCAGTACAAAGACCTTGATTTGCAAGTTTAGGATACACTAAAGGAGATTGCTCCAAGGTGTCAGAAGCTTCAAAGACATTGTTGAAATCGTTGAGGAAAGAGAATGATGAGAACACATCACCGTCCTCCCATGACAGTTCACATCTCAAAGAGAGATCTAAGGCAAGCTCTCATCATCAGAATCACACCAGAGATAGTCACGAGAAGTATAAACAGTCTCAATATTCTAGAGTTAATTTTGATCACAAGAATATTGTTAATGATGAACATAAATCATTTCATAGAAAACTATGTAGTTTTTGTGGTTTACATAACCATGTGATTACTGAGTGTTAGAAGAGAATGGACACAAGAAAGAGGATGAGGTGTGAAAGGCCTTCTCCACATTAGGGAAGGAAGAAGGTTAAGCAGGTATGGAGGAAGAAGAATTTTTGTAGTCATTGCAACAGAGGTGGTCATCAAAGGGCCACATGTTGGAGGCTCAATCCAGAGAAGTGTCTCAAGGAGAAAGTGCCCATGCAAGAACCAGTTGGAAAATTTGTTCAACAAGCGAATCCACCACAGGGATATGATATATTCACTTTGATGAGTGAGAGATGGTTTTTTTAATATGGTAGCTTGTCGTGGCCACATTTTGTAAATCATGTGTTGTGATTTAGCTTGTAAAGTGATGATGTGTTTTCCATCGCTTGTTAAAGAAATAATGATGCTTTGGCCTTCTATTGATAGCTAAGGATTGATTTCTATTATGATGTAAACTTGACCAAAGAGGGTGACTTATAAACTCTTGGAAAGTATGGCGATGCTTAGGTCATGGTTGGGCATGTAATTAAGCATGTAATTTCAAAGATCTACTATAGGTTTGCAAAGGATGCAGGACATATATCTATCTCTTCTAGAGGTCCATCTTCCACTATCTGAAACCATCTTCCTTATCAAATTTTGAAATCTGGGTGTCCCTATAAGATTATCATATTCTCATGGCTTGCTTTTCACAATAAAAAGCTTACCTGGGACAATTTGCAAAAGAGGAACTAGTATGGCCCTGCTATCTGCTTAATTTACAAATCTGAGAAAGAATACAATTTACACATCTTCTTAAAATGTGTTCATTCCCAGGAGCTCTAGAAGAATCTGGCCTCTTATTTTGGCTTCAAATATATTACTCATTCCTCAATAAAAGAAGCATTTGTATGGTGGAGTAAACAGAAAGCGATTTGGAGACCTATCCCTCTATTAGTCTTTTGGTCAATCTGGAAATGGAGGAATAAGGTTTTATTTCAAGACAGAAAGGATAGTTTTAAAACTATTTTTGAACTTATCATTTCCCAGTACAATGCATTTCCAACCCCCATCCCTCAGCAGAAAAATGAAAAGTCAAAGGAAATATTTCCCTCCCAAAGGAGTTTTCCTAGAGCTTATTTTGATGGGGCTGCTCAAAATGGAATATGTGCTTGTGGAGTCTTCATAAGTATAAAGGAGGATCAACATTTTTCCATCTATTGGAATGGGGGAGAAGGAACAAACAACAAAGTGGAAGCTATGGCTCTTTCAGGACTACTTCTGTTCTGTAACTTCCTAAATATAGAATCCCTACAGATCTATGGAGACTCCAAACTCATAATAGACCATGTTAACGGTAAGATTTCCATAAAAAATCACAATCTATCCAGCTGGATGAACAGAATAGCTTCTCTCTGGAAAACTTCAAAGGATTTCTCCATTAACCATATCGACAGATCCCAGAATATATTTGCAGATGATCTTTCAAAGAAAGGGCTCCATACACAGATTGGGAAATGGAATATGAACATAACCATGGGGAACGAATCAAATCAAATCCAGGATTTCTCATTTCCGGGAACATAGTGATCATACTATAGGCCCTGGTATGTTTCATGAACTTGTTTATTCAATTTTTTCTTCTAAAACTACACATGTTTTTCAGTTATTACAAGTATCGCCAGTTGTGGGTTTTGCTTACTATCCCCAAGATCTATCTATGGAATGGTTTCTAGAGTATTGTTTTTGTATCCTGCATCTTTGAAGCATAGATTGTTTATCGGGCTACAAGTTTTGGTTCTCTATCATACTGTATTGTATTTTGGAATCAATGGTTTATAATACTATCAAGCTTTTTTTGTAATGAAAAAGGATGCAGGTGTTGGCTCATCACTTATGGCTCCAAAGAAAAAAGGTCAAGGAGAAGGAAGTATGACCTGTTAGGACACTTGTGGTGCAGAAAATGTAACACAATAGTTGCAGATTATGTTCATGCTTTTGGAGGACCAAAATATCCTCAATGGGGAGGAATGATCTAGGTGGCTCCAGACACGCTCAAAATTCAGTAGTGGCCATGAAAAAGCTCAAAAATCAAAGTCCTCAGATTGAAGTGCAAACATGACCAGATCATAGTGCTCATCTCCTTGATTCCAACGGTGTGAACAACACTCAAATTCAAGTTCATATGATCTGGTTATAGCTGGTCAACGTTCTGATCAAACCTGACCAAGTGGCAGTCTTAACGAGGCAACAATTTGGCAGCAACGCGGTGCACAAAATCTGAACACCTGAATGGGAAAATTTGTTGCCTACTTAATTTCTCTAGTGACCCTTAAAAATTAGTAAAAACAAATGGCTAGTTGTTTTATTAAAAGAAAAAAAGATCAAAATAGGGGTGGCAGTGTTCCACCCTCGCCACCCCCGGCGTCGTTAAGTTATAACACAAAAATAAAAATTAAATATGATTGGTCAGCAGGTGGTCAAACCCCACCAACCCCAAATCTCAACATGTTACAACAATCGTATCCATTGTAAACGGTACCATATTAACTTCTCCCCCAACCAAAAAACAAACCATATTTCATAAATGTTAATTATTTCATACCAAGTTGTAACTGTTAGCTAAGACAATAAACCATAACCACATTCATTGGGAACCATCGCACCATATAACTGTTGAACTGCATCATATGTAACCACTTGCCAAATAAAATTATGACCACGACATATAATATGACCGCTAGATATATCATCGCCTCCAACTAATGTTAACTCACAAGCCTTGTCCATTGTTTAAAATTGGAGCAGGTGGGTTTTGAACTCTACATGTCTCCCTACCAATGCGCTAACTTCACCATTGGTCCAATGACCCATATGTTGGGGAGTCCACCCAAAAAAATACATATAAACACAAACTATCCAGTCGATGGGGGGTATAACATGGAGGTTTGGGTGGAACCCTGAGCAGGTACAGGTAGAACCTTGAGCAAGGAAAATCAAGAGATGCTAAAAATATTCCGTTAGATGGCCAAAGATGCCAATGGCATAATTTGGCAAGCTTATAGTAATTTTTGCACATTTTCTTACTAGGAATCAAATGGTGTAGTTTGTTTCTCCATCTGAGTAGCACAAATTTAGGTTCCCAAAAACAAGGAATATTTGGAGAATCTTGTGGAATCTAAAAGATTCCCTTGGAGGCTGATTTTGGACAGAGGTTGAATGTTGCCAACTTTATAGTAATTTTTCACATATTTCATAGGGAGCGTAGTGGTGCGCTGATAATATTCATCCAGAATGCAGATTTTCTGGCCATCTTCAGGAAGGAATCTTTGGGGGAACCTTCAATATTCTCAAGGGTCCAAAATTTTAGGGTGTTAGAAATGGGAAAATTTTATAGTTGTTTGACACAATTTCACACTAGGAATTCAGTGGTGGTGTCCATTTTAGCAAACAAGCTTTGCATTTTCCAGCCATCCCCAATAGTGGAGGTATATGATGTAGTTATATCATGCTTTCTTTTGATTTGCTGAGATGATGCTTTTGTTGTTGAGATCCCTGATTACCATTATGTTGAGGGATACTTGTATGCCACATCATGTGAGATTTTATTAGCTTGTCATCCTGAAGGAATGCCCATTTGAGTGAGATTCCCTACAAGACATCTTGTGGAGAGATATGCCACTCTTGTTGAGAGAATTTTCCCATATGAGTGAGAGTTCCTAAGAACGTCTCATGGAGAGACATGCCACTCTAGTTGAGGGTATTCATTCTTGTAATAAAAAATAACATACCATGTACATCATCATCATTTGTAACATTTAATGAAGCGACCTCCCCACTCTTGACACCAGGGCTTGAGGACGTAACCCACACTTGGTGAACTCCATTATCAATGTGTTATGTGTTCTTGATTTGATGGTTGTCATTATGTTTCATCTTCTTTACAGCATGCACATGTGAATTTTCATTCTCTTTCATATGCAATTCTGCTAACATCACAAAAGTAAAAGATATTGGTTAATTCAGGTAGCTGAAGAGATCCTGATCAGGGCCTTAGTCACAAGCATGGCATAGAGAAAACTCGACTATAGTTTCTCGTTGGCAAGCTCATTTGTGAGACTAAAGCTTTTCTATCACATGCACAACATGTTCTCCATGCGATTGGAATCTAGGGTTTCTGAGTCACAGTCGTAGGCTTTCCAATGCTGATTTTGACTATAGTTGTTGGCTTACAGGCTCAAGGGAGCATCTAGAACCTCCCAGTCACATGCATGACTACTCCTCCATTCGAATGGGACCTAAATGTTGAAATTTTAGTTATCTGAAGTGTTCACTTGTTGACTGTAGTGTTCAGTAGTTGTCCACAGATAGTAACAATTCATTACAGGCTTCTAAATTAGGGTTTTGAGTATGAGCATCGTTGGGTTCATGTCGTGGATGTTATCTATTTGATTTTACTGGATAGTTGTATGAATGGATATATGGATCATTCTACTCTCTTTTGCTGAATCATTCACTGAAAACCTAATAAGAATAAGAATTTGAAAGGGTTTTCCCCATAGTGGGTTTTCCCCTGGTCTATGACCAATCCTGGTGTCTCTATGTGTGAATGACTTTCTTCAATTGTTCCTTTATGTTTTGCTGCATTGATGATGATTATATTGTTTTATCTACATAGTTACATATGTTGGTGAATAATAAATAATTTTATGATGTTTTGGGGTGAATTTAATGTGTAAATGAAGAAATGCAATTATCAAAGCAAAGAACAATATAGCCCTAAGAAAATTTAACACACACAAAATATTCTTTATGGTGGCATAACCAGACATATGTCCACAACATGCCCCATAATGACATTCATTAAAACCTTTCTTGGTCTCCTCATGGGTGAGGAACCTTCGAAAATTGTATCGATACCATGACGATAAAGGGTGTTGCCAATTATAATATAGCTTTTAGCTTGATATTGGATACATTGCTGGTTAGAATGAGAGGTATCGGGTTGGAAAGTATGGGTCTGGAGATATACGATGATTTCCCCATACCACAGGTTAAATGAATCTATCAAGGTTAACGACTCATCTCGAATAGAATCATAAAACGTTATTTCTGTTTTGACAGTGGGAAGGTCGCAAATCAATTCATCAAAGACTAAGGATTTCTTTGAGTTGGATTTGATGAAATCCAAATCAAACTCCTAGAGGATGATATTCCATTTGGAGTACTTTCCCCCTAATAATTGTCATGGCAAGATGTATGTCATGGGTTTTCAATAAGAAACAACCATAGTCTTGTGAACTAGGATATAGTGACAAAATCTTTGGACAACATGCACAAATGCCATAGCTAAATTTTCGACATGACTATATTTGACCTTGATATAAATTAAGTTACAAGTCAAATAATAAATAGGATGTTAGTTCTCTATATTGTCCTCTTGGACCAATACCATATATATGGTAGTAGCTGTAGCACCAAGGTACGAGAAGTAATCAAATTGGTAATCTAGGGGATACAACAATGATGCTCGAATCAAAGCATACTTCAAGGCATCAAACAACTTTTGGGGAGTGTCATCCCAATGGAAGGGAACCCTTTTCTTTAGTAAGAGAGTAAATCCTTTGGTCAATGTGGCATAGTTGGGAACAAATCTTCGTAGAAGGTTAGCCTTCCCTTGGGGTTGTTGAAGTTGAACAATAGAGTAAGGAGCAAGCATATCTAGGATCACCTAGACTTTCAATGGGTCAATATGAATTCCTTTCTTCGATACGACGAAGCTGAGAAGTCGACTGGAGCTTACACAGAACACACACTTGTTCGGATTGAGCGTAATGTTACAATGTCGATAACGTAAAAATATAGCCCTAAGATGCATCATATGACCAACACGATGTTTTGAGAGAGTAGGTAGGTCATCCAAATATGGTTGTATGATGTAATTAATGTCATGGAAGGAATAATTCGTTGCCTGTTGAAAAGTTTCCCTAACATTTTTGAATCCGAAAGGGATATTTCAATATGCAAATGTGCCCCATGGACAAATAAATTTGGTTTTATGTTAGTTCAATGGGAGAATGTTGATCTAATTGTAGCAGGAAAATCCATCCATAAACAAAAATACTTCACTACCAGCACAATCATCAATAATTTGGTCCATAAACAAGGTAGGATAATTGTCCTTAGGACAAGCATGAATAATGTCTTGGTAATCGACACACATACACAAATTTTTACTTGTTTCTTTATAATAGGAACAATGTATGACACCCAATCAGTTAGAGGTATTGGGTAGATGAAACCAATGCGTAGAAGTTTTTCAACTTCAGCCTTAATATCGATGACCTTCTTAGGATGGACCAGACATAGGCACTTCCGAATTGGCTTACTATCAGGATATGTTTTGATTTCATGTACAACAATGTTTGGTTCAATACCTGGCATCTCTTCATAAGACCAAGTGAAAACATGTCTAAACTCCTGGAAAAGGGATTTATAGGTCTTGATCTCATTGGGAAAGAAAGATGCACGAATATGTACATTCTTTACAATTCCTAGTTTGATCTAAATATTGAGAGGAAGAGTCTCTTCAATATTTGACAAATTCTTTTCAGAATCGATATATGGATACATACGAAATTGGCAGACATCTCAACAACATTGGGCCAATAGAGATCACTAAGATTATCCTCCGAGGAATCTGGAAAGGTGTAACAATGGTGATGGTCATCCCATCATGCATCATCTAGCATCATGATCTCCATGATGCTCTCATCAATATAAATTGTACTAGAGAAGGGATCATATGATATGATGTGATCTAAGGAATGATCAGCCTAACTGATAGAAGAGGATAAATTAGAATGTGCCACACACACTGAATATATGGCTTCATAGTTGATATTAATGGGACTGAGTGACATTCGGTCACCAAAGGTATCAATATTAGATTCATCTGGTACTACCCAAGGATCATATGGAGTAACACAAGAATATATCATGTTGACATAGGAAACCAAATTAGAGTTGTTGGGAAGGGACCAAGGAGAAGGAGGAGGAAGTGAAAACGTTCCCATGAGGGAGGAATCCTTAAGAAGTTGAACACCAACATACTGATATGCGGGGTTTCTCCCACAAGGGGAATGCTTCTAGTAACTTGAGAATTGGTGGAAAAGAAAGTGGTCTGATCAATGGCTACTATACCCTTTATAAGGGAAAGCTATCATTCAGAAATATGTTGAAACAACAGCAGTCATAGCATAAACCCATGTACGACCCAGTAGAAGGTTATAATCTAATGATCCTTCGATAAATTCAACTTTATTGACACCATCTTCCACCTAATTCAACTTGTATCGAATTCAAAGTTTCACAAGGCTTGAAGCCTCATCTGTCAAAGTCCTTTACAGTAGTTGGTGACTGATTTAATTGAGGAGAACCAATGGCCTTCTAGCAAGAAAGTGACATGATACAAGTTGAAGCTCCTTCATCCACAATAGTACGATGGATGGTATTAAATTGAAGGAAAACCTGAATCATGAAAGCTAATTGGGATAGAAGTCAAGTTGTATGATTCTCATGGTTAGAAACTACAAGGTTAGAATCTGAGGGATCATTACATCCAATTGCAGAAAGTAAGGCCTTCTTCTGGGCAGGACAAATTTGCAACACCTCGAGAATTGAAATAGCTAAAGGAGCTTGAGCCATATCCTCAACTATGTTATAATTTTGAGCAGCTCTGACATGAGGATTGAATGTGGATTTATGTATAACATCTTTTGGAGGCTTAATCATTAATTCTGTAGGAATCACATTTGGAGTAGGATCCAGTAGGTATGCGGTAGTACTGGCAGGTTGATCAGTATCCTGAATAGATGAAGGATTCAAGTTATTGTAGTCTTTATTCCTGGTTTCCACCATAACATCATTTTTCGGCTTAGTGGAGGAGAGTATCATAACCAAGGAAGAGGAAGCAGGATCCCAAGCAACCATGTTAGTCTCATTATTAGGAAAGGGATCTGTCAACACAACGGGTGAAACATAGGAATTTATTTGCTTCCATCCAATGTGGACAATTGCAAGTAAAATTCTCCTCATTACAAATCAAGCATGGATCATGAGATTTCCACCTTTCATCAGAAGATTGGTTTTTTTGTTTGTCACATGGAGGATTATCTTTCTTATTTTTACATTTTCATTTATTCTTACTTCTTGGTTGCTGGGATTTTCCTTTTGTCGATTGAACGACATTGATCTTGGAAGTAGTATCCATAAGAGTAGTGGAGGAGCAATTTTGGGCAGCCATAGCAGGAGTCAAACTAGATGGTTTACTCACTCACTACTGGCTAGTAGAACCAATCACGCTATCAATGACATGTGATTCTTTACCAGAAGATGAGGGAACAATTTGTCTAGGTCATGGAGCATTGATTGTTTTATCGTAAAGCATGTCGGATTATGTATAAGCAAGATCCAAATATTGGGCATGAGTAATTACTTTCTCTTTGGTCACAACTCCACCCTTAGTGACATATTTAGTGATAGGTGTTAATAAAGACCTAGTGAACCATTCGGCTAACACTTCATCAAGAGCAAAGGTTTTAACTAAATGATGGAAATGTCTCCACTCGTGAATGTGATTAGACATGTGAGTGGAATTAGATTGTTTGAAATTGTTCAAAATTTTAGTTCCAATCTCATATCGAATGGGTAACTGAAAATGAGTTAAGAATTTGGTTGCTGAGGCATTTAAAGTTTTGAACGAAGCTCATGGTATTTCAATATACCATTTTTCTTCCATATCGATAAGTGTTTGCTGGAAAATATGTAACCATATAGAGTCATCATTTAGAGAGTTTTAAAAATGCCATAAGTCATAACATGTGTAGATGGGTCTTCTCCAGGAATTCCATTGAACTTAGTGATACTACTAGGAAATTTTGTAGGAATAACCAGCCACCAAGGAGAATGGAAAATAGGATCATTTGTGAGCCGAGTTAGATTTGGAAATTCAAGAGTTGCTACAAATGGAAAATGCCTATTGAAGTTTGGTGGAGGATACCCTTGGTAAGATAGGGTAGCATGAGAAATAGGTATTTGTGCTCCAGGATAAGAGGATTATAATAACCTACATACATAACCTTGTTTCCAAGCTCCACGATAACCTTGTAAATGTTGAAATAGGCAGGTTTGGATTTGTTGTCCTAGGTAAGGAATTTGAGTGATGCCTTGATAAGTTTTCCTTATGGGATTTTCCATCATCCCAACATAAGGTTGGCTAGGTTGCGCTTGTGCCATACCATATCCAGGTTGACCCACTTGGATTTGAGGAATAACCTAACCAAGTGGTGGGGGTTGTAAGATACCTTGAAGAAGCTCGGTAAATGATGTCTAAGAGGCTCCAGATACTGGAAGAATAGGTTGAGTCAAAGATGCAACCTACAAAGCTTGATTTACATTAACTTGACCTTGAACAGGTTGAGGTATAGGTTGATAAGTAGGAACCAGAGATGTAGACAGAACAGGTTGAGATATTTTAACTTGATTCACAACTGAGCCAGGTTGTACGGGAAATGTAGATTTCCAGGAATTAATAGCTATTCTTGGGTGTATATGACTTGAATGAGGTTGAGAACTAACTTGTGATATGTTATGAGGATATCGGAATATTCTAACAATAGGTTGCCCCCTACTAGAAGAGGAGGAGAATACGATGGTAACATCCCGCCAAGAGGAGGGTTCCCAATATGAGGTGGATTGGGTTGTTGTAGGCATCCATACCCACTAACATAAGGACCAAATTACTACTCAATTGTAGGTTGAGATGGAGGATAAATAAAATACTATGTAATTCTCATCAAATAAGTGTCAGATATGATTCTAGAAGAGGATGACATGGGAGAAATCTATGGAATGGATTCTGCACCAGAAAAGGTACCAAATAATGATTGGTAACCAGGCAAGATAGACATGGCACCATATAAATGTGTCTTCGGTGATGTTGCAAAAATGTATGAAGCAACAACATGGGTTGTATTAATCCGGGTTAGTGTTGTCTAATGCATAACCATACAATGAGAGAATTCTCACATACTTTTCATTCATGGAGTGCTATTTGATATACCTGACAGTCGATGGTTCGATGCACTTACATACGTGGAACAAGATATCACCCCCAGAATGCAACGCTGGAAAATAATGAGAGCTCCTATGTTTATAGACGTCATAACACGTCTCTAGCCTAGACCTCTAGATTTTTGCATTAAGGTTTCAAATGCTTCTTAAGACTGATTTAAATTTTAAATTTTAGCTTGAATTATGTTTCAATTTTCAAGGCTCGCCACGAATTTCACCTGAATATCTTGAGTGCAATCTAGCATGATAAAACAAAAATATTATTTTCAATGAAAATCTATATACGGGAGGGAAGATAACAAAGAGTAATGCAACATACAAAATTTAGCAAACAACATTTCTTAAAACCATTACCCTAATGCAAATGTTCCAATTTCCAATTTTACATGCAAAACCTTAAATGTAATGCAAAATGTAAAATGATGAGATTTTTCTTTTCAATCCTCTTAATTTTTGAATGAAATGAAAACTAATATGCTTGCTAAATCATTGATAAGAGAAACAATACAGAATGATAATTTTAATATCAATTATTTCAAACAATTAATGATCAAGCAAAGGTTTTCCAATGACCTAATTGATAAGAACAAAGGAAAATCCAAACAAATCCTTATCAAAGGCTATTAAAACCAAAAGAAAACAAAGTGAATGATTTACAGAGATAAAGGCACACATAGGGACAAAAGGAAAACCAGCTGGAACAAAGTAGATAATAGAGAAAGCAAAAAGAGGCAATTTTTTGCATCTTACAGGGATCAATGTAGGTGTAGAATAAGCACCAGTGCTCTATATCCCAGGTGCAAAGAAGGAGGAGGTGAGCTGAAGTACTCTGCCTCCAGACCAAGGGGTGTGCTGAAGCAGATCTGACAAAATTTCGACACAAAAAATCAAATCAAGCTTAGAGAAGGGTTTTCCTAAGGTAAATCAATGTTTGAGTGAGGCAATCAAGGTCAGTTCAAGAGATGAAAAAGGTGTTAATTTCAAGCAAACGACTAGGGGAAGAAAATTTTCCTTAGTGGATTCGTCAAGTTGTTATGTAGAATTTACAATTACTCACAAAAGTAATTTCTCTAGACCTAGTGGACTCATCTACAATAACATAAGGAAAAGAATATATATTTTTCCTTAGAGAAATTGAAAAATGGGAAATAAGCCTACTTGGAATCCATTGCAATCTTTAGTTTCCTGGTTGCTTGTAAGCTTCAATTGTAGCTCTGAATGCTATAATTAGAACATGAACATAAAACTATGACAATCCATGGATCCACAACATCTACGTAGCATAATTAAATTATGTTATTCAATGAATCAACAAGGCATTGAAATACATGAATGTAAAGGTAACACAACACATATAGGAAAATGCAATACTCTTTGTATTAATAGAAATAGGAGAGAGTTTACAACCAAGAATAGTAGATGATCTTGTAGAGATCTCACTAATTTGACTTGTCCTTCCTTGTCACAAAGCACACCTCAATGTCACACTAATGCATGAAGATGATGACTCCTTTAGATTCAAGGCAGCAATGATGAGGGCATGATATGTCTCCAAAATTCAACCTTGATGCAATGGATGGCAGTAAATTTATACGAGAGGGATGGTAGTTTAGGATTTACCTTAACGAGCTTGAGATTCACTTATGATGGAAGGATGAGCTCAAGGGATAAGAGGTGAAGTATCCAAGGTAGGATCATATAAGAATCAAGGTTCCTATCCAAGGTAAATCGTTAAAAAAACCCCTAGATGCTTCATAAATATTTTTAATTTTCTCAAATTTCTAGAATCAACGCGCCCTCAGCAAGGAGAAACCAGTGTTGACTAGTATTGGTGCAGAAGGGAGAAACCAATGTTGAACACAAGTGGAAAAAGGGGCAGGGTGTGCTGGGGCTAAAAACATTGATTTTGAGTATTTAACGCCAGAAACTCATATTTTTTAGAAAGGTCATGCTTAGGGTTTTGTGTAGGAATGATGAAAACATGTTCACAGATGTGGATTGATCAAGTTTGTAGGCCTATTGACCAGATGTGACAAAATGGCATATAACAAGGTGCTAAAAACAATTATATGCTATATTAAGATCTTTTAACATATCTTCATAATAAAGGGGTTTTTACTTAGGAGATGCAAAAACTAATTACTTCCATGAGTGTGGCTCTAGAGCATGGAACTCAACATAAAACATTGGTCTATAGGTGATGTTGTTGTTAAATGGTGAAATTACGTTCAGTTTCTTATTTATTCTCTCATTCAATTAGTTTTTGCATAGTAATAATATTTTTTCCTGGTCAAAAAATTCAACGAATGGAGAGTACACAACAAAATTGGGTTATGCAGCAAAAATGGAGTCAGATTTTGTAGGAGATAAACAATGGTGGTGGCCATTTTTATGGAAACATAATGGGCCTTTGAAGGCTAATATTTATTTATGGCTTGAACTTAATGATAAACTATAGACCTAGGAGAATGTTCAGAAGTGGGGTGGTTAGGCCCGAGTAGATGCACCCTATGTAAATCCTAGGAGAAGACGAATACAACTCTTTTTGTCCAATGAAAATATACCATATAGGTTTGGGAATTGATAAATAATTTATACAATCCTATTTTAGCTAATTGTAATAATATTTATTTATTAGGTTGTGTCCTAGACAGGATCAACAATGCTTCATTAGGGGAACAACTCATTTTTCATGCATCTTATGTTAATACAATCTCGTGGGTTAGAAGCCAATCTATTTTCTAGTGCAAATTTATCCTAACAAAATATTTTATTGGTTTGATTGAGGGCATAATATGCAAAAAAAATTAAAACTCTCAAGAAAGGAAAAAGAGTGATTTCTTATATTGCCTCCTTTGCTCCTGAATTTCATGGGCCTTCCTTGATAGTGTCAGTCAAGGGTATGCTACTTGTTGTAGTGTAGGTGTAGTCATTTTTTTCCACCAAAATAATCACATAATGATTCAATATTATCTAGGTCCAGGTACAAACAAAAAAGTCGAGTTTACAACCTTGGGTACATTACTATATGTGGCATATTATTAAAAAATAAGTAAATCTTTATATTGTGGAAGATTCAAAACTGGTTACTAATTGGGTGGAAAGGAATTTTTTTATTGAAGCCCCATATCTGGAGCATGTCAAGATTCATATCAATGATGAATTAGGAAAGATGTAATGGTACTCTATCAAGCATATATATTGAGAATTCATCTCCCAAGCATACAAGTTATCAAGGGAAGCTTTACAACTTCTAACAAGTTCTTTTGGCATTACGAAATTCTACACAGACAAGTAATCAATTCTATGGAGATCCATCTTTAGTATTTTCTTTTATTGAGCTTGAAAATGAATAATTTTTGTTACAAAATTAACTCTTTTTGCTACAAAATCATTTCCCCTCTCTTACCTTTTTTCATTTCTAAATTTTCTAAAGCCTATGGTTAAGCATATCTTTTCGTGCATGAACAACAACTTTTCACATGAAGTTCAAGAAATATATATATATATATATATATATATATAGGCATCATCCATAACTTCACCAACAAGAAGACATAATGACATCAACATAGCATAATCAACTTCACTGAATGCAACTTATGAAATATATAGTCGTCATCCAAAAATTCAGCAACATATGTAACTTCAGCAACATCACCAATGATGTATACTTTTTATGAACACCATTATGCAACAAGAAATGTGCAAGAAATCATAATGCCAACAATGCACTATTAGAATCATAGCAAATGCTCCCCTTGAACCTGTGTCCACTATTCACTGTCTAGGCTTGATCATACCCAACTTCATGAATCAGTAAAGCCATAAAAAATAACCAAAGAAAAAATTACATATTGCAACAAATCATAATCCAATACCACTTCTAAGTAGTATCTTAGCATCAATAGATTGTAACCAACCAATGCTAGAACTAGAAAACCAAATAGGAACTTAATGAAACATATCATAAGTTCTCCATTAGTCTATCCCACTGTTTCTTCATCTCAGAGAAACATATGTGACTATCTAGATCAAAAAGAGTGTATATATGCAATGACCCTTCATAATATCTGCGTACAAAAAGTAAAATGCTGAAATTTCATAGCCACAACTCCCTTTGATCCTCTACTATATGCTTTTGTTCATTGTTACTACATCAGATTCAATGTTAGTAATACCAAATGAATATCAAAACAACATAGGGAATCATTATCAAGATATGCATATGCATAGCTCCCCCTGAGATCATACATCACTTGATCCTGTGGATCTGATAATCATCACTTGCTCTTCATGAGGCTGTTATGAAACCAGCTCACAAAAAGATAGAAATGAGAGATCAACGCCTTAGAATTCAGCCTCTTCGAGGGGGAAACCTCCTTTACATTACATAAATGAACAATTATTGGATGATTCAAATGAAAAAACCTCCTTTCTATATATAGGATTCTAAGGAGTCACAATATAACCCATCCGAACTAATAATAATAATATAAAGGCACAAAAATAACAATAGAGGGATTCTATGGGGCACAGTAATAACAATATGGGGACAATAGGGGCACAACAATATTAATAAGGGATATAACTATAATAGTAATGGGGTAATCACTAGTATTATAGGGACCTAACATGTCCCTCTCCTTCAAAAAAGTGTTGTCCTCAACGCTTGAGTATTTCTAGATGCTTATGTATAAAATTCTCATCCTCCCATGTGGAATCTTCAGTGGATAAGTTCTTCCACTTGATGAGATACTCCGAAATTGATGTATTTCGTAGCTGTCGAGTTCTTATTTCTGTGACTGCTTCCAGTTCCAATATAATTTTTCCTTCCTTGTCAAGTTCTGGTGATATTGTTTGAACTGGGAGCTTGTCACCTATAACCTTCTTTAAACATGAAACATGGAAAACTGGGTGCACTCGAGAAGCTATAGGAAGCTCCAATTTGTATGCCATAGTACCAATCTTTTGCAACACCTTGTATGGACCTTAATACTTTAGTGATAATTTATTATCCTTCTTAGCTTGCTTGAGGGACTTTTGTTTATATGGTTGTAGCCGTAAGAATACCCAATCACCTACATCAAAACTTCTTTCGCTGCGATGTTGATCTGCCTGTTGTTTCATTCTATTCTGCACCAACATGAGGTTATCCTTTAAGAGTTGGAGGACTTGTTGTTGATGCTCGATGTGATGTTCCACTGCTTGAACCTTAGAATTTTCTCTTAAATATGATGTGATGGATGGTGGTTGATATGCATAAAGTGCCATAAATGGGGTCATTTTTGTTGATGTATGGAAGGAAGTGTTATACCACCATTCAGCCAGAGGAAACCATTTGACCCATTGTGTCTGTTTATCAGATACAAAGAAACGAAGATATCCTTCCAAACATTTGTTTACTATCTCAATTTTCCCATCAGATTGAGGATGATAAGATGAGCTATGAGCTAACTGAGTACCCAGACAAGAAAATAATTCTGTCCAAAAATTTCCAGTGAAAATGGGATCTCTGTCACTTACAATAATCTTTGGGTTTCCATGTAGCTTTTGAATTGTTTCCATAAATGCAGTAGAAACTGTACTGGATTTAAATGGATGTGATAATGCAAAAAAGTGTGCATATTTGGTAAGTCTGTCAACTACCACCATGATGACACTCTTTCCCTCAGACTTGGATAAACCTGTGATAAAATCCATTGAAACCTCCCCCCAACGTTGGCTTGGAATGGATAAAGGTTGTAATAGACCTGAGGTCTTAATTGTTTCAGCTTTATTTTGTTGGCAAACCAAACATTCTGCCACAAACTTTTGAATATCCGATTTAAGGCCATCCCAAAAAAATCCCTTCTTAACCCTATGGTAAGTTTTTAAAAATCCTGAATGCCCTCCTAAGGGAGAAGTGTTTAATGCCATAAGAATATTTTGTTTGAGTTGGGAATTGTTACAGAGGTATAAGCGATCTTTGTACCATAATGAATCATTTTTCCAGCTAAATGTATCAGATGTACTGGAATCTTGTTGTAACTTTTGAATAAGTGCCCACACTTCTTCATCATTCTTCCATTCCTCCCTTGCTTCGTTTATCTAATCTGGTTGGATAATAGAAATGGCACACAAAAATGCTTCCACATCGTCATCCTTTCTTGAGATTGCATCTACCACCACATTTTGTTTCCCTTTTTTGTAGATGATTTCAAAGTCATAACCCAGCATCTTTGTGACCCACTTTTGTTGCTCTTCAGAGGATAATCTTTGTTCTAAAAATTATTTAAGGCTATCATGATCTGTTTTTACCTTGAAGTGTCTTCCCATTAGGTAGGGTCGCCATTTCTTAAGTGCATGTAGTATTGCCAATGTTTCCTTCTCATAAATGGCTTTTTGTAAAAACTTTCCCTTGATTGGACAACTTTCAAAAGCAATGGGTCTTTCATCTTGCATTAAAACAGCACCAATTCCATTTCATGAAGCATCACATTCCACAATAAAGGTTTTTGTGAAGTTCAGTGTAGCTAAGACCGGTGCTTGGCACATTGCCTCCTTAAGATGTTCGAAGGCCTTTGTTGCTTCTGGAGTCCATGAAAATGCATCTTTCTTCAATAACGTTGTTAGAGGTGCTGCTATTCTCCCATACTTTTTAACAAATTTGCGATAATACCTTGTCAACCTGAGAATCCTCACAGATGCTTTATGGATGTGGGGATTTTCCATTCCTTAATGGCTTTAATTTTGCTAGGGTCTACCTTAACTCCTTCATGAGATACAATATGACCCAGATATTCCACCTCTTGTACTCCAAAGAAACATTTGGATCTTTTTGCATATAATTGTTTCTCCTCCAATAGTTGTAGTACCCTGTCAACATGTTCAACATGATCCTTCAAAGACTTGCTGTAGATTAGTATATCATCAAAAAATACTAACACAAATTTTCTAAGGAAGGGTTTGAAAATGGAATTCATCAAACCTTGAAATGTAGAAGGTGCATTGGTAAGGCCAAAAGGCATGACAAAAAATTCATAATGAGCCTTATGAGTTCTAAATGTTGTTTTCGAAATGTCTTTAGTCTTCATTCTGATTTGATGATATCCTTAACGAAGATCCAACTTGGTGAAGTAAACTGATCCATGCAATTCATGCAGTAATTCATCAATGACAGGAATGGGAAACTTATCATTAATAGTGAGCTTGTTGAGCTCCCTATAATCCAGACAGATGCGCCATGATCCATCCTTCTTGTGCACCAATACTACTGGAGTAGAGAAAGAACTTTGACTAGGTTGAATTATACCAGCCTCTAGCATTTTTGTAACCATACATTCAATTTCACTCTTTTGGGCATAGGGATATCTGTACGGCCTAATGTTTGGAGGAACACTTCCCGAAATCAGATGAATAGCATGATCATGATCATGAATAGGTGAAAGACCTTTGGGAGTCTCAAATACCCTAGAATGATTGTCCAAGACTTTTTGGAGATCTGGAGAAATAGTTGATTTCGATGTGGAAACATCTAGCGAACATAATTGTGCAATTACACCTCTTTGTTCCTTTTTTAGAAGCTTTGTCATACCGTTCGAGCTAATTTTCTTTCCCGGTTTCCCTGCAATACCCCTTAATTCAACTTCCTTTCCTTCTACATAAAATTTCATGAAAAGTTCTTCAAAATTAAAAGCTATTGTACCCAAGGATTGTAGCCATTGGACTCCTAGTACAACATCATCACCTCCCATTGGAATGGAAAGCATTGGGCTAATCAGTACATACTTTCCCATGGATAGCTTGATATTATGGCACTTTCTAGAGAAATTTATTGTTCCTCCATTTGCAACCATCACTTGACACTGTGGTGCTGGATATAGGAAGCAATTCAATTCTTTTGCTACCTTGCAATGAATAAAATTGTCGGTACTTCTTGAATCAATCAACACTATTACCTTTTTCTTCTTGATTTTTCCTTCTACCTTGATGGTTTAAGGAGTGGTATTCCCACCAATGCATTACAAGATATGGTCGGATTCATTTCTTCTTTATCTAGGCTTTGTTACTGGAGTATATCCTCTTCTTTTGACCTTTCTTGCTCCTTTTCTTCTTCCTCTTCACAGTCTATGTAGAATAATTTCTTCTCAGCACACTTATGACTTTTAGTGTATTTTCTATCACAAATGTAACAAAGCCCTTTTGCTCTTTTTTCTTCCAATTTTTGTGGTGTCAACCTTATAGGTTGTGGAAGACTAGGGGCAACAACACTTCCATCTTTACAGTTGTGAGTGGTATGCTTCCTGGTTTCCATAATTTTGCTTTCCATTTTTCTTGCTAACCTGAATGCCTTCTCTAATGAATCAGGTTCCCAAAGGTGAACATCATGTTGGATATTATCCTTTAAAGTTCCTATGAACACATCAATCCTATGCTCCTCTGGAATATTTTTTACCCTTATGTTCAATTTTTGGAACTCCTCAATGTGCTCCATTATTGAACCCTTTTGTTTAAGACTTATCAATTGGCTAAAAAAAGTGTTTCTTTTTGTATCCTCATAATGTGCTGTCAATTCTTTCGTAAAAATTGCCCAAGTGATAATTTGTTTACGAGAGAAAAGCCATTGATACCATACAAACTGATTTGGTTCCAAATATAAAGTTGCAATACGTACCTTTTGTGTGTTTTGCACATTATTGAGATCGAAAAATTGCTCCATCTGTAATATCCATGTTGCGGGATCCTTGCCATCAAACTTCCTCATATCAATTTTTGGAATATAGTGGGCCTTCAATCCAACATTAGAGTCTATGAAATCATGATTAACATTTCGTTTGTTTGCATCATGAGTTTCCTTTACTACCCTTTCACCATTTGTAAGTATTTCTTGTAGAAAATTTGTCAAATCTGTCTTCAAATCTTCCATGTCAGTCTTCAAATCTGTCTTCAAATATGCCATGTCTCTCTTCAAATCTATCTTCAAATCATCCATCTTAGATTCCACGCCATTTATCTTAGATTCCACACCATTTATTAGCTTCTGTTAGCTTTTGTGAGAGTGACATTTGTTGCATTTGGTCTTGTAATTTTGATATATCATGTAGCATTTCTTCCTCTTCTTCATGAGTCATGCTAGAGCTTTCAGGTTGTTTACTAGGTGTTTGCATTTCTTTCCTCAGGGCATCAGTTACCGATAATAATTCTCTACTATGCCCTTAGAATTCCTTCAAAATAATTTTTCAAACCAAGCTTAAGCAAAAATTTAAAAAAATCTACACACCTTTTTTCACTTTGTAGGAGCTCGATATTTCCTCTAATGTATCTTTGTAATTTTGGATGATCCAGTTCTGAAATTGTAATCTGCAGTAGCCCTCTATGGCCTCTTTCCAATGCCACCAGTCTGATCCAAATTGGATTCTCCAAGGAAGAGTTATGCCAAATATCGCACAGTGACCTGATTATAGACTATTTTAGTAGAGTGAACTTATACGACATGCCATGTGTCCTTGTTTCAACCTTTGGCTCTTAAAAATATATACAAAAAACTAAAGTCTATCCTCTTTCTGTACCTTCTTACGAAACTTCAATCTGATGCTCAGAGAGAAAGTTATGACGATTTTCCCTAGGTCACCTGTTTGGAATGTAATTCACGAGTCTGCAAAAAGACCAACTTCCTCAGATCATATCTCCACAAATATAGTGTGAAAAGCTCTGAAATTCTGATCCAAGGTTCAATGCAATGTTGTCTCAAATGGGTTTTTGTTTTCGCTTCTAAAATGTCACAGAAAAAAATTCATAGCGAAAATGCCACGATGACCTATTTGGAGTGGCGAAACCCTAGAATCCAAAGCTCCGATACCAAATGTTATGAAACCAGCTCACAAAAAGATAGAAAAGAGAGATAAACGCCTTAGAATTCAGCCTCTTTGAGGGGGAAACCTGCTTTACATTACATAAATGAACAATTCTTGGATGATTCAAATGACAAAACCTCCTTTCTATATATAGGAGTCTAAGGAGTCACAATATAACCCAGTTGACCTAACAATAATAATATAAAGGCACAAAAATAACAATAGAGGGATTCTATGGGGCACAATAATAACAATATGGGGACAATAGGGGCAAAAAAATATTAATAAGGGATATAACTATAATATTAATGGGGTAATCACTAGTATTATAGGGACCTAACAGAGGCCATGTACCACACATCACTTTTGCAATCACTGTGGAAAGTAGGCTTTAAGAGCAATGGACTGCAGTAGAGTCAATCTTGCCTATGTTTATGAAGGATGTTCCTTCTTCCTCCAAATCTGCTTGCAATGTTTGATTATGTGCTCGAACTTATCGCATCTCTTGGTTCTGTTCCAAATATTTGACCTCCAATCATTGGCCTTATGCCCATTTGAGTTACACGAGAAACAATATCCATAAAACTATCCTTTGTGCATAGGGACTAATCTTGACCTTGATCTAGGAGAATTTCTTTTAGATGTGTGACTTGATTTAGTTTTCCTTTGAATAACACTATCACATTGTGTATGCAAATCCATGCGATTGTACCCAATGTTAGTTTTGATTTGAGGAGAGCGTTATTCATTAATAATATTCTCTGGAGATTCAGATGCCTTTACCCATTTGTTGATATTCTCATATTCTTTCTTTAGGGTCACGACTTCAGATTATAATGTCTCACAATGTTTCTATATTTCTTGAAGTTGTCTTCTCATGCTTTCTGTTCTTCTATTAGTTGATTCTAATTCCATATTTAGCAAGTTTAATTCCTTAACCATACTATTTGTTTTTGTTTCCAATTCTTTGTTTGCATTCCCAAGTTTATCATTCTCTTTCAATACTCTCATTAAGTCATCTACTTCACAACTATTTGATTCATTAATTGACTGATCTTCAAGAGCCATACATGCTTGATAGTGACAATTAGAATATGAATATGAATTTTCTTGGTTATTGGATGTGCTATGCCTATCTTCATTAGAGTAAAAGATTTTCTTACCAGAAAAATTCTTTTTAGAAACATTCTTTCCATTCTCTTTATGATTTTCTCTATATGGACATTTGGATGCCTAATGGTCTACTCTTCCATAAGCAAAACATTTAACGAGAAGCTTACCTCTGAATCTTCTAGTTCCTACTTGCAATTTCCTCATGAAGTTTGTTTCTTCCTCATACAATATGTTGCTTGTATTTTTGAGTGATTCCTTCTCTTTCCCTTTATATGTGGCTTTAAAAGATGCTTCTCTCATATCTGATGGACCTCCTTTTCTCATCTCAAAAGATATTAGGATCCCATGGAGTTGTTCAACATTGAGAATCTTCAAATCTTACATTTCTTCAATAACAAAGAATTTGGAATCGAACTTCAGAGTTAGTGATCTAAAAATATTTTCAACAATAATAGCATCCTTTATTTCATCACCAGGATTTTTCATTGAGTTAACAATCTTGCCTACTCTAAGGGAAAATTCTATAAGGCTTTCATCATCATGCATTTTAAGTGTCTCATATTGAATTCTAAATGTTTGAAGTTAAGCAATTTTTACCTTGGTGTCACCTTCATAACTTTGGATTAGCTTATCCCACATTTCCTTTGTGGTGTTCAACTACATGACTTTCACAAATTCAGACTGGCCAGACTTCCCAAGATGTCATTTACGACCTTTCCATTGATTTTATATTGTTTCTTCCTTGCAGTATCTCTAGGAATAGAGTCTGGATACTGATATCCACCTTCAACAATTTCCCATACATCTATTCCAAGTGCCTATAAATATGCCCTCATTTTGACTTTCCAAAAGACAAAGTTAGTTCCACTAAATAAAGGTGGTCTGGTATAAAATACTCCTTCTTAACTACTCTTCTTGAGAAATATCCCTTAAGCGATCAATCTTCTACTCAGGGACCTGATTTGATACTAATTGTTGAGAGAAATACTGAGAGTGGGGGGGGATGAATCAATATTTTAAGCTCAAATCAACTTTCCAATTTCTTGTTCTAATTTATGTATGCTAATGTCATTAACTAAACCAATGTATGTACATGATTGTGATGAAGACAAATAGCCTATATCTAGTTAACTAACTTTTCATTTATTTCATCATTTGTTCAACTTGAACCAGTGCAACATTACTTCATTAGACATTAATTAAATAGTAATAATGAACAATAAAAATAGAATAAACCATCACACATAAGCAACACATGAGGACACCAAGATTTTTAGGTGGAAACCCAATGTGGCAGAAAACCACCATTGTCATAATCTCTTTCTTCTTATTTTATTATAAAGAAAAACATCTTACAATCTTGTACTGACACAGACTCATACCAGTACATAGGAACCCACTTGTATAAGGCTACAAATTTCTCTCATTCTCCAACACCCACTGGAAGGGAGCTCCAACCCCTTGATCTCGTTTATGGCACCCACCGGAAGGGAGCTCCAACCCCCTAAATAGATTTACCAACTACCATGAGAAGGAAGCTTTGACTCCCTCACAAAAGGCTCCAACCCTCAACACCTATGTGGACCAATTTTCATAATATTTCATACTAGATCCACCTGACTCAAAACATTAAAATTTGTAGGCCACTTTTCATCACATTTTTAGATTGGATCCACTTCCAACATTTAAGCCCAATATCAAATGATAATTTTGAAACAAATCACTGTATCAAATCACTCAATTACTTAACCAATCAAATAAATCACTGAATAAACTCATTCAATCAACATTAACAAACCAATCACTGAATCTCAATAAACCAAAGAAACTATATCAACCATATCAATGTACACCCATTTATCAAAATAACATACCACATAATGTTCATCACATAAATCACATCCTATCACTGCAAACCTTGTTCAATCATATGTTATAATGTATATGCTACTTTTATGAATCATACCCATGTATGTACACACTTCTCCTTAAGAGTACCCATGTACGGATATAAAAACACTAAACAATTGAGTATGAATCACTGTTACACTGAATCACATATTGAACCCATCACAGATCACTGAACCGAATACAGATCAACGCACAGTAGCTTTATCACTAAGAAACATTATATTCCATTATCAAGTTAACTTAACCAGTACTATCAAAGACAAATTATCATAGGAGAGACTTCATTGACAGACAAGAACAAACATAATAGAACAGATCAACCATCATCATCATCTTATATTGAAAACCCTAGCATGTATACGTGATTATTACACAAAATATCTACCTATGTATGCGCTTCTCATGTTTGACACCTGTGTACAAATTCTAAACTTTTGTAGAATGTATACACGACTACCTAGAAGAAGATTCATGTATGTAAGTGACATCTCATAGACAAGCCCACATATAGATCTGTAATCACTGAATCATTCCTTAGCTACAACCACAACAGACACTCCGCAAAACTTACTGTCACATATTCATGTTAGAGTGTCATTACCACCACAGATCTATCATTTTTAGTCATAATAATAAAATATCAATCATATTCATTAGTCTCTATTATATTTTCAGATCTATCAGATATGAACCTCCTCCATTCTCCTTGGTGCATACCTATTTCAGATCAGATTATTCATCAGTAATCCATAAATTGCACACTCTAACGCTAGATCTCCATCTCCTTATATAACTTAGGCCTTAGCCCATACCTTAGGCCAATCCCTTAGTAATGTCGATGGTATTCTTTGATGGGATCAAATATCCATTGTCACGCTCAATACTATGGGCCAATACCATAGTAATGAACCATGATATTCCAATTACCATGGTGCGGAATATGTATGCGACTTTGCTTCACCATGCCTATGTATGTACACACAATTTCTTAATAGGAATCGCGTATACTTTCCCAAATTTCACCTTTATCATTCCTTTGTCTCTGAACTGATATTCCTTTGTTCATTCTCTCAGTCACATTTGTACTAGCATATGTAATCATCCTGCTACTATAATGTTGAAATATTTACCAAGTATGTTGTCATCAATGAAAACACATTATCTATAATGCCAATGCATCAGATATTAATGACCAGATCTAGGCCATCGAAATCTATCCTGAAAAAACTCTTAATATCAATGCCCATTTAGAACCTTCCCAACAAAAAAATTGATGGAAGTACTTCTGAAAACCAACATTTCATTGGCTTAGGAATATACTGATATGAAGGGTATATCTCCTAACCTGATCACTCATAATATTTATTTAAGAGAGGATTCCTAACCTATCAGATAACCTTAGAGGAGGATGAATCCTGATCTAAAGGACATTGTGAAAGAAGAGTTACAAAAACTACTAAATGCTAACTTTATCTAT
Organism: Pinus tabuliformis; assembly: GCA_031772625.1. Lineage (NCBI taxonomy): Eukaryota > Viridiplantae > Streptophyta > Pinopsida > Pinales > Pinaceae > Pinus > Pinus tabuliformis. The sequence goes on along the minus strand of CM062807.1, from coordinate 1,029,693,117 downwards.
CCTACTTTTGATATTAAATGGGTTTCTCATTTGGTAATTGTTCCCAAGAAAAGTGGAAAATGGTAAATATGTGTTTAATATCATGAATTAAACAAGTTTACTTTAAAATATTACTTTCCATTACCCTTTATCGACCAAGTCCTGGATACCCTGGTTGGGAAGAAATGTTTCTCTTTTATGGATGGGTTAAGTGGCTACAACCAAATTCAAGTGGCCCCTAAAGACCAAGAAAATAGTACCTTCACTTGACCATGGGGTAGATATGCATACTAAGTAATTATGTTTGGGTTGTGTAATGCTCCAACTACCTTCCAATGAGTTGTTCTTGGTATATTCTTAGATTTAACCCATGATTGTGTTGAAGTTTACATGGATGACTTTACTGTCTAAGGAGACACATTTGAAGAAGCCTTAAAGAATTTAGGAAAAGTTTTGATCCATTTTCAAGAAACCAACCTTACCGTGTTAGGTCCCTATACTACCAGCGTAACCCCTTATTATTATTAGTACAATCCCATTATTATATTGTTTTACCCATGTAGTCCCCATATTGTTATTATTGTGCCCCATAGAAGCCCACTATTGTTATTATTATGCCCTTACATTATTATTGTTATGTCGGCTCTAATTATATTATGACCCCTTAGACTCCTATATATAGAAAGGAGGTGGTGGGCTCCAGTATTGCAGAAATAATGCTGCAACTCCTGGGACTCCCTTCTTTACTCTTATCAACCCGGTAGTTCGTAACAAACTTGGAAGCGACGGTGTTGTATGCACAAGTACTAGCTCTTGCCGCGACTGTCACTTGGTCAGCTGGCACAAGTCCACTAGGAGCTTAAGCCAACTTTTATGAGCTCTTAGAAGAAGCCTTTTAATTGATGGACGAAAGCTAACTCAAAGAAGGCTAATCTACTTGCAGAAAGAAACTGGAAAGCTGAAAGGAAACGTAAACCCTAGCAAACCTTAATTTTACCAGCTAGCCCTACTGATGAAAGAAAGAGGATGCAAGCTACTGAAAGTGATGCCATTGACTTCTAGGAAGGTAAAATGCATGTGTTTAAGCTACTTCTACAGTAACATCTGAAAAGAAAACATCTTTTTATATTTTTGAATAAGTTGTCAGAATTATCATGCATGTGCTTTGACTGTTTTGACTGTGCAGAGGTGGATAGGCAAGAGGAAATGCTTGCAGATGGTTGGGAAGGTTCAAAGAGGGCCTAAGGGGTCCCTAGCATGCTTCCAGAAAGTTTCACAAAGTTTGGCTATCAAGAAACCGCGTTCGTGAGCTTCTACAGGAAGTCTACAGGGGTTCTACAGGATGTTCAGAAATGGCCTTTTGGAGGGTGGATGGAGAGAGAAAGGTGAAGGAGTGAGTATGGAGGTAGGATAAGGGTGTGAGGAGGTCCAGGACTTGGTGGATGGAGCTAGGTAGAGATGAAGATGGCTAAATTTGTTCAAGGAGGAGTGAAGCAATGTTGCACAAAAATTAGGGTTATGTGAGCAAATGGAAAATGTGAGGCAAGAATTCACGTTAGGGGATGGAGCAGATGGGATTGATGGAGTATGGGCAGATAGAGAAGTGGTACGGGTGCTCTGCAAGTTGTTTCTTCAACTGAACCAATGAAGACTTGGAAAATCAGAGACCTAGTTACGTTAACCTAATCTGATCTAGCTAACAGTAAAGAGAATGAACAGAAGTTTATTTGCAATGAAACCATGTATACTAACTATGCAACGAAGCAATCAAGAATCTAAACATGTAACCAACTTCTGCAAATAAAAATCGAACACTAATGATTGCATGGCAAAGCAAAGACAGTGTTTTTGTTGGCAGCAAGGTCACCTTGATCCCAGCTCCTGATCCCACTGAGGGAGAGGTGAAATCAGAGGTGCTTGATGGCCTTTTTCTGAAGCTCTTCCCTGTTAATAACCTATCAACTCAATCTAAACATCAAAAGCCTTTCTAATCATCAACAATGACCTAGGTAATCAACAAGATTTTAATCTACTTAACAAAAATTATTTTGCAAAGACATAAAGAACAAATAACAATACATAAAGGAAGCCTTGGCACTTGGGTTGGGCCCAACCCCAAGAGCTACAGGCTCCTAAAGAAAACTCAGAACTGATGCCAAATAGAGCTGCTTTTCATTATCCAAAAATAATCATGTCACAAGAAAGTTATACAGCAGTAGCTACAAAAACGAGCTGAGACAATGAGAGCACTATAGTGCAAAACCCAACAGTTCCAAAAGTAAACTACGAAGGCTGAGGCCTTCCTATTTATACACTACGAGGGTCCTAGCAGCCCTCCTTAACTCAAGGGACTCGGCTGTTCAAACTGCCAGTAAACAGTCACTCTTCCCAAAGCTGCTCGCCTGCCTTTAGGATTCATTTTGGTGGCCTGTTGAGCTCCGAGTTGAGGGTGGAGATTTCAAGGAAGGGCCATTTAATGCAATAGACAACCTCCCTACGAATCCTCACCCTTGCTTCCTCAAGCTTGCCTGTCACCTGGCTCATAATTGCTTGGATTTGCTCCAAAATTTGTCCAAAAAACCTAAAGTAACCACGTATTAGCCTCCTTGGTAAAGTGACCACCCTCATTCGTTCAAATAACATAAACATACTCAAAAAACATGCATAATCTATGAAAAATGGTGGATTGATCGAGGACAATTAGGCAAAATGAGCCCAATAAGTTACCCAATTCGGGGCTTATCATCACCCCCCTGCTAAATGGGTTGCTCATCCTCTGAGAAACTAGTCCAGCTCATCATCCTTTATAGCTTTGACCGCCTCCCTCACGTCCGAGGCCTCGGCAGTGATATATTCTTCCCGGTCATGGAATCCTGCTTTCCTTTCCACTTCCTCCCACTGTCTGTCTTCCTCCTCTTCCTTAACTCCTTCTAGCAATCCCAAAAGCAAAGGACGACCAAATTTCAAGCCAATCCAATTGGCCTGCAGATTTTGCATCAACTGTTTGTAGAGAGGTACCCTTGCCAAGGCCTCCCTCATCCCGGTGGGAGAGTGGTATTCTCTTATCTTCAAGCTGTGAGGCAGGGTGTTCCACCGCCTTGTGTAGGCATGCAGGCAATTTTCCCCCAACAGTCTCTCCATGTCCTCAAAGTGGGAAATAGCTTGAGCCTATTTCTCAATGTATTCTGATAAATCCTAAGGGTTGTTGGCCAAGTGTTGGTGGGTGCTTATCACTGCTAAGGGGTCATCCGACTCTGCTCTGATCATTAGTGGCTCATTGAGTTCTCTGCTCATAATACTGCGGACCTCTGCTGCTCCCTTTTCCTCATGATTCATCCAAGAGGCCATGGCCATAAGTTGGACATCTCCTATCACAGTGTTGGGATCCCATGCATTCATCTTTGGAAGGGCTAAGTTGTGCAAATAAAACTCTGATAATTTGGCCCTGTCCTCTGATGAACTACTGCCACATAAAGCTACAAATTGATGATAATTTTGAAATGGAGTGATGCCCCTTTGGGCCAAGGTGTTAATCTGAAACTGTAACCACTGATCCTTAAGGTATAGGGCGTATGATTTGGCAGGATGCCTACACTACATAGCTTCCATCGCCCAACGAACCATGCAGGCCAGTTGGGCCTCCTTTTCTTGTACCTGCTATTTTAGAGACTATATCTCTTGGCCTGCTTGCAATTCCTTCTCCTATAGTTGTCTATTTAGTGTCTCAATTTTAGCCTGCAACCCATCTCTCTTTTGTTGTTCATCAGGGCTTTCCTTTTCTGTTGTGGGCTCCTCCTGTTTCTTTTGTTCTCCCAAGATGTGAGGCCTGTCTTCCTTCTTCTGTCCCTATAGTTGTAGCTGCTGTTTAAGCAGCTCATTTTCTTCCTGTAGCTTGGCCCGCTGGCTGCTCTCCACATGCCGTACCATATCCAATTCCTTTCTTGCCTCTTTGATTTGTTCCTCCAAGGGACCTATCTCTGCCACACCCTTGGACATAGCGATCTTCATCCAAGTGTGGGTCCTCACTCTCTCTTCTTCTAGTGCAAGGAAAAGTGGCACTGTGAATTTTTGGGGAATGATCTTTCCGGCCTCTAAGAAGTTATAGTAGGAGCCCAAACTGGGCTGGGGGCTAGGTTCCACAATGTTCTCCACTTTTTCTTCCTCCTATGGTGATTTAGCTGACTCTCCTTCCATTTCCTCGATCTCCTTTAGCCTAGCCAGTGTTTCTTGTAGTACAGTCTTAGCATCCTGTAGAGAGGCCTTTGTGTCCAACATTTTCATTCTTTCCCTCCGGGTGGATGTCTTCAGGCTTCCCCATTCATAGGTGATGGATGCCTTTGAGGGAGACCTCTCCTTTTGTGTAGCTGGGGTGTCTAAAATCATGATTGGCTCTTTTGACAGTGGCTGGGGTCTGCCAGTTTTTATCCGCATGCTCCTTCTTGCCTTAAAATACATGGAAGGCTCCCTCTTTCGCTTCCCTTTTTGCTTTGGAGATGTGCTCAGGGTAGCCAGCACAGCTGCTACCTCCCTGGCTAAAATCTCAGGTGATTTTTCCTTCTGTTGCCCTGTTTCCAGACTTCCTGTAGAAAGTCCTGTGTTGACTGTTTTCTGGCTTCCTGTAGAAACTGTTTTCTGGCTTCCTGTAGACACTGTTTTCTGGCTTCCTGTAGAAATTGTTTTCACTGTTTTGGTCTGCTTGGCTGGGGGTGCCTTCCCTTTTAATTTTGGTGTGGTTGTCTTGGTTGTGTCCTCACTTGCTTGGACTTTTTCAATCCTTTCTGCCCTGCTCTGCAATCTCTTCTCCCTGGGTGTTTGTGCCATTGTTCCTCCCACAACTTTAGGCTTTGCAACTTGGCCTTTTCCTTGTTTCTCTTCTTGTTCTCTCTGTGGTGGTCTGTCCTGTGTTTCTTTTTCACTGGATTTCTCTTCTACCTCAATATGTTCCTTTTCTTCACTGCTGGATGAAGTGAGTTCCTCGGCCAGAATTCGAATATCATCATCCTTGGACATGTTGCGGAAAATCTCCCAGGAGAGAGGGACAATGTAGGTATGGAGGGCATCTTCCACTAGAAGCTTGATAAGCCCATGATGGGCTAGCTGATCCAGTGTCCCTTCCTTCAATTTTGTGCCACACTCAATTAATGATTGTAGGAGGAAATAGGGGATGCTTAACTTTTGTTCTAGAGGTAAATCTATCCCATGTCTGAGTTCGCTCAGCAACCGGAAGTGATAGCCGTAAACAATACTGAACCGCCCCTCACAGGTAATGTATTTCATAATCTGAAAGCTGACTTCACTCCAAAAAGGATGTAGGCTGGCTCTCCAGACCCCATTCTTGTCTTCTGCAAACTGTTCCTCTGGTAGGAAGAATTCTTTCTTAGCTTTTTGGCCCAATGCCCTCTCCTCTTTGCTCCAGGGTATCCCTAATGGCAGATCAGTAACTCGACTAATGAGTTGTGGGGTAAGCTTTAGGGTCAACCCTCTGAAATTCACAGTGGCCAGTGTCTTTGATTTAGGCTGCAGGGACATTAAGAATTATTCTGTTACCTCATCGTCATGACCTTGAATTCTGTCACAAAAGGTCATCCAATTGGCATGGGTGAATAGGTTCACCACCTCGGGAGTTTCACGCAATTTTCTGGAATCCGAGGGTTCCTTCCTGATAAACCCTCCTGGCATGGTGAGAGTGCTCTGTTTTGGTTTGTGCTCTGATCAGAAATGGAAATTTTGTTTATGGTTTCCTCCCTTGAACTTGAAGACAGTATCCCTCAGGTGTTTATGTTTTAACCTTGCACCAGTTCCCTGGTTTTAAGAAAACTCGATTGTCCGTGTACAGAAGGAAGACTTTGGTGTCCCCAGAAAGAGTGCAGAGCTCAATTTCCACCCCCCAGCATACATATAACCATGTAAAATTCACATTTTTCTTACACAGGTTAGCCCTGACAGTGCTTTAACTTTTCTACAGGAGGAATTTTTTCAGGAACCGTGGAGAAAAACTTGGACGCAAAACCAACGAAGAAATTTCATGCAACCACAAGTAAGCTGCTATTTTGACTCACAGGCAGACTTGTCTCTAACCCTCCAATTCAAGACAACTCAATTCACCATGTTTTCGACATATACCATGCATTGGAAGGGTGTTTTCGAGCCTACCTCTTTTCGAAACTTCAATTTTGACGTAGAAAGTCCAGGTTTCTCTGCTCCGGGAGGCTATGCCGTGTTTCCTGTAGAGCTCCTTCTTTTAGAACACTTCGCTGGCTTCTGGAGGATGTTATGACGCTTCTGAATGAGCCTAGGATGCAGGAGAATTTTGAAACAGGCTGAAAAGCTCGGGCTAATAGACTGCGGAGGAGGAGGACGCGTACTTCGCTGAGAACGGTTGCAAGTGTAAATGACAGTGGTTAACGTGAGTTCTTCGACCGAGCATTTTTGAATTATGGTGCAATTCATGGCGAGGGGGGTGAGGTGGCCAGGCCGATCCGTTAGCCAACATCACGGCCATCATTCCTCTGCATGTCTCTGACCACCATTACCTTTCCTCTGCCATTAACTGCCGCCACCCTGCCAATCCCGCCGATTCTCCCTGACTGGACACTTCCCACGTGTCGGTTGCACGTCTCTTTGGCAAATTCGAACGTAACCGAGCTCGTTCGAATCCCACAAAGCCATTCAACTGACTATAGGTGGCCAGTTGAGTGGCCACCGAATTCGTTCAATCTGAACCATTTCACAAATATGTAGCTTTCAGAATATAGTCTATGCAATTTGACGAATAAGGTTAGACACTTACCTGTGTGGCCATGGATGTGTTCTGCAGGCTTCGGGACTTGGAACAACAGCTTTGCTCACTGCTGCTTCGTGCACAGGTGCTGGAACTCCTTCTTTCATTGGTTGTTACTGTATGCACGGCTTTGGGACCCGATGCTCTGGTTGTAAACACTGCATGCACAGGTTCTGTCTGATTTCAGCTATCGAGGAGGCGTTCACGTCTAAGCAGAGTTTTTTACATGTCCCCTATGTTGATTTCAGCTGCTACTGACTCTATAATATGTGCTCCAGACGGATCAGCTGCTACAGGATTCCTGTAGGACATCCTGTAGCTGCTTCTCCTCCTGGGATGCATGCTTAAACGAGCAAGGTTGTATTCGCGGATGAAGAGTCCTGATGGAGCTTTGATAGGTAGAGTGTGCGAGCCTTTGTGTGCTTGATTTTTCACTTGGAAAAAAAATTCAATCTGAGGAAAATAGGACTCTTTGTATGACTATGCAGGAATAGATAACCAGATTGTTGCAATGGCGGTGGAAAGAGATGAAACAGGTGATGGATGGAAGAGAGGGGTGGCTGCAGGCCTAATCAACAGACTTTGAGCTTCAAATCCCCTTCCAAAATCAAATTTGGCCTGCCCGAAGGCTCTACAGGATGTTTCCTATAGAAATACAGAACTTCCTGTAGAAAGCCCCAAAACTTCCTGTAGAAAGCCCAGAACTTCCTATAGGAGGTGGAATCTCGACCTGAATGTGTTCAAATCCTGGGAAAAGTGAGTGGCTATGGAGGGAGTGTCTGTAAGGATGTCCTGTAGCCTGGTACGGACCCCTGTCCTTGTTTTGCGTGACCTTCTTTATTTGCAATGTATTCCCTGCAACCTGCAATAATTTTACAGAGATTAGACCTGTTTCTTTTTCTTTTTTCCTTTTCTTTTTTTTCTCTTTTTTCTTCCTTTTTTTTTTTTTTTTTTCGTTTGAGAGATAGCAGGGGCGCCTCCATGAGGTTTTCGACCCCACTATCTGCCCTGGGCGTCTCAGAGAGGTTTTCACCCAAGGATATTTTTTTATTCCATTTCTTTATTTTCTGAAGGACAGCAGGGGCGTCTCCATGAGGTTTTCACCCCCACTATCTGCCCTGGGCGCCTCAGAGAGGTTTTCACCCAGGGATCTTTTTATTCCCTTTTTTTTTTTTTTTTGATGATCAAGGTGTGGGCGGAATAGAGGCAGAGCCCTGCTCCACTACCAACACTGATTTTTCCAAAGTTTCAATGAACTACTTCCTCAAAAGGGGTTTCCTGTAGATTTTCAATCGATGCCCATTGACAAGCATGGGGATGGCCTCTTCATCAATGGTCCTGATGAGGACTGAACCATTGTCATTGCATTTCTCCACTATGTATGGTCCTAACCATCTTGTCCTCAGCAACCGTTTTAAATCCTTGTATCTTTAGTCATACAGCAGCGCCCAATCTCCTGGCTGGAATTGCTTTTCATTAAGGTGTCGGTCATGCCATATCTTCAACTGAAGTTGAACTACTTCTGAGTGGAGGAGGGCCTGCATTCGCTATTCATCTAACCCATTCAGCTGCAGTAATCTTTCACGTTGAGCATGGCTGAGATCTAAGTCCAGCTGAGCTACCACTCTCAATGTATTGTACTTGAGCTCTATGGACAACAAAGCTTTCTTCCCGTAGACTAGCTCATAAGGTGTGAAACCTATTGTAGTCTTCCAAGTGGTGTTGTAGGCCCAGGTGGCCTTAACCAGGTGATCTACCCAATCCTTTCTGCTGCTGCTCACCACCTTAGTCAAAACCCCTTCCAATGCTCTATTAGTGACTTCCCCCTGCCCATTTGCTTGAGGATGATATAGGGTGGAAGTCCTATGCTTGATCTTGTGATGAGCGAGCAACTATTCAATCAGGTTGGAGGTGAACTAGCTTCCTTGATCGGTGAGTAACTCTCTTGGGTAGCCAAACTTGTAGAGGATATTTTCCCTTAAAAACTCAGCCACCTTTTCTTCTGTCGTTGCTTTGATTGCCTTTGTTTCTGCCCACTTTGTCAGGTAGTCGGTGCACACAATGATGTAAGACCTTTGCTTTGAAGGAGGGTTGATAGGACCCACAAAATCCATGCCCCACTTCTCAAATGGCTCGAAGGTCACTTGAGGTTGGAGAGGCATTTCATCCCTTGGAGTCGGTTTCCCCATCCTCTGACATCGGTCACACTGGCTGATGTATCTTTTGACATCTTGGTGAAGAGTAGGCCAATAGTAGCCTGCCTGTAGAATTTTGAAGGCAGTCCTTTTTGCTGCAAAGTGGCCTCCACAAGGTCCATCATGACAGGTTAGGAGGATGTCAAAGACTTCCTCCTCCCTAACACAATGCCTCAAGATCTGATCTGGGCCAAGTTTAAACAGGTTGCCCCCGATCCAAGTGAATGGGGCACTCTTCCTTACAATTTTGCTCTTCTCCTTTGAGGATAGATGCGGAGGGAACTGTGCTGAGACCAAGTAATTTGCTATATCAGCAAACCATGGAGAGAGTACTGAGATAGCAAATAGGTGTTCATCTAGCATCTGGTCATCCACTGTCCCTTCTTCACCTGCAGGCAAATCCAATCTAGACAAGAAGTCAACGACAACATTTTCCTTACCTGGCTTGTCGACAATAGTCAAATCAAATTGTTGTAACAAAAGTAACCATCTAATGATACGAGCATTTACATTAGGCTTACTCATTAAATATCTAATCGCAGCATGATCAGTGTGTACTAATGTTTGATAACCAGTGATGTAGTGCTTGAACTTGTTTAGGGAATGGACTACAGCCAATAACTCTTTCTCGGTTATAGTATAGTTCATTTTTGCCCTGGATAGGTTTTCGCTGACGAAGTATATGGCATATGGCAGTTTCTCCTCAACTTATCCTAAGGCTGCCCCTATGGCTTTGTTCGAGGCATCAGTGTGGATGTGGAAAGGTAGGGCCTAGTTTGGACCTCTCAAGATCGGGGCAGACACCAGCTTATCTTTCAACTCATCCGGAGCCCCTTGACAGTTGTCAGTCCATTTGAATTCAACATCTTTCCCTAAGAGACCAAACAATGGCGAGGCTAGCTTACTGAAATATTTAATGAATCGTCGATAATATCCTGCTAAGCCTAGGAAACTCCGAACATCTCTCACCTTTTGAGGAGGTGGGACCTTTTGGATGATAGAAATCTTGTTAGGATCCACCTGTAATCCTTGCTGAGAAATGGTATGACCTAGCACGGTCCCTTCAGTCATTAGGAATTCAAATTTTTGGGGACTGAGGGATAGGTTCATCTCAATGCACTTGGTTAGAACTTTTCCCAAGTTAGTCAATGCTTCTTGGAAGTTGGACCCATAAGGAGTAAGGTCATCCATATAGATTTCTACCGAATCGTGGACCAACTCAGAAAATATGCTCAATACTACTCTCTGGAAAGTGGCAGGAGCATTGCATAGCCCAAAGGGAAGGACTCGGTAGGCAAAGGTACCCCATGGACAAGTGAAGGTGGTTATATCTTAGTCCTCCTGGCTGATTTGGATCTGTTATACCCGCTGAACCCATCTAGGAAAGAGAAGAACTTCTTCCCTGCCAGTCCATCCAACACTTGATCTATGAAAGGCAAAGGGAAATGGTCTTTCATGGTGGCTTTGTTAAGTTCTCGGTAATCTACACAGATTCTCCACTTCCCGTTCTTCTTGGGCACAAGCACTAGAGGTGAGACCCACTCACTATTGGAGATGGGGTAGATGAATCCTGCATCCAACAATTTTTGCAATTCTTCTTTGACAATGTCTTTAAGGGCGGGATTCATTCTCCTCTGAGGCTGCCTGACTGGTTTACAATCTTCTTTAATGTAATTGTGATGGTTACAGACTGAAGGATGGACTCCTTTCATCTCCTTATAGCTCCAAGCAAAAGCATCCAGATGATTGTTTAGTAAGCTACACAGCTCCTTCTCCTAGGAGGGAGATAGGGAGGAGTTGATCTTTAAGGTTCTTTCAGGGCCAAATTCCACATTCTTAACTCTGGAAGAGGTCGGATCAGTCACACAGAGGTCCACTAAAGCGTTGGCTTGGGTATCTTCCACCAACTCCTCTAAGGACAGTGCACTGGGGGGTGGATTTTGAATCAAATTCTCAATCAAGTCATCCTCGGTTTGAGGGCCTCCCCTAGTGATTTCTACTATGCACAATGGTGCGGAGTAGACCTCATCCTCATCTCCCTCTTCCAACCAGATTGGTAAGTCATGTTCTAGCAGAGGTTGGGCAGGAGGGTATAGGACTAGCTACTTGGACATAGGCCCATTCTTGATGGTCATGCTTCCAGCTCGACAATTGATGTAAGCATCCGCAGTGGCTAACCAAGGCCTTCCCAAAATGAGGGGGTATCTAGTGAGCTTTGCCTTTGGCTGAAGGACCAAGAAGTCCGTAGGGTAATCCCAAGAGTCAACAGAGACCAAGACATCTTCCACAATCCCTTCGGGAGTCACGTTGGAGCGATCTGCTAACTGCAGGACTATCGAGGTCTTCCTTAAGGAACTCTGAAGGTTGAGTTTAAGCATGGTGTCTCTGGTCATCACATTAATGGCAGCCCCTAGATCAATCAAGGTATGGGGGACTATGGTGCCATTGATGTGGACATCCACTACAGGACTCCCAGGGTCCAAATAATTTGGATAGATTACTTGCCCCAACATTAGATCGGACAGTTATCCTATGACATTGATAGTCGGGACATCTCTCTTTTGCCTACTTGGGTGCCTGAAACACTTCTCGTTAATCAATTTGTTATATATTAGTACATCTTTTATGGCCTAGAGAAGTGGTATCTTCACACACAACTATTTAAGTTCTCCCAGAAGTTCAATCTCCTCTGGGTTTGGTTGCGTGGTTACTGTTAGTCGCTCAGGAAAGGGTGGAATGGCTTTGGGTTCACTTGCCTGTTTCTCTTCCTCGTCTCCAGGGGAGGAGGTTGGTGATTTGGAAGGGTCTTCCCAGATTGCAGGTTGATCTCCTGGATCTCGACAGCATAGGTAGGGCATGTTGTCTCCCTAGTGTATACCTGTTGGGCCTGTCAGTTGTTGGGGTTCGGGTTCGGTTGAGCAGGCATCTGGGGTTGTCTTGGAGGAGCAGGAGGTAATGGTTGTGGTTGAGCCGGTGGTGGAGGCAGAATGGCGGGAGGAGAGTTGTATTGGGGCCTCCACCCCAGTTGAGGTGCATTCCACTGAGGTTGTGGCTGGACATGTGAGTGAAATGAATGAGCAGTGGGTTGAGTATGGTATTGAGATGGATAAGACCACGGAGGAGGTGTGGACCAGGAAGGATGAGCAGGGGGACCCCAAGAAGGTATGTGAGTAGATTGGTTGGGGCTCTAATAAGCTTGGGATGTCCCTTGCATCCCCTGCTGGTAAGGTCTGGGCCCATGCAGCCTCCTTTGGTTGACGAAGTAGAGAGGTTCAGTGGTTGCCTCAATCCCTTGGTACATGGCTTTAAATCCGGGCAAGGTTGGGCATTGGTTTGTGGGGTGGTTTTACTCACAAACGAAACATACCTCTATTGAGTGCAATGGACACTCGTTCTTAGGGTGCTTCCTCGTACATCTGGGACAAAAAATGGCCAAATCCCTCTCAACTTCCTCTTTCTTTTGTTGGATTCGGAAAGTATCAAGTTGCATAGCAATGGTCTGTCTCATCTCATTTTTGAGGTCTTCCATCTGATTAGAAAACTCATGCTTGGAGAAGGTGGTACTAGCTGAAAGTGGATTCCCCCTACCTTTTTTCTGGGCTGCCCTAGAATGGTTTCTAAACACAGTCTTTATGTCCTCATAAGGTAGTTGGTAGATGTCTCCTCTAGCTAGCATGTGAAGGGTATCTAGAAGGTCTTCAGGGACTCCTCGGAGCAGAACCAACTTCAGAGATTCAGGGTCAAGTGTGCACCTGGCCCATTTATAACTAAGTTGGAACCTTTCCTCGTAGTCTTCTAAAGATTTGTCATTTCCCATGGTCATCTGGAAGATCTCTCCCTTTGTTTCCTTGGACCTACAGTAGTCCCGGTATTTGTTGTTAAAGGCTTGCTGCATCTGAGCCCAAGTGGTGATACTATTTCCAGGTAACCCCATGAACCAGCGGAGTGCTGCATCCTTGAGGGTAGAAGGAAAGAGCTTCAACTTTTGCTCATCCTCAGCATAGTCATAAGTTCGGCAAAGGACAACAAACTCAAACAGGAAGGTATCAGGGTCTTCAGTGGTCAATCCATGGAAATGAGGTAAGGCTGAGGGACTTATGTTTTTCATCTTCATGTCCCCGTTGGTCTCTCGGATGGGGAAGGTACCTTCTATTCTCTCATCATCTTCTCTATCATTTTTGTTTTCAGCCATGGTCTCAAAAGGAATGTTTTCTTGCTCTTCTTCTATTATAGGATCTTCGTATATCTCAGAAGGTTCACCTATAGGTTCTTCTGGGTCACTGCCACCAAAAAAGAGAGAAGGGTGACTTAGTGAAGTAGTGGGGGTGTTGGGTAGGAATTTTCCGGTATTATCTTTGTTCCTACGAGGCATGAAAAGATTTTTGGTTGCTTTTGCTTTTTTCTACTTGTACCTACAAAACTTAAATAGATGGAATTACAACTACTAAAATCTATCTTGTGGAAATGAAAATGCGGAATTGAAATGAAAGCAGGAAAGGACTAATCTATTTTGTTGAAATCAAATTGCAGGAATGAAATGCTAGACTACACTTGCAGAATTGAAATTCTATCCTACGCTTGCAGAATTGAAATTCTATTTTATGCTTGTAGAATTGAAATTGCAGAATTGAAAGGCTAATCTATGAAAGAAAGAAATGTCTAATTTACTTTTGCAGAAATGAAAATGTAGAATGGAACTGAAATAAACTACTTAGAAGAAGGTTGGAGTAGAAAAAATAGAAGAAAAGCGGCAATCACAAATACTCTGATGCTTCCCCGGCAACGACGCCAAAAAGATGGTGGGCTCCAGTATTGCAGCAATAATGCTGCAACTCCTGGGACTCCCTTCTTTACTCTTATCAACCCAGTAGTTCGTAACAAACTTGGAAGTGACGGTGCTGTATGCACAAGTACTAGCTCTTGCCGCGGCTGTCACTTGGTCAGCTGGCACAAGTCCGCTAGGAGCTTAAGCTAACTTCTATGATCTCTTAGAAGAAGCTTTTTAACTTATGGACGAAAGCTAACTCAAAGAAGGCTAATCTACTTGCAGAAAGAAACTGGAAAGCTGAAAGGAAACGCAAACCCTAACAAACCCTAATTTTACTAGCTAGCCCTACTGATGCAAGAATGAGGATGCAAGCTACTGAAAGAGATGCCATTGACTTATAGGAAGGCAAAATGCATGTGTTTAAGCTACTTCTACAGTAACATCTGAAAAGAAAACATCTTTTTGTATTTTTGAATAAGTTGTCAGAATTATCATGCATGTGCTTTGACTATTTTGATTGTGCAGAGGTGGATTGGCGAGAGGAAATGCTTGCAGACAGTTGGGAAGGTTCAAAGAGGGCCTAAGGGGTCCCTAGCACCCTTCCAGAGAGTTTCACAAAGTTTGGCTATCAAGAAACCGCGTTCATGAGCTTCTACAGGAAGTCTGCAGGGGTTCTACAGGATGTTCTGTATTTTCTACAGGATGTTCATAAATGGCCTTTTGGAGGGTGGATGGAGAGAGAAAGGTGAAGGAGTGAGTATGGAGGTAGGATAAGGGTGTGAGGAGGTCCAGGACTTGGTGGATGGAGCTGGGGAGAGATGAAGATGGCTGGATTTGTTCAAGGAGGAGTGAAGCAATGTTGCACAAAAATTAGGGTTATGTGAGCAAATGGCAAACGTGAGGCAAGAATCCGCATTAGGGGATGGAGCAGATGGGATTGATGGAGTATGGGTAGATAGAGAAGTGGTACGGGTGCTCTGTAAGTTGTTTCTTCAACTGAACCAACGAAGACTTGGAAAATCAAAGACCTAGTTACGTTAACCTAATCTGATCTAGCTAATAGTAAAGAGAATGAACAGAAGTTTATTTGCAATGAAACCATGTATACTAACTATGCAACGAAGCAATCAAGAATCTAAACATGTAACCAACTTCTGCAAATAAAAATCGAACACTAATGATTGCATGGCAAAGCAAAGACAATGTTTTTGTTGGCAGCAAGGTCACCTTGATCCCAGCTCCTGATCCCACTAAGGGAGAGGTGAAATCAGAGGTGCTTGATGGCCTTTTTCTAAAGCTCTTCCCTGTTAATAACCTATCAACTCAATCTGAACATCAAAAGCCTTTCTAATCATCAACAATGACCTAGGTAATCAGCAAGATTTTAATCTACTTAACAGAAATTATTTTGCAAAGACATAAAGAACAAATAACAATACATA
The DNA here is from genome assembly GCA_031772625.1 of Pinus tabuliformis. Lineage (NCBI taxonomy): Eukaryota > Viridiplantae > Streptophyta > Pinopsida > Pinales > Pinaceae > Pinus > Pinus tabuliformis. The sequence goes on along the minus strand of CM062807.1, from coordinate 1,029,677,952 downwards.
AAGGAAGCCTTGGCACTTGGGTTGGGCCCAACCCCAAGAGCTACAGGCTCCTAAAGAAAACTCAAAACTGATGCCAAATAGCACTGCTTTTCATTATCCAAAAATAATCATGTCACAAGAAAGTTATACAGTAGTAGCTACAAAAACGAGCTGAGACAATGAGAGCACTATAGTGCAAAACCCAACAGTTCCAAAAGTAAACTACGAAGGCTGAGGCCTTCCTATTTATACACTACGAGGGTCCTAGCAACCCTCCTTAACTCAAGGGACTCGGCTGTTCAAATTGCCAGTAAACAGTCACTCTTCCCAAAGCTGCTCGGCTGCCTTTAGGATTTGTTTTGGTGGCCTGCTAAGCTTCGAGTTGAGGGTGGAGATTTCGATGAAGGGCCATTTAATGCAAGAGACAACCTCCCTACGAATTCTCACCCTTGCTTCCTCAAGCTTGGTTGTCTCCTGGCTCATAATTGCTTGGCTTTGCTCCAAAATTTGTCCAAAAAACCTGAAATAACCATGTATTAGCCTCCTTGGTAAAGTGACCACCCTTATTCGTTCAAATAACATAAACATACTCAAAAAACATGCATAATCTATGAAAAATGGTGGATTGATCAAGGACAATTAGGAAAAATGAGCCCAATAAGTTACCCAATTCGGGGCTCATCAGGAGGTCTTGTCATTTGTATCATCCAAGAATTATTCATTTGTGTAATGATCTATCTTTTCTATCTTTTTGTGAGCTGGTTTCATAACACACCCATAGTAATGAAAAGTTTCAGATGCTGCTTAATCCGAGCATCATATTGAGACACCATGTTTCTTATGAAGGAATCATAGTGGACCTTGCCAAGATAGAAGTTATCATAAAGCTTGCTACTCATACTACACAAAAGGATGTCCACAAATATTTGGGTTATGTAGGATACTATTGTAAAATTATAGAAAATTTCACTATGATAACATCTCCCCCTTTTATCCTTTGACTAAGGCTGCAAAATTTTCCTAGAATGAAGAATGCGAACAAGATTTTGATACGTAAACAAAAGGTTGTTTCTTGCTCCGATCCTTCAAGGTCCTAATTGGTCTCTACCTCTTCATATCCACAATGATGCTTTAGACATGATAATTGGGGTTTTAATGGGACAAAAAGAGGATCAAAAAACTTATGCCATTTACTATATCAATAAGAATCTAACCCCAACTGAATTAAACTATACTGTCACCAAAAACGAATTCCTTGTTATACTTCACACCATCAACAAATTTCGTCATTATATCACTAGATATCTTGTGCTTATGCACATTGATCATTTGACTATCTCATATCTTATGAAAAAACCTATTACTCATGGTTGAGGGACCAAATGGTTACTTCTTCTGCAAGAATTTGACATTACAATTATTGATAAACCTAGGAATGAAAATGTTGTTGTTGAATTTTTATCAAGACTTTATAATGAAGAAAAATTAAATTCTATAGAAGATGTTTTTCCAAGTGAGCACTTGTTCACCTTATAAACTAAGGTGCCTTGGTTCACATATATTGCTAACTATTTGGTTGTAGAAATGCTTCCAAAACATTTTTTTTCCTAGAGAGCGACAAGAAGTCGTAAAATATGGTGCTAAATACTCTTGGATTCATAGAGATTTATTTTGAACCAGGTTTGACGAGGTGGTCAAGAGATGCATCTAAGAGGATGTGATTTACAAAAATTTTAAAGCCATGTCATGATGAGCCTTATGGAGGACACTTCGCAAATAAAAGGAACACAAACAAAATTCTGCGATAGGGGTATTATTGGCTGACCATTTTTAGGGATGCCAAGAAATATGTTAGGAGATGTGACAAGTTTCAGAGAATGTGTCAGTGAAGATAGTCTCATGAGATGCCACTTCAACCTCAGATCATGTTGGAACCCTTTGAGAAGTGGGACCAATTAATCCACCATCAAGAAGGGACGTACATCTTGGTATGTACAGATCATGTAACTAAGTGGGTGGAGGAAAAGTACCTACCAAAGGTAACTAAACAAGAAGTAGCTAACTTTTTGTATAAGGAAATATTTTTTCAATTTGGCATGCCTCGAGAAATTTTCACGGAATAAGGAACTCAATTTACCTACAATATTATTCAAAATCTCACTGAAAAGTTTAGGATTAAGCGCCAAATGTCTATCCCTTACCATCTACAGACAAATGGATAGGTTGAGGCTACCAATAAGGAAATAGAAAATATACTGATAAAAAATTTATAAAAACATCATAAGGATTGGGTCGATAAGCTTCTAAAAGCCTTGTGGGCTTATAGAATCACCTGGAGGAGCACTACGAGTTTCACTCCATATGAGCTTGCGTATGGAAAGAAAGTTATCCTCCATATTGAAATTGAGATCAAAGCATTGAGGACTACTTTATAAGTGGGAATGGAGCTTTCTGAAGCACAACAACATTGATTAAATCAAATTAATGAGCTTGATGAGATCCAAGAGGATGTCATTCACTAGACAACAATCATGTAACACCAACATGTGAAATGGCATGATAAGTTTATAAAGAAACATAAATTAAAAGTAGGTGATTGGGCTCTTTGTTAAACTCAATATACAAGGATTTTAAATTTAAATTCTATAAATGATGGTTGGGGCCTTACAATATTGAAACCTTGTTCAATAACAGGTTCGTACGACTTCGTTCCATTGACGAAGCATGAACTCCATTAATGGAAAATTGACATCTATTAAGGTTGTATTAGAAGCCCTAATCAAAAGAAGAATTTATTTAGGGGTTGGTAACACACTCTGACATGAAATTCATAGAAAAAGTAGCCCATCCCACTCTTCTCTATGACTTCTTGATTTCTCAGTTCATCGACCAAAAAGAACAGAGAAAAGTAAGAGAAAGATATGTGAACGAAAACCTGGTTTCTAGGCGCTACCAACACTACTAATGCCAAAAAAACAAATTCTGGATGGCATTACTAGAAGGAATATTTCTAATTGTGAAAACCCATAAGGGTGCAATTGGACGAGCTTAACCTAGAAAATCGGGACTCTGACTAACAGAATTCAAAAATATATATAATAAAATAAAATATTAACGACATGATTTTTCTTGATGCCACTTGACATCAATACAATTAATTTTCTAGGAAGATATGGACATCATATTTCTTATACCATCCTTCAAGAATGAATTTTGTGATAAAGACAGAGAGCGACAAAGTTATGACATGCCTACCTCCACGAGCCAGGTACTATTGATTTTTTCTTAATTTTCTTTTTTAACGTTTGTAGGAAATAATGACATGTGATTTGTATACCTGAAATTAACCCTAATATGTAACTAATCTACTTAAAAAACATCATTATTATTATTAATATATTCCATGTTCTACCCCTTCTCCTATTCACCCTACCCACCTAGTCAATTTATGTTATATTCCACTTCCTATCCAGTAATGCCCTTTAACCTATCTTATGTATTTTCCATACCCTAATATCTCCTATACCTAACTACCTATTGCATGGCATGATAATTTGTATCCTAATTCGACATTGGTATTATACCCTACATAAACTACCCACACTTGATATTGTATAAACTTAATTATTTATATGATATCCTACCATTATGACCACCCTCGATATATAATAATCAAATTACGTGGCAAATCATATTCCTATCCTATATTTCACATCAATCACATCATTTTCCAGTCGTATTATTTCATGGCATCACTTTGTAGCATGTGGCGGTGGCGTTAAGACCCAATGGTAATATTGCGATTAGAATGGTTGGGGATTCAAAACAAGTGGGTAGTAATGAGTGTTAATGAAGAAGAATTGGTTGTTTGGGTTTGAATTAATTCCAAGGTAGGTTGCATTTGAGCCGTTTGGGGAAGGTAACATACAATAGTAGTGTCTACAAACAGAGTTGCAAGGGAGTGTAAATGGGTGGAATGATAATGAGGAAGGAGCCCGACAATGCCAGAATCGTTGAGGCTAATCCAACTATCTGGGATATCTTTGTGCATGTAGAATGGGATTTGTTTCTGGAGAAATTTCAGGGTTGTGACACTCTCATTGTGTTTGAATTTTCCAAAACATTTGGTGCAGAGTAGGCCCTGGTTAGCTCCATTACCATTCCTGTGAATGAAGAAACCATGGTTGCGAGCACTGGGCTCTAGACGACTAGTGAGAAATGGTATAAGAATCTAAAGATCTCGAATGAGAGCTGGCACCCCTTTATAGAAGACCTTGTGTCATTACCTGACTTGAAACATGGAGTAAGGAAAGAAATCCTACAATTGGTATGGCGAGATGCCGTGTATTTCATTGAAACATTTGTCACATGCAAAGGTCATTACAGTAATGTTTACCATTATCATATCTATATTTTAATGCATTTAGATGGAGTAAAATCGACACGTATTCGCTATTTCCTCCTCAAGAGCTTGACTAAGATGGTCGCAACAATCCATCTGAGAAAGAACCCTAAATTAGCTTTGTTACACCAGGGGCTTATTAGAATTATCATCAAGGATGATTTAACTAGGATGGGGCTCCTGTGGGGACCTTTTTCACAGAGTGGAAAGTTAAAGCCACAGGCATTTGTGTAGCCTCTCATGAATAAAATGGTAGCTGAGGGAAATAAGGACTCTGTTTCATCGTCAAACCACAAACAATGTTATCTTAATAGGGCATGCCAAAAAGGAAAGGGAAAACAAAGCGAGGATAGCCCTGTGATATTACAGGTGATAGCAAAACAAGACCAAATTCCGAACCCAAAGACATGGATGTAGAAGAAACATGTATTGGAAATTTTACATTATATAGTGAAGATGATTTTTCTTTGCAGGAGGAGATGCAATTTCATGTTAGAGTTTCTAATGAAAAAGGGAAGAAACCAAATGGTCACATTTTCATGCCCAAACCCTTTAGGTTTTGTAGTCCTGCTTATCATACATTACTAAAAAAAGAAAATTCATTTTTCTGACAAAGGGAAGAAACCAAAAGGTAAGGTTTTGATTCCCAAACCCTTTAGGTTTTGTAGTGCTTCTTATCATACATTACTAAAGAAAAATAAATGCATTTTGTTGCAAAACCAGAGATTAAAAACTAAATTACATTGTTTAAAACCAAAATTGCATAACATGGATGCTTTGTTAAAGGTAATTCATGAAGCTGAGGGGCTGAGGCCAAAGGCACTCAGTATCCCTAGGAGTGTGCAACATAGGCACACCATGTTATTAATTTTATCCTTGATGATATTTTATCTAGCACTTATGAAGTTTTACTACTTAAACCTGATCTTCTGGGTTGGCAAAGGGATGAATTCTTTGATATAGGGGTGATTATCAGAGAGACTCATCAACAAGTAATTGATAAAATTAAGAATATATGGTTCACCATGTACCCTAGACAAGAGGCCAAGTCGGGTAATGAAATTAAAAAGTGGAAGGAAAAATCCTTAAAGGAAGAGGATCTTAAAAAGGTTGGAGTCGAATTAGCTATGCAAGGGTTTAATTCCTGAATTCCTTCACGGGTCTGTTCCATCTATTTAAATGAGGATTAGGTTATTTTTTAGTTGCAACAGATCACAATAGGACAACCTTATCATATTTCGTAACCTCAATTTTATGGAAATGTATGTGTGCGTCAACAACTCTGATCAAAATATGTTGTGTGAGTTGTATATTTTTAATTTTATTTTGCCAGATAATTCGATGTGGAATCCAAACCCATTTGTAGGGTGTATTCATCTTCAATCACTTATTTCTTATATCAATAATTTATCACAATGGAATAAATCCCAAAGTTTTTATGCAACAATGGAGGAAGCTTTGAATCTTGTAGTTAGAGAGGAATACCCTCTGATAGGGTTGATTCGTGATGGTGTTAATCAGTTAAGGATGGAGCCAGGGGATGAAACAACCATTATACACAACCAACAATTGGTTGTCACTGAGTACATGGAAGTGTCTAGGGATGAGACTTGTAAAGCCTTACTAATTGCTCAAGATTTGTGGAATGCACTTATGTGGTACCTCCAGTAAAAGTTGTTGTTGGGTTACCCATATTTTTTTCTAGCAGTAAAAGAGGTTGAGTTCTATTGTCATTCCTTGAAGAAATACAAAGCTCACTGGATAGGGTTGAGATTTCACTTTCCAACATTCTGGTGCCCAACCATGCACTATTAGGCCCTTCTCAATTAGGATGAGTTAAAAGAGCAGAAGCACTAGAAATAATTTGAACGATGCCTTCGTTATTATTACTTAGGTGAATTTGACCATCCAACCTATTCCTGGATTAGTGTACATGCAAGATTTCCTGAAGGAGAGTAAGATGATGCATAAGGACATGCATCATGATCAACAGGGTGTGTGTTGAGCTGCAAAATGAACCATTTTTTCTACAAAATTAACTCTTTTTACTGCAAAATCATTTCCCCTTTCTTACTGTTTTTCCTTTCCAAATGTTCTAAAGCCTATGGTTACCATGAGCTATTAAGGTATAAGACGTCTCATTGAATTCTTTATTTTACATTATGAAGAAGCTAGAAGTTAGTTAAAGAGTGCTTGTTGTTATAAAGTTATATGTATATATACTATGAAATAAATGGAGTTGCTAACTATTATTGTTCGAGACTACAAGCATATATCTTACAAGTATATATTGTTTGGATTTGACACGTATGAATAGACAAAAGTATTGAAAGAGTGTAGTGACCAACGAGCATCTCTCTAGGGCATTGGCATCCTCATTATGAATTAATATTGGCATCTCTTTTAGTTGTTGCTTGTAGACAATCAAAAGAGTTCGTTATTCCTCTTAATCTGGTTCGAACTGAGGAAAACGCTTAGTGTCTTGAAGATTTCTTAAACCAACAATTTAGATGCCTTGGCACACATCCGTCGATGGGTTTCCAAGGCTCTTTATGCCAAACAATATGTAACTATGTCTGGTCTAAATTTAGAAAATTACGCGAATTCTTTGAAGAGTGTTTGTTATTTGTTGGGTTGAGATTCCTCCCCTTGATACTTATAAATATTTATGAACTTTTATGGATTGAGGATGATTGTGAAAATTTGTTATTATTTTGACAATACATATTTGTCATGGATGCATATTTCTCTCTATTGGAATCATGTGTCTAATTAGCTTTGGAAATAAGCCAAACCCCCAGAGTTTGGGCTCGCTTAAGGTAAGGCTTGCACACATTTATTTTTCTAGTTATTTATTTATGTATATGTCTTTTCTCGAAATCTTTAATTTGGTTAAAGTTCAATATATTTTTGATTGGCTGAATAGATTGAATGGTGTGCTTAAGCATAATTGGTGTGATTTTAATTTCGATTTGCTTTTGGGCCTTGTTTTGTCCTTGAGTGTGCTTTTAGAAAGTGGTTGCACAATTAATATTGTGAAATCAACAATCTTTACTATGAAATCAATAGACTATTATAACATTACAAAGATGCTACAAAATTAGATTCAGGTAGAGAAACCTCATGAATTAATGATCCTACTTGTAAGAGCTTTACTCCAGTAATTGGGTAAACTTATGGCTAGACCAATCATAACTGTTTGACCTATTTTAATCTTGATTACCACACTTGTAGGTTTCATGCATATTCATACCCTTTGATATGAATTTTGGTATCGTGCCTACAACATAGAGGCCTCATAAGTTAACAAACCCTGGTTGAAAAATAATTAGATATGTGAATCATTTTTAAATAAATATACACATTCTCATTGTCAACTTTATGTATATATTTTAAGATGTTTATATATAAATTGCATATTTAATAATGTTTTTAAAGAACAAATCATGAGAAAGCCCCAAATCGACAATGTATATTTTCTATTAATGAAAATATAAGTTTTTTTGGGAATTTATATAAAAATAAATAAATTATATTTTCATTAATAGAAAATATACATTGTCGATTTGGGGATTTCCGCTGATTTGTTCTTTAAAAAAATTATTAAATATGCAATTTATATATAGAAATCTTAAAATATATAAATAAAGTTGACAATGAGGATGTGAATATTTATTTACTCACAATCTGTGAAGGTGGGGTTCACAAACCCATCCCAGGTTTTTGTCCCCACATTCTGGGTGCTGAAGCAGGTACCTCTCAAACAAACCTGAAAAATCTTGGTGTGGCTTGTAAGAACCAAGTACTTTGGAAACTTGAGATGGGTTCATTCCATGGAGTGGGTGTGCCAAAACCCGATAATGGGTGCTTGGTGAGTTGATCAAAGGTGGGGGGCAATAAAAATTCATTTTTTCGTTAAATAAAGAGCTGCGTTTTAATTCAAAACATCACCTGTATGTTATTTTTCCATTTTTCTTCGCAATCACCATTGGACTACTACACAAGTCTAGATGATGACCATTGGAATTTCGTAGAAGTCCAAATGGTGGCACAACGAGAGATGGTGTGACAGGTCAATGAACGAGATCATTGTTGGAGTTTGTGGTCACTGGTCTTTGGGTGCAACAGGTATTTCTTTGAAGCTTTTCCATGAATCTTACCATATCTCTCGAATAGTTGAATTGTAGAGGTTCTATTTCCTCTTTGAATAGTTTCAATGTCATACTTAGACTCAAATTAAAATGTAATGGCTAGGCCTCACTCATTATGGAACTCTCGGCATTTATAATTTTACCTTCTAAGAAATTTAGGATTGCCAAGTTTGAAACTCAAACCCTTTGTTGATTAAACAAACCTAGACCTTGTGAGGACTTTTGTATCAAGACATCATGACTCTCTGAGTATCATTAAATACACTAGCCAGAGTAGGTCACTTAAGCACCTTGAAAAAACCCAAAATCATCCAATTCCATCGATACAACACATGGTTTGGTCAAAACATGGAATTAAAGTTATTTGGCACTGATTAATTAATATCAAGCTTGGTCCCTAAGGGATCTGGAAAAGGTATATCCACATGCAGAATCAATGTCTGGATTCTAGGTAAAGCAACTTGAATAATGCCATTTGTAAAACATGAATGTCATAAGTATATACTTAATGACAATTGCACAAGATCCACTAAAGTTTTGTGCATTGCACAAACCATTGTTTATATGACTAATGGATACTTGTTTCAAGAGTGGCACACAAGTTTAGAAAAAATGATTGAAAATAACACATATTTTAGGCTATTCTTCATATAATATTAACACTTGTTGTAGTGATGAGCTTCTAGTAAGTTGATACAGGATGGGTTGACCATTTGTCTTTTTAATTTTATGACCATTCTCTACATATAAAGAATGTACTTAATTTCTGCTTGAAATAAAAGTATGTTTTCTTTCCTTGTTAAAACTTTAAATTTAAACTTTAGAGTTTAAAGTTTAAGATTTTGATTTTCACTAATCTGTATTCTCCCACCTTTGTTTTAATTTTTAAATTTAAACTTTAACCTTTTGATTTTCAGTCTTCAGATTCCTTTTTTTCTAATGCTTTTAGATTTGGAATTTTGGTTAATTTCCAAAATGAAGGTGTCTTAATCAAATCCACAATATACACTTTGGGAATATGTGGAAAAGAAAAAAACTCCAAAGCGTGTTGGGGGACAAAAACAATAAAATGAAATTTATGTCATCTTGAATAGAAAGGGAGTTATACTAGAATTAAAGATCATTTTATGAAGATACCAAGGAACTGTGTTAATGCTTGCATTGGAGATCCAAATGATCCCACTAGACTCCCTAGGGCACAAAGAGAGCAACAAAGGGTTAGTCGTAAGGCAGACAAGTAAATCTCAAAGCCATGTCTTAATGTTGATGAAAATGATGAATCCAATGAGAAAGAATGACCATCTTATGAATAAGTTGAATTTTAAATTGGTGATGAGCATGTGTCATCTAGAGCATCAAAATGCACTACTAGTCATGCACATAAGAAACCTAAACTTTGTGGCCTTTATGACATGTTTGATGTGAAATATGTTAGAGCCTAGATCGACCTCGGGCTGAAGGGAGGCAATCCTAGGATAACCACAAACCACACTTAACCTGGTAGCTAGCCCTACCAGGTTGGGAGAGGGCTCTATCCTTGTCAATCTCAGTCGAGATGATTTCAATCTTAGTTGAGATGACTGATTCAGATATGGATTTTAGGCTAGGTATAGTAGCTCTAGGGTTTTTGGTTGATTTTCATGGTTGGTTGTTGGATCAAATGTAGCTGGCAGCTTGGGTCTGGGAAATGAAGTCAGGAATGCAGGGTCTTCTATAGGGCGAGGTAGGTAGGTGTTTTAGCACTTGAAATTAAGTGAGATGGTAGGTCTAATATTGGTGAGGAGTTGAGGAGGGCATGCAGAGACCATTAATCCTCTTCAAATAGCTGAAAACATCAAAAACTAAATGTCTTCCAAAGGTAGAGCACTGTTATCAATGTATTCTACCTATCTATCTTGATTCATTTAGTTAAGAGGAATGAAATATATACTGGAACATATAACACATGAGAAAAAAAACTAATGACAGAAGGAGAAACAATGCCAAGCCAAATTACCACAAGAATATCACAAAAATAGCTGCAAACCCTGGTTTATTTCCTTGCCAAACTGTTGTAGAGATGTACAATATAGGTCAGAGCATCCACAAGAGTCAAACCTTTACAAATGACTAAGAAAGTACATAATATAGAAATCAAAACCATCTGAGCGATCCATCACGGGTTGAATCCAATAGTTAAGGAGCTATTTCAACTACATCTAAACTAGGAACAAGAAAATAGGCAGTGGAACAGCTTGCCTCTAAAACCAAGGAAACTGATACATTCAGTTTTAAACCACTTTTCATTAATGTATCTACCCCCTCAAGCCATTTTTCATCAAATTTACATCACATTACATCATTTAACATCAAAAATTTACCAAGGAGAAGAGAAAAAGTCAACTGGTAGTCAAACTAGGAGAAATTTTGAGTTTTGAGAAAAATTGACAAAAATAGCCCTATGCGCAGAACCATTAACCCAATGCGCAATGTCGCTTCAAGCATGCTTTTGGAGGCCTTACACTCCATAAAATAAGGCCCAAGATATCTTTTTAGAAAGCTCTATCTATATAGTTTCTGAAACATTTTGAATTTCCTGATTTGGAAGTCATTTGCCCCTTCAAAAATGAATTCTCCCAAGACTACTTCCTGTGGGTGCAAAAAGTGGCAGAGAGGGCTTTTTTGAATGTTTTTTTTCCCTTTGTATGACCTAGTTTTGCTCCAAATGAGATGAAACTTTTAGGGATTAATGTCCTCTTGATGTTGAGTCCAAATCTATAAACCATTTCTCCCAATGATGCATCAATAAATGCGCAGCGCCAGTGGCGCTGCGCATCCACCAGAATTTCTTGTTTTGCAAAATTCAAAAACTTGAAATTGACAAAATTTCTTCAAAACTTGCCCAGTTTTGGCTCAAAGGTGCTTCATTTTTTATTTTGTTGGGCTAGTGTAACATCAGCCAAGATATTAAGCTTATCCTCCATCTTTTTTCTTTCTAAGGCCCTCTTTAATCTTGCCTTAAGTTGCTTAATCCTCATGTTGCATATCCTATTCCGGGTCAAATAATGGTAAGCCATATGGCGAAGCATTTTCTTCTCTTTATTGGCCTTCTCTAGCAACTTCTCAAGGTGGATGTTCACCCTCTCTAACCAAGTTTCTTGGTCATTATCAATTTCTTGCTCAATGGAGGTCATCTTGAACTTTGCCTTCTTTGCCTTTTGCTTCTCTTCTCTAATCATTTGCAACTTCATAATAGATTGCTTATCAGTTGATTGCTTGTTTTCCTGCTCAACATAATTAATGATCCACTTTTCCCTTTCCAAATTGATTAACAAGGCTTGAATGTCAGCCTCTTGTTTCTTGGTGATGTCCTTAGTTATCTGTGTGTTTTGAGTCTCAACATCAATAACATCAATTCCCTGTGCTTCCTCGTGAACAAATGAAGTCATAGTCCCTCTCTTGCTCATCATTAGGACCCTCCTCTTGCATTTTCTCTTTGGCTTTACCTTTTTCTTTGTTGTGTTGCCCAACATGTACCTATTTTGCTAAAGAAGAAGGAAAAGACCCTTCTACTCCTCGTGGAGATAGCATTTGCCTATGGCCTGTAGATGATGGTGAGACCCCTTCCACTCCTTGTGGAGATAGTACTCGCTTCACAGCTACAAAGAGCATCCTAGTGCCTCTCTCATAAGTCACAAACACAGGTACCCCCATAGTTTCAGTTTCTTGAACCTTTTTCTGTCCTGAAGGCTCGCTTTCCTTTTGGGGGACTGATAAAAAGATTTGAGGACCCTTGAACATCTCATGAGAAATGAAGGTTTCCCATGGCATTCCAAACTGATTGAGCTGATGTAAAACAATAATTTTAATAACAGAGAAATGGTAAATATTGCTGAGCTGCTGTGGATATGGTTTCCTCTTTGTAATAACTGACATTTTCTCTATGTATTTGCATATAAAATAAGGAATACTCATCAATTTCACCCTAGTGAAATGCATTAACAATATGATAGGGTAGGCATATAGTCTGGAGAACTTACCCTCACAAGTAAAATACTTAATGATGAGCTTCAAGAGTCGAGCATACCGATCCTCCAAAGATCTGAAAGGAAACACTCTACTGATTCTGCCATTGTATTTAGCCTTGATGCAAGGCTCATAATAATCCCTGTTAATATGTTGCCTCTTGTTCCATCTCTCCCCTACATCTAGAATTCCTGTAGCGTCTGCAATGATGGTGGATGATAGAGTAAATGCAACCCCGGCAATACGTACCACATTGTTGTCCAAGTTTGTCACAAACAGTCTTGCTAACTCATGGTGAAATTTAACTCTCTCTACCATCTCACAAAAATCAAAACATGACTGATGTCTAAAGCATGAGGTGGCTAATGGGCAAGCAACTAGTTCACTCATACTAATAGGCTCCTCCTTGATAATCTTGCCACCTTTGTGAGGTTTTCTCTGCTACAAAATCCTTTCCATAGAGTTGTCCCTCCTCAAAATCATATTCATTGTCCCTCTCCATGTTTAAGTTTGTCTCTCTTGTGATAATTGATGAGTGGTGGGTTAATGAGTGATGGAAAGATGAGCATGAAGAGATTTACAAAAATACAAAACAGTGAGGGTGTGAGGTAAGGGAATGAGTGGGGTTTGTGATGTGAAGGTTAGGGTTTTATAAAGGGTTAGGGTTTTGTATGTAATGGATTTAGGGCTTTAGGAGAATGGGGGAAGGGAATAGGACTTATGGAAGATGGGATTAGGAGATAGGTTTAAAAGGAGAATGATAAACAACTGTGGTCTGAAATGTATGTGGTAATTTAGAGACAAATTAGGGTTTAGTTTTTAGAGAGGTATAAACCACCAAAATTCATGTAAACCCTAGCTTCAACTGAAAAAAGGCTCTACTTACTTGATAGGAAGTGACATGAGGCAATTGAAATGATTGATGATGATTTTAGGGGTTTTGGTAGCTCCACAACCAATGTGCAACGCCATCCAACAGATGTGTAGTGCCAGCCCAATGCGTAGCACCAATTCAAATTCTAAATGGAAAAACTCCTCTGATGCGCAGCGCCAGCCCATTACACAGCGCCAGCTGCCTGATGTGCAATGCCACCTGATTTCTCACAAATTGGTAAATTTTTCTCTCTTTTGCTCAATAATAGCTCCAAACCATGTTTTTTCCTAATCCCTTCAAGTTTTCAAAGTGAAATGAGATAAACCATGAATGAACCTTACATACCTTTTCACCTTTGATTTTTTAGCATTTCAAAACCCATTTTATAAAGTTTGCATGACTTTTTCAAATGCTCTGTTTTTTGTAGTTGAAATTTGACCCTTTTTCGTTGGAAATCTGATGAACTGATGTCTTGAATGTTTTGGCTTTTGCAGTGGTAGGAGTTGGCAAGGTAACCAGGAGCAACTGATAAATACTTATTACATATACGAACCATAAAATTACATGAAATTTTTCGAAAAATAAAACAATACTCTGTTTTCACCTCAAACTGAGTTTGAGGTGAAGACTTATTAAATTTAGAAATTCTGATATTTAAAAATGTTCTGAAGATTATTGTCTCCCTCAAATGTCTGCATGACCATTATTCATCAAATATTTTTGGAAATTTGACTTAGATGGAAACCTTAATACCTAATGATATTGAAAACCCTAAGACCTAAGACTTATTTAAATCAAATGGACAAAAGATAAGAATTAACCCTAAACCATTTAACTGAATTATGCCTGAAGGAGGTCAGCAGATTTTATGTGATGAGGAACAGAAACTGGAAATAAATCTACCATCAATTGATCCATGACCTAATGGAATGCAACTCATCAGAATGGGACACCTAATATGAAATGCAAAAGAGCAATTTGATCACTGATGGCAGTGTGAAAGCACTGACACTAGCAAAAGCTAGGGAAGGTGTCAATCTTGAAATAGAAAAATGTATCTTACATGTGGCATTCCTTTCAATGCAACTCATTCACCCTATTTTGATCGAATGGTATATTCTATTAATGATGGACCTCTAGGGTATAAGGCACCTAGTTATGAGAAGCTCTGAACTGTGTTGGTGGACAAGGAGAAACAAAATATTGAGAAGATGATGTCAACATTGATAGCATCTTGGAGTGTAGATGGATGCTCCATTGTTATGGATGGTTGGACTAATTATCAAAATCAATTTGTTGATTAACATCATTGTCTCTTCCATTTCGGGTCCATATTTTTTAAAGGCCATTGATTTTTTTGGTCAAGAAAAGAACACTTTTTCTTGAAAGCCCAATTATGTGAAGCCATTGCTGAGGTGGGGACATCAAATGTTGTTCAACTTATTACTGATGCAACTTCAGTTTTCAAAGTAGCAGGAATGATGGTCCAAAAGTAGTACATGTTAGTAACTTAGTGGGAAATCTATTTTTTTTTATTATTATAAGTTTGATTTTTAAATCTTTTTATTATTCAATATTCATTAAATCATAGATCATTGTAGATGTAAAATTGAAAGATTCAAATTTAATAATTTATTTCTTGATTTCTTGATTTATTGATATATTGTAGGCATATCTTCTAGATGCCATGTGCAATGCATTCTTTGGATAATGCATTGAAAGACATCGAGAAAATTGAATGGATCTGGATGTTAATTGATAATGGCCGCAAAATTCACATGTTTATATGCAACCACCACCATTCACAAGCCATTCACCTCAAGCATGCCAAATTAGATTTTCTTCAGCCAGCAGATACTAGATTTGCAATTTACTACAATTTGCTTAGATGACTTGTCAAGATGAAGGAGGCTTTAGCTTCCACAATTATTAGTGACATGTGGGACCAGTGGAGGCTATCTACCCTAAATGCAGCTCTAGAGGTGAAGAGGTTGATTTTTAATGATCAATTTTGGGTTGATATAAAATTTGTTGTGGAGTTTATAGAGCTAATTTGTGATATTCTTCGCTATGCTGACACAAATGGTCCATGTTTAGGTGAGATTTATGAGACATGGACTTTATGTGCAAGAGGATCGAATCTGTCACAGATAGGAAGGATCCTTCTTTATGGCCATAGTCGAAATCATTTATACATGGGTGGTGGAATAAACTAAACACTCCACTTCACATGGTAGCCTATGTAGTTAATCCAAAATGCTATGAACCCGCAACAGGAAGGAGACCTCCTTCCCAAGATAGAGAGGTGGTGAAAGGGTTTAAGAATAGTATTAAAAAATTATATGGTTCTACAGAAGAGGCCTCTGAGATACAAACTCAATTTTCACAGTTTTCATGTGGCCGAGGTGTCTTTGGTTCACATGATGATTGACTGATAGGTGCAAGAAGAAGGATTTGATTGATTGGCGATGGCTTCATGGTGTTGATTCTCTTCAGTTGCAGCAATTTGCGATATGATTACTTGGACATGTAGCTAGCTTATCATCTTGTTTTTGTATTATTTAATTAATTTAATTTAAATGCTTAACATTGCCTTGACTCTTCTCATAACAATTTTCCATTAACGGTTTTCCATATGATTACTTGGGCAGGTAGCTAGTTCCTCAACTTATGAGAGGAATTGGAGCACATATGCTTTCATCCATTCATTGAAGAGAAATAGGTTGGGATCAAAGAAATTTGAGAACTTAGTATAAATTCATAATACACTTTATCTCATATCTCGTAAAGAACCAAGGTACAGGGAGGATCCTTTCAAGGGATGAGACCAATATACAGATGATGCTACATGTGTGGATGAGGAGATACAACCAGAGGGTCTTATTGAGTTACCTCCAATTACTATGGATGAGCAAGAAGCTCCAGATCAGAGTGATCCCTCTCTAGGGAGCTTGTTGACTAAAGATATTAGTGATGTTGATAACATGGATACTGATGACTTGGATTAAGGAAGCCTATTCTCGTTCATTGTTCAGTTTTATTTTTTTTGGAATTTTGAAAATTTGAAATTTGTGTAAATTATTTCATGTTTGGAAATTTTTTTAATGTAATATGACCATGGAAAAATACTTTTATACTTATGATTCTTATATCTATTATCATGATTCACATTAATATGTGAATTGCAATTTCTACTTGATATCAAATTTGAAATTTCATAATGAATGTTCATATTTAAGTCTTTAAATGATTTATTTTTCTTGTTAGAAAATTTCAAAATTAATATATATTATAATTTATAAAATATAATATATATATATATATATATATATATATATATATATATATATATATATATAATAATATACCCCCAATAAACCTATGTATCCTATTTCAAAAAGTAACATACCCATGCTCGAACCCATATCTTCTGAAAACATAACTTACAATATTATTTATTAAAAAAAAGTATTTTATATAAACATTTAACCTAATTAAAATATTCATTCATGAATATTCAATAACAATGTATATGCATTATTTACACAATATTGACATTCAATAGAAGTCCAATTTGTCATGAGTCCCTTTGAACACAATGCTCATGGAGAAATTGGATTATAATCGATCCCTTATTAAGTCTAATTTGTCATCAATCCATTTGAACACAATGCTTATGTAAAAATTGGATTATAGTTGATCCCTTATCCGGTAATAATGATTGTTTTGAATGGTGAGAAGTCATTTCCTTTGGATTATAATGGTTGTTTTGAATAGTGAGAAGTCATTTTCTCTCAACAATTATATTAGATATGAAAAATCGGTGAACCCACTCCATCATAACATATAGTGCGTTCTAATTGATGACAACACAACCATTATTGAAACATGGAGTGTACTTAAAAGGAATTTCATAATAATCGCTGAACAAGAAGATTTATGAACTGCTTGAACTATTTGAATACAAAAATTAACTTTTTTATTAATTTTTAAAAGTAACTATATTAATATATATTTGGCTAACTTTTTAAACTAGTTATATTAATATATATATTATATATTTAATATTACACTAAAAAGATTTGCAAAGAAAATTTTATTATAATATAAAAATTAATTTATAGTGTTTTATTAAAGAAATATAATAATACATATATAAGTATATAAATTTCATTTTATAATAAAGGTATTATATTTTATCACATAAATAATTAGTTGAAAAAATATTTTAATTACGTGCTAATTTAAGAGTTAAATAATTATAGATAACCTCTTATATTTAATTAGATCCAACAATCTCTTAAATATTTAGAAATCAACGTTTTTTTTAAGATAGACTCTACCTAATAATAACCAATAATCATAACAATCACAAATATGATCATACATAAGATAGGTAAGAGTTACATATTCCAACACTTTCCCTTAATGAATATGTGTTTTAATTTATGTTATGTTAGATATTTTGCACCATCTAGTCATCTGCAACAAATGCTCCACTGCGTGTTACCAATAAATATGAATAATTGATTAGCAATGATTATTAATAAAATGATAAATAATTAGTAATTAATAAAGTGTGCATATTGTACCCTGTCACTTGTGACTAGTCAATGCTATATAACACATTGTCCAAGTGACGTACTCCAAAGAAAAGAAAATCTAGTGTTTCCTTGAGTTGGGTCTTTGACCACAACAAATTTTTACAATAAAATTTTGAAATTCTATTGAAAATTTACTCAACTACTGTGGGGAAATTTAATTTCTTAAATTACTACATATTAAATTATTAATCGGGGCTTGCATGTTGATGAGGTGCCGAAAATGTATATGCAGAATTGGACTTGACCATTTTTCAATCAATAAATACTACAACATTCTATTGCTAACATATTTCTATTGAACATGGATTCATCACTTGCATGCCACATAAACAGAAATTAAATATCAATTTTAAAAATTGTTCCATTCATCAACATCATAAGGATGTCCAACATGTTAAATAGTTTCTATAGCTAAACAAATAAATGGATAGAATTACACTGTGTTGGAAACAAAAAGAAAACCAAACTCTTTGAGAGTTACTGATTCGAGTCCTTGTGTTTCTTACAAATCCCAGTGGATGCCTGGGTTGTTAACTCTCCACATAGGTACCTAACTCGACATAAGAAAATTCACTCAACTCGTAGAAATGTCAATGCAAAACTTCATAAAATAAAGTAATCTACAAGACTATAATTGAGATAAAATAATGTGTCTACCATAAAATTAGAGAACTATAAATAAAATAAAGTAATGCATTTACCACACATCTACAGAATTGTAAGTGCATCCCAAATCAGGGGGGCCTGCCTGAATGGGAGCATTGTAGGTGAGGAGAAGCATTTCATCAAGGTGAAACCAACAACAACATTTTTATATTAAGTCATCAAAAGTTTTAGAGTATAGAATACATTTACAATATTGGTCGTAACAACAATTCAATTCCTTACGATGACCAACATACTAAGTTGTTTATACTGATATATATAAGATTTGTATGCCCTAGCTTAAGCTAAGGAACTCGAAATAGATATTTTGGTCCTATCCTAGTCGTTACAATTATGCGGCCAATTCATACAAAAATAGTACAAAGGATGCAATTGTCCAACGCACACTATACATTTGGAAAACAATTCTCAACTAGGAAAATGTTTTCTTACAACAAAACAAAACACATCCTAAGTGGCGATGATCACATTGGTTGGACTGGTCATCAACATGAACATCAATGTTGGACTCTAACTGTTTGTTCAGTAAGGCTTTTGGTAACTACTTCTGGTAGCTACTTCCAATGACTCTATTGGATGTATATGGTCAATGCGTTCTAGTAACCAACAATTGTTGATCATGTAACTTATACAAAAGAGATGGAATACCCAAAGTGATTAAGTAGAGAAAAAATAGGAAGATACATACCAAATTAATGAGAAAAAATATGAAATAATGAATAGTCACCTTAGTAACTCGCTAAATGTGTGACATTGATAGGAATATTAACAAAGTTTAAGGAAATGGAAGGTGAAACAGAGGAAAGTGGGTCAAAAAGGGTGTTTGATAGGTGCACTAGATGGCTCAAAGTTAAGGCTCGTCATCTCCACCATGCCAAAACTATTGCACGTCCTCATGCTTTGCCCCTTTTGTAGCTTGGAACAAGAGATTTATATTTTTTAGACCCTGCTTCTGCTTCTGTTGAAAAAGTTTGAATTTAATTTTTCTATATCATTGTACCACCCAACCTAGATTCACATACCAAAATTTTCCCCTCTTGACTAAGAATTGATTCAAAGATACTATGAGGTCTTGGGATGCTCTGAGGTGTTCATACTTTCTTTTAAAATTTGATTCTCTTGTTCCATGTGTATACACTTCCCCTTGAATTTTCTGACCTTGTACCTAAGGTTATTTATTTTTAACTGCTTATTGTAATGCAATGTATCTAATACTTATTTAGCTAACAACAATTCCTTAGGTTCGAGGGTCTATTATACCTCTTGAATTTATATCATTTTCTCAGGTCCTTCAACTGACCTACTTTCTTCTACTTCGAGAACAATCGATAATCGACCTTCCTTAACATGTTCAAATTCTTCTAGTTGTTGCAACACAATAGAAGTATCAACTACATGCACATATCCAGCTTCTAAAACAATTGGTAATACTGGCTTTGTAATCAGTATGTATCTCCACTTTTAGGGACATCATGCTCCTGAACTTCACTAGTCTTCCCAATTTTAGGACCTTCCACAATCTGCACTTCTTCAATTACTCCAATTCCGGGTCATTCAACACCTACACTTTCTCAATTGGTTTAGTTTCAAGAACATTCAACACCTATACCCTCCAAGTTAGTTCAATTATAGGATCATCTAGTACCCGAACATCTC
Organism: Pinus tabuliformis; assembly: GCA_031772625.1. Classification (NCBI taxonomy): domain Eukaryota; kingdom Viridiplantae; phylum Streptophyta; class Pinopsida; order Pinales; family Pinaceae; genus Pinus; species Pinus tabuliformis. The sequence continues at coordinate 1,029,657,615 of CM062807.1, read as the reverse complement.
TAATTGGTTCAATTTAAAGAACACCTAGTACATGAACATCCTCAATCTTGTTTGGTTCAGAGGCATCTAATAATTTATGTTGTGTAACAGGACCCTCACCCCCCTCCTCATTTGAATTGGATTAAGGTATATTAAACATATTTTCACTAATATATTCACATACCTTGGATACCATGCTTTCCATGAGGTATGCCCTCATATTTGGCTCAAGGGAGTTGTTAAAAGTTCAAACATTTCTTCCATACTAATGCCTTGACTATACAAAAAATGTGTCTAGGGTGACGATGCATGATCTTCACATTTACCACCTCATCTGCGTCATCATATAATTTAACCTTCTCCACTGACTGATTCTAGCTACCATGAGTAAACACAATGGGGGTTTCTCTAGATATTTCATGACTCTTCCTTTTCTTTGGCACAACTACTTTCTTTTTCTTCTTTTGGTGGTCCTTTTTAGGATTGGCTTCCTTTTTTGTTGAGACTTCTCCAATTTCTATAGGATATTTGTTTTCCTCATTGATTAGGGTCTCTTATTCTTTTTGTGAGGTTTTCATTTTCTTTGAGACATGGGTATATTCAAACTCATTGGAAGCTTGTCCACCCTCTCCTAACATCAAGTCCTCATAAGAACATTCATCCTTTGAATCCTTCCTCTTTCTTTTAGACACAAACACTCACCCCTTCTTTGACAAGGAGTTATTTCCAGACCCTCCCCAAAAAAGGAAAATTTCCCAAATATTCTATTTCTTTTTTAGTTCAACTTATACCAATATTTTTATGAGCCCATGGTGGAACATGCTAGTTTTTGCACGTCCAGGCCAAGCTTGAACATTCTTAACCATCTTAGTCAAGATTTTAAATAAACAAAAGGAAAGATTCACCTTATGCTTCTCCTTAAAACATGCTAAAAATATTCAATGGTAGCTAAAACGTAATATAATTTTGCGTCAAATACAAGGCCTCGTGTCATTCCTCCTTTACCCATGAACACAAAATCCCTTTGCTCAAATTCATATTCTATTTCTCAAGAACCAAGAAAACATTACGGTCAAACTCTTTGGCAACATCCTTGAACCATCACTCTCCTCATTGAGGGAGGTCAATACTTTGTGCAATCAATGTTAGGGTCCCACCCTAACCCCCTTATTTACATAATAGGATCGAGTGATAGTTATAGTTAAGTAAAGAGTCAATAAAGCCCATATTAATAATTGTAAGTGGTTAACCCGCATTTAATGAAGGGACCACAGTTAGTTGCAAATGGGCCATGGTATTAGATAGATGGTATTAATAAGAACCATGGTATTGCCCCATGGTATTGCATGTATGAATCCTATATAAAGGATAGAGACTCCCCTCGAGGAGCATCATGTCTTATTTTGTATTGAGCTCAACTCTATTGGAGGTTGCCCCCTCAAAGAGGCAAGTGAACATTGCTTTCTGAATAATAAAATACTTGTTGTTATTTCTCATTGTTCTATGTTCTAGGTATATTTCTTCGCATGTTTTGTATTCTAGTATCATCTTGCAGGTTAAGAGCATAACAAGTGGTATCAGAACGCTTTCCAGGGTCAGTGGGATCTCCAATTTTTAGCAAATTTTTTTTTGGCTAGAGACGTGTTCCAGCATCTTTAAACCACGGGATCTGTCGTTGAGCACATAAACTTGTGGATTTAGGGAGGCATGCACGTAGGAAATACAAGAGGTGGCCACGCTTGTTGGACTCCCTTGTAACCCCTATGGGTACCCCTTTGAGTAGTAGCACATTAGACAGAACCGTGCACAGACTGTCTTCCAAGTACCCTTTGGGTATATCGGAAGCCCCCTAGCTCCCTTGAAACCTCGCCATAGATAAACCATCGGCCATCTTGCTGCTATAGTACACTGAGAACAGCACTTGGAGAGATTACTCGTGTGTATAATAGGGTAGTCAGGTTGTACGGCTAAGGGTACGATTGATCCTCCTTGGTTAGTGCCCTGAAAAATTGGGCCGGGTACTACTATCAGACCCTTATGTATATTGCGATCTGTAGCACCTGACACTCCTGGAGACCATAATTCCCTTCTCTATCTCTGGATCACTCATAATCTTTGCCATATCAGCTCTCGTAAGTGGAGTTTTTGTCGTAGCAGCAGCAATCAGTTCTACCGTTCAGATCTATCAGAATAGCCATTCGGTTCTATTCGATCCATCAGATCCGTAGCAGCAATCAGTTCCACCGTTCAGATCTATTAGATCAACCATTTAGATCTCTCAAATCCATCAAATCCGCCATCTAGATCTGAGTAGTTGTGTGGGTTCCTATACCTGGGCATGATTTTCGCAGGACTTTTGGTAGCATTGACATTTCTAGGATTTGGCTACTGCAGTATTCCTAAGCAAGGAGTAAAACTTTGTTCGGACTAAAAAAAAAATCTGAGATCCCCTGGGGCGCTTATTGGTGACTTAGCCCATCAGAATCAGGATGACAAGCTGAGCAAGGTGGTACCATTCAATTGTTAGTGCCAAAAAAATTCAGGTCGTCCCAAAATTTCAAGTACATTGGATCGGTGCATGGTAGAAACTAGAGCTCAAGCTATGGCAAATGAGAGGATCGACAAACTTGAATCAACATTGAATGAGGTCGTGTCGCTGCTGCAGAACACAACACTCTCTAAGGGCAAGGTGGAGGCACACGAGGAGGCCTATATTGGCAATGAAAACAATGAGGGTGAGTCTAGCCAGTCACTTCACCTCTTTGGCAGCCACCAACAATCCCATCCACGACCACTCAAGCTGGACATGTATAAATTTGATGGCTCTCACCCAGCCGCATGGATAGCACAAATGGAGCAATATTTCACTCTGAATTAGATCCTGGATAATGTGACTCAACGTAGTGTGGGTATCATGTACTTGGACAATGAGAGATAGCAATGGTGGCAATGGCATCAACGTTGCTATGGAAGGCCCTTGACTTGGGAGACATTAAAAAATGCTCTTATGAATCGCTTTGACCATGAATCTGACTTTTTGGGTCATCTCACTAAGCTCCAATAGACAGGAACAATGAATGAATATATTATAGCCTTTGAAGCCTTAGCTTCCCACACTGGAGGTCTACAAGATGAGTTCTACACGGAATGTTTTGTCAGTGGTCTTAAAGAAGCCATACAAGCCCACGTCCGACTTCACCACTCTAGCTCATGGCTGCATGCTTGTAGGATAGCTCGTGAAGTCAAATGTGCGTTAGCGGCCCAGTCCAATTGCCCAAATTTCATTGCCAAGGGTCACCCCCCATAGGCTCAAAGCACTACCCAAACACTCAAGGTTCAAAAGGTGTCACCAGCAGAAATGGCAGAAAGAAGAAAGCAAGGATTATGTTACTACTGTGATGAGAAATACTCCCCAGGGCATAAATGCAAGGAGCCCAAATTCTTTCAAATTGATGCTACTGATCATAGTTCATCAAAGGAAGCCCCACCACTTGAGGAACCCGGGGAGGAAGAAGAGGACAACCAGCAAGACAATGTACCTAAAGAACCATTTATCTCACTACATACTTTGGCAGGGATTTCTTCGCCTCAAACTTTCAAAATCAGAGCTTTTATTAATCATCGCCCAGTAGTAGTCTTGATTGATAGTGGAAGTACACATAATTTTATCCATCAAAGAGTCACGGAAGCAGTGCATTTTTTTTTCCGAGCAGTTTCTAACTTCGAGGTCCAAATTGTTGATGGGGGAACAATGAAATGTGAAGGCCACTGTGAAAATGTCAAACTTCAAATGGGGGATTATCATTTAAAGACCCACATGTTTGCCATACACATGGGAGGGCGTGATATTGTCCTCGGTGTTGAATGGCTTCGCACACATGGCCAAATCACAATGGATTTCCAGGAGTTATATATGAGCTTTAAGCAGAACAACCACACACATACCCTCCACGGACTCCAGGCAGGAGCTCCCTCTATCATCAACTCACATCGGATGGAAAAATTGTTAAAAAAGGGCCAACATGGAGCTATAGCTCAATTTAATGCCATCTAGGCCTTCAAACCCAATTCTCTTCATATTCATCCTGAGATGCAACAAATCTTAAATAACCATCTGCCAGTCTTTGACAAGCCTCATGAGCTTCCACCCTCGAGAGGGGAACATGATCATAGCATCACTTTGGTCCCAGGGGCCCAACCACCAAAAGTGCACCCATATAGATATCCGTTCACCCAAAAGAATGAAATAGAAAAAATAATCAAGGAACTTTTGGAAGCAAGCATCATTCATCCCAGCATTAGTCCTTATTCATCGCCGGTGGTCATGGTGCTCAAGAAAGATGGGGAATGGCATATGTGTCCAGACTTCAGGGCCCTTAATAAGTTGACAGTCAAAGATAAATTTCCCATCCCGGTTGTCGATGATTTTTTGGATGAACTAAATGGGGCTCAATTCTTTACTAAGCTTGATCTTCACTCAGGCTACCACCAAATTCGTAGGAAAGAAGTCGACACTCCAAAGACTGCTTTCTGAACTCACAAAGGCCATTATGAGTTCTTGGTCATGCCATTCAATCTTTGTAATGCCCCATCCACTTTTCAGAGCCTTATGAACCACCTGCTCAAACCATATCTTAGAAAATTTGTCCTTGTTTTCTTTGATGACATCCTCATCTACAGTCGCACTTGGGCTGCACATCTTCAGCATGTAGATTTGCTCTTGCAACTGCTCCGCAAGCATAAATTATTTGTCAAGATGTCCAAGTGTTCTTTTGGCATGGAAGAAGTTGAGTATTTGGGCCACATTGTGGGGCGTGAAGGTGTCAGGGTGGACTCCAAAAATATCTAGGCAATGCAGGAATGGCCTCAACCTAAGACCTTGAAGAGCCTGAGAGGATTTTTGGGTCTTACAGGCGACTATTGCAAATTTGTCTGCAATTATGGTCACATTGCTAGGACCCTCACTCAACTCCTCAAGAAAAATTCATTCCTCCAGAATGATGAAGCACAATAGGCCTTTATAGCGCTCAAACATGCCATGTGTTCCACTCCATTCTTAGCACTACCCGACTTCACCAAATCTTTTGTGATTGAATGTGATGCTTCGGGTATGGGTATTGGGGTGGTCTTAATGCAGGAAGGTTGACCCTTGGCCTTCACGAGCCAACAACTAAGTGGGAAGAATCTGGGACAATCTACCTATGAGAAGGAGATGATGGCCATCTTACATGTAGTAGATACCTAGCGACCATACTTATTGGGGCGACGTTTCCAAATCCGCACAGACCATCAAAGCCTTAAATATTTTTTGGAGCAATGCCTATCCTCACCACAACAAAATAAATGGCTCACTAAAATGCTGGGATATGATTATGAGATAATTTACAAGAAAGGGCATGAAAATATTGTAGCCAATGCATTATCCCACCAATTTAAGGGGGAAAGTACCCTGCTCGCAATTTCCCTTACCATTCCAGAATGGATTGAAGAGGCTCGCAAGGAATGGTTTTCACATCCCTGGCTCTCCCAACACATTACTCAATTGCAAGCAGATCCAAATTCCACAGCGGGCTACTTGTGGCAGGATGAAATTCTTCACTACAAGGACAGAGTCGTAATATCACCAACATCCACCCTCAAAAGCCGCATTTTGGTGGAGTTGCACTCATCTCCCACTGCAGGACATTCAAGCTTTCAGAAGACGTATGCTCGCACTCGAAGATCATTTTTTTGGACAGACATGAAAAAGGACATTCTTAATTTTGTAGCTGAATGCGATGTCTGTCAGCACCATAAAGGAGAAACAGTCAAATCCCCAGGCACATTACAGCCATTGCCCATCCCGACATCAATCTGGACAGAGGTTTCTATGGATTTCATTACGGGTCTTCCAAAGTCAGGAAACAAGTTAGTCATCATGGTGGTTGTGGACAGACTTTCTAAGTATGCTCATTTTTGCACCCTACCCCACCCTTTTACACCGACTTTGGTCACTCAATCTTTCATGGATTAGATCTTCAAATTACATGGCATGCCCACTTCCATTGTGTTTGATCGTGACCTGGTCTTCACCAGTAACTTTTGGCAGGAACTCTTCCGGCTACAAGGTACCCAAATACAACTCAGTACTTCCTATCATCCACAAACTGATGGTCAAACTGAAGCAGTCAACAAATGTCTGGAAACCTACCTTAGGTGTTTCACTTCAAAAAAGAAACATCTCTGGGTACAGTGGTTACCTCTAGCTGAATGGTGGTATAACACCAGCTATCATGCCACCACCAAAATGACTCCATATGAAGCAGTTTATGGTCAACTCCCTCCTTCCCCTACTTCTTATATCAAGGGATGCTCGAAGGTACATGCAGTGGATCAACTCCTACAGAATCGCACAACCATGTTGGCCCATCTTAGAGAGAATCTTCATCAAGATCAAAACCGCATGAAGCAATAGGTAGATCAACATCGCTCAGAACGCCAATTTCAAGAAGGGGATCAGGTATTTTTGAGGTTGCAACCATATAAGCAAACATCACTCAAAGACAAGGGTTGTCAGAAACTATCTCCAAAATTCTATGGACCGTATCAAGTACTTTAGCGCATTGGAGAAGTTGCCTACAAGCTAGCTTTGCCACCCACTGCAAAAATCCATCCATTTTTCCATGTCTCATGCCTCAAGAAAGTGATTTGGAACAATTGTAGAATTCAAACTAGTCTACCTAAACTGGATGAAGAAGGTTCAATCTGGCTCCAACTTGAATAGGTTCTGGACACATGAGAATGGCACCTGTGTGGCCGCATGATCAAGGAAGTCCTCGTCAAGTGGAAAGACACCTCTCCGGAAGATGCAACTTGGGAACCAGCCACTATTCTTCAGTAGTTTCTGCAGCTTTAGCCTTGAGGACAAGGCTATTCTTATGGGGGAGGGCATGTTAGGGTCCCACCCTAACCCCCTTATTTATGTAATAGGATCGAGTCATAGTGATAGTTAAGTAAAGAGTCAATAAAGCCCATATTAATAATTGTAAGTGGTTAACCCGCATTTAATGAAGGGACCACAGTTAGTTGCAAATGGGCCATGGTATTAGATAGATGGTATTAATAAGAACCATGGTATTGCCCCATGGTATTGCATGTATGAATCCTATATAAAGGTTAGAGACTCCCCTCGAGGAGCATCGTGTCTTATTTTGTATTGAGCTCAGCTCTATTGGAGGTTGCCCCCTCAAAGAGGCAAGTGAACATTGCTTTATGAATAATAAAATACTTGTTGTTATTTCTCATTGTTCTATGTTTTGGGTATATTTCTTTGTATATTTGGTATTCTGGTATCATCTTGCAGGTTAAGAGCATAACAATTGACTCCTCTGAAATGAATAATTCTAATTGGTTGAATTGGGTCACAACTAGTAAAATTTTCCACAAATTCCCTGGTAATTTTGAAGTTGTATCCTTGGAAATTCTCATAGAATGAAAACCATCTAGCCTCCTCAAAATACTTACACCTCTATGGGTACTCATTAAGAAATTTAATGCCATCGGGCTTGAACCTTGGTATTGGGGCTTTCAACATATCATTTGTTATGGAGGAAGAATTGCTTCTTCTCAGATTATTGCCTTTGTATGGGATGAAATGGAAAAGGAAGTGGATGCTTATTGAATTGGTATGTTTCTATTATTGATATTTGGGTTAGAATTATAGGGATTTGACTTGGTTCAAATCATACAGGTTCATGGGGATGATTACACATTTGTGATCTATGGTGATTGGATAAGATGGTGGAATTGGTGCGAACCAAATTACGATCTACTCATACGGTTATCATAATTAACTTACACATCCCTCACCTATTATTCATGTATTAAAAGTGCAGTTTTTGTTACTATAATTACCTCGAGTGATACTTACCAAAAATCTAGGCTTGGATTCTCCCATCGAACTGACCATTGTTTTGGGCCTGTAAAATTCCACTCATTAATTTGCTGCATGCGAGAGAATTACGGGAGTAGAGAATCCCACCTTACCTCATTCTGTTACAAGATTACTAGAAGGTGCTTGTTGCTAAAATGGATTCATGTATCCCATAACCCCTATAGTGCTAGAAGAAAACAAATTCTGATTGTTGACAGAAAGAGTGTCAATCCTCTATGTTGTAGATGACTCCAAACCATATTCTTGCACTATGTTGTATCATGCTCTACTGCTCTTTTGACTGCTTCTTATTCAACTGTTAATCATGATTCTTGTATTTTAAAGAAAAATGGATTGTTGCTCTTAGAGTATGGGTTGTTCATGAATCTTGCAGTAAATTCTAGAAATTTTTATCACCAACTATAAATCCTATAGTTTTTGTAGAAAATGAAATCATGTCTTCTCATGTCCCGTCCAATCTAGGTACAATAACTCACCGTGAGAACGAAAATGTTGAAGTTGAGCATGTGAGAGACTCATTATATTACCAACCATTAATGTATGTCATTAAATCATGTGAGGCTACTCACCTTTTATGAAAATGAGACCCAAGGTATCTCTATACATCTTGTGAGGTACACGTAGATGTGTTGAAGTTGAGTCACCTGCAAGGTACAACGAGTAAGAGACATTGATGTATTCCCTTTGATCACTTGCAAGAGAACCTATAATTAATGTATGCAAGTGTCATGGTACTGCAAAAATTCTCTCTCCTTTTTCCCATATAATGTGCTACAGCCAATGCAAAAAACACTTTTAGCAGGAGGGCCTTAAGGAATCACTCATCAACTAACTTGAGAATAAACAAAGATTTTAAGGTTCATGATTAAATAAAGCAAAACAACTACTTATTGGCCTAACCATGAAAGAAGGTGGCTTTCACAATTATGCCCCATTTATTATTTCTTATTTCTTATATATATATGAGGAAATAAGAATTCAAGAAGAGGAAATATGAAAAGGAAGAGGGTCTCCTTGCTTTACCATCTCCATCTCATTGTCCTGACAAATTTTTGCTATGAACTTTGCCTTGGACATCGACCTCCGGTAGAACTTCATCCTATGCCCATTCACAAGAAAATATGTTTGATCTTCATCGATATTCTATTTTGAACTAACTTGTTCTAGAAAATATTCTCCATTTTGTAAGGTCCCAAACAACAGGTTGTGCATTTTCCTTTAAAATCCTTGAATCTTGAATTGAAAAGGAGAACCCAGTCTCCCTGCTAGAACTACTTTTGTGGAATGAACATGTCATGCCATTTCTTCAAATTTTCTTGTACCAATACAGTCTATTGAATTACATCGTACCTGATCTCATCAAGCTTTTTCAACTATAACAACATCTGTTCATGTGCTTTGATCAAATCCATTTCCAAGTGGACAACAATCCAAAAAGTATGAATTTGGAACTCAATTGAGAGAAGGACATATTTCCAATAGACCAATTCATATGGGGTACAACCTATAGTGCTCCTCCAAGTTGTCCTATAAGCATAGAGAGCTTCATGCAATCGGTTCACCTAGTCCTTATGATGAATCTACACGGTCTAGTGAGGATGACTTCCAATACCTTGTTAGTGGACTCAACTTTCCCATTTTCTTATGGATGGTACCATTTTATTTATGGATGGTATGGGGTGGAATTATTGGGCCTAATTTTATACTTCTATGTAGCAGAATTGATAAGTTTGGATGTGAACTATGTTCCCTAGTTTGTAACGATCTCCATAGGTATGAAAAATATAGTGAAGATTTATTTGTAAAGAAAATTTGAAAATGCGTGTTCATTATCTCGAACCAATTCCTTGGCCTAAACCCATTTTGTGGCGTAAATAGTGCACAACAATATGTGTTCCTTCGTCATTGACATCAGTGTGATTAGCCTTATGAAATCCAATGCCCATTTGTCGAGCGGTTCAATCAAAACTTGTGGGTGCAATGGAAAATCATTTGCTTGAACTAACCTCACCATCCTCTAACAAATGTCACATTCTTGCACACACTTCTTGGCATATTTAAACAAGTTGGGACAATAATAACCATAACGTAGTACTTTATAGGTCATTCGTTTGTCGGAAAAATGGCCTGATAATGCTCGTTGTGTCAAGCCTTTAGGATTTTTGGTATCTCATCCTCCCGAATGCACCTATGAATGATAAGTTCCAAACCTATATTAAACAATTCACCATTAATCTAGGAATATGAGGCACTTCTATTTATGATCCTACACTTTTCACGAGTGGGAATTTGTTGAGGCAAATTCCCTATTACTAAATAATTTTCAATGTTTGTAAAAGAAGGTAGGTGAGTATATATCGCAAATAATTGTTCATCGAAAAAATATACATCTATAGGAATATCATTATTTTCATTTTGTAACCTAGAAAATAAATCGACAACTATATTATCTTTATCGACCCGATCCACAATTGTAAAATTGAATTCCTACAATAAAAAAAACCCATCTCGTGATTTAGCTGTTAGTTACTGGTTTATTCGTCAAGTACTAGATAGTTGCATGGTTAGTGTGGATGAGGACCTCAAAACTTGTAATATAATTTCTAAACTTGTTTTTGGAATGCACCACCACTAAGAATTCTTTTTATGTCACAACATAATTCAACTCAATGGGGGTTATATTTTTGCTAGTATAGTAAATGCCATAATAACACAGGTCATGTTTCTCTCCAAGGAAAACCCCCAAAGTTGTTTCTGAGGTGTCCTTAGAAATATGAAAGGGAAGGGACCAATCGGGTTCCCTCAAAATGGGTGCAACTAAAAGTTTTTACTTCAAGGTCTCAAAAGCACATTGACATCGATCATCCCACACAAAAGAAACATCCTTGGAATATACCCTAAGTAATGGTGTGGTAATTTTTGTAAAAATTTCGATGAAGCATCTATAATATCCAACAAAAACAAGGAAGCTTCTTACCTCCTTCTATATTGTAGGAATTAATAGTTGAGATAAAACTTTGATATTAGATGACTCTACTTCAATTCTTGCAGTATAAACCACATGACCAAGCACCACTCCCATAGTTATCATCATTTGAAATTTTATATTATTCAGGGAAAGGTGTGGTTCTTGACATCTAATTAATAATTTCTTAAGGTTTCTCAAATCTTCCTCAAATAAATCCTTATAGACAGTAAAATCATCCATGTACACCACCACACAATTATGAATCAAGTTCAAGAAAATCCCTAGCATCACTCTTTGAAAGATGGAAAGGGCATTACATAACCCAAAAGGAAACACCCGATAGGTAAAACTTCCCCAAGGACACATAAATGTTGTTTTCTCTTCATCCTCTGGAGCTATCTAAATCTGGTTATACCTGTCGTACTTGTCTAAAAATGAGAAATATTTCTTTCTCGCTAAGGTTTCTAATACCTCGTCTATAAAAGGGAGATGGAATTAATCCTTCAAAGAAAATTTGTTTAACTCGCAGAAGTCCACACACACACCACTTTCCTGAAGATTTGGGCACTAGAGGAAACCCATTTACTATTAGATATTGGGTAAATCAAATTAACATGGAGGGGTTTTTGTAAATCTTCCTTCATTATTTCCTTAGTTGTTATATTCATTCACTTTTGAGGCTAACCAATGACACGATCATCGATCTATGTATAAATATGGTGTGAATAGGTTGCATGATTGATTCCCTTCATTTCCTATAATCCCAAGAGAAGTATTTTATTTGTTCCTATAAAGCATGGATCAATTCCTTCTACTAATCATCAGTAAGTTCACTACTAATATTAAAACAATTACCATGATTGACTTCAGAAGGAAAACAATATGGTTCTATTTCCTGTGGAGAAGCCATAACAATGTTATAAACTGAAGACAGAATTGTTAAATCGTCATATCCCTATACATCATTTCTTAAAACCTATTCAAGTGGATGATCATTAGAAGCATAAGAATCAGAATTGCAAAGGAAATAATTAAGTTGATTCTCTTCAAAATATTCCTAGAAATTCCTTACCTGGCCTACTATGCACATTGGTTGAACCATTTTTCATGACTTGCCAAATCATGAAACAAAGGGACTTACTTCAATTTTGTCAAAGAATTTACAGGAGGATACAACATGCTTTGTTGTAAAGCTCCTGCATGAGAAATAAACATAGTACCAGATATGCATCATATGAATGCATCTGCAGTAGCAAGCCACTACCTTCCTAAAATAATAGGATATCCTCCTACTATTAATTTGATCTTCAAAAACATGAAATCTATTGGATAATCCCATGAATAGAGGGAGACAATTATATTTTCTAAAACTCCTTTCAGTTTGATCCTAGATCTATCTACTTATTCAAGAATAGTCAAGGTAGTACAAAGATCTGTCAACTCAATTGGTTTCATGGTTTTCACAGTCATAATATTAATGTCTTCTCCAAGGTTGATCCAAGTATTAAGAATGTAAACTCCATTGATATGAATGAAAACAATAGGATTTCTAGGATCTGTATATTTTTTGGATAAAATATTTCTAGTGATTAAATCAACACATTCCCCAACAAGATGTATGGAAGGCAAATGCCTCCACTTCCTTCCTGATTTTTTTAGACATGGGCCCCATATTGTTTTGGAATAAATAAGCATGTCTCTAATAGCCTCTATTAATGGGATCCTAACACAAATATTCCTAATTTCATTAACCACATCATACTTAGGGGGAATTATCAGTTTACCTGGCTTCAACCTTGGATAAGGTGGATTTATAATGCCAAAGACTGTTCTGAATGCCTATCATCTTGTTGAGGCGTAGTAGGGAAACTAGTTTTAGTTACAGGAGTAGGGGCTTCTTCCTCTCTCTCTTCTTCTATGATAATGGGGTTAGAATCTTAAAGCACCTTCCCTAATCTTAAATGGATGCCTTTCTCTTCTACAAGATTATTGGTGTAAGTAAGGAAGGGATATATATCATCTTACAACACAGGATGGGATTCTTTATTACTTGGCTTAGTGATAGGTTGAATAGGAAATTGATTCGGGTCTAGGAGGTTGGGTGGATGGCAACTGCAGTTGTGTTTTAGAAGGTTGTTGTTGGGAAGCTACTAGTGTTTGATAAGTTTGTGGAAATTGTTGCGGTTTCATGGGATAATAAGGTTGTGCTGAATAGGGATATGGAGGTGCATTCTCGTAGCCATATCCCTTCCAACCTTTCTACCAAGGTTGGTTATGAGGTGGCTACTGGGGCCACATCTACCATGGTGTTGCGACATTCCAAGGAGTATATTATTGATTATGAAAATATGAAACGTTTGTAGCAACATAATTAAAAGGCATACCTTGATTTTGGGTCTTCCATGGCTTTTTTGTTTCCAATGAATAAATTTGTTTCGCTGAATATTCATCTCCCTAGTAAACCACTTTAAGACCTAGTAAAGAGGGTCAAGTTTGGGTAGAATGTTCTTCTATTCAAATGGAACAAATGAAAACATTTTCAAGAGCGAAATATTTCCTAGGGTGCTTCTTCCAACATATCAGGAAAAATATGGCAATGATGACATGTTCTTCTTCCTATTTCTTTTTAAAATTTAGTGCATCAAGAAGTCAACTAAGAGTAATCAATATGTCAGTTTCAAAATTTCCCAATAGGTTCCCCAATTTTGTTCGGGTTACGCCATCAAAGGATGTTTTAATATTTCTAGAGAAATCCTCCCGAGAATTATTTTCAGTTCATCCTTCCCCATAGCAATACCTCCTACATATTTCAACAATTTCCTCAAAAGAAAATATAGTGATATCCTTGATCCCCATTAAATTAAGAATTTTCATCGATTCTTCGGAAACGCCTTTTAGAAAGACGATTTTCTTAGTCTCATGATCTAATTTATGTTGCCTTGGTTTAAATTATTTCTAAGTAATATTCTAAACCTTTTTCCTCTCTCTATACCATCCTGAAGATTTCTTCTTTTAGTTCCCTGTCCTTACAGTAATTCTAATATTCTTAAGAAATTATTTTCTCATACTCTCCCACTTTGTAATATTATTTTTAGGTAATCCCATAAAGCATCATAGGGTTGAGTCATTTAGAGTAACATGAAATAATTTGAAATTATGTGCATCAATCCAACTGTCCATTCTATGACATAAAACATTAAATTCAAATAATAAAGTGTTAGTGCCCTCACTTAGCAATTCTTGAAACCTTGGAAGCACCAAATGAGCAATATTCTTCATGTGAAAATTAGTAGTAGAATCAGAAATTGGAAAGCCAAATGTTGCCTCATCCTTGTCCTTTACTTGATTCCCTCTCATTGTTGTTTCTCCTTCTCCCTCAACCATATTCCTTCCTTCAAGAAAGCTAAGTTTAGTCTCCAGTGGTGGAATCTTGGTAGTGAGATTGTTTTGGAATGCTAACTCTTCCTCCCTTTCAAATTATATTTCAACCCTAGGACCAACTGAAGTGGAAATAGTATTAAACACAATCCCTCCTATGGATGTCTCACCCAACATCACTTGATTATCAATGCTTTGCCTCATTTCCTTCTATCTGAATTGTTACATGTTAATAAGTTAACATTGGGGGTTTTCTTTGCTTTTGCTTCACTATTTGTAGTACTAATATTTCCTTTACGCCTACCCTTTATACCTCTTCCTCAGCTCATATAATACCAACATCATCTAACTCTGGTGAGGTGGACAACCCATTAAAGTGGATGTGGAAGTTCTTACCCCTTGTCTTATCGCTCCTATCGCTTTGTGTTTTAGGATGTTCAGATACTGTAGACAAGGAAATCTAATCAAACATCAAACCAATAAATATGTAGTTCCATGGAACCTCCACAAAAACAACATAAAAAATTTGTGGAAATTTAATTCTTAAATTGATGCACACTAAATTATCAACCAGGGCTCGTAAGTTGACGAGGTGTTGATAAAGTATATTCAGAATTAGGCTTGACTAGTTTTTAATCAATAACGAATACAAAATTCTTTCACTAACATATTAATGTTGAACATGGTTTCATCACTTGCATTCCACATAAACAAAAATTAAATATTGATGTATAGCAAGTCAGTAGTTTCTTCAACTAAACAAATAAATGCATCCAACCACACTGTGCTAGAAATAAAAAGCAAACCCAAGACTTTGAGAGTTATTGGTCCGAATCTTGGGGTCTCTTGCAACTCCCAATGGATCCTTGGGTTGTCAACTCTCCACACAAGGCCCTCATTCCATGAAAAAAAATATTCCAACTCATAGAAATGTAAATGCATAACCTAAGAAAGAAAATAACAAAGAAAAAGAAGTAATCTACAGGGTTGTAACTAAAATGAAATAATGTATCTACCATAAACTTAGAAAACTACAAATAAATAAAGTAATGCATTTACCACACATCTACAAAATTGCAAGTGTGTCCCAGGGTGGTGCTAGATCAGGGGGCCCTACTTGAATGGGAGCACTGCAAGCGAGGATGAGCGTTACATCAAGATGAAACCGATAACAATGTTTTTATATTAACTCATCAAAATTTATAGAGTGCAGAAAGAGTTTACATTATTGGCCGCAAAAACAATACAATTCCTTATGGAGGCTAACATACTAAGCTATTTACAATGATTTTAATAAGATTCGATATGCCCCAGATGTAGAAATTCCTTGTAGATTCAAACTACATATTGTAATATGATAAAGCTGTTGACTTGAATCTACTCCACTCATCAGCAGAAACAAAAATTTATCGATGAAATCACGAAGTAGAAAAGGTGGAAATCAATCATACATAACAAAATAATTTTCCATGGAAAGTCACAGCTAAAAAACCCTGCTATCTATATATTTCATTAATAAAAAAATCAAAGAATATTACAATGCTTTTCTCAAGCTCGAGAAACCTCTGCACTATCACAATCTATCTCACTACTTCACAAACAAGCTCCAACCAATACTTAGCCAAATATGTTTCCTGCCAAACTCCTATTTCCTTGCGCACTTTCATAGGGAATTAGCCCATATTTAATTGGGAAATTCCTCATCCATAACCGCACAATACATCAACAGGCCTTCCTATGATTGCATGCACCATTAGTTTAATTTAGATGATTTTACAACTGATAGTACATTGTCCCTGAACTCTAATCTCAATTGGGCCTTTCTTTGATCTGACATACATGAGTTAATTATGAGTGAATCTTTTATTTACTGATTGAGCAGTGTTGGTTACACCCCACTACTAGTTCTCCCACTAATTCCTCCATTAGTTGGAACTAGTTTAACTAAATTTAACTCAGTTAAACTGGATTAAATAATTACAACTCAAAAGAACTCAACCCGGGCTCCTAAAATTTAGTGATCACTCTACATGACTCTAGATAGACTTCCAACTCAAATTTACTGAGTCAACTAAGTCAAATTAATGTAGTTAACTTTACAAGTTGCTATGAGAATTAGAATTACAATTTAATTCCTAATTTAATTCAAGGAAAAAATTAAATTAGGATGTTCTTGTTGCATTTTTTCAACACTCCCTCTCAACAAGAAAGGGATTATTTTCTACCCTGATGTTGTCTCTGTGAAACTCGAATTTTCATCTTGATAATGCCTTTGTCAAAATATCTACATCCTACTCCTTTGTAGGAATTTATTCCAACAACATGATTCTCCTCTATGCACAATCTTGTAGATGGTGATATGGGATGTCGATATGCTTGGAACGATCATGAAAAACTGGATTCTCAGAGAGTTTGATACAACTTTGATTGTCACAGTAAATCATTGTAGGATCCATTTGCTGACAAAATAAACAAACAAGGATATTCCTCATCCAGATAGCCTCACAAGCTGCTTGACTAATAGCCATGTACTCTGCTTCTGCTGAACTGAGTGCAACTGATCTATGCTTCCTGTTGTACCAAGAAACTACTACTGACCCGATACTGAAGATTTCCCCTAATGTGCTCTTTTTGTTGGATGGACTCCCTGCCCAATCTGCATATGTGCATCCTTGAACCTTCACTCCCTCTATCCGTCTGTACCAAATACCAAACCGAGTAGTGTCTCTTGGGTATCTCAACACATGTTTAGTTTCCTTCCAATAAATTTTGATTGCCTTAACCATGGCTTGACTAAGCTAGTTAACTGTAAAACACATGTTCGATTGTGTGTTCACCAAATACATAAGTGAACCAAAAAGTTGACCATAAATAATATCCTCCACTACTTCCATTAGGGGATTTGTGAGGTACAGAATGGGCCTACTAAGGAAATTATAAAATAATAGTGGAAATAATAAAATAAGATTAGATTACATCATCAGATTTTAGAGGGAAAAATGAAAAAACTGTATTTTCAACTTGTATTTTCAACTTATCTCCCTATGGATTTACTGAAATTTCGAGCGGTAACACTCGTTGGATGCAGAATTCCATTCCTCATCCAACGAGTACCCATCTTGCATACTTTTGATGGACTTTGCTACAAGACAAATGAGAAATACATGAAAAAATGTGATTTCAATCACGTTTTTTCATGTATTTCTCATTTTTCGTGTAGTAGGGTCCATCGAAAGTACACAACTTCAGTACTCCTTGGATGAGGAATTAAATTTTGCATCCAATGAGTACTCTTGCTTGAAATTTGAGTAAAACCTTAGGAAGATAAGTTGAAAATATGAGTTGAAAAAGTAGTTTTATTAGTTTATTATTTTTTAATATTTTTACATTTTTACTCCAAAAATGGTGAATCACCCCCCATGGTTGAGATCATCATCTTGAATCCTATTGGTTCTTATAAAGTTTATTTTGGTTGTACATTTTTCTTAGGAGGCCCATTTAGACCTCAAAATTCCCCTAATGACCTGAAGTAGCCTCATTCCTGTAGTCACCTGCTAGAGGAGTCTCCATGGGTTTGCTTCTCTCCATGTGGAACTTATTGAATATCTCATTGGCATACTTTCCCTAAGACAAATAGTTCCTTATCTCCTTGCCACACTTCCATACTAAGAAAGTAATGCATAAGCCCCATGTCCTTCATCTCGAATTCTCTTGCAAGATCCTTTTTGCAATATTTTATCAGCTTCTCATCACTTGTCAAAATCAAATCATCGAAATATAATACTATAATATACAATTTACCTTCAACCACAATATGGTAAAGTTTGACACCTGCTTCAATTTTGGTGAAGCCCAACCTGGTGAAATAATTGTCAATTTTGGTGTACCAAGCACGGGGTGCTTTTTCCAATCCATACAATGCTTTCTTGAGTCTCAACACACGTTATTCTCTGTTGAGGGTCTCAAATCCTTCCGGATGCTCAATATAAACCTTTTCCTCAAACATGCCATTGAGGAATGATGGCTTCACATCCATCTAATGTCTCTTCCATCCCATCTGCGCTGATAGTGCTAGCATAGATCTGATTCAGTACCTTTCCACTGGAGAAAAGTTCTCATCGTAATCAATTCCTTCCACTTGAGAGAATCCTCTGGCCACAAATATGGCCTTGTATTTCTACACACTCTCATCTGCTGCTTGTTTTATGTTGTAAAGCCATATAGAACTCACCACTGACTTGCCTACTCATCTTGGGACCACTTCCCAAAAAATGTTTTTGATAATGGAGTCATACTCCTCAACCACGACATCAAACCATACTTGTTGCTGCATTGCTTCCTCAAATGAGGATGACTCAATCTCTACACTCTCTCTCATTAGATCCATGTAGCCAGTGTATCAATCTAACGACCTCCTCTTCTTGCGTTGTGATGTGGGTGCTCCCACATTCTCTCTACTATCATGCATCAATTTGTCATCCTCTTTGGTGGACTTCCTTCCATCTCTAGAAGTCTTTGCATGAGTGGATGCTTCCACTCTCTGCTCCTCTGCATGTGGCTGCTCCACATCATCATGAGGTTCCTCTGCTGGAGCTAAAATCTGTCCTTATGCATGAAACTAAAGCTTCCTGTGAAGGGAATATCTCATGGCATTCTCTTCATTGAACTTCACATATCTAAGAACCACTATCATCCTGCTGGATGGCATGTTCACCCAATAGTTGTGAGGTGTATTCCACAAATATGCCTAACTCAGTATGCATCCTTGGTAACATGACAGTATACTAATGAACAAAATATCCTGAAGTGTGCCACATCTGGTTTCTTACTTGAAAAAGCTTCTTCTAGTGTTCTCATCCCGAGAATTCGATAACGACTTCTGTTCTGCAAATAAACAGTTTTGTTGCATGCTTTAGCCCACAGGTGCAACAGTTGGCCCTAATCATGTAACATCCCCTGTGTCTCTCCCAAAATAATTTGTTCTTCCTTTCAACCACCCTGTTAGTGCCTATATTTACCTTAGGCTGAAAAGGCAGGATCCAGGACCAACATCAAACCACGCTCAGCCTCGTAGCTAGCTCTACGAGGACAGGAGAGGGCTCTCTCCAGGTCAATCTCAGCAAATTATGATCTATGGGGCTTGAGATGACTGAAATATCTTCTGATTTTAGGCTAGGTATGAAGTGCAAGGATTTGATTTGATTTTTTGGGGATTTTGTTGGAATCGAGGGAAAGGCAAATTTGGGTCTGGTGATGAAGGCCAGTTTTGCAGAGTTCTGATTGGGGCAAGAAAGGCAATCATTTTGATGCTTTGATTTTCAAAGGTAGAGAGTTCAGACTAGTGAGAAGCTGAAGAGGGCAAGAGGGCATCAAGAATCCTCTTCAAACTGAAGAAAACATTGAAAATTAAACAAAAATGAAAGGCAGAGCACAGTAATCTAATGAATTCTACTTTTGTTCACTCATTTGTTTAATTTCAGAAGCAAAATAGAAAGGAAATGGTACACACAAATATCAGTGAAATTACAAATTACATAGAGAAGAACACCATCAAAACACAGAACCACAGGGATCCCAAAAAGTGCTGCAAACCCAGGTCTTTCCTTTGCCAAAAATGCAGAAATTAGATGTACAATGGAGTGCTAAGCAATACCAAGTGTCCAACCCTGAAAATGATTGAGAAATTACATGATATAGACAAGCCTAACTCCTTCCCATGCCTCTAGGGGTTGATCTCATCATTCTAGGAGCTGTTTCAACCATATCTAAACAAGGAACTACTAAATAGGCAATGAAACAACTTGCCTCTAAATAAAAGGAAACTGATTCATTCACTATCTTTTCACCTTTTAGTGAATGAATCTACATGGATGAGTATCAGTGTGCCAAAATTACATCAAATTCATGAATTTACATCAAGATAAGTCAAAAGTTACATGAAAAAGTGAAACTAGTCAAAACTAGGCGAAATTTTGAGCTGCTGAGTGAAAAATAGGCCAAATTTCCCTATGCGTCGCGCCTGAAACCTGTATGCATAGCACAACTTTGAGGCTGATTTTGAGGGTCTTCCCAAAGTCCAAATTGAGCTCAAGATAGCTCATTCGAAATCCTTGCCTGTCTACTTTCTAACACAAGTGGAATCTCTGGATTTGGTGTCCATTTGCCCCTCCAAAAATCCAATCTCCCAACACTGCTTCCTGTGGGTGAAAAAGGTGGCAGAGAGGTCATTTTTTGTGTGTTTTTGACCCTTTAGGCAACCCAGAACTTGATGAAATCCTTAGGTAATTCATGAGCATGCATAAATTTCCATAACAAATCCAGAAATATAAAGTTTTCCTCCAGAGGATCTCCCAATTATAAGCGCGCGCCAAGTGGCGCTACGCGTTGGGCAGGGAAATATGTTTTGAAGCCAAAAAAATTCAAAATTGACAAAATTTTCTCCAAATTTGTTTAAATTTGGATTGAAGGTCCATCATTAAGTATCATGCTCAGACAAAGAAGCTTCGGCCAACATTTGGAGCCTATCATGCCTTTTGCGTCGTTTTAGTGCCCTCCTTAGTCTTGCCTTCAGGATTTTGATCCTTGCTTTGCAAACATGAGTTCGTGCCCAATAATGATTTTTCATGTGCCTGAGCATGTCCTTGTCTTTGTTTGCCTTTGCCAACAGCTTCTCAAGATGAATATTGACCCTCTCAAGCCAAATCTCTCGGTCAGCCTCTATCTCCTGCTCCAATGAAGTGAACTCTATCCTCCTCCTTTGGGCAGCTTGGCGGTTTTGCCGAATGTTTTATAACTCCATGATTGTATGTTGATCCTCCAGTTGTCTGTTTCACTGCTCCAAATAGTTTATGACCCATTGAGCTCTCTGCAACTTGTTGGTCAATGCATCTATCTCGGCCTTCTGCTCTTGAATAATCTCCCTCAGCTTTGAGCTAGGAGAGCTCACATCATCATCGATGAGTATGAAATCAATGTCTTGGCCTCTTGAAGGGCCCTCATCCTACATAGGCTTCTTGCCTTTGTCCTGTACCTGTACCTATGCTGCTGATGACGACAATGAGACCCCTTCCACCCCAGGTGGAGATAGTACTCATTGGGCTGCTGCAAACAATCCTCTCATGCCTCTCTGATAGGTGACATATGTCGGCACACTAGTAGTCTCTGCCTCCCGACCTCCATACTGATGTGAAGGTTCACCCGCATCATGGACAACCTCCTGATGAGCTGTTGAAGCTGTGAAGAACTCACGGGAAATGAAATATTCCCATGTGATACCCTGCAAGCCAATATGATGTACAACAATGATCTTGATGAGCACATAATGGTAAATGCTATTGTACTGCTATTCAGGAGTCTTCTTCTACACAAGAGTAGTCATCCTCTCGATGTTTTGGCACATGAAATATGGAATGTTCATCATCTTTACTCTTTTGAAATGCATCAATAATCTAATATGGTATGCATAGAGGCGTGAGAAGCGGCCCTCACAACTAAAGTATCTGATAGTGAGTCTCATCAATGGCGCATAGGATTCTTTCAAAAACCGGAATGGGAACACTCTGCTGAGCAGTCTCACATAGCTGGGCCTGACGTATGGTTCATAATGTACTCTTTCTACCTACTGTCTTTTGTTCCACTCTTCACCTACATTCGGTATTCCTGTTGCTTGAGAAATGGTCTCTGGTGTGAAGGTGAAATTTACACCAACAAGAGTTACTTGACCATTATGCAAATGTAAAACAAACAACCGAGCCAACTCGTGATGATGCTGAATCTGAGCAATCATTTCACAATATTGAAAGCATGAATATTGTTAGAAACAAGCCATTGCAAGTGGGCAGGCCTGCAATTCAGTCAATGAGGTGGGCTCTTCTCTGACATGTCTGCCACCCTTATGAGGCCTCCTCGGTGCATGAAGTTCTGTGGTAGAATCACTGTCTTGTTCATATGATGACTCAGTGTCTATCATGATTTTACAAGTCTATGCCAAGTGAATGTTTGACTTGTTGAAAATGAGAATTTGGTTCTTTGTTTCCAATTGCCAAATGTGTGCCAAATAGGAAAGGACTGTGGGAAATATGGACAGTGGGTGTATGTAATTACAGTCAAAGTAATAACAGTCACTTGACTGTATTTAGGAATCTAGGGTTTGATATGGAAAAGTGAAATTGTACGGTTTAGGGATAGGGACAAGTGGGGAATGAGTGACTTGGGATCATAAGGGAATAGGGGATTGGAAATGATGATATGATTATAGTGATAGGAAAGGGAAACAGGGGTTAGATTATTTTGGCACCAAAGTCAAATTTTAAACTCAAATTCAAACCCTAAGAGCAGTTTTCATAAGAAGATAGGGTTTAAATTTTAACATTCAAATTCTCCAAATCAAACTTTGAAACCACACCAAACACTTTTCAATAGCAATTGCAAGGTCAATCGGACTTACTCGGGGCAAATGGGAGCGAAGGCAATGGCAAAACTGCTTGTTGGCTTTGTGCGCCACGCACACAACCCAGTGCGCCGCGACTCATATGTGTGCCACGCATGTTATAATTAAGATGGTGATGTGCGTCTATATGCGCCGCGACCTCCCGGTGCGTCGCGACTACCGCCCAACACGCTGTGCAACACTCCAATACACAGTCCCAGCCTCAAACACAAATTTTCACTCCTCCATGGTTTTCCTTTGGGTCTTTGACAACTTCTTATGTGCAAATGACATTTGAAAGGTGAAAATATCTTGTATAGTCATGGATTTGATTTTTGTTTTGCAACAACCCACTTTCTTATGTTTTGAATTTGGCACTTTTCAATTTTAAAACAAACTCTGTTTTTTGTTTCCATTTTGACTTTTTTGACTTGAATGATGAAACTTTGTCAATTTTTGCAGGGATGGTTGGCATTGGATTTCGGCAAAGGATGACCAGGGCTGCACCTGAAATACTCCATGACTGAAAAACTTTAAAAATTACATATTTATTACAAACAATAAATTTGACGATTTCTTCTTCAAAACAGAGTTTTGAAGAAGAATCATTCTCGAGCATTATTGATAATGAGAATTTTGGAATGGAAACTTATCAGGAACATCCTCATGTGTCTGCTGGCATTATTGGACACTTTGAAGACAAAATTTGTGAAACCCTAGACCTAATGACTAAAATGACTCTTGGCTGACCAAAAGACCATCCATAATGACTGTAAAATTGGCTTTGATGAACTTTGATGATTAGACACAAACCAACAGGTACATGACATGAGGGAAGTATGGAGACAAGACCCTTCCGTCAGAAGATTGATGCTCCTAATGGAATGCAGATGATCGAGCTGAATGAGACACCAAAAATGAAATGCAACAAAAGAGGTTTGATCTCTGACGGAGGGATGAAAAGACCGACTCTAACACACCCCATTTTACTGTGGTTTATGAGGTGCTATTAACTCTTGATGAATGCCATATGTTGCACATAAGTTCTTGAATTCATTCGACACATATTCTCCACCATTATCACTTCTGAGAGCTTTAACTTTCCTACCAGTATCTTTCTCAACAAGTACTTTAAATTCACAAAATTTAATGAACATCTGATCTTTCTTCTACATGAATAAAATCCATCACTTATGAGAAAAATCATCAACAAATATTACATAATAACTATGCTTGGATGTGTATGCTGTCGAGAATAGTCCACACACATTTGAGTGAACTTGATCAAGGATTTATTGTGCTCAAATGTCTTTATCATGAAAGGAAGATTTGGTGTAATTCCCAATGTACATCTGTTTCATGTGTCTCTCTAATCTACTACACCCTTGGGAAGTCCTGCAAAAATTTGTTGCATGATCTTCAAAGCTCTGTGGTGCAAGTGACCCAATATTCTATGCCACATCTCATCAAAGTATCGACTATGCACCTTTTCTACTTTTGTTCTTAAAGTAGTGTAGTATTCTACATCTAATCTATATGGGTTCTTTACCTGAACCACGATCTGCTTTAGCTATCCTGAGGCTATGTGATGAAGGAAAGCCTTTCCCTTACTAAATATCACATTGTAGCCACAATCCTCCAAAATGGAAACTAAAACCAAATTCTTCTTCAAACCTGGAACATACATGCCATCTTTTAATGTGAGAGGAGTACTAGAATCCCTCTGAAAGGTAACAATACTGATGTTTGTCACGCTATACCTCCCATCATCTCCCATATCGATGTGCATCTAGAGGTCCTTCTCCTCCAAGTCACTGAAGAACTCTTTTTTTCCTAGCTCGTGACAATGAAAGAATTTAATCTTCGACATGTCCTTATTCTTTCTTCCCTGACGAGAATCTGATTTCGAATGGGATGACTTCCCCTTCTCTTTCTTTTCCTTTCTAGGTAAGGTACAGTTCTCCTCATCATCATGTTTATATGAAGATCCATCTCTGGTGTTTTGTTAGATCTCTTCCTATACGAAGTCGGACCACAATCAATCCCACTTTGGTAGCTTCTCCCTCCCATTAATTGAGTCCTAGTAGTCGTGCAATCTCTTGGCAAGTTCTAGAATTGTTAGGCTCACTAGATCGTCTTCTGCAATAGTAACACTAACACTTCCAAGTGCATCCTGACATTGGGTGAACTTGGTCAGGTACTTCGGTATTGTATCGCCCTTCTCCATATTGATATTTCTAAGCTTCTCCTTCAGTGCCAACTTTCTGTGGTCACTACTGTTTTGAAACATGTTTGTCAAGGCCTTTCACATTGAAAATGGAGTTTACTTACCATGGAAATTTGAGACAATATGATCTCAAACTCCTTGTAGGATAATCCTTCTCTCCTTCGCCACACACTTTCTCTATTTTTCCAGATCTTATGCATTAGTTGTTGGAGGCTTAGGAATATCATTGTCTATGAATTCCTTAAGCTCATTGTCTTCCAACACTGCCTCCATCCTGTCCTTCCAAGCAATGTAATTCGAGCTACCCTCAAGGGCATACTCGAATCTCAACCCGTAGAAAGACATCTTGCTGGCTCTGAAGAATGAACTGCAAATTTGAATTCCCCTGCATAAATAAACTCGTATTCTCCTCTTATATGGTGATTTTAGCTCTAATACCATGTATAAACTCCTTGTAGATTCAAATTTCAAATTGTAATATGCTAAAACAATTGACTTGAATCTACTCTACTCATCAACAGAAACAAAAGTTGATCCATGAACTCACGAAGCAAAAAAGGAAGAATTCAATCACACATAACACAATAATTTTCTGGGGAAAGACACAACTAAAATCCCTTGCTATCTATATATTGCAATAATCAGAAAATTTGAGAAGGCTACAATGCTTTGTTCAAACCGGAGCAACCTTTGCACTATCATAATCTATCTCACTACTTCACAAACAAGCTCCAGTCAATACTTAGCCAAATCTACTGCCTACCAAGCTCCTATTTCTTTGTTCAGTTTCCTATGGAATTAGCCCATATTTAATTGTGAAATTTCTCAGCCATAATTGTGTAATCCATCAATAGGCCTTCCTCTAATTTCATGCACCATCATCTTAATTTAGATGATTTTATAACTGATAGTACACTATCCTTGAACTCTAATCTCAACTGGGTCTTTTGTTGATCTGACATGGATGAGTTAATTATGAGTGAATCTTTAGGTTACTAGTTGAGCAATGTTGGTTACACACCACTACTAGATCTCCCACTAATTTCTTCATCAGTTGAAACTAGTTTAACTGAATTTAACTCAGTTAAACTGAATTTAAATCAGTTAAACTGAATTAAATAATTACAACTCAAAATAACTCAACCTGGGCCCCAAAACTTTAGGGATCACTCTACATGACACTATATAGACTTTCAACTCAAGTTTATTGAACCAATTACGTTAACTTAACTTAGTTTACTATTACAAGTTGCTATAAGAATTATAGTTACAATTTAATTCCTAACTTAATTCAAGGACAAAATTAAATTAGGATTTTCTTGTTGCATTTTTTCAACACCAGCTTAGGCCGAGAAAATTGAAATAGAGATTTCAGTCGTATTCCACTTGTTACAATTAATATGTGGCCAACTTATACAAAAATATTACAAAGGGCATAACCGTCCAACCAACACCATAAATTTTGGGAAATATATTATCAAGTAGGAAGATATTCTGTTCCAACAAAACAAAGTACATCCTAAGTGGTGTTGATCACCTTGGTTGGACTAGTCATTGGCGTGAAAGTCAATGCTAGACTTTGATTTTCTGTTCACTAAGGCTTAAGGAATATTTTAAGGATGGAAATATATCTAAAATTTTAGAAGCCTTGGCGAATATTACTAGTCCCTAATATTTAAATTATAAAACGTTTGGGTATATTTTTGTAAAAAATTTCTAATTTCTAGTGGTTTTATATAGTGTCAGTAAAATTTTGGCAATTTTTAGGATAAGATAATTTTATACTATAAAATTTGTGTGAATAATTTTTAGTAAAAATGGAAGTCTGTGAATATTTTGTTTTTTTAGGAAAGCATGTAAAATTATCCCAATTGTGAATATTAGACCCTAAAATTTTCCTTGCTAAGGCTTCTGGTAATTGTTTCTAGCAGTCATTTCCAATAACTCGATTTGATGTATATGGCCAATGTGTTTCAGTAACTAGCAGTCATTGATCCTGTAACTTATACAAAATAGCTACAACTCCCAAAGTGTTTAAGTAGAGAAAACACACCAAAATACAAACGAAATTAATGAGAAAATGCGTGGAATGATGAATAATCCCCTTGGTAACTCGTAACTGCTAAATGCATGACATTGATAGGAATATTAACAAAGTATATAGAAATGGAAGGAAAAAAAGAGAAAAATGGGTCAAAAGGGTGTTTGATAGGTGTACTAGATGGGTCAAAGTTGACAGTCATTAGTTACCAAGAAAAAATGAATAAAAATAAAGTATGTGTCTATTTGTATAGAGGAAAAAGATGAAATTTTATCTGGCACAAAAAAATTGAAGGGAATCACAAGTTGGTAAAATAGAACTTTGGCACAAATAAAATCACAGGAAAAACTAAGTTTACTACCAGACTATTGACAACCTGATTACACAATAGGAATAAACCATTGTCAACCCTAAATTCACAAAAGCATGAGTCTTAGGTCTGAATAATAATGCGTCGACATTGCCATGTTATATATTCAATAAAAATAAATAAATCCAAAGAAAAAAAACTTGACAAACGTCTCCACTCTCAGAAGATTCACCCCATACATTTTCACATTGAATTAAGAATCTGAATTGATGACCATTGTTGTGAAATTTATATCTAGTACACTACCATATTTTTTACTATATTGTTGAAAAAAAAGCTATTGCTGTTGGAAATATGATTACTTTGAGAGGGGGGTGAATCAGTGTAACGACCAATTTAACCAAATTAAAAAATTTCACAATTCATCATAACTGTAAACATAACAATGCATCAATAAGAGAAATCATCACATCATCACATGAGAACACTAGACATATGTGGAAACCCTTGTGAGAGAAAACCAAAATCTTCTTAACTTTTTCTTCAATCTTTGATTACAATAATTTATTGACACCAACCAGAAGGAGACACCAATGCACATTAATCAATTTACAGGAACCAACCCCTGAAGATATACAAATGTAGATATTGCTACAAATCTAGCTCTGATACCATGTAGAAATTTCTACAAATCTAGCTCTATACCACGTAGAAATTCCTTGTAGATTCAAACTGCATATTGTAATGTGATAAAACAATTTACTTGAATCCACTCTACTCATCAACAGAAAAAATAAACGATCGATGAAATCACAAAGCATATAAGAGAGAATTCAATCACACATAACACACTCATTTTTTGGGGAAAGCCACAGCTAGAAACCCCTGCTATCTATTTATTGTATTCATAAAAAATTATGAGAAGATTACAATTCTTTGCTCAAGCCCGAGAAAAATTTGCACTATCTCTATCCGTCTCACTGCTTCCTAGAAAATCCTTGGATGAATTCAATATGATCTTCTCAACCTTGAGCTCAACCTGCACACAAATTTTCTATCCTCTACCTGATTGACTACATTTGGCCAATACTTAGCCAAATTCCTAGCCTTCCAAGCTCCTGCTTCCTTTCCCTCACAAGCTCCATGCACAAACTTGTGGTTCCTATTGCGTGGTCTCACCAACTCGTGCTCACCAAAACAATGATTAAAATTTTTCCTTCATTCCTCCTTTTAAAGGCAATTAAGGAATGATTTATTTTAGGCCTTCTTCTGATTGCCTGCACCACCTATTTAATTTAGATGATTTTACAACTGATAGTACACTCTCCCTGAACTCTAATCTAAACTGGTTCTTTCTCTAACCTAACATGCATCAGTTAATTATGAGTGAATCTTCAGTTTATTGGTTGAGTAGTGCTCATTACACCCCACTACTAGATCTCCCACTAATTCCTCCATCAATTGGAACTAGTTTAATTGAATTAAATAATTACAACTCAAAATAACTCAACATGGGCCCCTAAAATTTAGGAACCACTATACATGACTCTAGATAGACTCCCAACTCAAATTAACTGAGCTAACTAGGTCAAATTAACTTAGTTAACTATTACAACTTGCTATGAGAATTAGAATTAGAATTTAATTCCCAATTTAATTCAAGGATAAATTAAATTAGTATTTTTCTTGATGCTATTTTTAACATTTCTTGTTGTATAAACCAACGTGATGTAGGCTCCAACCTAATGTAGGAACCCACCTCTGAAATCAATTTGTAGGTACCAACCTGTTGTAATCACAACGTACCTTCTTTTCATAAAAAATTTACATTAGATCCACAAGCTTCAATTCAGCCTTCAAATCATAATTTCTTTTTTATATAGCAACATGTAATTCAAACTCAACACTTTATCAACAAAAATTTATTACTCATACTTTAATAAAACAACATAATTCATTAACAATTACAAACTAGTTCCCAACATAGATCATTCATCGTTTTCACTCTTCATTTCCATATGTTAGTTACAAATACACAACACTTAGCCACCACACAAATCTAGCTCTACAATCCAATGAATGTAACGAATATAAACTTGTCTCTAAGGTTTCTTCATAATGAATTACATGCTACATTATACAAAAAACATGATGAAAATCCCTTTGTCAATTCAACTTCCTTCACTTTGATTCTAAGTCGGGTGATTCTCTATCTCACTAATTCGATCTTTCAATCTAGATCATATAAGACAAATATAAATACAGTGCGCTCTCGACCATGCGACTTATCTACTATCAATTACTTCATTCCTTGCATAATATTTCATTATGCTACTCCAGGAGACTATCCAAACAACAACTTTTCCACAATTCATAGATGATCAAAATTGCTTCAACAAACTGCCAATCTCCTTTGCTTATTTATACTCTATTGGATAGACCACCCATGGCAGGGTTGACAATCATCCAACCAACCATTATTATTTTTATTTTTCCTTGTTTGTTATCTTGTCCAGATGACTTAGATATAACTTGATTCAATGGCTCTTTGGGGCTTCAATGATTAACTCACATGACCATAAGATATGATTGTATTCTAGAAAAAAGAGATTTAGGACCTTATAAAAATTATGTTACACCCATTCTTCTTTTACTCAAATTGCAAGCATGAAAGATTATTACTTACCCTATATGACCAGGATCCAGGAGTACAATAAAAAGTAACTTGATATTTTATCCAAGATCTGTGTCCATCGGGAAAGTTTAATGCTCCTAGATCTTCAATTAAGCTAGATATATTTTTAAACTAAACTGTGATAGTATCCAAGCCTTGATATTTTATCTTTGACCACAATCCAGTATTTGGAAATTTTTTATTTTGGAAAACACTTGTACTCATTAACTCCTAGATTCTGGGACATTCGAATGACTTTTCCTTCAGAATCCCGATCACTGTGGAACCCTTACAAAATGAATTGGTGTAAATCCCAAGGATATGCCATTATCATCTACGACATCATCTATTGAAATCATCCTTACATGTGGCATCCTTTGAATGGTGCCAAATGAAACCCATAAATAGGCCACTTGGCAGCCCAAACAGGCCAAATTCACTTTCCATGTGTCACTTAGTTAGTGAGCCATGTCATCTCATTGACACGTCATTGCCATCTGTACCCTTTTCGCTTAATTTATTTGTCCAAAACTCTATAATAGGGTGGATATAAATAATTCTATCCCATGCTTGATCAATAACTGAGGCTCATCCTAAGGACCCCCTTCATGTACAATGATTAATGGAAGGTGGGGTCTGATTTTTGTCACTTATGTGACTAAACCCCTTGCACCTTCACGAGTGTGCAAATAGCATCCCACCAATCTCTACATATCTAATTGATGATATCCATCCTTGTGCCTCCTTCCTACCCGATGTTTGATGAGAGAGCAAGGGTCCATATTTTATTGTTTTGTACACCTTGGAACCTAGAAAAACTTTAAGCCAAGATATCTACATATCCCTTTGGATTCATACCTAGTATCATATATCATTGGAAAGGTATTTGAGAGGAATATCCAACTGGACCTCATGTAGAATTATTTTTGGAGATTAGAAACTGAAACAAAACTTCCCTCAAATATAGGACATCAACACACATAATCATACTTGTTAGGCTCCCCTTGAACTTGACACAACACTACAACTACCAATGTGGTCAACACACTCACTTCAACAAGTTCCCTAAAAAATTAATATTCTTGCCAACATGCTTAAAAATATCCTTGGGCTTGATATCAATGATTAACCTTTGACATCAATGAAAACACTTTCTCAACAATATACCCCTTTGGAATTTGTGGCAATTCCAACAAACATTGATGGTCATTGATGGCATGAACTCCAGATATCAAGCTATAGGCTCATTGAGCTCTTATGTTGTTAGTCCAATGTCTTCTTCCTCTCTCCCTTTGAAATCAAAGTAAAATATTATTTCTAGGCATTTTTTAACTGCAATGGCTTCTGACAGTCACTCTTTCTGAATCCGTATGGGGCTGGGTGCTGGCACAAACAATTTCATTGAGCTCATCTCCCTCCGACACTTATTATAATTGGCATTGGCACAAAATTGTATACATATTCAGATGTTTGGGGACTCGAAGATTGATCCAGATTTAAACAAGAATGCAACAAATTACAAAGATAACCATAAACACAGAGATGCAACATAAATAATACTTCATTTCATTAATGTAAAATACTGAAATATGCTTACAAATAGAAATGGAAATATACTAGCTAGGGCAATGGTAGCTTCTTTTTGAGAAGAGATGTGGTGGCTGCATGCCTCTGAACTGCCTTACAATGAAGTGCAAGGGAATTTTTATTATTGAACAATATGAGCAAACCCTAAACAACCAAACCCTAACCCAAGGAGATGTAACACCAAGAGTTTATGGGCCCTGTTGGGGTGAGTTGGATAGCCAACTTCTCGGCGTCGTGACCTGGTTATATTATCTTCGTTTGATGCACATGATAGCCCATTGGAAAGATCTCTCCGAGGACTACGATTGAAAAGATGATTTTAGACAAAAAATCGTTGGCAATAGATTTCCAAAAAAACGTCGTTTAAGGCCTCAAAACAGCTCTAGAAGTTTAGGACCCGAAAAACTACTAAAAATAGTAATCTGTGCTACAATTAAGGAAACTGAAAAACTGAAAGAAACAATGGTGGGGGTCCAAGCGGAATTGGTGGGTGGCCACCAATATCCACCAGGATCATTCCTCCCCCCTTAGGAAGCAATGGTCCCCATTGCATTGAGTTCCTCCCTGAGATGAGGGAACTTCTGCTGAACTTGGTCCTTGGTGAGCCACTTGCCTTGGTAAAGGAGTTGGCCTGCTTTGACAACTTGATAGAGTTTGATATTCTGTTGGAAAGTGTGCTTGATCTATGTGTCCAAGATCTGATCAGTTGTATCTTGTTCCATGCAATTTGGATTTAACTTTGTGGGTGTGAGCTGTTCTACAATATCGGATGTGTCTAGTAATGGTGGAAAGTATGGCCGAAGGTAGTCCACATTGAACACTGGGTGTAGGCCAAGGAATGGGGGAATGCTGAGCTCAAATGCATTGTCTCCCACAGCCTTGGTAATGGTGTAAGGACCATATCGGAGTGGTCTAAGTTTCCGATAGGGTTCGGTAAGGCGTTCCTTTTGCAAATGCAACTAGACTTTGTCGCCCACCTGAAACTTGTGTGGCACCCGATGTTGATCATGTCGCTGCTTGTACTTGGCATTTTATTTCTCCAGAATGTCATGGACTTGCTCGTGAATATGTTGGATGTGCTCAATGAAGCTGTTTGCCTTATCTTTTTCAAACTAAACATGAGTCGAATCTGCGTGAGTAGCCGCAAATGGTATGGCCACATCAATGGGACATAGTGGCCGGAATCCCAAGCCCACCTGAAAAGGGTTGTGGCTAGTCGAGTTGTGGAGAGCCCAGTTGTAGCTGTGCTAAACATAGGGGAGGCTCTCGTCCCATGTGCGTGGATTCTTTGAGTTACACATGCGCAAAATGTGTACGATCATCCTGTTGACAACCTCTGTTTGACCATTAGTTTGAGGATGGAAGGCTATGGACTTAGTGAGTTTGGTGTCCAGCATCGACTAGAGACTCGAAAAAAATGTACTGAGGAACTTGTTGTACCGATCTGAGATGATAGACTGTGGGATCCCAAAGTGTACCCACACTCGTTCAAAGAAGAGTTTAGCAGTGGCTTTTGCTGTGATATTCTTCTTGCAGGCCGCGATAATGGCCATCTTTGAGAACTTGTCGATGACCACAAAAACACACTCATTTCCATGCTTAGTGTAAGGAAGGCCTGACATGTAATCCACGGAGATGGATTCCCAAGGTTGACTAGGGGTAGGCAGTAGGGTATAGAGGCCTTGCTTCTTGATGGTCGGTTTGGCAATGGAACAGGCAAGGCATGATCAGAAGTACTTCCCGACATCCTGTCGAAGATTCGACCAATAGAAATACTTCTGCAGTATTGGCACCGTTTTCTCAACCCCAAAATTCCCAACAGCCCGACTATAGTGTGCTTCCCAAATCATCTTGGCAGGCTTGCTTGAAAGAACACAAAGGTGACCCAGGTGGCATAACAGGGCATCCTAGAGGTGAAAATATGGAACATGATGACCATCCAAGAGTATCTGGTATGTGTGGCCGAATTCTGGGTCCCTTGTGTAGAGAAGTGGCCAATCAGAAGTCTCATGCCCATAAGAGTTGAGCACGGTGGTTAACGCCATGATCGGTGGTCGACTGAGGCAATCTGCAACATTATTGGTGCTGCCCTTCTTATAGTTGATATTCAAATGGAATTGTTTCAAGTATGTGGACCACTTATGATGGCAATCATTCTGCAATTCCCTTGGGTCTGTATGAACTGCAGGGGTTGGTGGTCTATGTGGATGACTATTTCCTTCCCCAAAATGTAACGCTTTCATTATCGGCAGGTGTGCACAATGGAATACATCTCTTTGTCATAAGTGGGATAATTCCGGACTGTTTCTGAAAGTGTCTCACTGTGATATGCCACTGGATGCCCATGTTGAGTAAGGACTACCCCAATAGCATAGTTAAAGGCATCTGTCTTGAACTCAAATGGTTGTTGGAAGTTTGGTAATGCGAGAACTGGTGCCGAGCAGAGGTGATCTTTCAACTCTATGAATGCCTTCTATTTAGATTCAGACCAAAAGAATTTTTATTTCGCTCCTCCCTTAGTGACTTGACTCAAGGGCCAAGTGATATGAGAAAATCCCAACACAAACCTACGATAGAAGTTGGCAAGACCTAGAAAGCTGCGAAGATCTGTTGGAGTGGTTAGAGATGGCTAATCCTAAATGACTTGGATCTTAGCTGGATCCACATGCACCCCCTATTCATCAATAATGTATACTAGATACTGAACCTGGGTCATGCCGAAAGTGCATTTCTCCAAATTGGTACATAACTTGTGTTGCCGCAATGTTTGGAGAACCTGTCGGATGTGGTGGAGGTGCTCTTCCCAACTTTGGTTGAAGATCAGGATGTCATCCAAGTATACCACTACAAATGAGTTGGTGAATGGCCACAAGATGTCATTCATTAGTCTCATGAAGGTTGTAGGAGCATTTGTCAATCCGAAAGGCATAACCAAGCATTCGAAAAGGCCCTCCTTGGCTTTGAAGGTAGTCTTCCACACATCGGAGGGTTCAATTGGTACTTGGTGATATCCTGACTTCAAATCGATCTTGCTGAAATATTTTTCCCCCTTCAGTTGGTCCAGGAGGTCATCAATCTGTGGGATCAGGTACCTATTACCGACACTGATCTTTTTCATCGCCCGATAGTCAATACAGAGTCTCCAAGTCCCATCCTTCTTTTGTACCAACATGATCAAGCTCCCACAGAGTGATGAACTCGGATGGATGTGACCTTTTTGCAACAGCTCCTAAATTTGCCTATTGATCTCATCGTTCTCTAGAACGGAGTGCCAATAGATTGGTACATTGGGTAGCAGCGCACCTGGGGTCAGATTAATGGAGTGATTGACCTGACAGTGTGTAGGAACCCCTATGGGGGAGGTGAAGATGTCCTCATACTCCTCCACGACCTTGTCCATTTGGAGTTGTCGTGCAGAGGGGCCTTGTTTGGAGGTCGTGGCCACCGTTTTCTTCTTTCCTTCAGGGCGTGTCATTAGGATAACAAATTTATTGGTTTTGAAAATGAGCTTACTGCATTGTTTTGCAGTAACCAAAGAGATGGCGGTAGGCGGTGCTAGCTCTGGTATCATGTACAACTTATTTACCAACAGCACAGGGCCTTGATTCATACACAACATGTCACTTCCACAAGTATGGTTGTCCTAATAATATATTACAAACTTCAATGGGAGCAATGTCACACAATACCTCATCTGTGAAGGGCTTGTTGTTGTATGGAAGGCGACACTGTTGGCTCATGCAAAGATCCCGTCCTTGGTGAAGCCACCTGATGGTGTACGGTTATGGATGTGTTGTGGCCGGTAAGCCCAACCACTTCACGACCTCTACCGAAATGAGATTCTTTTGGCTCCTGCTGTCGACAATGAACTATAGTGGGAGGCCCTTTACCCACATCTGGGAGTGGAAGAGATGCTCCTCCTCCTCTGGATGTTTGGGTCCCTCCTTTTAGATCCTCATGGTGGCAATGGTGGTGTTGGGCTCCACATCGATAATCTGCTTCCCTTTATCATTCCCCTTGTCAGGTTCTGACTTAGAGTCAAAACATGCATCTGATTCTGAAACCTTTAGCTCAGCCACCAGTGACTGCTTGGCCTGACACTCACTTGTGTTGTGAGTGGAGCTCTTATGGAACTCGCACCACTCTCCCGTGTCCTTTTTCAGCTTCATGGTGCTGTTCTTTGCTTGTAGCTTTGGCGAGTTGTCTTGTGTCGCCCTGCCTTGGCTTTGTCCTTTGTTTTGTGGTTTCGGGGCACCTTTCCCTTTCTTTGGATTCACAGATCCAAAGTCTCACTTCTTCTGTTTAAACTTTTTCTCAACCTTGACGGCATATCGGTATGCCTTGCTGAGCGAGGAGATGTTCATGAATTCTATTTCTTCCTGTATGTACTTGTGTAGGCAGTCATGGTATTTGAGTACCAAATGTTTCTCCGTATCCTTGATACCCAACTTTGTGCGAAAGGTATCGAAAATATTAGTAAACTCTGGCATGTCTTGGTCCCTTCCTTGCTACAACGTGGTCCACTTTATGTATTGATGCTCATAGCTTCTAACAGGGTAGTACTACTCCGTGATGGCATCTCAGAATGAATTCCAAGTAGGTGTGGTTGAAAATAGTGAGCCTGTACTTTCATCCTTTTGCTCACAGTAGGTTTCCCACCAGTCCTTGATGTGGGGGGCTGCTTTGAGGAGAGCGAAAGTAATCTTTTCCTGACTGGAAAAATCATGAACAGAAAAATAACCCTCTAGCAGATTTAACCATTTATCAATGGCATCAAAGTCTATCTGACCCTCGAATATGGGGATTTCAATATTAACTTGTACCTTAAACAGTGTGGCATGTCCAGAGTAGTTGTTGGAAGCCAACGCGTAGCCCCTGGGTAGCCGCTGAAGGGTTTGGGAAAAGTTGTCCATCATCGTGTTCCTTTGTCGCTAGAGGGCTTTTTCGAGAAAGATTTTGATAGGATCTCCTACCCCCTCTTCTTTCTTTTCATCTGCCATGGGAGGGCATCAGGATTTGCGAGGCTTGTCTTGCAAAGGTTCGACCAGTTCAAGCCCTAACTCCTTATATCCTGACCTCGTTGGGGACGTGCAATGAAAAACAGAGAAAAAAAGTAGACTGCTCTGATACCATTGATCCAGATTTAAACGGGAATGCAACAAATTACAGAGATAACCATAAACACAGAAATGCAGTGGAAATAATACTTCATTTCATTAATGTAAAATACTAAAAAATGCTTACAAACTGAAATGGAAATAAACCAACTAGGGTGATGGTAGATTATCTCTGAGAAGAGATGTGGTGGCTACATGCCTCTCAACTACCTTACAATGAGGCTCAAGGGCCTTTTTATTATTGAACAATAAGAGAAAACCCTAAAGAACCAAAACCCTAACCCGAGGAGATGTAACACCAAAAGTTTATGGGCCCTGTTGGGGTGAGTTGGACAACCAACTTCCTAGGGTCGCGACTTGGTCGTATTATCTCCGTTTGACGTGCATGATAGCCCATTAGAAATATCTCTCCAAGGATTATGATGGAAAAAATGATTTTACATAGAAAATCATTGGTGGTAGATTTCCAAAAAAACATCTTTTAACACCTCAAAATAGCTCTAGAAGTTTAGGACCTAAAAAACTGCTAAAAATAGTAAATTGTGCTACAATTAAGGAAACTGAAAAACTGAAAGAAGCAATGGTGGGGGTCCATGTGGAATTGCTGGGTGGCCACCAATATCCACCTAGATCAAAGATCATCATTAATTGTTTCAATTTCACATCTGCATGTCATGTGCATTCTCTCAAGAACATTTTGGATGATGCATTTCATTTAAAATCACAATTTGAATAGATTACTTGTCTCCAAATTTACAGGGAGTGCAACCAGGCTGTAGATCAACTTTCCAAGGAGGCAGCGAATCAACCTAGATGACAATGGTTTATCCAAGAATATAGGGAGGGAGAGATCTTCCAATATTATCACAAGCCCTTCAAAGACTAGATACAACAGAGGGCTGACAGGCCCTAATTTCACAGTTTTTATGATCCTAATATATATAAAAAATTGCAAAGAAAACATTTTGAATTTTTGTATAAATATTTACTGAACCTGAAGGCATACCCTGAATGGGTAATTATGTAAAGACCTATATATTTTTGATGGCTATGGCCATGCATACAACATATTCCACTGGAATTTACATCATGTAATTTTCCATTTATAATAGAAAATTACGATTTTTCCCAGGGGAAAAAAAAAGCAATGGCTTCTCAACCAATGTCTACTTTCTGCCCTTGTTGGATTGCTCAACTTTTATTTTAAAGCTACTTCTACTTGTGGATCTGCTCCCCCAATGGATGGGTTCTCCCCTTGTGAATACTTCCTTTTAATTTTTATGCAACCACATTCCCCCTATGAATTGCTCCTCCTTGAGATAATATTCTTTTATTTCCTTTTGTTTGATTAATTTCATCTACCCATCTCCCCCTGTCAAAAGCTATGGTCAAAAGTTATTGCATGTTCACTTTCTTTCTGCATTTTTTGTGAGTATTTATCCCCTTATGCCTTAGCTTTTAATCATGTCTTTACCTGAATATTTATTCAAATATAAATCCCTTCTTTTCCATACTATTTCCATTACCTATTTTAGGGTACTCATTCATATAATTTTTTTCTTCTTCAATTTTCATCTTGCCTTAAACTTTCATATACTTGAAGAAGCCTTCATCGACATATCATATCTAAGTGTTCAAACCCATGTTTCGATCTTCCTATTTCCTTCTCCATACCATGGTGATTTGAATCCTTGTATTAGTAGAGGAAACTCCTTCCTTTGATCGTATGGAAATGCATTTGATGTTAGTTCTACAACCATGAGCTATATGCTCAATAATGTGACATTTGTAGCATTTTGTATCGAACTTGAATAATGGGAAAAATGGTTCACATTGTCTACTATTATAACTTCTTATTTGATTTCCCATATATTTTCCTAGATTATGATAATAAACTCTATCTCTGAAATAATTATTCATGACATATGTCCTATAATCCCTTGCTTTATGTCCAAATCTTGTACATGAAAAGCATTGACCAGAAAATATATTTTGAACCTGCTGA
The DNA here is from genome assembly GCA_031772625.1 of Pinus tabuliformis. NCBI lineage: Eukaryota > Viridiplantae > Streptophyta > Pinopsida > Pinales > Pinaceae > Pinus > Pinus tabuliformis. The sequence continues at coordinate 1,029,618,968 of CM062807.1, read as the reverse complement.
GAGGGATTGTCTTGATGATGAATTTCTTTTGAATTTGTTCTTGATTTGAAAATATTCATTTCTTTGTTGATCCTTCTCTCTCATAACATTACTTCTTGTAGATCCCTTGAGAGGATTATAATGACTTCCTAATGTAGTATAACTTTCGAATTTATCCTTTTTTCTTTCCTTGCTATGGATGGCTTTATGAGCATCATGTTGATTCTTTATTTCTCCTTGAGTATTGCTTGTATTGCTGAAGTGGACATGCATACGCTGATCCTTTGCTCAAATGGTATCTTCAATTGTATTTATGTTGTATCTTATGAATCTATTGACATAGCTCTTGAGTTTTCCTCCATTTGGCGTCCTATGATCATCCTTATAAACAAGACCTGTCTTAATGAGGGGAGATATTTTCTTCTTGAGAATTATGTCTAGAATTTTAGTTGCTTTGGCCAACTTCAAATTATGGTTTTCTTTCTCTAATTGATTCTTTATAGAGACAAATTTGTCTTCTATTTTTCCATATTCCTGTAACTTTTCTTTAAGCTACTTTACCAAGGAATCCTAAATCCTTTTAGATTCTTCTAGTTTATTTTTTAGAATACCATGATCCCTATTTTCTAGGATTTCCTTCTTCTCTTTCATTTCGTAATTCATAAATTGACTATTAGCTTTTTATATATCATTTTTTAAAGAAATAATCTCAACTTCTGTATCCTTACACTGACCTTCTCCTTCTTTCAGCTGATGCTACCTCACTTCTTCCATCATTCTTATTCTTCTAGTTGGGCCTTTAGAGTAGTATTTTCTTGGTCCCATTTTTCATATGCCTTCAAAAGATTTCATTGCTTTTTATTTTCTTCTGAAATCTTCTTTATGAGTTCATCTTCACCTTCATAATTTTGGATCTATTCTTCAAATTCACTAACCCTTTTTCTTAAAACTTTTAATTCAAAGCATTTAAAATTTCCCCTTCAAAATATACCTCTTTGTATATGTCTTCTTTTGTGTAGTTAAACTCAATCAGATCAAGAACACCACCTTAATCATTAGGGACTGAATATGGATATCTAGAAGTATAGTGGCCTTTACCATAGTTAAAATAGTGTGGATTGAGTGATTCTTCTTTTTTACTAATTTTTGCATCCATGACAATGAAAAAATTGTCTTCTTTTTCATATTCAATTTTTCTTGATTGAGACTTCGAACTAATGAAAATATATTTTTTAAATTTTTCTTCTATATCGTATATGAGACTTAAAAGTTCACATTTATATTTTAATACTTTCTTTTGACCATTTTTTCTTTCTTGTAAGCTGAGAGATAGAATATTCTCAGGGGATCTTCTTTCATCCACATGTTCCACTTAATAAAGATTACTATCATAAGGTGTATACAAACAACTACAAAAAGGATGAAGTACCTTAGTAAGGCTTGAGCTCTTTAGTATCCTATTCACTTTCAACTTTTGAATATGGATTGTTCTTTTTATGATTAGAAACAAGGTGATTTCCTTCATCATCTGGTTCATTATCTTCAATATTCTTTGGTTCTTTGTGATCTTCCTTTCATATATATTGGAGCTTATCTATCATTTTTGGCATTTTGGCTAATGCATTGGCCTTAAATTCAACCTGCATTTATCGTATCTATGATGCTTTCCGAGGAGTTATATAAGGGTGGACAATAGTTTGGTGAACTTGTAACATTATCTTGGTCATCATATGGTCCACGGTGAAAATATAATTAAAGGATGGCAGTCTGGCATATCTTGGTCATTATATGGTCCAAGAAATCCACAAGAATATTATTTTGGGTGTGGACTATCCCATTGTCATTGAAATTTTGTGGATTTATCATATCTATGATTCTTGCCAAGGAGTTATAGAAGGGTGGATAGGCTCTTGGTGAACTTGTCACATTATCTTAGTCATCATACGATCCAGGGTGAAAATATAATTAAAGGATGGAAATATGGCATATCTTGGTCATTATATGGTCCCAACACTTCACAAGAATATTACTTTTGGTCAAAAATTAATATGTGGACTGTCCAATGGCCATCGACATTTTGTGGTTGAATATTTTTCTAAATTGATCTGGTCGAAAGGGGTAGTTTGGGAAAATAATCAAAGTTAACAATTAATTTTCCCATGGTAATACTAAGAAAAGAAACTATACATAAGAAAGGAATCAATCAACTTGGTGTGCATTTTATTTTATGGAGATTTATTATGGCACAAGTGGTTCACGCAATTGACTTGTCTTTGTTATGGAACAATCTACTGAAGTGATCAATGTGTGGGTTCTCTATGGTTTATTTATGCATAGGTTTATGGATTTGATTCTCATGTGCTTTTTATGCTGTAGGGGATGGGATCTAACATCACATGCACACTATTTATATTGATTGCTTAATTTTCAGTTATGTGCATTATATTTGATTTGTCAGCACAATACATTTTAATTGTTGAACGTTCCTTGAATGTGTTCACACCATAGATGTATGATTGAAAAATAAAAATTGAATCTCTTAGATCAGAAAGAGAACTAAACACCCAAAATATATTGATTTTGTTAATATTAAATCTTCACACTTGTAGTTTTGGTTTAAACTTGCTATGAATCTATTTTGGAGAGATGAATCATCAAAGGTTTATGGTAGAACATTGTGATGAGATTTATTGCAGGGATATACACACAAAGTTGTTGGGTGGATTTGACTCCTTCACTGAGACTGTGAAAAAAAGTATATTTTCATTGGAGTAGTCAGCCACAAACTATAGTCGTGCTCTTTTTTTTTCTTCTTCCTATGTAATCAGTCCAAAATTCTGAAAAAAATTAACTCCCAAAATTCTGGAAGCCCCGACCCCTCACCATAGTCAGGCCCAGAGGTTCCAAATAATGACCTTACATGGTCTCGACCTTTGACTGATCTGCAACAAGCCTGATGAATTTTTGAAAATGTATAATAGGTCGGTTATTTTGTCAAATATCTAACAAAAGTGGTTAAAGGAGGATTTGTAAAAGAGGTTGCATACATAGAACCAAGTTTATGGCTTGTTTTTACTTGAATGATATTGTCACTATCTATCTTAGAGGATCGATGGTCAAGTAACATAATTGTCTTTTATATATGATCTCATATGCTAAAGCATGTGTAGTTATAGAGACATTTATGTAGGTTGATATATGCTTTGGATGATTATCTACTGATGTAGTAGAAAGTTTATAGGCACTGGAAATTTTTTTATAGAGGTATGAAAATTCGATGTGGGTGCAGAATCAATGGATCTATTGCTTATTATTTTTGTGGTAATTTGTTGCAAACGTTGAGAGTGGTCTTTATTTACCACAATGAATAGAAATCAACATTTTTGACACCTTGTGCTTATGAATGATCATGATAATGTTATTTCTTGTCTTGCAAAGAAGTTGTTATGTAGGGATCAAATCTATGGTAATTATTTATTGAATGTAGGAAATATGTTTATTGTGTAGCTAATTGTTGTGGTGGTATATGGTTATGCTTGAAGATTTGATAGATTCCAAATACACACACACACACACACACATATCAGTCTGAAGTTCAGAGGATTGATTTTGTTTTTTTGAGCATAGTGGTTATATGGGTAGTTTGAAACATTTTGAAATATGGCCTTACCATATCAGTGCTTGTTGAGAGGTTCCAGTGTGAAAATTTTGAAACATATATCGCAAGAAGTCATAGGGAGCAGTTGCTTCCTTCCAGTACTAGCTAGAGAATTTAGTGGAGGTTGTAGCCTCCAACAAGTATGATATTGTGCACTGGAAAAATCCTGCACTAGTGAAAGACACACAAAATTTTCTTTAATAATAATTGAAGATGAAATAGAAAACAACAACAATAATGGTTTTTCCTGTTTTGGTTTTCCACCTAAAATTCAAGTGTCTCATGTGATGACATGCTTATTATTTTATTGATGTGTTCTATATGCTCTTATCTTACTCCGTTATTCATTAACATTACAAAATAAAAGTTGAAAATATTGATTCACCCCCCCCCCCACCAAAGTATTTCTAACAATCATCTCTTTTTGTAGTCTCACAATGAATTACCTTATCATACTCTTATTTTGATAGAGAAATAAATAATATATTCATGGATTTTGTATTATACTTTTTATTTTTTCTCCATTCTCTACAAATTGTCATACATTAAAGCCTTGAGCCATTAGATAGCATTCCATTCTTTCCTTCGAAATTGCATACTTTGATCTATGAATAATGGAGCTCCACTTGATGTATAACTAACCTGGTTATATATGATTCCTTGTGATATGATTTCTAGGGTCGGTTGTACCACATCTGATCTCTCTTTTACATCCATGGTTAGGAAGAAAAATTATTATTTAGAATTTATTGGTACTTATACTACATATGATACATTTCTTGTATAATCACAACCCTTAATATGATTTGTCTTCTTTTAAGATGGCTTCTTTTTATTCTTCCTTCCAATGGCCATAATTCCTTGGATATACCTTCCAAAGTTTACATTGAACCTAAAGGGACTTGCTTAGATACCAATTGCTGGAATTATTATTACACTAAAGGGGGGGTGAATCAATATAATGGCCAATTTAACCAAATTCAACAATTTTACAATTCATCCTAACTAAAAACATAATAGTGCATCAATAAGAACAATCATCACATAAACACATAAGAATGTCGAATATATGTGGAAGCTGGTGCTGGAGAAACCCACAATTATTCTTATCTTTTTCTTCAATATTTGATTACAATAGTAACCCGACACCAATTAGAAGGAGACACCAATCTTGCTTAACCAATTTGTAGCCACCAACCTGTTAGAGGCACAAACTCCAAAGACATGCAAGCACCAACTTGTTATAGGTTTCAAGTTGATGTACGCACCAACCTGATGTAGGATCCAACCTGATGAAGACACCCACCTATGAAATTAATTCACAAGAACCAACTTGTTGTGATCACACTGGACCTCCTTTTCATAACATTTTCACACTAGATCCACAAGCTTCAATTTAGTATTCAAATCATAGTTTCTTTTCTTACTCAGCAACATCAAATTCAAACTCAAAAATTTATTAGCTAAACTTCATTACTCATACTTCAACAGAACAATATACTTCATTGATAGCTATAAAATGGTTCCCAACACATATTATTCATCATCTTCACTCTTCATTTCAATATGTTAGTTACAGATACATAACACTTAGCCCTGTCACACAAATCTTTCTTTGCAATCCAATGAACTTACCAAATATAAATCATCTCTATGGTTTCTTCACAATGAATTCCAAGGTGCACTATACACAAACCATTATTAAACACGCTTTGTCAATTCACCTTCCTTCACTTCAATTCCCAGCTCTATGATTCTCTATCTTGTTTATTCAACCTTTGAATCCAAAAAAATTAAGATAAATATAAACATAACACACTCTAAACCCTGTGCTAATATTATATCGATCACTTCACTCCTTATTTAATATGTTAGCGTGCTACTCCATGAGACCGCACAAATAACAAATTTTCCACAATTCACAGATGATCAAAATTAGTTCAACAAATTTCAAATCTCCTTGGCTTATTTATACTTTATCGAATCAACCAACCATGGCAGGGCCGGTGATCATCTAACCAACTTGTATTATTTTTATTTTTCCTCGTTAGTTATCTAGTTTGGATTACTTGGAAATAACTTGATTCAATGGATCTTTTGGGCTTTAACGATTAACTGTCATGACCATAAGATATGAATATAGTCTAGAAAATATTGATTCAGGGGCTTTTCAAATTACGATACACCTAGATTATTTTTAACTCAGATTGCAAGCCTTAGCACAAAAGATCATTATTTTCCCCATAGGATGAAGAGCCAAGACCACATGCTAAAATATATTGATATTGTATCTTGGATACGGTTCCATCAAGAAAGTTCAATACTCTCAGATTGTCGAATAAACCATAAATGTTTTTAAAAATAATTGTGACCAATATTAGAACCTTGATGTTTGACCTTTGACCTTAATCTGGTATTTAGGCATTTTTTAATTTTTCTTTTTTGGTGAATGAATGCATCCATTAATTCTCGGATTCATGGATAACTAGATGACTTTTCCTTTGGAATCCTAACCATTACAGAACCCTTACAAAATGAACCCATGGCACGAATCATGAGGATATGCCACGTCATTTGCCACATCATCTATTGATGTAATCCTGCCACATGGCATTCGCTAAGTGGTGCCATGTGTCTTCCCAAAATATCCCACTTAGCCACCCAAATGGGATAAATCCAATTTACACATCACTTTGTCAGTAGGCCACATCATCTTCTTGCCATGTCATTGTCACATGTACCATACCACCACATGTGACCTTTCCGCTTAAGTTATTTGTCTATAACTCTAAAATTAGGTGGTTGTCGATTGATTTTTCCCTAACTCAATCAATGTTTGAGGTTCATCCTAGGCCCCCGGGGCCCCCCTACTTGTATGATGGTTAATGGATAGGGGGGATTTCGATTTTTGTCACTTGTGAAACTAAATGCCTTGCATCTTTGTAAGTGTACCAATGACATCCCGCCATTATCTAAAAACATAATGGTTGATATCCATCTTGGCCCCCCCACTTTCTTGACATTTGATGAGGGGGGATGGGTCTAGAATTTTGTCATTTTGTGCATTCTAGAACCTAGAAAAAATGTCACTCTCACAAACTTTAAGGCAACTCTGTATCCTTTAGTATTAATACCTATTGCCATAAATCGTTGGAAAGGTCTCTGTGGGGAATATCCAAGCCTGTAGAACCCTTATTGGAGGTCAGAATCTAAACCAGTACTACCCTCAAAGATAGGACATTAACGCACATCTTCATACTTACCAAACTCCACCTGAACTTGACATAACACTGCAACTTCCAACATGCTAAACATGCTCACTTCAACAAGTTCCCTCATAACTTGACATTGTTTCTAGGATGCTTAACAATATCCTTGGGTTTGGTATCAACGACCTTGACATCAATAAAAAAAATTCCTCAACAAATCGAAGGTTAATACCACACCATTAACAGTTCAATTGCACAACAAGAATAAGCTATTGTTAACCCTAAATTCAAAAAGGCATGAGCCTTAGGTATGAATTATAATGTGCCAGTTTTGTCACTATTACAAATTCAAGAGAAATAAATAAATCTAAATAAAAAATTATAGAACCGCCTCCAACTCTCAGAAGATTCACCTCATCCATTTGCACATTGAATTAAGAATCCAAATTAATGTTCAGTACAGTGAAATTTCTATCCACACTACCATATTTTTATTGTGTTCTTTAAAATTTATTATTTCAACTTTGTACTTTTCCCATTTTCGTACCATTAAATATGTATTGTACAATCAACCCCTCTAATGTTTTTCGCCATTGTTCAATTATTGTTCCATACAAATCCACATCATTCTAGTTTTGCATTTAATTATGCAAGGAGCTATTTCTCCACAATCTCATGCCCAATTGAGATCACCAGACAATAAAAGGAAAGACCAATAGAGATATAATAGTGTCCCAACCCAAATGATCAAACATGCATCAGGTAGTCAGTTCTATATACTACAAGGAAATATGTGTGCACCTGGCCTCCTCGTAGGTTGGGGAAGGATTTTTGGTTTGATGCAGATTGTCACGCTCCACTCAAGTGATCTACCTTGTCCACACCTGATCAGTCCCTCCACACAACCACAAACAAACAGAGACAACAAGTGACCTTCCTTAGAAGATCATTAGATCAAAATATCATAGAAACAACTACAAAGCACGTTGAATACAAATAGATATATGGAAGGATCATATATTTCTATTAATCATATAAGTGAAAGTACATCAATATACCTTCAACAAATAAGATCCTCTCCTCCATCTTGTAGTATGGTCTCCTCTCCAAATACATCATAGATCTCGTTCTATAGTTTGGATACTCCCTCTTTCCTCTTCATGAGATTATAAGGGCTCATTCTATCCTCCATGAGAATGTTTCTAGACACCATGGGGCTTGAGAAGTTAGAACACTTTTGCAATAATGGACCCCTAGCCAACTCATACACAAGTGGGTCAAGTTGATCTCCTTGGGAATGGAAAACTCTAGAAGTCTTTTTCACAATTATGAGTTTTTTCTCAATTATCTCAATTATGAAATTAATATTATCTCATAATTATAATATTTTGGCAAATTAATTATGAGAAATAACTCAATCACGTAATTCACCCTTTTATCATGGGATTAATCTCACATAAGTAAAAGAAAAGATGAAAAGGGATGTATTTTAGCCAAAAAATTGAGGTAAGTTGATATTGGGTTTCTCTCATTATAATGGAGTGGCAAATAGGGTTATAACATGATCTGTCTTCCTATCATGCATGTCTAACACAATTATGTTTGTACAACCCCTTATGTGTGCACATACATCAATAGTGTCATCTATGCACTTCTTCCATTGGTAATAGATGGTGCCACATTCCATGTTATCTTTGTTTTCAAAACTATAAATTGTACCACAAATTTTCCATATGCCATAAATCTTATCACAATACACTAACTACATCTATACCTTGTCATCTTTGCATCTGCTCTGCCATTTTGCACACATTCGTATATTGCCACATTTTTTCTTTCTCAGTCACTACTCTGCTTTTTCATGATTTTTTTTAAACTCCTTGTGAGATTTAGTAAATTCATGTCCTAGGGATATACTTTTAATCAAGTATTTTAAAAATTTATATCCTTAAAAAAAATAAAGAGTTCAAAGTTGTAAAAGAGAAAATTTTAAATTTAAGTTAATTAAAAAGCCCCTTCAAATCCAAACTAAGTAATAAAATGGAAAATTATAATGAAAGAAAAATGATATTATTATCATATTTATAAAAAATACTTTTATAAAATTAAAAAAGAAGAAGAAGTGAATTGTGAACTATGAGTTCCATATATAAGTAAACATTTTGGACTAAATGTCCTTTTTGTGAATAGGAATTTAAGTTTCCTTCAACTCTTAAAAATTACAAATGTCATTGTCCAATATGTGAGAGATTATTTATCATGTGAGAGATTATTTATCATATAAGAGTATCAAGGTAATACATTGATATAAACAAAAAATTAGAGAACGAACTCATAGAATTTCAACAAGACAAGAAGGCATTATAAAAGAAATAAAAATTTCTTGAAGATAGGTTTTACAAAGATTCGATAGAAAAGGATAGGGAACATTTTCGCCTACAGGATCATAGTAAAAAAATATTTGTGTAGGTCAAGAAAGCAAAAGATACGAAATAGTATAATATAAAACTAGAGCAAGGATAGGAATATCTTTAGAAAGAATTCAAAAAGAGTCTAACATAGAAAGAAGAAGAAAATTTGCACATAAAAAACCTTAATCAAAGGTTATTAGAACAAATCATAAGTTTAAAAGACGATAATAAAATTAAAAATTCATAGAGTAAAGAACTTTCACGTTTAAAAAGTCATAATAAAAACCTACTTAAGTAAATTAAGAAGCTTAAGAGTGATAAGTAGTTGTTGGAAAACAAAATAAAACAACTTAACTAGATAGAAGCATTGAAGTATTGATGTAAAAATGTCTAAGTTGAGGAGAAGTGAACAAATACAAATCCTATTAATCTTAGACTTATAAAGATATGAATCCTATTGAATTCAAAACATACTTAGATTCTGCAATATAGATGACAAAAATTGCAAGTGAATATTTCATAATCAACTTAGCAACATCAATATTTGAAGTAAATAAAGAAATTAGCATCATCATGATAAGGGAAAATTGGGTCACAAGAAAGCCTTATCATCATCCAAATCATAAGACTAGGCATCTCAACTATTCCATGTATCAATCTCACCGAGGAAAAAAAGAACTACCTTACGTTTCATAAAACATTGATGCCAAGATAATTAATTATTATGAAAAAAAATCATCTAGGGTATCAAGTGCTAGGGTCCATAGAAGATCAAATTGGGATGGTTTGATCATTTTTCAGTTTGAAAATTTTACTCAATGTGCAAAATTGATATCATCTTGTATCATCGAAGATGACAACTCCAAGAATTGGAAAAGATGAGAATATTACAAGACAAATAAAACAAATATTAAGTATTTTCATCAATATGTTTTAAGGAAAAAAATATTTCTAAAGAGGAAGGTAATGTTATCAACATAAATATAAAAAATAATATAATTAAACAATAATTAAAAAATAATAAGTAGTATAATGAAAGGACATGTCTCAAAGAACATGACTATTCATGAAAGGACATCTCATCTAGGTATATATATGGGGCCCTCATCGTATCTTGTCATATCGTTCTTTCATGCATTATATATGTTATAATTTATTCCAATGAACACCAAACTAAAATTATAAATAAATGCTTGGAAACTTACCTTTGTTGTTTTGTGACTTACAAGCACAACAAGTGGTCCTTAAGGTTGCATTTAACCATATGATGGTAAAATTCTACCTACCACACGTCCACCAAAATGACTCCCTTCCAAGCATTATATGGTTATAAACCACCAAAATGGAAGGACTTTGCACTAATTGACACTAAAATCCAAGTAGTGAAGAATCATCTTGGCTAAGAGAAAAAAGTAATCAAAATATTAAAAGAAACGTTATCTAGAACTCATAATAGAATGAAACACAAGAATACCAACACAAATTAGAAAGGAAACCCGAAGAAGGAAATAAGGTGTTTGTAAGGACCCAACCTTACAAATAGTTATCCCTTAAACAACAAGGAAAAAAACAAATTGCCTCCAAAATTCTATGGGCCTTTTCAATAATCGACAAAAAAATTGACAAAGTAGCCTATGAGTTGAAGTTATTGGACAATTATCATATCCATAATGTCTTCTTAGTGTCTTGCCCCAAGAATGTCTTGGAACATGCCCAACATATTGAAATGGATTTTCTCGACTTCGATGATGAAGGTAGAATAATTTTAGAACCATAAGGAATTCTTGCAACTAAGGAAAAAGTGCTACATTCCAGAACCATAAAAAAATACCTTATCAAATGGATAAGCCTTCCAGAAGAAGATGCATCATGAGAAACATAGAATTTTGACATGCACCACACAAAGGACATGCACAACTTCCAGCGGAGCAGTCCACTCGGATGTGGCAGTCACAACAACGAGGTAAAATAGCATGAACAACACTCACGGATCAGTCCGAGACGAATGTGATAATTGATATAGCAAGGTTCATGAGAAAGTCCTGTCTGATGTCCGACATAGCAGTCGACACAGATGATGACAACATTAATAACATATGCAAGACTTTAACAACAAGATTCATATAATTTCATATAAATCAGTTCATACACAAGTACGTAAGTTAAACAACACATATCATTAAGGAAATCGGAACAGTGCAACTACAATAAAAACATCTGCATGAAAATGTGTTGGCTCTTATTATTAAATAAGTGTAAATCACAATCATACAATACACCATGTAAACCTGCTAGCCCCATCAGTGGTGTTATCACTCAGATTTTCCCTGAAGTTGTTGGGAAGAGGAAAGGGGTCCGAGGTAACCACAAACAAACTTTTAAGTACATAATCTAGCCAATCTATACTCAAAGAGGGCTCTCTCTTTATGATTTAGCTTTGTTTTGAAAGATATTAGGCTAGTTGTGAAGTTTAGGAGTTTTGTTTGAATTTGGGTGGTGAGATTCAATAGTAGAGGGGTAAAACTGAGTAGCTTAGGCCATTGGGCTAATGGAGTCAAAGAAGATGGCTTAACTGGATTTGGTTTCTTAACAAAAGATGGTTTCACAGGGCAAGGTGGTCAAACAGGGAACAAATAAAAACTTGGAATAGATGGGATGGGCTCCAAATGGGTGAAGGGCAGTTAAGAATCCTTCAACCTACTTGAAAAAAAGGGAACTTGAATGATTACTAATAAAGAGCAGTTGAGTATTCTTTATTAAATAGTCAAAGTGAACAAACTAGAAAATAGAAGCAATTAATATTTCACTGTTTATTCTAATTCAGAAGAAAACATAGAGAATAATAATGATTGAAAACAAAGTGCAATCAAGCATATTCCGAATTACTCTTTTTTGTTTATCATTTAGATATGAAACATAGATGATATAATAAACAAGGAAAACTTTAAAACATAAGGTATAGAGGACTTATTGATTTGGTGTTTGATTCAAGAAATATATGGAAAGTCCTTTGCATCAATTCTTTATCCAGCAAGCCATACAAAAGTTGGTCCAACAGTACTTTATTCCAAAATAATCAATATTACAGCAATGTCTAAGAATCCACCCTCAATACTCCAATTGAGGGAGTATTTATACAAAAAAATTTACAAAAATTATCTCATAACAGAGTGAGATATATTCTAGGATGGCTATGAATAAGTTACAAGAAAATAGAGACAACTGGTCTCGAAGATAGGAGAAAAGGTAAACTGATGATGTGATGTTCCTACGCTGAGTGTGCTGGAGGCAAGCCCTATGATTTGGCTTGTTGTTGTCTTCTTTAGTAACTCTGTGTTGGCTGCCTTGTTTTGACTGATACTCTTTACCTGTTCTGATACACTTCGACCTGTTTGATCTCTGTTCATCTTTGTTCATCTTTGTTACCATTATTTACTATACTAAATAACCAAAATTTACATTTCACCAAGGATAATTTTACAAAATTTCTAAGATGTCTTCCCACCATTTTGGTTTTGGCACTCTATTTTTCTGAAGTTTCCTCAAGGTCTCATCAATTTCTATATACCTAAAAAAGGTAGGCTAAGTTGGGAACAAGTGATTTATCTCGTGCTCAACATAGAACAAGTTTTCTAGACGGTCATAGAGCACTCTGCCTGTAGGCAATGCTTTTATTCCTAATACACTTGTTGATGAACCTGCTTGGTTTCCTGCATACTTATTCAATTTCTCCACATAGTCTTTATGAGTCATTAGTTTATCATGAATAACTAGAGGACTTGGCAAACCTTTACTCTGCAAAACATTAAATCTCTTCATGAAGGCATTGATTTCTTCTTGCATGTCATGGCACCTTCTCTCTAAGTTCTGCATCAGAGTTCTTTTAGTAAAGACTCTTTTGATTTCCAAAATTATACCTGTTCTATCTTGAATGCCCAACTCTTCAAGCTGGTACTTATTCCTGGTATTCAAAAACTGTATGAGATTATTGGCTTCCTTAGGCATATTTCCTAATTCTGCCCTTGTCTTCTGAATTTCTTCCTGAGCTAGTTTCACTAAATCAATTTTCTCAAAAATTATTTGAATTGATGGCCAAGCATCATTTATTGATTGAGTGATGTTGTTCCAAAGAATTTTCCTGATTTCTGTTAGAGGCTTGTCAAATGTAAGGTCTTTCCCCAATGATTTCACTTTGTTTTCTAACACTTTAATCTCTCTTGTATTTTCTGCAACATTTATCTTTGAGAGATCATAGCTTCATTCCATTTTGGCATATTGCTCCTTTACCTTATTTAGTTTTGAAACTTGTAGTTTCAGGTCCTCCATTGATTTGATTAACTCCTCTGTGCTCAAATTAGTAGTGCTGCCTTGTGCTACTCCTGTTGTTCCTATTGTTGCTGTACCTATAACTGCCTCTGCTCTGACTACTGGAATATTTGGTGCCAATGCTGCTCCAAGAGTTGATGGGACTGCTGTTGATACTACTGGTATCACATTGGGAGGTTGGGAGGTCGACTCTCCCTGCTTGTCCTTCAATGCTTTTTCAAGGGTCTGTTCAGTATCATTTGGTCATTCATTGAGATTTAAGAGTAAATCCATCAGCTCTTCTTCAGATTTTTGCTTTATAACCTCATCAGTCTGTGGATGCCTTGAAGGTGGCAGTTTTAGTTGCTTCCTTAGGGCAGCAATATCTTCATCTTTCTTTTTGATCAAGGCTTCTGAAGCATCTTTGGGATCATGGCCCAATCCAATAATTATTTCTTCTAGAGACTTTATTTAGTTATCTTTGGCCTGAGAGGTGGCCTTCTCCAAGTGTAGTTGAGTAGTAGTGTTTTCCAAAGAATTCTGCAATCTTTGGGCCATCATTGCCTTACCAGTCAAGGTTGAGTAAATCATTTCTCCAGTTTGTTTATGTAACTCAATCTGATCCAAAAGATGAATATCCTTTGCCATGACTTCAAAATTTGTTCTGAGATAATCTGCTACTGATTTAGGTTGCTGCACCTTTGGCTTAAAATAGCTCATTATCATCTTGCCTTCTTTGATGTCATAGGCTAACATCAACCTCTGTTGATTTGTAGGAGCCATCTTCAAATATTGGTTATAAACGTGCATCCTCAATGGATCATTCCTAGCTTTTATTTCTGTGAATGTTTTCTTAATATCTAAGGCATCAGTCCCTAGTGGCTTGAAAGAATATATCTCTGCACTTTGTTGCCTTTCTAGCTCCTACCTCTAAGAGCTAGTGGATGTTCCTCCTACTGGGAAAGTTTGTTGGCTTTCCACTCTTTCTTCCCTTTGACTATCTGTAATTTCTTCTACAAATTCCTCCTCTGAAAGGGGATTTAGTCTTTGTCTCTTTGTTCCAAGCTGTCCTGATGGTTCACTGGCAGGGGTAGTTGTTTCCCTGTCTCTCTTTTTGTTTCTTTCCTCATTTAGAGGAGTTTACAGAACTGGAGGCTCTCCCATATTGATCTGAGTGGGAGGAGTCTGTATTTGAGCTTGTTCTTTCGAACTTTTAGGCTACTTGGACATTGTAGGTTGTTCAGTGTGTTGAAAGCTGGTCTCTAATTCCTTTCCCTTTAATCTTCCTGTGGCTGGTATACTTGTTTCCTATGAAGGTTGTTGAGAGGTTCTAGCACTGGAGGCACCAACTCCTGATATTTGAGATAACTCAAATGGTACCTGCCCAAAAGAATCCAAGTCAAGTGTTTTCTCAAGATTTCTCATAACTTTCTCAAAATTGACCTATTCAATATCATGCTCTACTAGGGTTCCTTCCCACCATTCATCCATATTTGCATATTGTTCAATTTCTGGAATCCTATGGTGAATATATGGGGACAACCTGTTCATCATTCTTCTATTACATATAAAGTTGTTAGGATCATATGGTATCCTCCCAGAACTCTTTTGTAACTTAAGATGCTCTTGTAAAAAAATTTCTGCTTCTTTCCATGCTTCCCTAGTGTTGCAGATAAAAGGGCCTAGCTGGTTCTTGATTCTAAGCTGAGCTTTCTTCTTGGAATTACAAAAATGGACTAGGTCTGCATTTATCATTTGCCTGAAATATTCCAATGCAAAAAGTCTCATGGGAACATACTTTGGTAGCTTAAAAGGGCAGAGTTCACACCCATAAATCCTGATTTCTATATGGTTCTTATATAGGTACCAGTCACCTATCCTGTACTAATTGGAGAGCTAGAGGATTTTCTTCATATCACCATTAATCCTAGGAGGGGAAAATCCTCTCAATAAAGTGGTTGCTGGATGGAAAAATAGGTCAATGAAATCATTGTAGGTGTAAGGGGACTCAATGGAATTATGGAAGATGGGACTCCAAAAGATGACATACCTTGGATTGCCTCTGGTGTCAAGTTTCTTGACATGGAAAGGGAAGTTGTCTGACTGATAATACAACATAAGATGATAGATGAAAGTAGTGTATTTGACGACTCCTTCATTGCCCAATCTTAGGAATTGGTCATGAATTTTATTGGCAATGTAGGAGGCATAATCATATTTAACAACAGGGGGTTGTCAAGGAGTAAAAATTGACAACAACACTAAGGTTACATCATCAACAAACTCTCCAGAGTTGAATCCCATGATTAAGGCTATCATATCAACAATGAGTTTTCTTGTATATGTAAAGAAAGTCTATAGATAAGGAGGTGGGCCTTTAGGCTAATGTTTAGGGTCCATGAACATCTGACAGATGCGAGTCAGTTCTGATTGAGACAATTGGGAAGATTTCTCAAGTAAGTATCCCATAGAAATGGGAGTGAGAGCTTGACTGGAGTGGAATTGCAGCATTTCATTGATGGACTGAGAAGTTATGGGAAAAAGGACTGTTTGACTTGGGGACATGATTTCTCTTTGGCTAGGATCATAATTGGCACAGCATTGATGAATTATATATGGGAAAACATGGACTAAAGGGAGGAAGTACATGGGAAGGTTGGATTCCCATAGTCCTAAGATGTCAGAGCCATTCAAATAACTATCTTTGGCCTAGCAAAAGATCTTAAGGTGGTTTTCATCACCGGATAAGTCTTTTATCTGAAAATCTTTATTGGCCAGAGGCAGATAATCTAAATCTTTGTAAGGAGCATTCATGGGTGTGACATTCAGAGCTATAGGGGTTTCCATCTCTAGTTCTTGTGGATTCAAAAATGGAATTTGGGTTTTCTATGAAAAATAGTCAAAACAGCAGGTTTGGGAACATATATAGTGAAATAAAGACTGAATTTATAGTGAAATTGGTCCTTTTCTATGGAATATTCAGTGTAAAACCAAAACTTGCATGGTTTCGGTGGAAATTGGATAAATACCTATATTGGGGAAGTGAACAGTGCAATGGCAGGTTGGATAACATGTTCCGAACTACGTCACTGCAAATTTTCTAACCAGGTGGTGGTTGGAAAGCTTTAATGGTTGACTTGGACATTGCTTTTCATGGGAACACAGTTTGTCATATGAAACAATGAAAATGACATTTCGTCAGTTTTATTCACAAAATCAAGGTTGGTGGGGGTTTATTGTTATTCTGGGGATGACGTAGGCAAGACATGACACTTTGTCGTATGTGGAGGGCGATAAGCGATATGTGATCGCACTGCTTTTGGGATCGAGTGGTATTTGGCCAGGAGACAGCGATCCCACAAGATTTGCGACGTGTGGCAGGGGTACGGTGTGAAAACCGCTTGGTGATTGTGCGTTAATGCTTGGTCACCAAGGGGGTGCGATATCAATAAAGGTCGTTGGATGATGGAGACGGGATCGAACGGTGGACGGGCGAGTGATACGGTGGAGTTTTAACTGTGGTGGGCTCGATTTAATTAACAAGTTAATTAATCATATCGGGGTGATTGTGAATGGGCGGGGAGGTTCTTAATTAACCTTGGGGGTTAATTAATTCCTTGTTAATGCAGCGGGAGATCAGGGTTATT
This sequence comes from Pinus tabuliformis, assembly GCA_031772625.1. Lineage (NCBI taxonomy): Eukaryota > Viridiplantae > Streptophyta > Pinopsida > Pinales > Pinaceae > Pinus > Pinus tabuliformis. The sequence goes on along the minus strand of CM062807.1, from coordinate 1,029,601,759 downwards.
AACTAGTTACGGGTTAACTAGTTAATCCTAGTTTAAAACATACTTATGGTTATAATTAACCAATGGGGGCAGGATATTAATATTTCGGGATTTTTTATATATGTGTAGTAATACGAGAAAGGGTGAACTTTCGTCCGAGAGTTATATAATATGGGTTAGAAATTAATATGAAAATGTAATAAAAGCGCCAAGTAAAACATTAGAGTGTCTATTTAACTTAGGCTTAAGTGAAAAGGGGATTTTATGTAATATTGTGTATTTTTCCTAAGTAAAATAGGATTTTACTTAGGAAAAGACTTATGAAAGTGAATGAATGATGATTTTAAGTACTTTAGGCTTTTTTAAATTATTGGGCCGAGGGTCCAGTCCCTCCAGAAGTCAGAGAAATGCTCTGAGCCCCTTTAATTTTCAAAGACCTTAGTACTTTGGGGGAATTAGTGAAATCTTTAGGGAAAAATGAGAAGGGAAGTTAATTATTTGACCTTGTCTTTCTTGAACTGCATCAAGTGTAATGTCTGCCTTGCACATGTGATAAAAGTGAAAATTAACACATTTAGAGACATTATCCATCACAAGTAATTCTGCAACATCATCTACCTACCCTACCTACTTTAGCCTGACATTTTTTCTTCTTTATTAGGGTGCACTTGGACTGGCAAACCCTTAACACACTTTCTTTTCTTTTACATATAGATATCTATCTAAGTCTAGCCTTATTACATCCAAGGGCTCAGATTAAACTGTTGAGCTCCTTTTATTCACTCTACCTATCTACTTATCTGTCAAGATTAAACAGTTTGGTCAGATTTTATTCTCTATCTCTAATACATGAAATTGAAAAATATGAACTAGTCAAGTTTAAACTGTTTGACTGTTCATCAATTGTGGCATAAATTACAAGTTGCACACAATTTGTTTATTACATAAGAGTAAAAAGTAGTGGCATTTAGACTTGCACACTTTCCTTGGTCTTTCTTTTGGTGGGGTTCATTTTCTTTCACTTTTTTGACCATTTTATTTTTTTCACCCTTTGATTTTTCTTTTAGGGTATACCCTCTTTACATTTTTTAAATTTTTTGATTTTTTGACAATATGAAAAACCTTTATAACAAGTAAAGGTATGAACATATTCATAGCTCATTATGTTAATCATGAAATATGACACCTATTGGTATAGGAGTATAACAAGTGGAACGTTACAACCACATCTACCTACTCCTCCAAAGAGATGTACTAGCTCCATGCAGTGGAGAGTCCAAGGTGGGTTACAATAATGTCCAAGTCTTATTCAAGATAGTCTTAGTAGAATCTTGGCTGACCAAAAGCCTATACAATGAGTTATGAGGGACTATTTATAGCAAAGGGTGGGGTAACCCTTGACATCCCCCTTTGTGATAGTTCAACTACCCTCATGACTCTTCACCTACTCTATGACTGTTACATCCAACCATTGACACTTCACTTACACTTGACATGACTCAACATTATAATGCACATGTACTCATGCGAGACAACATGGCTTGAGAAATCCTTACAAGACATCACTGACACTCGGTCTGCTGAGATGAGACCAAATATTTGACATTCTTGTGATGGTGAAGGTGGTGAGATGATGCCAAGCTTGGTCCTCCATGATGGTGTGCATGCACCTCATGGTGACATCTTGTTGAGGCAAAATCTTGCCTCCGTTGCAACTGGTGCATTGATTCGACCCCTCCATCCAACTCGTCTGCTGACATGCGCATGGTCTTCTTGGGTATCGTTGAACCAACAACACACTGATGCATAGTGTCTGTGCTGATCTTCAAGTGTTAGCTGGTGGTCATGCACATCAACTTGTCGAAGTACATGTTCAGGCCTAGTTGAACTTGCTTCTTGCCTTTGCCTTGGTGAGTGTGTTAAATGGGTTAGATTACATGCATGCACTCAACGACATGCATGTTGTTGGATTCCTTGCATGCAACCAACACATTGCTCACCATGTTTTCTCTATGTCAACTGATGTATTAGATCCTTAACTCGTATTGGCACAGTTTCATCCGCAAGTGCATGTTGCACCCACTGTTGTTCCTATTCCTGCTGCAACTCATTGGATTGTCTGTGCAGCTTCATGTTCTTCCTGAGTTGCTGCTTCAACACATGAAACTCCTTCTTTGTCCCATGTTTTTCCTTCACACGATATTCATGTCATGTCATCACTTCATAGCCTGAGTCTCCAAAGTTGCTTTCATTATCAGTGGATCTCCTTGATCTTGCAACTTTGTTCTGCCTTTATGTTATCAACAACCTTCCTCTTGCATTCACTACATTCACTGCATTCGATATGCTTCCTTCAGTTGTTGTTCATGATGCTGCTCATTGTGGTGCTACTGGTTAATGTCCTTGTCCATGAACAACTTGATGTCTTCATGAGTAGGTAAGCCCATGGACACTTGATCGACTAGAACCCCAAGCGTGCTCTAAACAGTGTCTTCATATTTTCTCTCTTGGAAACCATTGTACCTATACTGTTGAGAGGTAGATGAACACTTGTGATACCAGGAGACATGGAAACACTTGTAGAAAGTAATCAGTCAATAAAAAACCAAATTGAACATGAGAATTGACTTGCAACATACCTGGGTGAATGATCATGAAGGTTGCACAATTTCGTCCGGGAGACCGATTGTCAAGACTGCACAAGGCATAGTCTAGGCTGTTGGGAGACTTACTAACTACTGGAACTATGCAATGCACAGTCTAGTTGGGAAGTTGGTTGTTGGGATTGTGCAATGAACAATCCCAGTTGGGAAGGACTGCTGGGCCAGGGGAAGATTTGAGTGAATTTTGGGGCCAATCAGTCACTAACCTTCAGAAATGTGCAACTCAGTCAAGGAGGCCAGTTCTAGGCTAAAATGCGCAAATATAGAGAGGAAGGTGAGCCTTCCTTCTCCAGATTGTGCACTGAAGCCTTGGTGAAGGTAGAGATCGTGCCACTGTTGCCCCGACTCACCGATGGGAAACTGAAAGAAAGTATATCCATGAAATGCATGGTGACACTAAGTAATAGCAGAAGTGATAAACAGTGCATGAAAAACATGAATGGAAGATTTAGAAAATAGATCAACATGCATGTGCGTGAAGCTATTGGTGGTTGGGCAAATGTCCATGAAAAACAGTTTCATGCATGCGACATCAGTGAGATAGCAACAAAAATTGAAATAGTTCTAGGACAAGCTAGACTATATGTAAACAATAGCAGGCGTTCAAAGAAATCAAGCCGACAACACTCACACAAGTGAACACACAAAAAGCGACAGAAATGTAGCACAAGGCATGGGAAGCGAGCTTACCCCAAAACAAATGAGCTGAATGTGCTGACTACTCCTAGATGTGATGTGGGATGTCAAAGCTACAAGGTTAATGTGAGGAATGAGCTCTGCAGTGTCCAGTTGGTGAGTTTTGATAACATTGAGGTTGTGACGCGCATGCCACAAATTTAGGGGAAGCAACACTTAGTGGGAGGTTTCTAAAATGATCCTTGCATGTAACCTCCAACTGTTAAACATAGATCCCTGAAACAAGGGATGCCTTGGCATGCTTCCTTGGGAGAAGCATCCCATCCATTCAACTTTTTTTTTCTTGGTCCCAAAGGGAACTGGTCAACTCAACTGTACATGTAAGCATCTACTCGAATGCTGAAGAGAAATGTGCATTTTTTACTGTCAATTGGGCTGACCGCCCAAGGGGATTGCACAATTTCTAGGCCCAACAACTGACTGCTGCCCAAATTTACGCAAATCCTGGGTTGAACTTCCTGTTGATGTGAAAAATTATGCAATTCCTGTTGGGAGGATTGGCTACCAAGATTGCGCAATCTTGGAGCCCACTAGGTTGTCAGAGGGAATTATGCAATTCCTAGAGGGAAGGCTAGATGGCCCCCAGAAATGTGCAAATTTCACTGGGAAGTTGCTTAGCCTTTAGCTAGACCAAGTCCAAATGAGCAGCCTATGAAGGGAAAAGATCAAACTTTGATCGATAGGTTTCCTTTGAGCAAGAAAGGCACTGAAGCTTAAGGACTTGACGAAGCAAGGAAAGTTGTTGTGAAGGTTGTTAGGGAGGCTCCAAAACAAGCTAAGGAAAAATTTTGGAGGGTGGTTGTAGCTGCTACAACACTTGGTGACACACTGATAGAAATCTAGCTCTCTGAATGGACCTTGTTCATGAAAAGCAAGTCTAACACCTCCGGAAGTATTGTTCAGCTCTCAGCTTGTCTTGGCTTAACACTAGCTTGATGGTAAGATGTAGCATTTGCCAGACTCTTGGTTGATTGACACACATTCCAAGCCAAGGCAACACAGTTGTTTCGATTGGGGTTGAGGGGTATATAAGTGAACAAGCAGTATAGTCGTTGGAGTCTAAGTTTCATCTCTGGTGTTGCTCCATCGCTAGCAGGCCTGGACAGTACCCCAGTGGAGTCACATAGGAACAGAAGCATGGCTCTGCTCCGAGCGAGCCTGGTCAGTACCCAAACAAAGTTACTTGCATAACCTCCCTACGCAGGAAGCCTTTCTCTTCTTTTGCCTTATTCATTTTTCATTTTGAAATTTTTAACTTTTCATTTTTTTCATTTTTCATTTTCATTGTGCATAGAACTTATTCATTTCAGAGGCAAAAGAGGGATCCTAACTTATTGAGAGAAGAAGAGGTTGTTCCAGTAGAGAAGTATTTTATTGTATCTCTTACGTGCCTGTTAAGGTTTCCCCCCTCACCTTACTCTACTTGACTGAGCTGACAAGTGTTTACCCAAAAACAATCAACTAGAGAAGGTGACACTAGTTAGCACGCAAGCATTGTTCTTACACCAAGGTTCACTTTGAAGAGTACGTATTTTCCTTCAACCTATCATGGACTAAGTGTAACAAGTTCATCATATGGAGGCAAGATGATAGATAACCAAGTAGTGATAGTTGTACAGACCCTCTTTTACTTTACCCAGCTCGTTTCATGAGTGACACATGGTTTTATGCAAACTAACCTACGAACAAAACAAGCGAACGAACTAACAATCAACAAAGCAAAGCAAGAGTAGAAGAAAAAACGAAAGAAAAGTAAGTAAACAAAAAAGTAAGCAAACAAACAAGCAATCAAAGCATGAAATAAAACAAGCATGCAAGCAAACAACTAAAAGAAAACACTACTCCTACTCCTGCACTAATGGTGCATGGGCCTGATCATGTGAAGTGATACTTCCAATGCAGCCACCGGTGCATTGGTAGACCCATGTTGGTGAAGGCTTAGTTCGTGAGTAAGCCAGTCGTGTGGACCAGCATACAAGAAATATATAATAGTGAAGACAACCACACTTTGTGTTTCAAAGTTCCCATGGGACATAAGTGAGTGCATGTGCATGACGGACAGTTCGTGGACTTATCATGGTGCTTTGTGACACTACGTGCAACTTTGAAGCACAAGCACACTCTTGGCTATGACATGCAATCAAATGAAAGAAACAAAGATAACTTGTGTCACACATGATTTCTTGCGATGTAAGACTCCTCCAATGCATGAGCAATGGGATCATGCAGTTCGAGTGGAGGAAGTGTGATCTGTGTGTAAGATGGATCTTCAACACATACAGACGAGTGATGAGGAGCATTGGGTGATTGAACAGTTTCATGATCAGAAGTGAGACTAACCCCAAGAGAGACAGGACTTGACATAACAATCAGCTCAAGCTGAAGTGCCTCAATAGTCTTGGGTGTCTCAACTTCATCATCAGGTATATCATCATAAACTGACAGCTTCATAATATCAACTACGATAGATTCATGATCATGATAAAAAATGGAAGCAAATGGATCACGACCTCCACGATTAGAAAAATCAATGAATTCTTCAGCATCCTCATGATCAAATAAATCAAACAAAGGGGTAGATGAAAAGAAAACGAACTCATCCTCTGTGTTTCTAGAAAATAGAGATGAAGGATCAAGTGGATCTTCAATGAATAACTTATCCTCTCCATTGTCGAATGATGGACTAGCATCCAGTGAGTCCTGCGAGTGATCCACAATGGGTGCATCTGTAGATGAAGACACACATACAAAATCATGGATGGAAGGTTCATCAAAGAAGCTAGGAAGGAACGGAGGGGGCTCAGATGGAAGGGATCCATCCTTCGCCGAGCATTGATGTTCAATCTCCCACTCATACTCTTCATGAATGATAGTGCATGTTGGTTGTGAAACACCAACTCCGTTAGTGGGTCGTTCCTCATTCACAACAAGTGAAGAGTCTGAAATGGATGAACACAAGACAACATCATCTGGAGGAACACCTGGGTGTGAAGACGGAGGTCGAAGAGAAGAATGCATATGGGAGGGTGTGAAGGATGAACATATGTGCAAACATGATCCTCAGCATCATTGGGCGATGGTGGAACTGTTGAATGAGAGGGAGGTAGATAGTTCGTTGAGATGGTGCCTGCTCCCACATGGGATTGTGTAGTTCCATCAATGAAGAAGGTCGAGCAAGGCTTGACATCAAGCTTTCTCTTGGGATGGGTAGATTTCTTAAGACAATACTTGAACCGGTCCCACAGATAAGAAAACTTCATCTAGCTCTTTAGAGCTTGAATTTGTAAGTCATGGAAGCACTGCCAAAAATCATTAACAGATTCATGTGAAGCCCTTCATTGCTATAATAGTTTCTAGTCAAGATGGTCTGGATCAAAATTATAAAACATGTCTTCAATAAGATCACAGAAGTGCTCACATGAGTGCACAGTGTCAGTCGGTAGGTTGAGCACCCAACGAAATGGAGATTCACAAAGTGTGTATGCGAGTAGCAACCTAACCTATTCATCAGTAAACTCATCTTCCTCATAAATCATGGAAAGAAAGTTATGTAAGTGCTCAGGCCAGGCCACTTCGCCTTCACCATCATATGTGTGAGTGGACAAGAGATTGAAAAGCTTCCCTGAGATGGAGACATCTTCACGATTCGAAAAACACCTCGGGGGAAGAAGAATCCAAGACTCCATGGAAGATATGAAAAGGTTCAAAACTGGATGAGAGGACACTACTTGTCATCAGGCCCTCCTTCTAGTGCCAGAAATGTTGATGGTATTGGATCTGCCAACATGTCAAGGGGATCTCCCCGGTAAGAAGTCCCAATTAGACCTCAAACTATTTGGTGTAGGAGTCCCAGTAGTGGGTTGTAAGTTAATGCCTTGATCGCGATGTCACACAAAGATAAGTAAGATAACTCTGTTAGTATCAAGGGTGTGACTAATGTAAAGAGTCAAGGAATGTGTATGAGAGGTTCCAACATTTCGAAGGGAGAGGAAGGTGAAGGTGAGTTCCAGGTTGAAAGGGATCAGTCCCAACTCAGCTAGGAACACACCACACAAAGGACATGCACAGCTTCTGGTGGAGCAGTCCACTCGGATGCAGCAGTCACAACAACAAGGTAAGATAACATGAACAACACTCATGGATCAGTCTGAGATGAGTGTGATGGTTGATATAGCAACATTCATGAGAAAGGTTTTTCTGATGTCCAGCAGAGCAATCGACACAAACCGTTTCAACATTAATAACATATGAAACACATTAACAAAAAGATTCATATAATTGCATACAAATCAGTTCATACACAAGTACGTAAGTTAAACAACATATATCATTAAGGCAACCGGAATAGTCCAACTACAATAACAACATATGCATGAAAATGTGTTGGCCCTTACTATTAAAGAAGTGTAAGTCATAATCATACAATACACCATGTAAACCTGCTAGCCCCATCAGTGGAACATTACAGCCACATCTGCCTGCTCCTCAAAAAAGATGCACTACCTTCGTGCAGTGGAGAAGCCAAGGCACGTTAAAATGCTATCCAAGCCTTCTTCAAGATAGTCTTAGTAGAAGCTTGGCTGACCAAAAGCCTATACAATGAGTTACGAGGGACTCTATATAGAAAAGAGTGGGGTTACCCTTGACATTCCCCTTTGTGACGGTTCAACTACCCTCATGACTTTTCACCTACTCTATGACTGTTACATCCAACCATTGAACTTCCTTACACTTGACATGACTCAACATTACAATGCACATGTAGTCATGTGAGACAACATGGCTTGAGCAAGCCTTGCAAGACATCACTGACACTCGGTCCGATAAGATGAGATCAACTCTTTGACATGCTTGTGATGGCGAAGGTGGTGAGTTGATTCCAAGCTTGGTTGTCTGTGATTATGTGCATACACCTCATGGTGACATCTTGCTGAAGTGAACTCTTGCCTCTATTGCAACCAGTGCATTGATTCAGCCCTTCCATCCAACTCATCTGCTAACATGTGCATGGTCTTCTTGGGTATGGTTGAACCAGAAACACACTGATGCATAGTGTCTATGTTGATCTTCAAGTGTGTGTTGGTGGTCATGCGTATCAACTTACCAAAATACATGTTCAGACCTAGTTGGACTTGCTTCTTGTCTTCGCCTTGGTGAGAGTGTTGAATGGGTTGGATTTCATGCGTGTGGTCAGTGACATGCATGCTGTTGGATCCCTTGCATGCGATCAACACATTTCTCACCATGTTTTCTTTTTGTCAGTTGCTGGGATAGATCCTTAACTCATACGGGTGCAGTTTAATCTACAAGTGCATGTTGCGCCCATTGTTGTTCCTGTTGCTGCTGCAGCTCATTGGAATGTCTGTGTAGCTTCATGTTCTTCCTGAGTTGCTGCTTCAACACATGAAAATCCTTCTTTTTCCCATTTTCTGCCTTCACGTGATCTTCATGTCGCATCGTCACTTCATAGCCCAAGTCTCCAAAGTTGCTTTCATTATCAGTGGATATGCTTGATCTTGCAACTTTGTTCCACCTCTATGTTGTCAACAACCTTCCTCTTGCATTCGCTGAGTTCGATGCATTCACTGCATTCGGTATGCTTCCTTTAGCTACTTGTCATGATGCTGCTCACTTTGGTGCTATTGGTTGATATCCTTGTCTATGAAAAACTTGATGTATTCATGAGTAGGTAAGCTCATGGACAGATAATCGACTGCATCCCCAAGCGTGGTTTGAATGGTGTCTTCATCTCTGCTCTCTTAGAAACCATTGTACCTGTACTACTAAGATGTAGATGAACACCTGTGATACCTAGAGACATGGAAACACTCATAGCAATCAATCTGTCAGTTGAAAACGAAACTGAACATGAGAACTAACCTACAACATACTTGGGTGAATGATCATGAAGGTTGCACAATTTCGGCCGAGAGGTCAGGAGACCGACTGTCAATACTGCACAAGGCACAATCTGGGATGATGGGAGACTTACTGACTGCTGGAATTATGTAATGAACAATCCATTCGGGTAGTTGGCTGCGGGATTACGCAATGAGAAATTCCAGCTGGGAAGGACTGCTGGCCTAGGGGCAGATTTGCAGAAATTTTGGGGCCAAGTAGCAACTGACCTCTAGAAATGTGCAATTTCTTCCAGGAGGTTAGTGTTGGACCAGAATGTGAAAATCTAGAGAGGAAGGCCAGCCTTCCTTCTCCAGATTTTGAAATTCAACCTTGGTGAAGGCAGAGACTGGCCAAGGTTTGCCCGACTCACCGACGGGCAGCTAAAAGCAAGTAAGTCGATGAAATGCACGATGACGCTAAGTGATAGAAAAGGTGATAAACAATGCATGCAAAACATCAATGGAAGATTGAGAAAATAGGTCAACATGCATGTGGGTCAGGTTGTTTATCGGTTGGGCGAACATGCATGCAAAACATTTTCATGCATGTGACATCAGTGGATAGCAACGAAAATTGAAACAGAGCTAGGACAAGCTAGTATATATGTAAATGACAGTAGGTGTTCAAAGAAATCAAGCCAACAACACTCACAGAAGTGAATACACAAAAAACAACAGAAATGTAGCATAAGGAATGGGAAGCGAGCTTATCCAAAAATAGCTGAGTCGAATGTGCCGACTGCTCCTAGATGTGATGTGTGATGTCAAAGCTACAAGGTTGATGTGAGGAATGAGCTCTGGAGTGTCCAGTTGCTGAGTTTTGATAACATCGAGGTTGTGACGCACATGCCACAAATCTAGGGGAAGCGACTCTTGGTGGGAGGTTACCGAAATGATCCTTGCATGTAACCTCCAATTGCTAAACATAGATACCTGAAACAAGGGATGCCTTGGTATGATGTCTTGGGAGAAGCATCCCATGCATGCAAGTTTGTTTTTCTTGGTCTCGAAGGGAACCGGTCAACTCAGCTGCACATGGAAGCGACTCCTCGAATGCTGGAGAGAAATGCACATTTCTAACTGTCAGCTGGCTTGACTGCCCAAGGGGATTGTGCAATGTCTGGGCCTAGCAGCTGACTGCTACCCAGATTTGCGCAAATCCTGGGTTGAAATGCCCGTTGATGGGAAAAAGTGCTCAATTCCTGTTGGGAGGGTTGGCTGGCAGGATTGCACAATCCTGGAGCCCAATAGGATGTCAGAGGGAATTGTACAATTCCTGGAGGGAAGGTTGCTTTCCCTCCAGAAATGAGAAAATTTCACTGGGAATTTGCTCAGCTTGCAACTGGACCAAGTCCGAATGAGAAACCTATGAAGGGAAAAGATCAGACTGTGATCGACAGGCTGCCTTTGAGCAAGAAAGACACTAAAGCTTGAGGACTTAATGAAGCAAGGAAAGCTACTATGAAGGTTGGTAGGGAGGCTCCAAAACAGGCTAAGGAAAAATTTTGGAGGGTGGTTGTAGCTGCTACAACACAGGGAAAATGGGAAAGCCACGTCAAAATGATGGAGAAAACTCTGGAAGAGTCAACTTGTCACTCATATTTTAGGTTGGGATAGGCACAATATTAATGCAAAACAACCACCTGATAACTTTTGAGAGTCAAAATATCAACAAACAAGAAAACATAAAGTCTACATATGATAGAGAGAGGCTCGCCATTATCCATGCACTAGCCAAGTGTTGAAAATACCTCTTAGGACATAAATTCTCAATACATACATACCACAATGTTACTGGGAAAACTAGTGTCTATTCAGAACTGCTAGTCCCACTAAGATGGGTAGCTATCTTAGAAACAAACAAACTAAAGTTACTTGTATTTTCCTTTACAAGAGATAGATGAGAAAGAAGCAGAGAGTACCAACCTCAGTCTTTCGCTTGGCTCCTTGCTTGTTTCCTTTCCCCTTTGATAGAATCTCGCCACTGCTTCCTTACTTGTCCCGCTTCAAAGAGCACCTGTAGAATCACAGCAACATAATACCATCAAAGCATAGAGATCTATCACTGTAAACAATATAGGATCATATATATATTGACCATACAAATGCATATATCAACACAATATTCAGAGATACACAAGAATATGGAGGAAAACACAAATAGCTTTATTGATAAAAGTAGTAGAAGAGAGGATTACAACCACTTGGTCTGACCCAGCACCATCCTCCTATCTTGAAAGCCCTCTTCACCTCATACAAAGCAAGATCACCCAACAATGTCTTCAAAGAGAAACCAACAACACTTCTTTGCAAATTACCAAATTCCAACCTTTGGATCTCTGGGATGAGGGATCCATATATAGATATTTGTAGGGGGGTGAGTCAGCTTCTGGGATTTTGATTAGTGTCATCTCTCTGATAGTTCTTGGTTCCACTTGGAGATTTCATGATCTCTTACTCATCCTTGGGCGAAGTCAGGGAGGCAAGTGTCAAATGAGCAGCTTCTAGAAGATTCTCAGGGTCTCCACTTAGCAAACTGCTTGTGCCATTTGTCTGCTCTCGCTCATCACACCCTACAGAAGGGATTTCTAGTATGCATCGTACTTTTTTCATGTGGCAGGTGAGATGCATCACACCCTTAGCACTAGATAGTCTGTATGGTCCTGCTTTGACCAGTTCTGAGTAGTTTTTCATGCAAAACTTCTGGGAGATGATGTAATCAGCTGACCTTGCTCCTTTAGGGTATGAAACAACACTTTTAGGGACTTAGAAGCCCTTGGTTTATGGACATATGCAATTGGGGTTGCAGTGCCCACATCTGTCTATAACAGTTGCCCCCTAAAGCATGAGGTCGTAAATATTTTGATGTCGGGTTAAATGCTTTATAATGAGGATCCGAGGTTTTTCGAACTGGAAGGTGACCTGTAATAAGATACAATACAATACATTATCTTCATAATATTTTCATGATCTAGCTGAGGTGGGAATTTCCATGCTCAGCTTGATAAATTCATTTTCATGTACATAGGACAGACAACCATCTATGTGCATACTGATGATTCTGGTAGAGCCATCATCCCTTAGTTTGGATGATTATCTGTGCAACAATGATGTACATTTGATGTCTTTATTTTCCTAAATATATCGCAGCCTGGATGGATGAAACTAGATTCGGGGTCTTCAAAACTCGTTCAATCTTTTCCTGAAAGTACAAGTTGATCTATGTGAAAAGATGTTCTGAGGTCAAACATGGAAAGACATCGCTTCATTACCAGCCAATGATTAAGCTTTTAACAGGCACGAGAGGAATCACCGATGAGGATGATGACCCTCAAGGTACTACAGTACAATTCACATGGTGCGAATACATGAGTCGATGTCGAACACCACGCAAAATCTTTCGATCGAAGGCCACTAATGTAAACCTGTCGTCGGAAGTGAGAAATTGCCATTGAGGCATGCAAGATTCAAAGTACTGAAAGGGTTGTTCCTCGGTCGACTTCTTGGATAATGAGCTGATGTCAACAAGAAGTGACCCATCATAGGAGGGCATTGATGGATCCCACATCTATGACACGGAACGGAACAAATGATTTTGTAGAGGTGAGAAAGATCTGATGATACAAGGTTCAGGGTGGCGGTCATGAAAGAATGAAGCATGAAGGTATTGCAGCAGATGAGACACAAGCTGGGTAGGTGAATTCTTGAAGTGACTTCTCTCGAACATATCGGTGACACTAAAATGGATTGGTAGCGTTAACCCCAAAATTGGATGGTACGGTGGACCAATGGCGATGTGACTAGTGAACGAAATAACCCAACCCAACTCAATCATGGTGATGGAGTGAAAGTGTCATGTTTAAGAGTGACCTGCTATCAATAAATTTTCTTCAAGTTTTCTTCCCAATTTTCCCCAGTCATTTCTGACCAGTACCTCTTTATTTTTGTCAAGCTTGAGGAGGATAACATATGCTTGTTCTATAATTTGTCCTTCGGGAAAACCTGTCGCTATGTTTTAACGAGCCTAGCGACAGTGAAACTCGCTCTTGTCTGAATGGACAAGTTTGTTGCTATTGTTTTAACAAGTTTAACGACAAGGATAACTCGGTCCTTTTCAATTTTAGAGAGTCTGAAAAGAGACGGAAAGGAAACTCCAACATTCCTTTTTTGTATTATAATCCCTTAAGTCCGAAAAAAGTTTAAAACAACGCGAAAGGGATGACTTTTCGATATTTTTAATGAGCCAAACAAGAAAAACGCTCAATCTTTTTGTGTAATAATCCCTCAGGTCCAAAAATACTAAAATCTAGAGGAGGGATGGCACTTCCAATCACTTTAACGAGCTGGAGAGGCCAATTGCTCGACAATCTTTTCATATTTTATGAGTCAGATGAAAAGAGCTTAAAGGAGACTCGTTTTTGAGGAACGACTGATATTTTCGGGTAGTAGCTGGCTCCAGGTGACGGTTGGAACTTTCCAATCACTGCAGTGTTAAGAAGATGGCTAACAGAATCACTCCTCGCAGCTGTTCCTCAAAAGCGATAAACAACCAAATGGAGGTGTATGATCGGCTAAAACAGAGTGGAGGTGATAGTAAGAACACGACCAAGGCTCAAAAGCTGATGATAATGCATTCACAATGGTTATTTACCAGAGGTGGGTTCATTTTTTAACGAGCTTAAACTCTGGTGGAACATATGCTCATTGCTAGGTTTAATTTTTAACGAGCTTGAACTTTGCGTAAAACTGCTCATGCCAGTCGTATAATAAGGATGTCTCATCGATAGGTTCATTTTTTAGGGAGCTTGCACCATTCGAAATTATGCTCCGACTCCTTTTATTATGTAAGCTAGGAATGACCAATCCTACAAGTTTAAAGGGTTAAGAACCTACAAACTAAGAAAATAAATGGTCGCTTTTCACTTTCACACAAAAAGGTTTGCATGCCCCCAGGTATAGCAAAGTAGAGTTTCCTAGGTTACCCTTCAATTTGCAGACAAAACATTTGTTCTGTCGGGAAAGGCATACCTTCTGACAGAGGTATCTTATTCCGGTCTAATCCCATTTTCCTAAACGGACGGGTGTGTCAAACTAGTCATATATCCTCTGTGGAAACCTACCCTATACCTGAAGTTTTTCTACCGAAGCAGACCAGGGTGCATGCCCCTTGGGTTTCAGTCACAACCACCGAATCACTCGCGTTCATCAGGTGGATAGACTGGAGATTGATGAGACATTCCTTGTGCAAAAAGACCTGTTAGGGATGGCATTTGACTATTAGCTATGTGTGAACTGGAGAAAGAAAGCTAGTCTACGAGCTGGACCACTCTTGCTTCATGCAGAAAACACATCACTCGAAAGAGTGAGGAAACAATAGCTCCCATGCTATAAATGTAGTCACGCCCAAGGAGTAGATTATAATCTAAAGGTCCTTGGACTACCATTACATTCAGATAAACGGTTTTCCTCCTCAAAGTTATAGGCAAATTTGGAAGGATCCCTAACGGTCGACTGGTTCCTTTGTCGAAGCCTGTCAAATTTTGCATCTCAGGCAAAAGCGATGGAAAACCAAGCACTTTCCAAGCAATTGAGGAAAGGATACTCACAAAAGCCCCTTCATCTATGATGGTACCATCCATGACCATTCTGTAAGTTTGCACTATGATTTAGAATGGTACATTAGATGGTAAACGGGGTCTGCCTAGTAGATTCCAACCGAAGGAGACAACTAGGTTGCTTGGAGGTGGGACCGAATAAACAGCCGGATACATCTCTGATGAACTTCCTTCCTGTGGTAAAGGAATGGGTAAATTTCCCCTGTGTTCATCGGAGTCTGTGTTTACGAAAAGAATTTGACCGGTGTCGTTCTCATTCTCTTTGGTGACTATATCATCTGAAGGTAAATCCTCTGAAGACAAGATGGGGTCGACTGCCATCTCAAACTGTTGACTTTGGTTTGATGTGGACTCAGAGGGTTCATCTTCAATGATAGGTGCCTCGACCGACAACAAAGGTGCATCAGTCAGATTTTCAACTAGCAACAAACTCAGCAAGAGTTTCTTGTATCCAAGAGGGAGTCACTGCGGTGATGCAGGATAGTTATCCAAGACTCTTTTAGCTTCATCTAGGAAGGGACAACGGTGGAGGGCATGATCACCTTCACACAGTCTGCAAGGAAATTTAGATTTTCCTTTCTGTCTGGTGACTTCGTTTTCACTAGTTGATGGTGTACTCTCAACATGATCGTCAGAGGTTGACAACACTGGATTGTGCAAGTGGGGAGACCAGTCCCTTAAGATCCATGGGATGCAAGGACAATCTCGATGATAGTGGTCCCCTTTGCAGATGACACATGGAGATTTAGGTTTGGATGGTGCAGTGTGTGGATTTTTGCTAGATGATGTACGATTGCCCCTTTTGCCATTGGCTCCTTCTTCTTCTTCTCCTTCTCTTTCTTCTTCTTCTCAGTTACTTGGTTTTTAGTTTTACTATCTTCACCAAGTGAAGAGGAAGAAGGAGAGGGAGAAACAAACGAGGTAGAAGGTTGGGGGGTAACTCTAGTATCATTAGTTTCTGATTTGATTGCTCAGGAATCATGGTGCTTTGAACGACAGAGGTCGAGAAAAGCTATACCGGCAGGCAAATTGTCAGTCCTAGAAGGGACAATGTGGCCATATGAGGTGCACCAACATCCCCCCAAGAGGAGAAAGGACTAGGATTTCCCCCAAGGGGAAACCCTTGGTTGGTGGACTCCATTTTCTCAACCTAAGATCAATGAGGGAACAATTATGTTATTCTGATTAAAATAAATTTTATACGCTTTGACACAACTTGCTTTTCCAATTTTTAAGAGTCTAGAAAAAGCTAAAGATGACTCTAGTCGCCTTCGATTTTTAATGAGCCTAAAGTGACAAGTTCTCAAATGGACCTTTTCCTTTAAGGAGTCTAAAAAGGAATGAAAGAGACTACTCTGGAAATCTAGACAGAGTACTTACCAAACCAATCACAAAACTGCAGAATACTTTTTACGGTACGACAGTCAATCTTCTCGAATGCTATGTTCAGTGCATTGTGATCGATAACGCAGTAGACACAGCTTCCTAAGGATAAAGGATATAGCCTATTGTGGTCTCCCAATATATACTCGATGGTACGTGGGAGCACAAGTCTGTACTGGCACTTGTCATCTCGAAGAGGAGGAATCACCCAACCTATGATGAAAGCGACAGTTACTAGGCTTTACGACGCCGGAATACGTCTCTAGCCTAGACTTCTAGATGTTGTGTGTTAGGTTCCAAAGCATTTTTATGTTCATTGAATTTATTTTACAGTTGATATTTCTTAAGAAGTTTTCCTTTAAGTTTCACCGCGTGATGTAGATATACAACTCCTAAATATGCAATCTAAGATGATAAACAATCATTTACTCTTCTTTTTGCAATGAAAATCCTAGCTACTAAGGAAAGAGAAAAGAAATCCTTTGAACATAGAGCAAAGAGCACACACTAGATGCACTGTCCTAAATCAAAATCAACAAGCAGTCTAAATGCAAATGCACATGCCCTCTTTCTTAATGTGTGAATGACAAAAAGAATGTTGGGTACAAATCTAAATTATATCTTCTTTCAAAGCGACAGTACTAACGATTTTCTTTTCAAAAAACGAAAGGGAGACAAGATGACACTTTGCGATTTTGAATTGAAAACTGCTTTCGACACTTGAAATACTATTAATTCAAATCAAATACAAGAGTAACAGTGTAATCGACTATCAAAAAGAGAAGGATTCTTTTCCTTGACTGAAAATGACACTTGCAACACTTTCAAATCAAAAGACGACAGTTCGATTAAGCTACTATTTTGTAAATGAGAACTGTGAATGGCGAAAAATACATAAAAACATTCACAAATCTTTGTACAATGGAGGCTGGATGATGCAAAGGAAGGGGGTTTCAATAGTGGTCTACTGATCACAGACAACAAAACTCCTGAATAAAGCTAAAGAGAGTGAAGAAAAAACCAAAATCTGGAGGCAGAAACAGTCTTATCTGATCATCGCACCTGTAACACAGGGAAACATGGATGCATCTCACCTACTGCACACAGGAGGTGCGATGCATCCAGATTGCCAAGAGGAGAAGGTGCGATGGTCTAGGGATGAGACTTTAACTTGGTTTTTGGTCACAGTTTGCAGCTTAGTTTAGGGATTTAGGCCGAGCTAATGATAGTTAGTAAACACAAAGTATAGGGGCTGATCTAATGAGGTTACTTGAGCTACCTCTAGGGCACTTAGGATGTTTTCAAGTTAATTGTTCAGTTCATAAACAAAACCAGAGATTGAATGAAGCGGTGTTGATCTACTTTGCACTTGCATAGAAAATGTAGTTCGAAGGCTAGCTGGCTTAACTTCAGGCTTCGTTTGTGGTTTATGAATTAAACAAATAGAGACAAGCAATCAAACTAATCGTTCCCCAGTGGAGCTGCCATTTTGTTACCGGGAAAACTAGTGTCTATTCAGAACTACCAATCCCACTAAGATGGGTAGCTATCTTAGAAACAAACAAACTAAAGTTACTTGTATTTTCCTTTACAAGAGATAGATGAGAAAGAAGCAGAGAGTACCAACCTCATTCTTTTGCTTGGCTCCTTGCTTGTTTCCTTTCCCCTTTGACAGAATCTCGCCATTGCTTCCTTACTTGTCCCGCTTTAAAGAGCACCTGTAGAATCATAGCAACATAAAACCATCAAAGCATAGAGATCTATCACTATAAACAATATAGGATCAGATATATATTGACCATACAAATGCATATATCAACACAATATTCAGAGATACACAAGAATATGGAGGAAAACACAAATAGATTTATTGATAAAAGTAGTAGAAGAGAGGATTACAACCACTTGCTCTGACCCAACGCCATCCTCCCAGCTTGAAAGCCCTATTCACCTCATACAAAGCAAGATCACCCAACAATGTCTTCAAAGAGAAACCAACAGCACTTCTTTGCAAATTACCAAATTCCAACCTTTGGATCTCTAGGATGAGGGATCCATATATAAATATTTGTAGGGGGTGAGTCAGCTCCTGGGATTTTGATTAGTGTCATCTCTCTGATAGTTCTTGGTTCCACTTGGAGATTTCATGATCTCTTACTCATCCTTGGGTGAAGTCAGGGAGGCAAGTGTCAAATGAGTAGCTTCTAGAAGATTCTCAGGGTCTCCACCTAGCAAACTACTTGTGCCATTTGTCTGCTCTCACTCATCACACCCTATAGAAGGGCTTTCTAGTATGCATCACACTTTTTTCATGTGGCAGGTGATATGCATCGCACCCTTAGCACTCGATAATCTGTATGGTCCTGCTTTGACCAGTTCTAAGTAGTTTTTTATGCAAAACTTCTGGGAGATGATGTAACAGCTGACCTTTCTCCTTTAGGGTATGAAACAAAACTTTTAGGGACTTAGAAGCCCTTGGTTTATGGACATATGCGATTGGGGTTGCAGTGCCCAAATATGTCTATAACACACAATAATCTTCAATTCTTATTATAAGAAAATACATTATCTGTTGAACAACAAAAATGGATGGAAAAATATCCAATTTTGAGATGGAAATTTTACACCAAAAGGGAAGGACAATGTAGTTGTTCATGCTTTGTCACAAAGGGATGAAATAAAAACATGTGCAACAATAGTGGTGAATCCTGATTGGTTGGATGAAATTTGATTTGAATATGTTAAATATCATGAATATTATTCCACAATCAACAACTTGGGCCAAAATCCAAAATTTAAATAGAAAAATAACATCTCATGGTACAAGAACATAATCCACCTGATTCCTTCTTTAAGGTTTAAATGTACAGTCTTAAAAGAGTCACATAATTCCCCAACAATGAGACATGTTGGAATTTTTAAAATCTACTATAATACTTCACAATCATTTTATTGAAAATGGATGAGTAAAGATATTCAAAATTTAGTCATTGAATGTGACACATGTCAAAGAAATAAAAATGAAAATACTATGAAAATGGGTTTACTCATTCCCTTACATATTCCTAAGAAAAAGTGGGAATATATATAATGGAATTCATCAAAGGATTACCCATGTCCAATTGAAAATATAAGAGTTTTGTCATGGTTAACAAATTAACTAAATATGCACATTTTATGGCAGTAAAAAATACAAATTCAACAAAATAGATAGTTGATGCCTTCTCTAAGGAAATCCATAACTTACATGGTTTTCTGAAAGTCTTTGTCACTTATTGGAATCCATTTTTTTTTAAACAAAAATGAGTAGAAGTTGTATTAATTTTTCACCCGTTTGCAAAAAACACTCAAGTGATTACATTCTAGATTTCATCAATGATCCATCGTCAAAAAGACCCCAGTAACCCATTACAAAACCCATTTCAAACCCATACAAGGTAGAGATTGGATCAAAATAACACTATAGAAAACATAGACCAAAATACTTATATGCAAAGAAACTAAAGCCATATGCAACACAGACTAGACACCATTAGAAGTCAGCAGATTCAAATCCAAATTTCTCTTCTCAAGAGGCACTAGTGTTGTGGAGGTGGCATAGTTTTCATCATTATTAAGTTGGAGATACACATATAACGCTCGGAGAGCATCCAATTCATCCTCCTTCCTTGACATTCGTTATTGAAGACTATTAGTTTATCAGTCTACTCAACATGAAATATGTATAATTGACAATACTTGCCCTGTAGATCATAATCAATCATCTTCAAATCCTCATGAATTTTCATGTAGTGAGGATAGTGGCTGGAAGTAGAAGATTTTTTCTAAATAGAGTCATTGTTCATTGTTTCAAGCACCTAAGGACCTAGACTAAGGGCAGTAAAGGTGGGAAAGAGCCAAATCTCGAGGAGAAGAGGATGCAAAGGGAACAAAGGAATCTAGTTGGCATTTACCAAGTTCCTACCAGGGAAGACACCCCAACACTAGGAAGGACAAACCAAAAAAAATAGGGATGAGAATCCCAAACCCATGAGGAGTGAAGATTAACTAGAGGGGAAAGCCCTGACCCAACCCAAAGAGAAAAATTCTAAAAGCACTACCCCAATGAGGAGGGTTACCTCAACTCTTTCAAAAAAGAAAGTGAAAACAAGCACACAAAAGCCCACTAGTATGATCAAAAGCAGGGTCTGCAAGGAAATATACCCAATTGTGAATAGGGAATTCAAAGTATTCTTTGGTGCAAGGAAAAAATAAACATGAAACATAATTAAGAGAAGACTCAAGAGTTACCAAATTGTTTTGAGAGCCCACAAGACCAATGCACTAGAGTTCCCACAAAAAGGAGTGTCGAACACACCTGAGAGCAATGAGACGTACTGATACAAAAATTATGAGGTGAAGAAGCCATTTAAAGAGGTTCATGTAGACTGAGTAGAATGGATCCACAATGATGAATGGAACACGCATACTACCTTTAGGCCACAATGGTGGTGAAACAACACAAGGAACCATCGATGACATGGGAATAAAATCACGATGAACGCGAGCTATATCTTCAATTCCATCACTCGACCACACGTTTCTTGTTCTACAACCATTAATTATCCTTGTACTTCAACCAACAAACTTCATCTTTACCCAAAACGAAGAGCAAAACTCTGAACTTGGAAGGATGGAGATGAAATATCACATATGAGATTTAGGAGGGACATGAAATGCATGGTGGCTCACAACAAGGAGTGACACATAATTCATACATTAAATGAGCCACAAAATCACAGAACCTAAGAAAGCCATAAAAGAGAGGAGCAGCCCGTATAGGGGGATGGGCAGAGAGAGGGGATGGGCAGAATGTATAAGGTAAGGGGAAGGATGGGAGGCAAGTGTAAGGGGGAATGGGGGTGGGGGGTAAAGGAAGAGGAACAATGAAACAAAAAAACTTAGGGAAACCCATGAATCCATTAAGAATAGAACATAAATGATAAAGTTCATTTATCACAAGCTTGGCCTCATCCAAGGTGCAATCTTTATTTGCCTGCAAATCAGCTTCCACATTGTGAATATTGAGGATATGGTAGAGGTTATTTGAATGGAAGGAGTTAATAATTCTTTTGATTATTTGAAGAACCTAAGCCAAAGAACTATCTTTTGGACTGCTTTTCTTAATGAGATATTGGATTAGGATTAGAGAGTCTCCAAGAATGAAAACATCAGTGATACCTTTATCTTTGGCTATGCATAATCCCTGAAGGAGGTCATACATCTCAACCTGATTATTTGTTCTCTTTCCCAACCCCCAAACATACTTAATTTTGATAATTCCATCAGGATTAATGATAATCCCTCCCCCTCTTGCCACCCCTAACAGGGATCCAAAATTTAAAAGGAACTTTTGAAGAGATTTCTTTTACAAACATGAATATTCTTAATATGAGTTCCTCTTACTATCCACAAACAAACAACAAAACATTAAATGTAAATAAAGGCTTGGAACTCACCTCCATTATATTGTGATAGATAAGCATAACAAATGGTACCAATGGTTGCATTTAGTTGAATGGTAGTATAATTATACTTACCATGCATCTAGTAAAATGAATCCCTTCCAAGCGTTTTGTGGTTATGGACCACCAAAATGGAAGGAATTTTCACTAATTGACTCTAAAGTCCAAGTAGTGAAAAATCGACTTGGTGAAGAGCAAAAAATAATCAAAATATTAAAAGAAAATTGAGCTACAATTCATAATAGAATTAAACAACAAGTAGACCTACACTGATCAGAAAGGAAATTCAAAGAAGTTGATTGGGTGTTTGTAAGACTCCAACCTTACAAACAATTATCCCTTAAACAACAAGGAAAGAAAACAAGTTAGCTCCACAATTCTATGGGAATTTTCAAATCAACAAAAAAATAGAAAATTAGCCTACGAGTTGAAGTTAGTAGAAAACTATCACATCGATAATGTCTTGCATGTGTCTTGCCTCAAGAAGGTTTTAGGACATGCCCAACATGTTCAAACAGGGATTCCTGACTTCACTGATGAAGATAGAATAATTTTAGAAGAAAAAGGAATTCCTATAACTAAAGAAAATGTGTTATATTCTAGCACCATCAAGGAATACTTTATCAAATGGAGAAACCTTCTAGAATAAGATACATCATGGGAAATGATGAATTTTCATCGATAATACCCCTCACTACCCTTGCTTTGAGGATAAATCAATTTTAAAGAGGGTGGCAATATTACAAATAAAATAATAAACAATTGATTAGGAATGATTATTAATAAAACAATAACTAATAAATAGTTAGTTAGTAAAGAGTGCATATCATACCCTCTCAATCGTGGCCATTCAATGCTATATAAAAATTTGTTTGAGTGAGAGAGTACGGTATGCACCCTTTACTAACTAATTATTTATTATTTATTATTTTATTAATAATCCTTTCTAATAAATTATTTATAATTTTATTTGTAACACTATGAATCATAGAATATTATGATGAATAAAGTCCATATAGGTCCATCTTGGCAATACAAGGTCCATATTGGCACTTACATCTCATACCTTGACTATGTAGACAAAAAATCAATTTATTGAGGCCCATGTAAAGGAGAGATAATCCAATGGAATGAATGGGTACATATCCATTTAAAACGTTGATTTAATTTGATGTCTTTTGAGTGCATGGTTCATTCAATTTTTTGACAAATGCACATTGAATGTACAAATAATTCCATAAAAGAAATTTGAGAGTTGATCAGTGCTACTAATGCACCTTAAATCCTCCTCTGATATCCCAATTTGATTTAAATTGGATCATTATATTATATTTCATCCATATTGATGCTTTTGGAGTGGAAAAGTGGGAGGAATCAACTCACACAACCATTTTTACTAACAGGTCTTAGTTTGGTGAATAAAGATTTAAAACCTTATGAAGTTAAAGGTTAATGAAGTTTTTTTGGGTCAAAAATCTATTACTTATGCCATACCACTTAGTGGTATTGTACATTTAGTTCTATTTCAAATGATGGAAGAACAAACTCAAACATAATCTATATGAAAAAAAGTTGGCACTCAGAAGTTGACCTTCCTCTTTTGTCCACCATGATTTGAGATGGTACCGTTTTAGCTCCATTACTCATTGAAAACGGGAAAGCCAGGTGACCATGTTGAATAGCACTCAAGAAGAGTCAAGTTGTAACTCATATTGTGGGTTGGGATAGGCGCATTGTTAATGCAAAATGACCAATCGATATCTTTTGAGAGTCAAAAACTCAACAAATAGGAAAGCTTAAAGTCTACATATGATAAAGAGATTCTCTTCATTATCCATGCACTAGCCAACCATTGATGATACCTTTTAGGAAGTAAATTACCAAAAACTATCCTGCAATTTGTTTATATAGTTTTATAGTTCTAATTTGGGGGAATTAGTTTCAATCTGCCCCATTACTTCTCTGTATAAATATATCGAAAAAGAAGAGAGTCACGAGTAGTCAAGGGAATGTTGTCAATCATAAATCATATTTGTAATGTGGATATTTGTTTATCAATTAACCATTGGAGTTTTTGGTTGCATTATGTATTTTTAAGATATATATTTAATGATAGAGTGCTAATGTTGGTGTTTGAGATTATTTGTGGCATGGATTAATCTTTGTCCTATAGCTTCTTAAGAATTGTGAAGTTGTTTGGGAGGGCCCATCAACTTGACCCATGTTTCCCCTTTCCTTTCCTCATTGCAATGTAGCATAGTTTAGTTTCTTCTTTAATTGTAATAAACAAATTGTAGCTTATCTTCTTCTTTGATCTCATAATTAAAATATGGTTTGTTTCCCATGCACAATTTATTTATTGCTATGGTAATTGGTTGTTTTCTTGCTCACATTTGTATTATTTGCAAGAGAAATATTGACAACTAAAGGGAAAGTATGCATGCTTCAACTCTTTTGGTTGCATGAACACCTTGTTAAATCACTGTGAAAGACTGTAACTCACATAGAAGGGATTCTACATTGATACCCCAATGATCACCATATCTCATTGTGTTTCCCTTTCCTTGATTCCATTTAAATTGTTGTTTGGTAGAGATTTATTTCTGAAGGGAAATGGTATGCATCAAAATTCTTCCTTGGCTGCATAAAACTCTGTTAAGTCATTGTGAGATATTGTAACTAGTGGTGAAAGGACTTTAGTTGACACCCATGTTAGTGCATATCTCATAGATTTACCTTCTGCATGAAGGCTTTCCCTTACATAGTTGTTTATATGGGTTAGGTTTCATTGAAGATTGGGCTACAAATCTATTTCTCTAAGTTTGAGTACAGTAAAAAAGTCCTCTCTAGCATTGGCTTGCAAGTTGTTGGGATTTTTATCTCCATTCTAATGATAGGTTAGAAAACCTATTGATTCCTTGAAATATACATATACAATGTAGTGTCTCTAATTTTATGACCCTTGTGACAATTTAATATCCAAAATTTAATTAATTAAGTTGATCGACATTTTTTATATTAGTTCTAGGGAGACGCTAAAGGGATTATGGATATGTTAGCATTGTTCGCTTATTTATTTTCTACAATTAGGCTTTCATTTATGGAAAAAGAGTCTCTCATGAAAAACATAGAACTTGGTGGTAACAGAGTCTTCATATCATGAGACAGTTGAGCACATAATGATTTTTTCTTTGAAATTACTTTTTTTTAGCAAAATTCATTTATTTCTTAAAAGGAAGAAAAGTTTTTGTTTTAGTGCTATAAAATCCCCTGTACACTAATCCATGTGCGGATAGGACCTATCAGCGATAAGAGGAAGGATTCTAAAGAGTTTGGTGAGCAAAGGAGGAAATGTTACTCCAAGAAATCTCTCAAATCTTGACATCAATCAAAAGCATATATGCATCCTAGGAGGATCAAATCTTGACCCATTAGAGACATATCTGGATTTTAGGAGGAAGAAATTATGACCATAATCAAAAAAATATCTACATCGTAGGGATCAAGAGAAGAGAAAAGGGCCCATGAGAGACATCAAGAAGAATATCTAGAAGCTCATGAAAAACATCAAGCAAACAACCCAAGAGCTTACCTCAGTCATCCTTGCCAATTTGTAGAAGAGACCAAAGAGTCAGAAGAAACAATCAATGAAGAGCAAGCACTATAAGTTAGGTCCCTATAATACTAGTGTATCCCCCTTATTATTATTTTTGTGCCCATGTAGCCCCCATATTGTTATTGTTGTGCCCCATAGAAGCCTACTATTGTTATTGTTGTGCCCTTGCACTATCATTTTTATGTAGGCTCTAATTATATTGTGACCCCTTAGACTCATATATATACAAAGGAGGTATTGTCATTTGTATCATCCAAGAATTGTTCATTTATGTATTTAAAAGGAGGTTTCTCCATCAAGGAGGGTGATTTTGAAGTCGTTGATATATCTATTTGTGAGTTGGTTGCATAACATTTGGTATCATAGCTTTGGATTCTAGGGTTTCACTACTTCAAACATGTCATCCTGGAATTTTCGCGATTATTTTTTTTTCTATGAAGAGTCAGAAGATGTAATTAAAACCACATGGAGCTGAAACCTTGATGAACTTCATGTACAAATTTCAGTTTTTTTCTCACTATGTTTTCGTAGATATGATCCAAGGAAGTTAGGGTTTGTGTAGGCTCCAGAATTCCATCTCAAATAGGTGACCTAGGGAAACATGCCATAACTTTTTCTCTGGGCATCAGATTTCAATTTCTTAAAAAGTGATGGAAATAAGATCGCTTTTGATTTTTTTGGTATCATTTTCAGGGCTGAAGGTCTAAACAGTGACACATGGCACTCCATACAAGATCACTCTACTGAACTAATCTATAATCAAGTCATTGTGGGAGATCGGGCATAACTCTTTCTTGAAGAATCTAATGTTGGTATGACTTGTGGGATGGAAAGAAGAATCAGGGGAATACTACAAGATTTAATTTAAGATCTTGAAGATTCACAATTACGAAGATACAACAGCTACAATATCAAGCTCTTAAAAAGAAAGAAAAAGGTCTGTATTGTTTTTAAAATTTTTGGATAACTTTTTTCTGAAAAATCAATTTGAACTGATTCAGGGGGCATATTGGAGCATAGATATCATTGTTTCATTCTAAAATGCCTTGAAAAAAAATGGACAGACCTAGTAAGAAACCAAAAATATCTTCTATGATGCATGAAGAAGAGGAAGAAATGCAACATGATATATTAGATTTACGAGACCGGGTGCAACAAATTTCGCTCTCGCAAAAAGTAACAAAAAATGAATTGGAATCCATGATGAATGTTAAGATAGATGGTATAAAAAGGGACATGGGAATTATGATAGATGGTATAAAAGGGACATGGGAGGTTTGAATGATTGTTTAAAAGAAGACATGGAAGCAATGATCAATGTCAAGATAGAGGGGTTGAATGAAGGCTTGGCAAAGTTGCTAGAGGAAAGGATTCCAAGTGGTGACAAGGCAATCCATGAAAATCATGATGAAGAAAAAAGTAATATGAATTAATATTTTAGAGACTCCAATGTGGGGTTTAATAATCAACACATTCCAAATATAGATATGAGTAAGTTTTATGGTAAGAATTCAGTAACTTGGATACTACAGATGGAGCAATATTTTGATCTACAGGATGTGCAACCCTCACAAAAGGTATGTATTTCATATTTATATTTAGAACCCAATCAGTTTGTAGGGTATATATAGAATTTTTCTCATAAACCACTTGTCACTTGGTCAATTTTTATGAAGGAAATGATAACACATTATGAAGATACAAAGAGAAACACCTTCTTTAGCCAATTGATAAATCTCAAAAAAAAGGATTCAATGGTGGAGCACATTGAAGACATCCAAAAATTGAATATTAGGGTAACTGATATTCCATAAGAGCATAGGATTGATGTATTCATAGGGACTTTAAAATATAACATCCACCATGAGGTTCACCTTTGGGAACTTGATTCATTAGAGAAGGTGTTCAAGGTGGCAATAAAAGTTGAAAGAAAAATTATGGCAACAAGGAAGTATAGCACTCACAGCTATAAAGATGTAAGTGTTGTTGCTCCTAGTCTTCCATAACCTACAAGGTTTACACCAGAACAATTGGAGGAAAAAAAAGAAAAAGGTCTTTGTTAGAGTTGTGATAGAAAATACACTAAAGGTCAAAAGTGTGCTGAGAATAAATTATTCTATGTATATTGTGAAGAGGAGAAAGAAAAGGAACAATAAATATCAAAAGAGGAGGATAGACACTAGAAAACAACCCTAGATAAAGAAGAAATGAATTTGACCATATCTTGTAATGCATTGGCAGGAACTACCACTCCTCAAACTCCCAATATAGAAGGATATATCAAGAAGAAAAAGGTAATAATGTTGATTGATTCAGGTAGTACCCATAATTTTTTTCATTGTAAGATAGCCAAGGAATTCAATTGCTTCCTATATCCAACACTAGAGTGTCAAGTGATGGTTGAAAATGGAGGAACTATAAATTGCTTTGTAAAGTGCCATAATATCAAACTAACCATGGGGGAATATGTATTGAATAGTCCAATGTTTTTCATTCCAATGGTGGTGCTGCTGTTGTACTAGGAGTCTAAAGGTTACAATCTTTGGGGACGATCAATTTCAATTTTCAAGAACTTTTCTTGAAACATTTTTGGGAAGGAAAGGAAGTTGAATTAAAGGGTATCACAGGGAAACTAGGATAGCTAATAAGCTCTAATGGAAAGACAAATATTTTGAATAAATAAAAACGAGGTGTAATTGCACAATTATGCTCACTAGGGGTTCACAAATCGAAATCATCTATTTCTCCATATCTCCAAAAAGTCTTGGACAATCATTCTAATGTGCTTGAGACTCCCAAAGGTCTCCCACATATTCGTGATCATGATCATGTGATTCACTTGATTCTAGGAAGTGTTCCTCCAAACATCAGACCTTACATATATCCTTAAGCCCAAAAGAGTGAAATTGAAAGTATGGTTGCAGAAATGTTAGAGGCTAGTATAATTCAACCTAGTCAAAGTTCTTTCTCTGCTCTAGTAGTATTGGTGAACAAGAAGGATGGATCATGGCCTATGTGTCCATATTATAGGGAGCTCAAAGAGCTCAATATTAAAGAGAAATTTCCCATTCCTGTCATGGATGAATTATTGGATGAATTACATGGAGCAATTCACTTCACCAAGTTGAATATTTGCTTAGGATATCTTCAAATTAGAATGAAGACTAAAGACATTCTAAAACCACCATTCAGAACTCATGAGGGTCATTATGAATTTTTGGTCATTCCTTTTGGAATTACTAATGCACCTTCCATATTTCAAGTTTTGATTAATTCCATTTTCAAACCCTTCCTTAGAAAATTTGTGTTAGTATTTCTTGATGATATACTAATCTACCACAAGTCTTGGAAGGATCATGTTCAACATGTTGACAGGGTGCTCAAACTATTGGTGGAGAAACAATTATATGCCAAAACCTCTAAATGTTTCTTTGGAGTATAGGAGGTGGAATATCTAGGTCATACTGTATCTCATGAGGGTGTTAAGGTAGACCCTAACAAAATATTAGCCATTAAGAAACAAAAAATCCCCACAACCATAAAGCATCTTTGAGGATTTCTCAGGTTGACAGGGTATTATCGCAAGGTTTTTAAGAATTATGGGAGAATAGGGTCACCTATAACGTCATTACTGAAGAAAGATTCATTTTCTTGGACTCCAGAAGCAACAAAGACCTTTGAAAATCTTAAAGAGGCAATGTGCCAAGCACCGGTCTTAGCTACACTAGAATTCACAAAAAAAATTATTGTGGAATATGATGCTTTTGGAAATGGAATTGGTGTTGTTTTAATGCAAGAAGGAAGACCCATCACTTTTGAAATTCGTCCAATCAAAGGAAATTATTTACACAAACTTATTTATGAGAAGGAAATGTTGGCAATACTACATGCAATAAAGTAATGGCAACCTTACCTAATGGGAAGACACTTCAAGGTAAACACGGATCATGATAGTCTTAAATACTTTTTGGAACAAATATTATCTTCAGAAGAGTAGAAAAAATGGGTGACAAAGATGTTGGGTTATGAATTTTGAATCATCTATAAAAAGGGGAAGCAAAATTTTGTTGCAGATGCACTCTCAAGAAAGGATGAGGATGTGGAAGCATTTCTTTGTGCCATTTCTATTATCCAACCTAAGTGGATAACCAAAGCAAGGGATAAATGGAAGAATGATGAAGAGGTATGGTCACTCATTCAAAAGTTGCAGCAAGATCCGAGTACATTTGATAGAGTTACTTGGAAAAATGATTCATTATGGTACAAAGATCGCTTACATATTCGTAAGAATTATGAACTCAAACAAAATATTATTTTGGAATTGCACACCTCTCCATTAGGAAGGCACTCAAGATTTTTAAAAATTTACCATAGGGTCAAGAAGGATTTTTTTTGGGATGGCCTTAAATCTGATATTCAGAAATTTGTGGTAGAATGTTTGGTTTGCCAACAAAATAAAGTTTAGACAGTTAAGACCCTTGGTATACTACAACCTTTAGCCATTCCAAGTCAGTGTTGGCAGAAGGTATCAATGGATTTTATCACAGGTTTACCCAAGTTTAAAGGAAAGAGTGTCATCAAGGTGGTAATTGATAGACTTACCAAGTATGCATACTTTTGTGCATTATCTCATCCTTTTAAATCCAACACAGTTGCTACTACATTTATGGAAACAATTCAAAAGCTTCATGGAAATTAAAAGAATATAATAAGTGAAAAATATCCCATTTTCACTGGAAATTTTTTAATAGAATTATTTTCTTGTGTTGGTACTCAATTAGCTCATAACTCATCTTATCACCCTCAGTCTAATGGTAAAATTGAGATAGTGAAAAAATGTTTGGAAGGATATCTTCATTTCTTTGTATTTGTCAAACAAACACAATGGGTCAAGTGCTTACCTCTAGTTGAATGGTGGTATAACACTTCCTTCCATACTGCAGAAATAATGACCCCATTTATGGCACTTTATGGATATCATCCACCATCCATCACATCATCATTAATAGAAAATTATAAGGCTAAAGCACTAGAAGATCACATTGATCGTCAACAACAATTTCTCCAACTCTTAAAGGACAAACTCACTCTGGTGCAACATCGAATGAAACAACATGCATATCGACATTGCAGTGAAAGAAGTTTTAAAGCAAGTGACTAGGTATTTTTATGGATACAACCATACAAATAAATGTCTCTCAAGCAAACTAAGAAGGATAATAAATTATCACCCAAGTACTACAGTCCTTACAAAGTGTTGCAAAATATTGGTACTATGGCATAAAAATTGGAGTTGCCTACATCTTCCCAATTAGTACACTTAGTTTTCCATTTTTCATGCTTAAAGAAGGTTATAGGTGACAATCTTCCAGTTCAAATAGTGTTGCCAGAACTTGACCAACAAGAAAAAAAAATATTTGAGCCTGAGGCAGTCACGGAAACAAGAATTCGACAACTACGGAATCGATCAATTTCAGAATATCTCATTAAGTGGAAGAACTTACCCATTGAAGATTCCACATGGGAGGATGAGAATTTTATACATAAGCATCCATAACTATGCAAGCGTTGAGGAAAACACCTTTTTGAAGGAGAGTGGCATGTTAGGTCCCTATAATACTAGTGTATCCCCCTTATTGTTAATGTTGTGCCCATGTATCCCCCATCTTGTTATTGTTGTACCCCATAAAATCCCACAATTGTTATTATTGTGCCCTTACATTATTATTGTTATGTAGGATCTGATTATATTGTGATCCCTTAGACTCATATATACACAAAGGAGGTCTTGTCATTTGTATCATCCAATAATTTTTCATTTATGTAATGTAGAGGAGGTTCCCCCTCGAAGAGGATAATTTTTAGGTCGTTGATCTATCTATTTGTAAGCTGGTTGCTTGACACTATAGCCCAAGTTCAAGGAATTTATTTCATGCCTATCATCAGATCCTTTATGCATTCAAGAGAGAAATCAACAAACCTTAGAAGATCTACATGGCATGAAAAAATAATATTTCAAATAGTTTCTAATGAATATGAGAACTAATGATACAAAGATCACATTGAAACTTGGTTCCAAATGATTATCAATCCAAAACCTTCCTTCATTCTTCAACATTTCCTGTTGCCTTATCAATGAGAGTAGATGGTTTCTTATATTCTAGTATTTATTAATGCATATCTTTCAAACTTGAATATGAGTACATTTATAATCTTATTGTGCACATGGCTTCATTGGAAATACTCCTACACTTGAGAAAATGTTTCCATTTTCAAGTAAACTAGGATAATGTAGAAGAATAAATAAATAAAATAGTAAAGATAAAATAAGTCTAATTATGAAACTAGGATTATGGCAAAATTAGACAAGGATTTTTCTGGAAAACCAGGTTACTGTTTTGTAAGTTATGAATAATTTTTGCATCATATTGTTGGTCTTTTGATTCTTTATTTATTTTTAATATACTCATGTTAGTTAATGAGGGATGCATTAAAGTTCTATTGCTAATCAGTCTTGATCCATCAATTGAAACACATTAATAGGGTCCCATATTAAAGATTTATTTTAGTACCTTAAGCCTTGTATCAATCAATGGAAGGTTCTCTCGCTAACAATAGTGGGATTACATCAATGTCTCCTAATTGTTAGATCTTACAAGTGATTCAACTTTATCTCCTTCATTCATACCTAACAAGATATATTAGGGTACCTTGATTCTCATTGACATTAATGGTGAGTCGTCTCACATTGGTTGAAACCATATATCAATGGCTAGTATTCCAATGATTTCTTTCCATGCTAGACTTCAATGCATTCATCTACGTGACAAGAATTGTACCATGGATTCATATTTTGATGAATATTTGTAGTAAACAATAGTTGTAGCCTTCCAATTTTAGAAATAAGAGGAGCAGACTGATTGTTGGGACAACTAGGGAAAGCATTACAAAATCATTATAATGGCTATAGGATGAACTGCAACATGCTTGTTTTGATCTTCCCTATAAATTAAGTTTCATACAACAATAATTGGCTTCAGGACAAGGAATTAGAGCTTCCCAAGCACCTCTAATATCGTTCCCCTTATTTCTTAGGTCTTCACTAGTAGCCTTGCCATTCTTGGTGTCAAATGTAATACAAAAATTAGCCTCAAGGAGTCGACAATCATCAACATTCATCTCTTAGCACAATATTCAATATGAATATCTAAATTGAACATAACACTCTACTTTGGTTCATCTCAATGGTGTTCAATTTATCTCTTCATCATGTGTAGCAACTTCAGGGATAAATCAATATATTGAGGTAAGACTAGATTGAAACTTTTTAATTTGTTAAAAAATCAGGAAATTATAGTAAGACACTACTGTAAGTTTGGCATTCCTATCCTACAATTTCATCTTATCTTCATTTCTTTTGGTTTTCATAATACCTTTCCAATATGCTTCATCCCTCGTCTCTTATCATCATTCTGCTTTACCATCGTAAAACCATTCCCTTAATCCATTATCCTTTCCATTTTGATCAAGTATGATCCAATGTGATAATACTTGGATGTAATACATTTTTATGATAGTATCGTTGCTTCTTTCAAATGTTGTTCATCGTGACAATAATAAAGATCAGTAGGGAAAATTTCATTCTATGGGCTTCTTATTCACACAGATATCTCTCCTTCAGAAATGGGAAAATGAAATGGTTCTTCATTATCATTTCCTATCATAGAATGTTTCATAGAAAAACTAACTATAGAGGGGCTACAAAATAGAGTATACTTAGCTAATTAAAAGAAACATAATTAAATAGGATCAATGATGTTCGATTTTTCACTTGACATACCAACCATCAAGTGTGGGGGAGAGGGGAAGACCGCATCTTCACATTTTGGTACTCATTCAACTACCTTTAAACATAAACAATTCTTTGAGACAATTCTTCCAAATCAATACTTTCACTTTTAGCTTCTACTTCATCAATGATTAGGAAACATATCTCTTCTAAATATCGGTGATGGAAACAAAGATGATGTCTTTTACAGGTACGAGATGCCTAAATATGCCAAAATGTACCAGAAAATGGAAATATAATCAAATGACTTTGTGAAATTTCAAAGAGAGTGCGTCATTAATGATGGTGATTTAACAATTGAATGATACCAACTATTGTCGTGGGTGATATAAGACAAAGGAGCTTTCATGTTCACAAATTTTGGCAATCAATCCATATTTCAAAACAATACAAATTTGATTCTTCAAATAGAACATATCTCATACTTCAAGTTTGTTGGCAGGTTGAACCATCTGTTGTAGCCTCCTAATTTACTGGAGTATATGTGTGCGGGAGGAAAGAACTACAACTGCCCATAATCGTCATTCAAGATTTCAGCTCAGATGCAAAAGTGATATTGATCCATCAATGCCTCAGCCTGTGTAAATGGGTGTGATTTCAATTATGTCTCAAACAACAATAAAACTATTATCACGGGTGTTAAAAATAACAAAATAGAACATTCCATCCATCATGTTCATGAAGTCCTCTCCATATGCTTCATAAAGATTGGAAATAATTCCACGGTATCTCGTAGTCCCGAACTTGTGAGATCCAAGTTTTGACCTTAATTTATTGCGGTAGTAAATATCTCCATTCACCATGAAAACTATTTTTTATCATCATTATACAATGCTTTATTTCACAATTTCCAATCCCTGGTGAGCTAGAAAACAATTTCCATGGTTGCTAATCCTACTCTAATATGGACTTGTGTGCCTTAACCTTTGAGAGAGTTCTAGTATTCAAGATCGTTTAGATTGATATTTCCCACTCTTTACATATAAAATATGTCAATTATACACCTTGAAAAGAATTTTCTCGATCAAAACCTAGACAAACTAAAACCCTTCCCCTCTTTTCCTTATTCCCACACACCACTTACTCACTTCAACATAGCTTGCTCCAGTAGTTCTAGGGTTATTTACATATAAAGGTGCATGACTGGTTCAAACTTATTAGGAAAATGAGGGATTTGCAACTTGGGTTAGCTATTTGGCAGTGGATTACTTATTTCTTGAGAGGAAATATGGACTCAATTTAATGAAGAAATAGTGGATGCTTTTAGGATGCATGCGCTTTTTGAGTCACATCCTATTGAAGTGGATTTGGGTCATGCTCGTGAACCTATGTTACTAGAAACAAGAAATGGGAAATGAAATAAGAAACAAAAAAGAGACAAGAAATAGAGTTTGGAGGTTTCGCATTCAAGAAACGAGGAGACAGAAAATAACAAGAAAAATGTGAAAAACATAAAACAAAGCATACATCATTAGCATTATCGAATACAGTTTCTGATAGGATTTCATTGCTCACATGGCCATTCTCGAATATTCATAGTGATAAAAAAATCTTGTGTTTCTCACATGGGTCATTCTCAAATACCCATGTTTGATCCTCTAAGCTAACAAATACAATAGTGAAGAAACCTTTGGCACTGAACTCAAGCTTGATTTGGCCTTTGCATTTTCACTTGATTTGGACCTAGAGAGAGTGGGATTTTTTTGAAAGTCATACCCCTAGAAATTTCCGTATGAGTACATGATCTGACATATACCGTATATATTCTCCGATGTGACTTGAGTGGACCTCAAATTTGGGCTCTATTGTAGTATTTAGAAAGCATCTACTACATTGTAGTTTCACTAGTTGGGTATTAGGATGGTGAGGATTGAACTGATCTCCATTGGGAATAGAGACAAAAGTAGAGGGTTGTCTATAACTACTACTACGTACAAGTATCTTTCTATAGGAAGGAGTGTCGCTTCCTCCACTGGCATTTTCCATAGAAAAAGCGGAAGGATTGAAAACTATTGGGTTGTGTTATATTCTTTCCATGACTAACCTAAGTAGTGAATCGGGGGGTTAGAGGGGGGGTGGATCCCCCCCTTCATTGCGCCGATTGTGCAGGGGGGATCACAGGGGGTTTGAGGGTGGTGGGTAGGCCCCCTCTACAGGGTCCAGGGCAGTGCCCCAGGAATTTTTTTTTGGACCCTATATTAGGTTGGGTGGACCTACCTATGGTTTTCGCTCCATGGTATTGGATGCTTCGGCATGTATAAATATGTATTGTAACATTGAAAGGAATATAATGAAAAATCAAGCTAGTAGTCCCGATTTTGCGATCCAGGGGAAAATCTCTATGTATATGTGTTTTATGTGTTATGTTCTTGCATTGTTTATTTTCTGTGTTTTGGAATTCATATGTAGGTAATTTCTGTACGGGGTTAAAACCTACATTTGGTATCAGAGTTGTTTTGGCTTCAATGGGACGCCTTTGTTGTTGAGGGGTTTTGCTCGAGCCTATGGTAGACCCTGTTCAGTGGGAGATCTGCGGGATCGATTCTAGTTGTGAAAGAAGATGGTGAGTAGTGGAAAGATAGAGATCAAGAAATTTAATGGTCAGAGTTTTGAGTTGTGGAAACTCAAGATGGAGGATCTGTTGGTGGATAAAGATCAGTGGATCGTGGTAGATCCAGGTACTAAACCAACAGGAGTGTCCGATGAAGAATGGAAGAAGTTGGATCGGAAGGCAAAGAGCACAATACGATTGTGTGTCTCAGATTTAGTATTGCTAAATGTATCAGGGGAAGCTACGACAAAGGCTTTGTGGGACAAGTTAGGGACTTTGTACCAATATAAGTCTCTGGTGAATAAATTGTTCATGCGGAAAAAGCTATATAACTTGAGGATGAAAGATGGAGACTGGGTGACAGAGCATCTGAACGCATTTAATACTATGGTAAGTCAGTTAGCATCTATTGATATTAAAATTTCAGATGAAGATAAGTGCATCAGTTTGTTGTGTTCTCTACCAGATTCGTGGGAGAGTCTGGTTATTGCAATAGGTAGCAATGCAACCACCTTGAAGTTTGATGAAATAGTCTCATCCTTGCTGACGGAGGAGATGAGACAGAAAAATATGGAGAGCCAGAATGGTGATGCCTTGTCTATATGAGGATGGTCCCAGAACAGCAACAAAAATAGTCATCGAGTGGGAGATCTAAATCTAGAAGGAGATCTAAATCTCCAGGAAAACCTGTAAAGGTGGTGTGTTGGAAATGCGGAAAGGAAGGGCACTACAAAAGGGATTGTAAATCTAAAGCTCCTAACAAAGGAAAGGGATCTGATGATGCTTCTTCTGCAAAGGCGAAAACCACCTCAGATGAAGGTGGGGATGTGTACTTATTTCTTCAAGTACACATGTAGATCATGAGGCATGGTTGATTGACTTAGGTGCATCCTTTCACTTCACTCCCCATAGAGAGTGGTTCTGCGAGTATGATAAATACGATGGTGGTGATGTCTTCTTAGGGGATGATAGGAAGGCTAGAATCATTGGTCACGGAAAAGTAAAGTTGAAGTTGGAAGGTGTAATGGTTAGAACACTTCCAAGTGTTCTGCATATTCTTGCATTAGTCAGAAATCTGATTTTTGTAATAAATCTGGATGATGCAGGTGTAAAAACAGTGTTCGAGAAGGATACCTGCAAGATGGTTCGAGGAGCACTGGTATTGATGTGGGGAGTTTGGAATGGAACGCTGTACAAGCTGCAAGGTAGCACTGTTGTTGATGGGTGCAACAGTTTTGTGGTTCCTGAAAGGGGAGTAGAAAATCTAGTGGTCTCTGGAGAGAAGACCATGCTGTGGCATCAAAGGCTTGGAAATATTGGAGAGAAAGGCCTTCGAATACTTCATGGCAAAGGTATGGTAGAAGGTATGAGTAATAGCTCTCTGGATTTTGATTTCTATGAAAATTGTGTATATGGGAAGAAGAATCGGGTGAGTTTCCCCTCTGGTGGTAAGCAGGTGAAACGGATATTAGAGCTTGTGCACAGTGATGTGTTTGGACCTGTGAAGGTTCCATCACTGGTAAGTATGTGTACTATGTATCATTTATGTATGACCTTCTCAAGGAATACATGGATATATTTCCTTAAGAAGAAATCTGAAGTCTTTGATAGGTTTAAAAAATTTAAGGCTTTGGTGGAAAGCTAGACAGAGATGAAGACAATGGTGTTGAGGACAGACAACGGTGGAGAGTTTTGTAGTAAGGAATTTGAAGAATTTTGTAAGAAGTGTGGTATAGCACGATAGAAGACTACTCCATATACACCTCAGCAAAATGGAGTTGCAGAAAGAATGAATAAGATGTTGATGGAAAGGGCAAGAAGCATGCTTATTGGTGCCGAGTTAGGACAAGAATTCTGGGCAGAGGCGGTGGACCTGGTCAACAGATCACCTTCATCAATGTTGGAGGATAAGACTCCACAAGAGGTATTGTTATGAAACCAGCTCAAGAAAAGATAGAAAAGATAGATCAACGCCTTATAATTCAGCCTCTTCGAGGGGGAAACCTCCTTTACATTACATAAATGAACAATTCTTGGATGATTCAAATGAAAAAACCTCCTTTCTATATATAGGAGTCTAAGGAGTCACAATATAATCCAACCGACCTAACAATAATAATATAAAGCCACAAAAATAACAATAGAGGGATTCTATGGGGCACAGAAATAACAATATGGGGGTAATAGGGGCACAACAATATAAATAAGGGGTATAACTACAATAGTAATGGGGTAATCACTAGTATTATAGGGACCCAACATGCCCCTCTCCTTCAAAAAAGTGTTGTCCTCAACGCTTGAGTAGTTCTGGATACTTCTGCATAAAATTCTCATCCTCCCATGTGGAATCTTCAGCGGATAAGTTCTTCCACTTGATAAGATACTCTGAAATTGATCGATTTCGTAGCTGTCGAGTTCTTGTTTCTGTGACTGCTTCCGGTTCCAATATAATTTTTCCTTCCTCGTCAAGTTCTGGCAATATTGTTTGAATTGGGAGCTTGTCACCTATAACCTTCTTTAAACATGAAACATGGAAAACTGGGTGCAATCGAGAAGCTGCAGGAAGCTCCAATTTGTATGCCATAGTACCAATCTTTTGCAACACCTTGTACGGACCATAATACTTTGGTGATAATTTATTATCCTTCTTAGCTTGCTTTAGGGACATTTGCTTATATGGTTGTAGCCGTAGGAATACCCAATCACCTACATCAAAACTTCTTTCACTGCGATGTTGATCTGCCTGTTGTTTCATTCTATTTTGTGCCAACACGAGGTTATCCTTTAAGAGTTGGAGGACTTGTTGTTGATGTTCGATGTGATGTTCCACTGCCTGAACCTTAGAATTTTCTCTTAAATATGATGTGATGGATGGTGGTTGATACCCATAAAGTGCCATAAATGGGGTCATTTTTGTTGCTGTATGGAAGGAAGTGTTATACCACCATTCAGCCAGAGGCAACCATTTGACCCATTGTGTCTGTTTATCAGATACAAAGCAACGAAGATATCCTTCCAAACATTTGTTTACTATCTCAGTTTGCCCATCAGATTGAGGATGATAAGATGAGCTATGAGCTAACTGAGTACCAAGACAAGAAAATAATTCTGTCCAAAAATTTCCAGTGAAAATGGGATCTCTGTCACTTACAATAATCTTTGGGTTTCCATGTAGCTTTTGAACTGTTTCCATAAATGCAGTAGAAACTGTACTGGCTTTAAATGGATGTGATAATGCACAAAAG
Organism: Pinus tabuliformis; assembly: GCA_031772625.1. Lineage (NCBI taxonomy): Eukaryota > Viridiplantae > Streptophyta > Pinopsida > Pinales > Pinaceae > Pinus > Pinus tabuliformis. Next base: position 1,029,562,758 of record CM062807.1, on the reverse strand, counting down.
TGTGCATACTTGGTAAGTCTGTCAACTACCACCATGATGACACTCTTTCCCTCAGACTTGGGTAAACCTGTGATAAAATCCATTGAAACCTCCTCCCAACGTTGGCTTGGAATGGATAAAGGTTGTAATAGACCCGGTGTCTTAATTGTTTCAACTTTATTTTGTTGGCAAACCAAACATTCCGCCACAAACTTTTGAATATCTGATTTAAGGCCATCCCAAAAAAATTCCTTCTTAACCCTGTGGTAAGTTTTTAAAAATCCTGAGTGCCCTCCTAAGGGAGAAGTGTGCAATTCCATAAGAATCTTTTGTTTTAGCTGGGAATTCTTACAGAGGTATAAGCGATCTTTGTACCATAACGAATCATTTTGCCAGCTAAATGTATCAGAAGTACTGGAATCTTGTTGTAGCTTTCGAATAAGTGCCCACACTTCTTCGTCATTCTTCCATTCCTCCCTTGCTTCGTTTATCCAATCTGGTTGGATAATAGAAATGGCACACAACAATGCTTCCACATCCTCATCCTTTCTTGAGAGTGCATCTGCCACCACATTTTGCTTCCCTTTTTTGTAGATGATTTCAAAGTCATAACCCAACATCTTTGTGACCCACTTTTGTTGCTCTTCAGAGGATAATCTTTGTTCTAAAAAGTATTTAAGGCTATCATGATCCGTTTTTACCTTGAAGTGTCTTCCCATTAGGTAGGGTCGCCATTTCTTAAGTGCATGGAGTATTGCCAACATTTCCTTCTCATAAATAGCTTTGCTTAAAAACTTTCCCTTGATTGGACGACTTTCAAAAGCAATGGGTCTTTCATCTTGCATTAGAACAGTACCAATTCCATTTCCCGAAGCATCACATTCCACAATAAAGGTTTTTGTGAAGTCCGGTGTAGCTAAGACTGGTGCTTGGCACATTGCCTCTTTAAGATGTTCAAAGGCCTTTGTTGCTTCCGGAGTCCATGAAAATGAATCTTTCTTCAATAATGTTGTTAGAGGTGCTGTTATTCTCCCATAATTCTTAACAAACTTGCGATAATACCCTGTCAACCCAAGAAATCCTCGCAGATGCTTTATGGATGTGGGGATTTTCCATTCCTTAATGGCTTTAATTTTGCTAGGGTCTACCTTAACTCCTTCATGAGATACAATATGACCCAATAGTTGTAGCACCCTGTCAACATGTTCAACATGATCCTTCCAAGACGTGCTGTAGATTAGTATATCATCAAAAAATACTAACACAAATTTTCTAAGGAATGGTTTGAAAATTGAATTCATCAAACCTTGAAATGTTGAAGGTGCATTGGTAAGGCCAAAAGGCATGACCAAAAATTCATAATGACCCTCATGAGTTCTAAATGCCGTTTTCGGAATGTCTTCAATCTTCATTCTGATTTGATGATATCCTGAACGAAGATCCAACTTGGTGAAGTAAATTGATCCATGCAATTCATCCAGTAATTCATCAATGATAGGAATGGGGAACTTATCTTTAATAGTGAGCTTGTTGAGCTCCCTATAATTTGGACACATGCGCCATGATCCATCCTTCTTGTGCACCAATACTACTGGAGCTGAGAAAGAACTTTGACTCGGTTGAATTATACCAGCCTCTAGCATTTCTGCAACCATACGTTCAATTTCACTTTTTTGGACATAGGGATATCTGTACGGCCTGATGTTTGGAGGAACACTTCCTGGAATCAGATGAATAGCATGATCATGATCACGCATAGGTGGGAGACCTTTGGGAGTCTCAAATACCTTGGAATGATTGTCCAGGACTTTTTGGAGATCTGGAGAAATAGATGATTCCAATGTGGAAACATCTAGCGAACATAATTGTGCAATTACACCTCTTTGCTCCTTTTTTAGAAGCTTTGTCATGCCATTAGAGCTGATTATCTTTCCTGGTTTCCCTGCAATACCCCTTAATTCAACTTCCTTTCCTTCCATAGAAAATTTGATGAAAAGTTCTTGAAAATTAAAAGCTATTGTACCCAAGGATTGTAGCCATTGGACTCCTAGTACAACATCAGCACCTCCCATTGGAATGGAAAGCATTGGGCTAGTCAATACATATTCTCCCATGGATAGCTTGATATTATGGCACTTTCCAGAGCAATTTATTGTTCCTCCATTTGCAATCATCACTTGACACTCTGGTGCTGGATATAGGAAGCAATTCAATTCTTTTGCTACCCTACAATGAATAAAATTGTGGGTGCTTCCTGAATCAATCAACACTATTACCTTTTTCTTCTTGATTTGTCCTTCTATCTTGATGGTTTGAGGAGTGGTAATTCCCGCCAATGCATTACAAGATATGGTCGGATTTATTTGTTCTTCATCTAGGCTTTGTTCCTGGAATATATCCTCTTCTTTTGACCTTTCTTGCTCCTTTTCTTCTTCCTCTTCACAATCTATGTAGAATAATTTCTTCTCAGCACACTTATGACCTTTGTGTATTTGCTATCACAATTGTAACAAAGCCCTTTTGCTCTTTTTTCTTCCAATTGTTGTGGTGTCAACCTTGTAGGTTGTGGAAGACTATGGGCAACAACACTTCCGTCTTTATAGTTGTGAGTGGTATGCTTCCTAGTTGCCATAATTTTGCTTTCCATTTTTCTTGCTAACCTGAATGCCTTCTCTAATGAATCAGGTTCCCAAAGGCGAACATCATGTTGGATATTATCCTTTAAAGACCCTATGAACACATCAATCCTATGCTCCTCTGGAATATCTTTTACCCTTATGTTCAATTTTTGGAACTCCTCAATGTGCTCCATTATTGAACCCTTTTGTTTGAGACTTATCAATTGGCTAAAAAAAGTGTTGCTTTTTGTATCCTCATAATGTGCTATCAATTCTTCCGTAAAAATTGCCCAAGTGATAAATTGTTTACGAGAACAAAGCCATTGATACCATACAAACTGATTTGGTTCCAAATATACAGTTGCCATACGTACCTTTTGTGCGTTTTGCACATTATTGAGATCGAAGAATTGCTCCATCTGTAATATCCATGTGGCGGGATCCTTGCCATCAAACTTCCTCATATCGATTTTTGGAATATGGTGATTCTTCGATCCAACATTAGCATCTATGGAATCATGATTAACATTTCTTTTGTTCTCATCATGAGTTTCCTTTACTACCTTTTCACCATTAGTAAGTATTTCTTGTAGAAAATTTGTCAAATCTGTCTTCAAATCTGCCATGCCTGTCTTCAAATTTGTGTTCAAATATATCTTCAAATTGTCCATCTTAGCTTCCACGCCATTTATCTTAGCATCTGTTAACTTTTGTGAGCGTGACATTTGTTGCACTTGTTCTTGTAATTTTGATATATCATGTAGCATTTCTTCCTCTTCTTCATGAGTCATGCTAGAGCTTTCAGGTTCCTTACTAGGTGTTTGCATTTTCTTTCCTCGGGGCATCAGTTACCGATAATAATGCTCTACTATGCCCTTTGAATTCCTTCAAAATAAATTTTCAAACCAAGCTTAAGCAAAAATTTAAAAAAATCTACACACCTTTTTTCACTTTGTAGGAGCTCGATATTGCCTCTGATGTATCTCTGTACTTTCCAATCATCTAGTTCTGAATTTGTGATCTGTAGTAGCTCTCTGTGTCCTCTTTCCAATGCCACCAGTCTGATCCAAATTGGATTCTCCAAGAAAGAGTTATGCACAATCTCCCAAGATGACCTGATTATAGACCCTTCCAGAAGAGCGAACTTGTATGAAGTGCCACGTGTACAATTTTTTATATTTGGTTCTAAAAAAGATATACAAGAAACTACTTTCCGTCCTCTTTCTGTACCTTCTTACGAAATTTCAATCTGATTCCCAGAGAGAAAGTTATGACAATTTTCCCCAGGTCACCTGTTTTGAATGTAATTCAGGAGTCTGCAAAAAGACCAACTTCCTCAGATCATATCTCCGAAAATATCACGCAAAAAGCTCTGAAATTTAGACCCAAGGTTCAGCACGATTTCTTCTCAAATGGGTTTTTTTTGCAACTTCTGAAACATCACAGAAAAAAAGTTATAGCGAAAATGCCACGATGACCTGTTTGGAGCAGCGAAACCCTAGAATCCAAAGCTCTGATACCAAATGTTATGAAACCAGCTCAAGAAAAGATAGAAAAGATAGATCAACGCCTTAGAATTCAGCCTCTTCGAGGGGGCAACCTCCTTTACATTACATAAATGAACAATTCTTGGATGATTCAAATGACAAAACCTCCTTTCTATATATAGGAGTCTAAGGAGTCACAATATAATCCAGCCGACCTAACAATAATAATATAAAGCCACAAAAATAACAATAGAGGGATTCTATGGGGCACAGAAATAACAATATGGGGGTAATAGGGGCACAACAATATAAATAAGGGGTATAACTATAATAGTAATGGGGTAATCACTAGTATTATAGGGACCCAACAGGTATGGACTGGTAAGAAACCCTCTCTTTCACATGTGATGGTATTTGGATGTGATGCATATGTACATGTTCGAAAGGAGAAACAAACCAAGTTGGATAGTAAACCTGAAAAATGCATCTTTATTGGGTATAAGGATGGTTTAAAGGGTTATAAGCTTTGGAACCCAACAACAAGGAAGGTTGTGTACAATTGAGATGTGGTGTTCAGAGAGGTGAAATATGTTATTAAACATGAAGTCCGACCAAAGGAACCTGAGAAGATAGAGTTTGAGCTAAAGGAGGAAGAATCAGACTCTACAGCAGAGGAGGAATCAGAAGATGAAGAGCCACAAACTCTGGGTGTAAGAAGATCAGTTCGAGAAAGAAGGCAACCAGAAAGGTATATTCCATCTGCTTTCTATTCAAATTTTGCTTTATCTATTACTAATGATGATCCCATAAATGTGAAGGAAGCGGTAGATTTAGAGGATGGAAAACTCTGGAAAGAGGCCATGGTTGATGAAATGGCATCTTTGCACAAAAATGAGGCTTGGGATCTGGTGGAGTTGCCAGTTGGAAGGAAACCCATTGGCAGCAAATGGGTGTTCAAGAAGAAGACAAATGCAGAAGGAAAGGTGGAGAAATACAAAGCTCAATTGGTAGCAAAAGGTTATTCCCAGGTGTTGGGAATTGATTTTGGTGATATTTTTTCTCCTGTTGCCAAGGTAACTACTATTAGATTACTTTTATCTATTGCTGCTACTTTTTATTTTGAGGTAGAACAAATGGATGTGAAGACAACATTTCTTCATGGGGATCTAGAAGAGGAGATCTACATGAAGCAACCTGAAGGCTTTGCAGTGAAGGGTAAGAAAGAACTGGTATGCAAGTTAAAGAAGTCTCTGTATGGGTTAAAACAATCACCAAGGATGTGGTATTATAAATTTGATACATTTATATGAGGCCTTGGCTTCACCAGAAGCAAAGCAGATCACTGTGTGTATTTTAAATTAATTGGTGACCGTGTTATTTATCTGGTCTTGTATTTGGATGATATGTTGTTGGTTGGAAATGACAAAGAAATTATCCAGGATTTGAAGACCCAATTGTCCTCCAAATTTGACATGAAAGATTTTGGTGTTGCAAACTATATTTTGGGCATGGAAATTAAAAGAGATCGGGAAAAGAGGAAGCTTTGGTTAAACCAGAGGAAGTATGTCGAGACAATACTACAGAGGTTTAATATGCAGGATAGTGTTGGAAATAATACTGAGAGGGGGGGTGAATCAGTATTAGCAAGTTAATAATTTTTCATTTCCATAATCATAATCATATACGCTACTTCAATTAATGTAACTTGCATGTATACGCAACTATGTTTAAGGCAACTAGCGTATATCCTGCAAACTTATGATTTAGTTAATTCATCATATGTTGATCTTTAATCAATGCATCAGAACCATATAAACAATAAACAGGTGAAGTAAAAATAGAACATACAATCACACATATGAACACAAGATATAAGGTGGAAACCCAATTGGTGAGCTCCAGTATTGTAGCAATAATGCTACAATTCCTGGGGCTTCCTGTCTCTTAATTTTATCAACCCGGTAGTTCGTACAAACTTGGAAGCGACGGTGCTGTATGCACAAGTACTAGCCCTTGTCGCAGCTGTCACTTGGTCAGCTAGCACAAGTCCGCTAGGGCTTAAGCCAACTTCTATAGGCTCACAGAAGAAGCTTTATCAATGATGGACGAAAGTTAACTTCAAAGAAAGGCTACTCTACTTGACAAACTGAATCAAAAGCAACTTAAAGCATGTAAATCTATGAAACCCTAATTTAACTAGTCTATCCTCTATAATGCAAAGAATGTGGGTGCAACTCTTATGAATGCTGTCATTGCCTCTAACAAGTATGAATGCATGGGTCTAAGCTACTGGCATCATGAGAAATGTGTTTTTGTGTTTTTCCTTTAAGTGTGTGGAATGATTATGACCTTGGCCTAACTAGGGTTTGATTGTGCAGGTGGGATGGAGATGGAAGGAAAGTGTGGGACAGGTTGGGGAGGCTTGGAGAGGTTCCTAAGGATCCTCAGCACCCATCCACAGAGGTCCCTCATGTTCAGAAGCTCGGCAACGAAGTGAATGGCCTCCTACAGGAAGGCTGCTGGGAATTCTACAGGATACTCTGTTTTCTACAGGATGGCTGTGCACGTCTACAGGATGGTTGGTCGTGGAGATTTTAGGAGTGGATGGAGTGTTGGAGTGGTGTGGGAGGCTAAGGGAGATGGAGATGGACCTAATGATGTCTTAGGAAATGGCAAGTCAGACGAAGGAAGGGTGCATGCAATGGGTTGATGTTTTGGAAGGGTGAAATCAACGAGAGTGAAGGAAATGGAGCGGTACGTGGAATGAGAGAGTTGGAGGGCAAGTGAGTGAGGTAGAGGATGAATAGAACTTGCAGGTGGATGGAGAAAACGACGAAGGAAGTGGCTTGAGAAAGAGCAGCCTAAATGAAACAAATGACCTGTGCATCAAAACAAGAGATTCATTAACCTATTATGCCATGAAACCTACAAATCCGAAATGGAAAACAAGAAATGAAACTAATGCGTGAGAGTGCAGTATGGATCAATGTCGAGAATATATGAATGGATTTTCAATAAAAACGTTCATGTGGCAACTTGCGTGGAGATGAAACGACTGCTGTTCTTTTTGGTGGCTGATCATGGTCTACACCCCAATCCCAACGGTGAGATGGCAGTGAGCCTTTTGCAACCTGTTTTTGATGGAGCTCCAAGAGATTTATTCTACCAACCTATCAAACTCGAATACTGAAAGCAAAGCATCATACCAGTCCTATCTATGCTAATGAAAACAACTAAACCAACAAGCTGGAAATCCGAATTGCATAGGAAACTAAACAAACTCAAGTGCTGGAACTAATGGTAAATGCATTACAACACGGAGGAGGACTATGGCTCTCAGGTTGGGCCCTCACCTGAGAGCTATAGCTCCTTGAGAAAACTTAGAACTAACTCAAAAGTGGCCTTCTTTATTCATAATCTGATAACATGCCAAATTGGCTTACAAAAGAGAACGAAACTTGAGCTGTGCTCCAAAATTACAATAGTAATACGAGAGTTTCAACAACCTAACCAAGGCTAAGGCTTCTATACTTATACAAAACGATGCTCCAACAGATATCCATGATTCTAGGAGCTCGGCTGTTCAATCTATAGTTTAACTGCTGATCCTGTAGGATGGTCATAAATGTTGTTTCCTGTAGAGCAGTTTTGAACTGCTGTTCCTGTAGAACAGCTGGCCGTGTATTAAGCTCGGAGGGAGGCTGAAGTGGACTCGGAGTTCTTGGTGAGGATCACGAGGAATGTCCCCCAAAACCGTGGACAACCTCTCCTTATGTCAGCAATGCCAACTCGTTGTCTCCTTGCCACCTTTTCGTTGTCTTTTGCTCCCTTTTAATGCCAAAACCTGGAATCACAATGCATTAGCTACGTGGATAAAGTGCCTATCCTTTCTCCTACAAACAACATGAATAAACTAAGAAGTGTATGCATAAACAATAAAAATGAATGGTTTGAGCAAGCAAAATAGGCCAAAAATGAGCCCAAATTGTACCAAAATTGGGGCTCATCATCACCCCCCAGCTGAACCATTTGCTCATCCTTGAGCAACCTTGCCCCTGCTCCTTGTCCTTGGCCGAGGACTCGGGACCGGAACAGGCTGTTTCTTTTCTGCTTTTGATGGTCCTGCCTTTTCTGCCCTTGATGGTGATGAGGGTGATGCTTCCTTCCCTTTTTCTATTTCCTTGAGTCGGGCTTCAGAAGGCGACTGGCCTATCTTTCGTGTCCAGGAAGTTATTTTTGGGCTCCTTTTTTCGGGGGTAGCTGATTGTTTAGAGGGGGTTCTTGCAATGGGTGAAGTTGGTACATCCCCTGAAGTGGTATGGCCACTGGGTGAAGGCTGTGGCTTGCTTGGGGACATCCTCTTGCTTCTCGTGGCTTCAGGTGGCAGAGGGGTCTCCCTCTCCCTTTTCTCTTTCAGTTTTGGAGGAGTGCTGAGGACAGCCAGTGCCGCTGCTGCCTCCTTATCGAGGATGTCAGCCTTCTCTTTCTTGTGTTTTGCTTTCTCGGAGCTCCTTGTAGAGGGCCCCTCCTTTTTAAATTTCAGGCTTCCTGTGGAAGACCCTGCTTTGCCCGCTTTCGGGCCTCCTGTAGAAGATTCCTTCTTTGTCTTCAAGCTCTCTAGAGGAGGCTGTTTTTCAATGACCTTCGGGCCTCTTGTAGGAACCCCTCTTTCCAGCCTAGTGATTCTTGTAGGAGCCCCTGTCTCTGTCTTCGGGCTTCCTGTAGAAGCCTGTGGTTGTACTGTCGGGCTTCCTGTAGAAGCCTTTATCTCCATCTTTGGGCCTCCTGTAGAAGCCTGTTTCCCAGCAATTTCCGGGCTTCCTGTAGAAGCCTTGGTCGTTGCTCTTGGGCTTCCTGTAGAAGCCTGCTCCTTACTGATCTTCGGGCTTCCTGTAGAAACCTTTGCCTTTGTTTTCGGGTTTCCTGTAGAAGCCTGAGTTTGCGTTTTCGGGCTTCCTGTAGAAGCCTGTGATTGTGTTCCTGCAGATGCAATTCTCACCACCTTCTCTTGCCTTGTTGCGTGGCTTTTGCGTTTGGCTTTGACTGCAGAAGCTGACGAGGTGCTTGGGCTGGCAGGGGCCACCTCAGCTTTGACTGCCCTGCTCTTCAACCTCTGTTCTCTTGCTGATAGGATGAGGGTGTCCTCTTTGACTTTGTCATCTTCTCCCTCCTCCTTCTTCTTTCGTTCCTTTTTCTGTGCTGGAGCCGGAACTTTTTGGCTTTTTCCTTTCTTACTCCCGGCTGCCGGCTCGTCTTCTTCTCCGTTAGAGGATTCCGCTTCTTCAAGCAACATTTTTATGTTCCCCGTTCTTGATAAGTTCCTAAATGATTCCCAAGCGAGGGGAACTTTATATGAGCGGAGAGCATCCTCCACGAGGAGCTTGACTAGCCCATGGTGGGCTATCTGGTCCGGAATTCCGTCCTTGAGCTTGGTGGAACACTCCATTAAGGATTGTAGTAGAAAGTAAGGAATGCTCAACCTCTGTGGTGCAGGGAGGTCAATCTGGTGTCTTAGTTCGTTAAGCAGCCTGAAGTGATACGCATATACAATGCTATATCGGCCCTCACAGGTGATATATTTCATAATTTGTAGACTGACTTCGTTCCATGGCGACAACAGGCTTGCCCTTTTGACTCCATTTTTGTCTTCGGTGAATGACTCTTCCGGTGGGAAGAACTCCTTCTTTGCTTGCTGGCTCTGCTTCCGCTCTTCTTTGTCCCACGGCAGACCCATGGGCAACTCTGTAATCCGACTGATATGCTCGGGGGTGAGTTTGAGGCTGAGACCTCTGAAGGTTACCGTGGCCAACGTCTGTGATTTAGGCTGCAAAGCCTGCAAAAATTCCTCGGCTACTTCCTCATCGTAGCCCTGTAGTTTATCACAGAAAGGCATCCATTGTGCTCTAGTGAAGAGCTCAACCACTGCCAGGTTTCTCCTCAATGCATTTGAATTAGTGGGCTCTCGCCTGATAAACCCGCCAGGCATGATGAACACAGTGTTTGTACCAGAGGTGGTGGATACACAGGAAATTCGGTCTTAAAGACAGAACATGCAATGAATTTTCAGACCACAGTGTGATTATACAGCTATCCTGTAGGAGCGATAGTATAGGCACGGCAAACCAAAATTTTTTTATGACCACACTGTGACTAATTGCCTTGCCACCTTTTAAAAAACCAATTGCGGAAGGAGTTGCAGGGTTACCTCTTTTCTGCCACCTTTTTTTACGTGAAGACTTCACCTTCCTGTAGAGCCGCGTGCCTGTAGAAACTGCTTCCTGTAGGACGACGTTCCTGTAGAAACTGTTCCTGTAGGAGCAGTGTGCAGGCTTCGGGAAGAGCTTTTAGCTGGCTGGCGGTCGAGAGGTGCTTTACTAGCGTTCAGGTAGCCGAGAGCTCGGCGTGTCAACATGCAGAGGTAAGCAGAGGATCTACTCGAGTTTTGAAGTGAGGTTGATGGAGATACACGCTTAATCGAGCCGATTAGATTTTGAATCGGCGCAGCTCGTGGCGCGGGGGTGAGCTGTCCCCGCCGGACCGTTGGGTGACGTCACCCCTCATCCGCCTGCACATTCGTTTGTTGCCGCATTCATTCCCACAGATCTGCCGCCGCCCTTTTCGGTTAAACTTCACTTCTCGGTTGATGGGACTGATCTTCACGTGCTTGCTGCGTGTGTCTCTCATCGTGGCTGCCACCTCGTCCTCTGACTATCCCTTTACTAACCGACGTGGCCCATCACTGGCCTTTAGGCCGCTCAACCATTCACCTTTATGCCATGCAAAACAAATCGAAGTAATAATCATGCAGTTTGATGGAGAGAAGGATTAGAACACTTACTTGCGCGCGGCTGCACATGATTTCCAGATTTTTTTAGCGATGGATCCACCTGCCGCATGTGGCTGCACATTCCTGTAGGCTCGTGGTTACAGGATGCTGGCGATGGAGTGGATGGATCTGCGTTCATGCGCCCGTGTTTGATCTCAGATGGCGGTGCTGTGAATGGTCTTCACTTGAGCAGGTCGAACTGTTACAGGATCCCTGCGAGGGGTCTTGTCACCGTTCTTTCTTCTCGGGTGTATGCTGCATGCTGGCGGTTTTGGCTTCTCGATCATGATCCCAGCGCTTCTGATGTATCAACATGGATGTGGTATGGTTCTCGGTGCTTAGTTTCTCTTTGACAGGTGCTTTCTCATGAGAACTGATTACTTTGGTGTGCTGCTGCAGGGATCTGGGTTGCATGGCGACGAGGGTGGTGGAGGACGATAATGGCAATGTTCAGGGGTGCCATCATTGACATGCATGCGTTCAATCCACTCCTCAGTCGCTAGATCTTCATTTGAAACACATTTCGGCCATCGTAACCTTCTACAGGAAGTTTCCTGTAGAACACAGAGCTTCCTGTAGAAATTTGGCACTTTCCTGTAGAAGATCCACGTCTTCCTGTAGGAAGACTGTCTGTTCCTGTAGAAAAACTGTATCCTCCTGTAGAAGATCCAAAGCATGATAATAACTGCACATACCTTAAAAACATTGTTGTTCTTGGAGGAGGTGCTGATGACATCCTTTGCTAGCATGATGAAGGCCCCTGGATTGGAGTGGAGAGGCTTCTTCTCCTCCATAGAACATCTGCATGCAAACCTTTTTATTGTGCTGATTGTTTTTTCTCTTTTTTCTTTTTTCTTTTTTTTTTTTTTTTTTTAGAAAGACAATAGGAGCGCCTCGATGAGGTTTTCACCCCCACTGCCTGCCTTGGGTGCCTCAGAGAGGTTTTCACCCAAGGATCTTTATTTTCCTCTTTTTTTCTTGAAAGACAATAGGATCGCCTCAATGAGGTTTTCACCCCTACTGCCTGCCTTGGGCGCCTCAGAGAGGTTTTCACCCAAGGATCTTTATTTTTCCTTCTTTTTTTTTTTTTTTTTGTGTTTTAGATCCTTCAGGGTATGCCCAAAGTGGATGCAGAACCCTTCTCTATGACCAAAACAGATTTCTCCATAGTGTTGATAAACTCTTGTCTTGAGAGAGGTCTTCTATAGATCTTCAATCGGGGCCCATTTACAAGCATGGGAATGGATTCCTCATCAATGGTTCGAATGAGGACAGATCCATTGTCATGGCACTGTTCCACCACATATGGTCCTAGCCATCTGGTTCTCAACTTCCCCTTGAAATCTTTGAATCTGGAATCATACAACAAAGCCCAATCTCCCGGCTGAAATTGCTTGTCATGGAGATGTTGGTCATGCCACACCTTCCTCTGAAGTTGAACCACCTCTGAGTGAAGGAGGGCCTGCATGCGGTGTTCATCCAGTCCATTCAGCTGCAATAGCCTTTCTTGCTGTGCATGGCTGAGATCTAGGTCCAGCTGAGCTGCCAACCTCAAAGTGTTATACTCAAATTCAATGGACAGCAAAGCTTTCTTCCCATAGACCAGCTCATAAGGTGTGAAACCGGTGGTGGTCTTCCAAGTGGTGTTGTAAGCCCATGTGGCTTCAACTAGGCAATCTGCCCAGTCTTTTCTGCTGCTGTCTACCACTTTGGTCAAGATCCCTTCTAGAGCTCTATTGGTGACTTCCACCTGCCCATTGGCTTGAGGATGATAAGGGGTGGAAGTCCTATGCTTGATCTTGTGATGAGCCAATAGATCTTCAACCAAGTTAGAGGTGAACTGGCTCCCTTGATCGGTCACCAGCTCTCTTGGGTAGCCAAACTTGTAGAAGATGTTCTCTCTTAAGAACTCAACCACCTTTTCTTCAGTTGCTGCTTTGATTGCTTTAGTCTCTGCCCACTTTGTCAAGTAGTCAGTACACACTATGATGTAGGATCTTTGCCTCGAAGAGGGATTGATTGGGCCCACAAAGTCCATGCCCCACTTCTCAAATGGCTCGAGAGTCACTTGAGGTTGGAGAGGCATCTCATCCCTTTGGGTCGGTTTCCCCATTCTTTGGCATTGGTCACACTGGCTAACATATCTTCTGACATCTTGATGAAGTGTGGGCCAATAGTAGCCTGCCTGCAGGATCTTGAAGGCAGTTCTCTTTGCCGCAAAATGTCCTCCACAAGGCCCATCATGACAGGTGAGGAGAATGTCAAAGACTTCCTCCTCCCTTACACAACGCCTTAAGATCTGATCGGGGCCAAGCTTGAACAGGTTGCCCCCAATCCATGTAAATGAGGCACTCTTTCTGATGATTTTGCTCTTCTCTTTTGAAGAGAGGTGCGGAGGAAACTGAGCTGAAACGAGGTAGTTTGCTATGTCAGCAAACCATGGAGAGAGTACTGAGATAGCAAACAGATGCTCATCAGGCATCTGGTCATCCACCATCCCATCTTCATCTGCAGACAAATCCAATCTAGACAAGAAGTCAGCAACAACATTTTCTTTTCCTGGTTTATCAACAATGGTTAGATCAAACTGCTGCAATAAAAGTAACCATCTAATAATACGAGCATTCACATCTGGTTTATTCATCAAGTATCTAATAGCAGCATGGTCAGTATGTACAAAAGTCTGGTAACCAGTAATGTAATGTCGGAACTTGTTCAGTGCATGAACCACAGCTAAGAATTCCTTCTCGGTTACAGTGTAATTCAGCTCTGCTTTGGACAAGTTTTTGCTAACGAAGTAAATGGCATATGGAAGTTTTTGCTCAACTTGTCCTAAGGCTGCACCTATGGCTTTGTTCGAGGCATCAGTGTGGATGTGGAAAGGTAGGGCCCAGTTTGGACCTCTTAGGATTGGAGCTGACACTAACTTGTCTTTTAATTCATTCAAACTCTTCTGACAATCGTCAGTCCAATTAAACTCCACATCTTTTGCCAACAAACCAAACAATGGTGAGGCTAACTTGCTGAAGTCTTTAATGAACCTCCGGTAGTATCCTGCTAATCCCAAGAAACTCCGGACATCCCTTACTTTTTGAGGAGGTGGAACCCTCTTGATGAGAGCAATTTTGTTAGGATCCACCTGCAATCCTTGAGAAGAAATGGTATGGCCTAGCACTGTCCCTTCAGTCATTAGGAATTCACATTTCTCAGGGCTAAGGGACAAGTTCATCTCGATGCACTTGGTTAGGACCTTTCCCAAGTTGGACAATGCTTCCTGGAAGTTGGCCCCATAAGGAGTAAAGTCATCCATGTAGATTTCCACTGCATCATGGACCAACTCCGAGAAGATGCTCAAGACAGCTCTCTGAAAAGTAGTAGGAGCATTGCATAGCCCAAAGGGAAGGACTCGGTAGGCAAAGGTACCCCAAGGACAAGTGAAGGTGGTCTTATCTTGGTCTTCCGGGCTGATTTGGATTTGATTGTACCCGCTGAACCCATCCAGGAAAGAGAAGAACTTCTTTCCTGCCAGTCCATCCAACACTTGATCTATCAAGGGTAGAGGGAAATGGTCCTTCTTGGTAGCTTTGTTCAGCTCCCGGTAATCTACACAGATCCTCCACTTCCCATTCTTCTTGGGAACCAACACCAGAGGGGACACCCATTCACTATCTGAGATGGGGTAAATGAATCCGGCGTCCAACAGTTTTTGCAATTCTTCCTTGAAAATGTCCTTAAGGGCTGGATTCATTCTCCTCTGGGGTTGCCTAACTGGTTTACAATCCTCTTTGATGTATATATGATGGGTACAGACCGAGGGGTGGACTCCTTTCATCTCCTTATAGCTCCAAGCAAAAGCATCTAAGTGGCTGGCCAATAGGCTACACAACTCCTTCTCCTGGGAAGGAGACAGAGAGGAGCTGATCTTTAACGCTCTCTCAGGGCCGAACTCCACACTTTTGACTCTGGGAGTTACAGGGCTGGTTGTACAAAGGTCCACTAAGGGGCTAGCTTGGGCATCCTCCACCAACTTCTCTAAAGATAGTGCACTGGAAGGTGGATTCTGGATCAGGGTCTCAATTAAATCATCCTCGGTAGGAGAATTTCTTCTAGCGGTATCTAGGGTGCACAGAGGTGCAGAGTACACCTCGTCTTCCTCTCCGTCCTCCAACCAGAGTGGTAAATCATGCTCTAAAGAAGGTTGGGCAGGAGGGTATAGGACTAGCTGCTTGGTCATGGGACCATTTTTGATGGTCATGTTCCCTGCCCGACAACTTATGTAAGCATCTGCAGTAGCTAACCAAGGCCTCCCCAAGATGAGAGGATATCCAGTAAGCTTGGCCTTTGGTTGCAGGACCAAGAAATCTGCAGGTTATTCCCAAGAATCAATTGAGACCAAGACATCCTCCACAATCCCTTCGGGAGTCACAGTGGAGCAATCTGCTAACTGCAGTACTGTCGAAGTCTTTCTCAAGGAACCCTGAAGATTGAGTTTAAGCATGGTATCCCTGGTCATCACATTGATGGCTGCCCCCAGATCAATCAAGGTGCGGGGGATAATGGTGCCATTGATGTGTACATCTACTACAGGACTTCCAGGATCTAGGTATTTTGGGCAGATGACTTGTCCTAGCATAAGGTCAGACAGTTGTCCTATGACGTTGATAGTTGAGGCATCTTTCTTCCGTCTGCCTGGGTGTTTGAAACACTTCTCCTTAATCAGCTTGTTATATATTGGCACATCCTTGATGGCTTGGAGAAGTGGGATTTTAACACACAACTGTTTGAGCTCACCCAAAAGCTCATCTTCTTCTGGGTTCGGTTGTGTGGTGGCGGTTAATCTCTCAGGAAAGGGTGGAGTAGGCTTTGGTTCACTCTCCTGATGGTTTTCCTCATCCTATGGGGGAGGAGGTTGGCGATCTGGAAGAATCTTTCCAGATCTAAGATTGATTTCCTGGATCTCCACAGCATAGGCAGGGCACGAGGTCTCCCTAGTATATACCTGCTGAGCCTGTCTATTGTTGGGGTTCGGGTTCGGTTGAGCAGGCATCTGAGGTTGCCTTGGAGGAGCAGGAGGTAAAGGCTGAGGTTGAACTGGTGGTGGAGGCAAAATGGCGGGAGGAGTGTTGTATTGGGGCCTCCACCCCGACTGAGGAGCACTCCATTGAGGTTGCGACTGGGTATGTGAGTGATATGGATGAGAAGTAGGTTGAGTAGGGTACTGAGGTGGATAAGACCATGGAGGAGGCATTGACCAGGAAGGATGAGCAGGGGGACCCCAGGAAGGCATGGGAGTCAAGTGGTTGGGGTTGTAATAAGCTTGAGATGCCCCTTGCATCCCCTGCTGATAAGGTCTAGATCCTTGAGGCCTCCTTTGGTTGATGAAGTAGATAGGTTCAGTGGGGGCTTCAGTTCCCTGGTACATGGCTTTAAACCCAGGCAAGGTTGGACACTGATTTGTTGGGTGGTCCTCCTCACAAACGAAACACACTTCAACCGAATGCAATGGACATTCGTTCTTAGGGTGTCTTCTGGTGCACCTAGGGCAGAGGACAGCCAAGGCTCTCTCAGCTTCCTCTTTCTTTTGCTGGATCCTGAATGTGTCCAGCTGCATGGCAATGGTATGTCTCACCTCACTCTTAAGATCTTCTAATTGGTTTGTAAGCTCATGTTTGGAGAAAGGGACACCGGTGGAGAGGAGGTTTCCTCTACCTCGTTTTCTAGCTGCCCTGGAATGATTTCGAAACACAGTTTTGATGTCCTCATAAGGCAGTTGGTAAATGTCCCCCCCAGCTAACATGTGAAGGGTGTCTAGGAGATCTTCAGGGACTCCTCGGAGTAGAACCAACTTGAGGGATTCAGGGTCAAGTGTGCACCTGGCCCGTTTATAGCTAAGTTGGAACCTCTCCTCATAGTCCTCTAAAGACTCATCATTCCCCATGGTCATTCGAAAGATTTCTCCCTTGGTTTCCTTGGACCTACAATAATCCCTATACTTGGTATTGAAGGCTTGCTGCATCTGAGCCCAAGTGGTGATGTTATTCCCAGGTAATCCCATGAACCAACGTAGTGCTGCATCCTTGAGAGTGGAAGGGAAAAGCTTCAACTTTTGCTCATCCTCAGTATAGTCATAGGTTCGACAAAGGACAGCAAACTCAAACAAGAAGGTATCCGGATCCTCAGTGGTCAGTCCATGGAAGTGAGGCAAGGCAGAGGGGCTAATGTTTTTCATTTTCATATCCCCATTGGTTTCTCAGATGGGGAAAGCTCCTTCTATTCTCTCATCTTCTCTCCCATTATCAGCCATGGCTTCAGATGGAGTGGTTTCTAACTCTTCTTCGACTATAGGGTCTTGGTATATCTCGGGATGTTCACCTATAGGTTCCTCTGGGTCACTATCACCAAAGAAGAGAGAAGGGTGACTTAGTGATGTGGTGGGGGTGTTTGGTAGGAATTTGCCTGATCTATCTCGGTTCCTACGAGGCATGAAAGGGAAAGGACTCTTCTCTGTTTTTAGTGCTTTTGCTTTTTTCTTGTACCTGCAGAACTGAAACAAAGTGATCTACAACTAACTAGATTGCTCAAATGAAATTTGCGGAATTGGAAATATTAATCTAGGAAAGCAGGAAATATTAATCTAGGAAAGCAGGAAATACTAATCTAGGAAAGCAGGAAATACTAATCTAGGAAAGCAGGATATACTAATCTAAGAAAGCAGGAAATACTAGTCTAAGAAAGCAGGAAAGTCTATGCTACTTTTGCAGAATGGAAATGAAGCAAACTACTTAGTAGAAGGTAAGAGTAGGAAAGTAGAGGAAAAGCAACAGGTGCTAATACTCTGACGCTTCCCCGGCAACGGCGCCAAAAAGATGGTGAGCTCCAGTATTGTAACAATAATGCTACAACTCCTGGGGCTTCCTGTCTCTTAATTTTATCAACCCGGTAGTTCGTACAAACTTGGAAGCGACGGTGCTGTATGCACAAGTACTAGCCCTTCTCGCAGCTGTCACTTGGTCAGCTGGCACAAGTCCGCTAGGGCTTAAGCCAACTTCTATAGGCTCACAGAAGAAGCTTTATCAATGATGGACGAAAGTTAACTTCAAAGAAAGGCTACTCTACTTGACAAACTGAATCAAAAGCAACTTAAAGCATGTAAATCTATGAAACCCTAATTTAACTAGTCTATCCTCTATAATGCAAAGAATGTGGGTGCAACTCTTATGAATGCTGTCATTGCCTCTAACAAGTATGAATGCATGGGTCTAAGCTACTGGCATCATGAGAAATGTGTTTTTGTGTTTTTCCTTTAAGTGTGTGGAATGATTGTGACCTTGGCCTAACTAGGGTTTGATTGTGTAGGTGGGATGGAGATGGAAGGAAAGTGTGGGACAGGTTGGGGAGGCTTGGAGAGGTTCCTAAGGATCCTCAGCACCCATCCACAGAGGTCCCTCACGTTCAGAAGCTCGGCAACGAAGTGAATGGCCTCCTACAGGAAGGCTGCTGGGAATTCTACAGGATACTCTGTTTTCTACAGGATGGCTGTGCACGTCTACAGGATGGTTGGTCGTGGAGATTTTAGGAGTGGATGGAGTGTTGGAGTGGTGTGGGAGGCTAAGGGAGATGGAGATGGACCTAATGATGTCTTAGGAAATGGCAAGTCAGACGAAGGAAGGATGCATGCAATGGGTTGATGTTTTGGAAGGGTGAAATCAACGAGAGTGAAGGAAATGGAGCGGTACGTGGAATGAGAGAGTTGGAGGGCAAGTGAGTGAGGTAGAGGATGAATAGAACTTACAGGTGGATGGAGAAAACGACGAAGGAAGTGGCTTGAGAAAGAGCAGCGTAAATGAAACAAATGACCTGTGCATCAAAACAAGAGATTCATTAACCTATTATGCCATGAAACCTACAAATCCGAAATGGAAAACAAGAAATGAAACTAATGCATGAGAGTGCAGTATGGATCAATGTCGAGAATATATGAATGGATTTTCAATAAAAACGTTCATGTGGCAACTTGCGTGGAGATGAAACGACTGCTGTTCTTTTTGGTGGCTGATCATGGTCTACACCCCAATCCCAACGGTGAGATGGCAGTGAGCCTTTTGCAACCTGTTTTTGATGGAGCTCCAAGAGATTTATTCTACCAACCTATCAAACTCGAATACTGAAAGCAAAGCATCATACCAGTCCTATCTATGCTAATGAAAACAACTAAACCAACAAGCTGGAAATCCGAATTGCATAGGAAACTAAACAAACTCAAGTGCTGGAACTAATGGTAAATGCATTACAACACGAAGGAGGACTATGGCTCTCAGGTTGGGCCCTCACCTGAGAGCTATAGCTCCTTGAGAAAACTTAGAGCTAACTCAAAAGTGGCCTTCTTTATTCATAATCTGATAACATGCCAAATTGGCTTACAAAAGAGAACGAAACTTGAGCTGTGCTCCAAAATTACAATAGTAATACGAGAGTTTCAACAACCTAACCAAGGCTAAGGCTTCTATACTTATACAAAACGATGCTCCAACAGATATCCATGATTCTAGGAGCTCGGCTGTTCAATCTATAGTTTAACTGCTGATCCTGTAGGATGGTCATAAATGCTGTTTCCTGTAGAGCAGTTTTGAACTGCTGTTCCTGTAGAACAGCTGGCCATGTATTAAGCTCGGAGGGAGGCTGAAGTGGACTCGGAGTTCTTGGTGAGGATCACGAGGAATGTCCCCCAAAACCGTGGACAACCTCTCCTTATGTCAGCAATGCCAACTCGTTGTCTCCTTGCCACCTTTTCGTTGTCTTTTGCTCCCTTTTAATGCCAAAACCTGGAATCACAATGCATTAGCTACGTGGATAAAGTGCCTATCCTTTCTCCTACAAACAACATGAATAAACTAAGAAGTGTATGCATAAACAATAAAAATGAATGGTTTGAGCAAGCAAAATAGGCCAAAAATGAGCCCAAATTGTACCAAAATTGGGGCTCATCACCAATGTGGGTGAAAACCACCTGCTGCAATCATCTCTATCTTCTCTTTAATAAGAAACTTCTTTTTACAATTTTTGTACTGATGTAGTCTTATACCAGTACGCAGGCTTCTACCTGCAGAAGGCTACAACCTTCTCTCATTCTCCAACTTCTCCTGGAAGGGAGCTACAACCCCCTAGCTCTTGTACTAGTTGATATGTTTACTAGTACATAGGTGTTGGCCTACAGAAGGCTACAACCTTCTCTTTTCTACCAGGGACCACGTTTCATAAATTTTCAGACTAGATCCATCAATAACATCATTCAATCATCAAATATATCTGCATCAACCAATCTCTTTTGCACCAACCACACTTGAATCAATCAATCACTTTGATAACCCTTCAATTTGATCTTTCAAAATGTTGTAACCAGAATACAGTAACCAGAGTACAGTAACTAAAACCCAAGCCAAAACCCAGAACACTGCAACAGCAAACAAAAGTAGCTAAAACATATTTTATGAGGTATACGCTACTTCCATGTGTCAAACCTGTGTGCATACGTGCTTTTCTCAAGGCGAACCTATGTATAGATCTGCAAATCAAATTTAAGATGTATACGTTGTTTTGATATGCAGAACCAACGTGTATACGCGCCTTTTCTAAAGTGAACCTACGTACAGATCTATAAATGATGATTTAAACATTACAACAATTCCAGACTTCAATTATACCTAGATCATCATATTTACAGACTACAACATGCGCCAGTTATTCAGATAAATGATCAAACCACATAAAGATACTTCACTTCAAGCCTTAAGATCTTAACCCATCATTAGATCTTATCCTTCATCAAGTGCTAAGGTTCATCCTTGGTTCAAATCCAGCTGTGCACCATAACCCAATAACCTGTATATTAGATCTTATTCTTCATCAGATATTCAATACTTGAGTGTTCTTTCCTAATGATCTTCTCCTCCTTTTATAGTATTAGGCCTTACTCAATACCATGGACCAAAATACCATGGACCAAATACCTTGGACCAAAACTTAGTTTTCTAAGATATACATGCCTTTAATTCTGTGAAAGTGTGTGTGTATGTATATGCTCCTTTTGGTCTATTAAACTGTGTGTATACGCTACTTTGTCAAGGTGAACCTGCATATACCTCTCTTTCCTCATTCTATGAAGTCTGATCTGTAACTCTTTGTTGTTAACCTGCTAAGCTGTGATCTGTCATCTAAGTGAGTTTCCATCAAGGACAACACCTGTGTCATAATGCCAACAATCTCCCCCTTTGGACTTGATGGCAACCCCAAGTCACTCTCCCCCTTTGTCATCAAGGGCAAAGGGTTATTCTCCCCCTGAGTACATGCTGAATTTTCTGCTATGCTGAAGTGTGTTGATTGAGTCCATGCTTCCCTTGAATATAAGCAAGGTCTACAAAAATATGTTCTAAAAGAAGAACATGACTCTATACATACATCATAAATGACCTTCCTATCACCAATGACTCATACATACATCCATCTCCCAACCAAGTGGGGATATACCAAGTTTGACTCATCCACCCAACTAAGTGGGGATATACCAATTGTTTATTCATGTCAAAATAAGAACATTACATCATCCATCCCATGCATAGTGGGGTAACAAAATAGGTCATTTCATGACCTTTACATTAAAAGATATACATGACATATATAACAGAGACCAAATATCTGAAACAAGACCATGATAGTCATCAACAACTATCATCAACAACATCTGTTAATCAGCATCCAGACCAACAACCATGTTCTCTCCCTGAACAACTGTGTGAATTTGTACCAAGATCTTCTAAGATAATGCCAACAATGCATTATTAGAAATATATGCTCCCCCTGAACCTGTGCCAGATGATCATTGTCAGATCTTATCATTTCATATAGTAGAAGAGTTATCAAGGCATCATCATCAATCAGATATACATCATGTTATCAACAACTTATGAGAGCCAACATATTTCCACATGGCATCCACATACTGTAACCATCATCAAGTAGAGAAGATAATTCACTTAACATATCAGACCCCTTTCATCCTGAGTCTGTCCCACTTCTTTTCCTCAAACCAACATATGCGCGATTGTACCCACAGAAACCAACGTATGTATGTGACTACACTTCATTAAACTTGCGTATAACCACCTTTCTATGAAACATATAAGTTTTAGCAGCAGGATGATGCATCAACTACTCCCAACTTCTGTCTGAGATATTCAAATGTCTCTCTGGGAAGTGGTTTGGTGAATATATTAACAACCTATTCTTTGGAGGGAACATACTCCAATTTGACCTTTTGTTCAAGCACTTGTTCACGTAGAAAATGATATTTGATGGGTATGTGCTTGGTCTTGGAATGCATGACTAGATTCTTTGAAATATTGATGGCACTTATATTATCACATAGAATGGAGATGGGTGGAGTACATGTGATCTCAATGTCTTGCAATGTTTGCATCATCCAAAGGAGTTGTGCGCAACAAGATGCAGGAGCCACATATTCTGCTTCAGCTGTAGATAATGAAATTGAACTTTGTTTCTTGCTAAACCAAGACACTAATCTGGAACCCATATAGAATGCACCACCACTAGTTCTTTTTCTGTCATCAACGCTTCCTGCCCAATCTGCATCTATATATGCATGAAGTGTAAGATCTGTATCTCTAGGATACTATAAACCAAAATTTTGTGTTCCTTGAAGATATTTGGAAATCCTTTTGACTGCCTAAAGGTGTGATTCCTTTGGATTTGCTTGGAATCTTCCAACTATTCCTATTGCATGCATGATTTATGGTCGGGTACCTGTTAGATAAAGTAGACCAAGATCTAGACCAAGAAAATATGTAAGCTCACCAAGCAGGGACATTTCAAATTCTTGCTACATTACTAAAGCAAAATTCCAACTCATGGCTTCTTCATTGCTACCAGAAATGATATCATCAACATACACAACAAGAATTAGCAATTTATTATTGTCAATCTTTGTATATAGATTGCTATCAGTTGATCCTTTTGAAAAACCTTGTTGATGGAGATATTTGTCAAGATGGTAATACCAAGCCCTTGGAGCTTGTTTTAGACCATAGAGAGCCTTTCTGAGTTTGCATACAATTTTTTCATCATTTCCAAGAATGAATCCATCTGGTTGCTCAATATAGACTTCTTCTTCTAAGTCTCCATTAAGAAAGGCAGATTTTACATCCATTTGGTATACGTTGAATTTCTGAAAACTAGAAAGAGAAAGAAACATTCTTATGGCTTCAAGTCTATCAACAGGTGCAAAAGTTTCTTCAAAATCTATAACTTATTGTTGAGCATATCCTTTACAAACAAGTCTGGTCTTGTTTCTAATAACTTCTCCATTTTTGTTCAACTTGTTTTTGAATATCCATTTGGTTCCTATGATATTCTTATCATGAGGTCTAGGAACTAATTCCCAAGTATTATTCTTTTCAATTTGCTCAAGTTCTTCATTCATGGCCTTGACCCAACATTCATCTTTGCATGCTTCATTTACATTTTGAGGTTCAGTGGAGGATAGCAATGCTAGATAGCTTGAAGCTTCTGTAATAGTTCTTCTTGTCTGCACACCTACCTCTTTCTGTCCCAAAATTTGAGTCTCTGGATGATTTTTCTGAACATACCTGGACAGAGTATTTTCTGTAGGAATTTACAGGGTAAGTTTCTCAGACAGAACACCAAAAGGACACCGCTCACAAAAGATCATAGATCAATACACCAGTACTTTTGACGCGGTTAAAACCCTCAAAGAGGGAAACAGTCCACGGCCTGAGCCAACGTGGCCACTTCAGGCAATTTATTAATAAAAGAATGAAAATTTACATAAGCTTCTCTCATGCACGGTTTACCCTACAAATGACCCTCCATGCTCTTTAAATAGAGATCATGGACCAATCGGGTGTTAAGCCACAGATCAAGTGTCGGTAATACCGAGGAGAGAATGAACCGTTGGATCACTACATATCATGACCATCGGATTGTAAGTTACAAAATGTACATAGTAAAGAAACACACTTTACCTAACTCTATACTAGACCAAGTTGTACTTAACCATTTCCTATGTGTCGGAATATCCTAACATCCCCCCTTAAGAACAACTTGGGATAGGATTGAAGGATTTACAAATATGACACAATAGGAGAAGGAAGGAGGCACTAGAGCCTATCCCCCCTTAGTGACAACTTCCTGAACTCCAACCATAAATCAAAGTTTAGTGAACATCGCCTCTGTGAGAGCCTTTGTAAAGATGTCTTCAACTTGATCATCTATTGAACAATATTGCACTTCAAGAACATGGTCATGAATGAGCTTTCTGATGAAGTGCATGTGCAATTCAATGTGTTTGCTGCGCTAATGTTGGACTAGATCTTTGCATAGCTGAATGGCACTTTGATTATCACACCAAAGTGTAGTCAGATGCTGCTGCTAAAAGCCAAACTCTGACAGGATCTGACGAAGCCACAAGGCTTCCTTACTAGCTTCTACGGCACCACGATACTCTGCTTCTGCTGAAGAAAGAGAAATGGCACCTTGTTTCTTACAATCCCATGTAATAGGTCCTGAACCAAGAGTGAACACATAACCTACAGTAGACTTTCGATCATCAGGGTCACCAGCCCAATCGGAATCAGTGAAACCAACCAATAGAGGAGATGCTTCGGCACTGTAATGAATCCCAAACTGAACTGTACCTCGAACATAACGAAGTATTCTTTTAGCTACTTTCCAATGACTTTCACGTGGGTTTTGCATAAACCGAGCAACAAGGCCAATAGCAAAGGAAGGGTCAGGACGAGTATGGGTTAGATACAAAAGTTTTCCTACAAGTTGACGGTATAAGGTAGCATCAACTTTAGGAGGAGTACAAGTGACTAAAAGTTTTACTCCAGACTGAAAGGGAGAAGGGGCTGGCTTACAGTCTTCCATGTGAAAATGGCGTAGAATATCACAGGCATACTTGGACTGAGAAAGGGAAATACCTTCCTTGGATTGCAAGACTTGAAGACCAAGAAAATAATGTAAGTGTCCTAAGTCTGTCATTTCAAACTTCCTTTTAAGGCTAAACTTCACATGGTTTATAAGGTTGGGATCACTACTAGTCAGGATAAGATTATCAACATAAAGAACAAGAATGATAAGAGACTTGCCCACTTTCTTGGTGTAGACAGTATTGTTAGAATGACACCTAGAAAAGCCATTTTCTAAAAGAAAGTTATCCATTTTGGCATACCAAGCTCAAGGAGCTTGCTTGAGACCATAAAGGGATTTCTTAAGCCGACATACAAGGCTGGAGTCTGTTTGTATAAAGCCAATAGGTTGTTCCATATAGATTTCTTCATGCAAGTCCCCATGCAAGAAGGCGGATTTAACATCCATTTGATGGACTTCCCATTTGAAAGAGGCAGCAAGGGAAAGAACAAGGCGGATATAGTTCATTTTGGCAACAGGGGAGAAGGTTTCAGTGTAGTCAATGCCTTCAACTTGTGAAAAACCCTTAGCAACAAGACGAGCTTTATGTTTATCAACTTTCCCATCTGGTCCATACTTGGTTTTGTAAACCCATTTGCATCTAACAAGTTTTCTTCCCTTTGGTAGAGGAACAAGATCCCATGTATCATTTGCCAATAATGAATGATATTCTTCATTCATAGCTGCTTCCCAGTCTGGATGGCTTGAAGCTTCTGCAAAGGTGTCAGGATCATAATTCACTGAAGCTTGAGCCAGTAAAGAAGAGGCTCTCTCGAACTGAGAACGTGTATGTCGCTGATCTGTAGGATCACCGGCAAGATCACCTGCTGCATCCCCAGTAGCACAGACCCATTTTGGAAGCTGAGGAGCTGGAGGAGGATCCTGAGAAGGTGGGGGAGGATTTTCATCCTCGCTTTCATCATCTGAAGAAGAAATATTTTCAAAAGTAGAAGAGGTAGGGAGAGGTGGCACATCCGCCGAACTAGGCTCGCAGGCCGATATATTTTCAGCAAACTTTACATCTCTTCTAATGATAACATTTTTGGACTTAAGTGGAATAAGTCTATATCCTTTGACATCTTCAGAATATCCAACAAAAATACATTTTTCACTCTTAGGTTCTAAAGCTTTATGTTTCTCATCTGGAATATGGGCCCATGCTTCACTTCCAAAAACATGAAAGTGACTTACATCTGGTTTCATTGAGCTCCATGCTTCTTCTGGAGTGATATTCTTTAAAACCTTAGTAGGAGTGTGATTTATTATGTAATTTGCACAGTTAATTGCTTCTGCCCAATAATTAAGACTAAGTCCTTTAGATTGAAGCATACAATTAGCCATTTCTTTTAAGGTGTGATTCTTCCTTTCAGCTACACCATTTTGTTGTGGAGTATATGGAATAGTATGTTGCATTTGAATTCCATTCTCAGTGCAAAAGTTGATGAATGTGTTTTTAACATATTCTCCGCCATTATCAGATCTTAGCTTAAGAATTTGATGTCTAGATTGTTTTTCAACAAAGGCCTTAAAGGCCAAGAACATGTTAAATACTTCACTCTTGAGTTTTAAGAAGTATACCCAAGTGCGTCTAGAGAAATCATCAATGAAAGTTAAGAAATACTTGTAGCCAGAGAATGAAGCAACTGGAAGTGGACCACATAAATCACTATGCATGAGCTGTAAAGGGGTTGAGGCGTGCCAAGAGGCACGTTTTTCAAAACTGTCCCGATGATGTTTTCCGAGTACACATCCGGAACAAACACCATCTCTGCAAGATACCATTGGAAGACCTGTCACCATATTTTCTTTACATAGATTCTGAAGAGAGCGATAGTTTAAGTGACCAAATCACTCATGCCAAAGTTTGCTCACTTCATCATTATGAGCAACAAATACTGAGGGAAGATTTGAGGACCCAAAGTTGTGAAACTTATACAACCTTGTAGAATCATCAGCAATGCCAGTAGCTAAAATATGTCTAGGATCTCTTAGGTCCTTAATTACAACATCGTGAGGTGAAAATTCAACGATTTTACCTTCACCTGAATGAGTTATCTGATATATAGATAGAAGGTTGCAGGATAAGGTTGGAACACATAATACATCATTAAACTGACCATTGTCTATATGAACAGTTCCAGTCCCTACAACACTAAGAGATCTATCATCACCAACATATATATTTTTGGTGTTACAATCATTTAAAGAAGAAAACATGGCTTTATTTTTGGCCATGTGATAAGAAGCTCTAGAATCAATGAGCCACTCATGAGAATGAGAAGAAGAAGATACATTTAGTGCATAGCCAGACCGAGATGCTTGACAACCACATGCAGAAAGTGCCATTCCTGAAGATGAAGTTGAAGTTGAAGAGTGCTCCAAATGGATGTTATGCTTCTTCATTGCTGCTTCCAAGGCTTCCATCTTCTTAAAGCCTTTGGATTCTAAGTGGCCATCTTGATTACAAAAGTTGCAATGTCTATCAGTCTTCTTCCCTTTGTTTTTATTTGTCTTATCATTTTGTTGAAATGATTTTTCATTTTGAGGCTGAAATTGCTTAGGACCCTTGTTTGGTTTAGGACCATTCTTTTTAGGATACAAATTCTTGGGATTCTTTGGATTTGGTTGCTGCTGGGTGGCTAACGCTTGCTTAGAAGAGTTTCCAAGATGAAGAAGACCAAGGTGTAAGAGTTTTTCTTGTTCTCTTATTAAAGAATCACAAAAGGAATCAAAGGAAGGGGACTTGTAGGTTTGTCCTTGAGAAATGAAGGCTTCTCTTGTAGAATGGAAGGTGGAAACAAACACAGAATAGGCTGGTCCCAACTTAGTAAGAATGGAGTAGATAAGGCTACTATCTTCTTTCTTAACCTTAACACCTTCCAAGAGAAGTCTAAGGGTCTTGAAATTGGACTCCAATGTAAGCAATTCATTTTCAAGTTGATGGGCTTTAAGTTCATTTTTAATTCCAAATACTTTAGTAATCTGTTTCATTGCTTCATCAAGAGTATCAAGTTCTGCAATATGGAATCTAAGATCTGGAGAAATAGACATCCCTATCAACCCACGTGCTTGGTCTTGTCTATTTTCCCATTTAGCTACCTTGTCTTCATCTTTCGGTTTGGTCTCTTGGCCTGTGGCTATTCTGTAAAGACCTTTACTTCTAAGTAAATCCACAATGTAGGACCACCATTGGAAGTAGTTGGTGCTGTCAAGAATAACTTGGCATGGACTTTCCATTTTAAAAACACTGAAGCTATAAATGCTGAAACTAAGTGTTTCAATGGAAATATCTCGAAAAATTAGGCTGTTTCAAAAAAAACGGTTCTAAAAACGGCTTCCGGATGAAGAAGTTATGGCTTTTTGAAGAAAATTTGATGAAGTCGCCGACGAAGTGCGGGAATGTGCGGAAATGAAAAAAATCCGCCCCCACAAAATGGAGACTTGAACCCAAGACCTCTACTCTCATAAATTAGCTTTGCACCAAGTGAGCTATACAAAAAGTTTGAGAGAGAGAGAGAGAGGGAGAGAGGGGGGGGGGTTGATGCTTTCAGTTGCGTGCTTGCTTTGAGAAAGCTCTTTTTCCCTACAAAACAAAAAACACAAAACCCAACACGGACATACAAAAAAAATGAACCTTACAGCTCGAAGTTAGCTTTAGCCGGAAACTAAATATTTTTCTCAATGTTTCTGATTTTCCGAGATCACACTAAGACGCAGCGGAAAAGAGCATACACATGAGAAAAATCCTTCCTTTCTGTTTCTGATTTTCCCAGATCGCACAGAGTCGCGGGGCAAAGAGAATACACAGAAATGAAAGGTTCAGATCCAATAATAAAAAAATAAACCGAAACCGAAATAAACAGAGAGAAAATGACTGTAAACTGCAAATAAACACTATATACCTCCAGATCTTAAAAATGACGCAGCTAGGGCTACCGAAACCTTTTCGCGTGAAATGAAAGGGGTTCCTCACTGGAACAGATGCTCCCAACACAATAGAGCAGTCCTCTCGGCCCGAAAGCAGTCAGAAACAGTAGATCTAGGAAACGGTAGTCGGATGCAGTTCTATCGGCTTCAGATTTGGATCAGCAACGGACGTGGACCTCAAATACCTCTGATACCATGTAGGAATTTACAGGGTAAGTTCCTCAGACAGAACACCAAAAGGACACCGCTCACAACAGATCACAGATCAATACACCAGTACTTTTGACGTGGTTAAAACCCTCAAAGAGGGAAACAGTCCACGGCCTGAGCCAATGCGGCCACTTCAGGCAATTTATTAATAAAAGAATGAAAATTTACATAAGCTTCTCTCATGCACAGTTTACCCTACAAATGACCCTCCATGCTCTTTAAATAGAGATCATGGACCAATCGGGTGTTAAGCCATGGATCAAGTGTCGGTAATACCGAGGAGAGAATGAACTGTTGGATCACTACATATCGTGACCGTCAGATTGTAAGTTACAAAATGTACATAGTAAAGAAACACACTTTACCTAACTCTATAACTAACTCTATACTAGACCAAGTTGTACTTAACTATTTCCTATGTGTCGGAATATCCTAACATTTTCTTCTACCGTTATCTCTTCTTTTGGTGCTTCATTGGTCTCTTCTTCAGAGTTAGTCTAATTTGATGTGGAAGGATAATCCTCATCTTCTTCATAATCTTCAGTTTTTATTTTCTTTGGATTTTTGCATGCTTCATCAACCACAACATCAATACTTTCAATAATTTTCCCAAATCTTTTATTATAACATTTATATCCTTTACTTCGGGAAGAGTAACCAAGGAGAATACCTTCATCTGCTCTGGGTTCAAAATTACCAAGCTTTTCATTAGTCCTTTTAATGTAACATTTGCTTCCAAAAACTTTGAAGTATTTTACAGTAGGAGTCTTACCATACCAAAGTTCATGTGGAGTTTGAGTGCTCTTTACCTGAACATTTTCTTGGTTGAGAATAGTGATGGTAGCGAATGCAGCTTCACCCGAGAAGGTTGCAAGAGTTCTGAACTCATCTACCATAGCACGAGCCATTTGTTGAATAGTTCTATTCATCATTTCTACCACTCCATTTTGCTGAGGAGTCCTTGCAGTGGAGAATTGCCCTTTTATTCCATGTTCTTCACAAAAGTCAAAGAATTCATCCAAGGTAAATTCCCCTCCTTGATTAGATCTAAGGAATTTGATTTTGCGATTTGATTCATTTTCAACCAAAGCTTTGAAGGCTTTGAATTTTTCAAATGCTTCATCTTTATGCATTAGAAGTCCTATCCAACACATTCTGGAAAAATCATCAATGAATAATATAAAGTATTCTTCTCCACGAGGTGACATTTTCCTTAATGGTCCACATAAATTAGTATGAACAAGTTCAAGAGGCTTACTAGCTAATCCTTCCTTTTCAGGGAAGTGCGATCTCGTTTTCTTACCAAATTGACATGATTTTCATATTATATTTTATGGAATCCTGATGTCAGGAATATCATGAACAACCTGTAATTTGCATGCTTTTCTTATTTGAGAGAAGCTTAGATGCCCCAATCTTCTGTGTCATACCTAGTGTTCATCATTTTTGCTTAGATAGCACTGTTTTTGTCCTCCCTTGAGTATGTATAAGTTATTTGGAGTTCTTATACCTTTGATCACGATTTCTCCTATATCATGCTCACGAACAACACATCCATTGGATCGAAATAATACTTCATTTCCTTGATCACACATTTGACTGATAGTCAATAGGTTATGCTTTAGACCATCAACATACATAACATTCCCAGCTTTAACATTTTCTTTTAATAGAATAGAGTCTTTACCTTTTATGACAACAGGAGTGTCATCTCCAAATGAGACCTTATTTTCCTTTTCTAAGGCATTATATGAATGAAGTTTTTCTTTGTCACATGTCATGTGTTTTGAGCATCCACTATTGATGTACCACTAATTTTCTTGTCCTTCTGCATACAAGGCTATACCACATCTTTCTATTTGTGGTTCTTTCTTTCTCCATATTTTGGTATTTAATGGTGTTTTCTCCTTCTGAAATGTTTGCCAAAATTTATTCCCGCATTCAGATTCTTCATGACTGAAGATGTTGCAAATAGAACATTCTATTTCATTTTCAAGAAGACAAAAGTTATTGTAGGTCTGTTTCATGATCCCTGTCACATTCCTTTGATTTCATGTTTCTCTAGTCATGATGGTCTTGTAAGCAACACATTAAGAAGCTTTGTGTCCAATGTTATGACATGAAAAACATTGGCCATTAAAGAAGTTCCTGTGATTATTGAATCTACTGACCTGGTGATTGTAGTTTCTATTGATATTCATTCTTGAACCAGATTGGGTATGATTTACCTGAGGTTGGTTGTAGCTTTTGTTCATCCTTGAAGTAAATTAAGCCTGATTTACCTGGTGATCTGCTTTATGCCTTTGCTGACAATTGTCGAACTGTTCACTGCTCTTTGCTGCATCAAGATAGCTTTTAGTGGAGGTTGATGACTTCTGTGCTTGAGATGCTTC
The DNA here is from genome assembly GCA_031772625.1 of Pinus tabuliformis. Classification (NCBI taxonomy): domain Eukaryota; kingdom Viridiplantae; phylum Streptophyta; class Pinopsida; order Pinales; family Pinaceae; genus Pinus; species Pinus tabuliformis. The sequence continues at coordinate 1,029,531,314 of CM062807.1, read as the reverse complement.
TTCAGTATATCCAATACCTATGTTTATCAGAGGAGAATGCTACACTTTGATAATTTCATTTAAGGTTTTTGATCCTTTAGTAAATCTAAGATTGAGAGCTTTTGTTTTCTCAATGTCCTTTCTTAGACCCATAATTTCACATTCTAGTTTTTCATTGTGTTTTTCTCTTTCAGCAAGTTGGAATGTCAAAGTATCTAAAATCATATTCTTTACTTCTAAATAGATTTTGAGTTTAGATCTTTCTTCATAAAGGTCATCTTCATCTAAAGCATCCAAGAAATCATCATCTTCAAAAGCCATCAGAAGTCTATAGTCATTACTATTTTCATCTTCATCACTAATTGATAAACCATCGCTATCTTCATGCATATAGTAACTCTTCTTACTTACACTTTGTTTTCTATTCCATTTTGTTGATTCCTTACCTTTATGAAGCTTATCTTTATGAGGACATTTGGCAGCATAATCACTAACTCTTGCACAAGAAAACATTCGAAAGGTAGTTTACCTTTGAATCTTTCGGAACCCCGTTGAAGGTTGTTGACAAAGTTTGCTTCTTCCTCTCCTTCTGAAATATGTCCTAATTCATTGAGTTATTCTCTTCCTAAAGCTTTAAATGCGGCTTCTCTCATATCTGATGGACCTCCTTTTCTCATCTCGAAAGCAGTTAAGATTCCGTGCAGCTGTGTCATAGTAATAGTCTGAAGATCCTGCTTTTCTTCTATGGCAGATACTTTTGATTCAAACTTAGCAGACAAGGATCTTAAAACCTTTTCAACTAAAGTAACTTCTTTTATCTCTTCACCCAAATTCTTCATGCAATTAACAATCTCATCTATACGTAAGAAGTAACTAGCTATACTTTCATCATTGTGCATTTTGAGAGTTTCATATTGAATTCTGAGAGTTTGTAGTTTTGCACGTTTTACCTAAGAGTCTCCTTCATAGCTTAGAACGATTTTGTCCCATATTTCTTTGGCAGATTTGAGCTGCATAACTTTGACAAATTCTGATTGTGACAGACTTCCCAATAATGTATTGACAGCCTTGGCATTGGTTTCATATTGCTTTTTACCTGCCGCATCTATAGGAATTGTTGATGGAAATGTATATCCTCCTTCCATGATTTCCTAGACATCTGTTCCAAGAGATTGAAGATAGGTTGTGGTTCATACCTTCCAACAAATGACGTTGCTTCCATCAAATATTGGTGGTCTGATGGATCCCTCTCTTTCTTGATTACTCATGATGATGGATCTTCTTTCAAGTGATCATGCTTCTTTTGAAGGACCTGCTTTGATACCAATTGTTGGAAATAATACTGAGAGGGGGGGTGAATCAGTATTAGCAAGTCAATAATTTTTCATTTCCATAATCAAATTCATATACACTACATCAGTTAATGTAACTTGCATGTATATGCAACTGTGTTTAAGGCAACTAGCGTATATCCTACAAACTTATGATTCAGTTAATTCATCATATGTTGATCTTTAATCAGTGCATCAGAACCATATAAACAGTAACCAGGTACAGTAAAAACAAAACAGACAATCACACATATGAACACAAGATACAAGGTGGAAACCTAATGTGGGTGAAAACCACCTTCTGTAATCGTCTCTATCTTCTTTTTAATAAGAAACCTCTTTTTACAATTTTTGTACTAGTGCAGTCTTATACCAGTATGCAGGCTTCTACCTGCAGAAGGCTACAACCTTCTCTTGTTCTCCAGCTTCTCCTGGAAGGGAGCTACAACCCCCTAGCTCTTGTACTAGCTGATATGTTTACTAGTATGTAGGTGCCGGCCTACAGAAGGCTACAACCTTCTCTTTTCTACCAGGGACCACGTTCCATAAATTTTCAAACTGGATCCATCGATAACATCATTCAATCATCAAATATATCTGCATCAACCAATCTCTTTTGCACCAACCACACCTGAATCAATCAATCACTTTGACAACCCTTCAATTTGATCTTTCAAAGTGTTGTAGCCAGAATACAGTAACCAGAGTACAGTAATCAGAACCCAGAACACTGCAACAGCAAACAGAAGCAGCTAAAACATATTTTATGAGGTATACGCTACTTCCATGTGTCGAACCTGCGTGCATACGCACTTTTCTCAAGGCGAACCTGCATACAGATCTACAAATCAAATTTAAGATGTATATGTTGTTTTGATATGTAGAACCAGTGTGTATACGTGCCTTTTCTAAACTGAACCTATGTATAGATCTGTAAATGATGATTTAAACATTACAACAATTCCAGACTTCATTTATACCCAGATCATCATATTTACATACTACAACATGCACCAGTTATTCAGATAAATGATCAAACCACATAAAGATACTTCACTTCAAGCCTTAAGATCTTGACCCATCATTAGATCTTATCCTTCATCAAGCACTAAGGTTCATCCTTGGTTTAGATCCAGCTATGCACCATAACCCAATAACCTGTATACTAGATCTTATTCTTCATCAGATATTCAATACTTGAGTGTTCTTGCCTAATGATCTTCTCCTCCTTTTATAGTTTTAGGCCTTACTCAATACCATGGACCAAAACCACTTATGACCAATACCTTGGACCAAATACCTCAAACCATATATCTTGGACCAATACCATGGATCAAAATACCATGGACCAAAATACCATGGACCAAATACCTTGGACCAAAACTTAGTTTTCCAAGATATACGCGCCTTTCATTCTGTGAAAGTGCATGTGTACATATACTCTCCTTTTGGCCTGTTAACTCACGTGTATACACTACTTTGTCAAGGTGAACCTGCGTATACTTCTCTTTCCTCATTCTGTGAAGTCTGATCTATAACTTTGTGTTGTTAACCTGTTGAACTGTGATCTGTCATCTGAGTGAGTTGCCATCAAGGACAACACCTGTGTCATCATGCCAATAGATAGTAAATCGGTGAAGGTTCCTATTCCTATAGGTGTAAAGTTATCTGTTGAACAGTGTCCCAAGACACAAGAAGAGGAAGAGGATATGTCCCGTGTTCCATATGAAAGTGCAGTTGGTAGCCTGATGTATGCAATGGTTTGTACTAGACTAGACATTGCACATGTAATGGGAGTATTGAGCAGGTTTATGTCAAAACCAGGGAAGGAGCATTGGACAACAGTGAAGCGGGTTTTCAGCTATTTGCATGGCACTAGTGATTATGGTTTGTGCTACCAAGGAAGACCAAGATTGGACAGAATTTTGGATATCCGTGGCTTTGTTGATGCAGATTGGACTGGAGATTTGGATTAGATAAGATCTACAAGTGGGTATGTGTTTAACCTATTTGGAGGTGCAGTCTGTAGTGGCACTATCAACTACAGGGGCAGAATACATGGCAGCCACTCATGCAAGCAAGGAAGCAGTTTGGTTGCAGAGATTGTGTTCAAGTATGGGGTTAGTAAAGGGACCTATAAGGATAGACTATGATAGGCAAAGTGAAATTTTCTTGGCAAAGAACCCTACTTATCATTCAAAGACAAAGCACATTGATGTTCAGTATCACTTTGTGAGGGATATGATAGAACACAAAAAGGTGTTGCTAGTAAAGGTGGACACTTTGAAGAATACTGTAGATGCATTGACAAAATCTATGAGCTCTGAGAAGTTCACCAAGTATATAGAAACAATGGGCATTTCAGGGCTAGAAAAATGACTAAGCTCTCCTGTGGCCCCCTGTGGAAAGAAAACAACAAGTGGGAGAATGTTGGGTTGTGTTATCTTTTTTCCATGACTAACCTACATAGTGAACTAGGGGGTTAGAGGGGGGGCAGAGCCCCCCCTTCGTTGCGTCGAATGTGCAGTGGGGGGGTGATAGGGGGTTTGGGTTTGAGGGGGGCGGGTAGCCCCCCTCTACAGGGTCTAGGGCAACACCCCGGGAAATTTTTTTTTTGGACCCTATATTAGGTTGGGCTAACCTACCTATGGTTTTCAGTCCATGGCTTTGGACACAATGGTTTTCGGTCCACGGTATTGGATGCTTCAGCATGTATAAATATGTATTGTAACATTGAAAGGAATATAATGAAAAATCAAGCTGGTAGTCCCAATTTTGGGATCCAGGGGAAAATCTTTGTGTATATGTGTTTTAAGTGTTATGCTCTCGCATTGTTTATTTTCTGTGTTTTAGAATTCGTATGCAGTTAATTTCTGTATGGGGTTAAAACCTACAAAAACCATAAATGCTACAACTAGTGTTTGAAGACAAAAGCTAAAGAAAGTTACCATTAAACTTTAAAAATTTGTCATTAATCCATTATAATAGTAATTAATCTTTATAATAATAAAAATAATATATTTTAGAAATATGATTGGAGTACACACTAAAATCTTCACTAAATTATTTAACTACCAATTTACAAAAATATATAATGTAACCCTCCACATTTAAATTTATAATTTTGTATGAACAAACCATTTTTAAATGTTAAATACAATGAAACTACATATGAAATTGTACACTAAATCCACTTTTAAATAGAAGCAACACAAAAATTTAGTAAAAATAATTAAAAAATTAGTAAAGCATAACAATACATGACACATCAATGACTGTGGTTAAAATAATATAACTTTAACAAAGAAAATCCCAAAATGGGCAACATTCCTGAGGAAATTTTAGGCTACATGCCGTAGACCATGAAACTGCCTTTGAAAACAATCCACAAGACCAACCTTGGGTTTTTATGATTCGGATCAACATCCAATTGGAATGAGACCAACATTACAAATGAACCAAAACAATATTTCTCAGAAAACAATTTCAAAAAACCATTTGTTTATGGAGAAACCGGTTTCCGTTTTCTTTGCGTTTTTTTCAAAAACGAATGCTCCCATTCTATTTCTGGTAGCGTAGTCATGAAATAAATGACTTTTTTGGTAATATAAGCTACGTTGGAGCTTAGGATTTTTAGAAATTCCTAAATTCTTACATCAATAGGTATGCTTGGAAAAATGAAAAGATTGAAAATCTATGGGCCATCCTTTGAGAGAATCGGTGAATGGGCTAATGGACTCTTGGACAAAGAAAAGGGGATATCCAATGACTCTTCCAGAGATTGAGGGTGCAAAATTAGAGTAATTAGAATAGTCCTAATGATTTTCAAGGGAGAAAATTTATGAAGAACTATGGGTTATCGCTATCACTTTATGCCATGGTTCATACAATGCATGTAAGAATGACTTTTACACAAAACAATTGGAAGCATCAACTTATCAGGGATAAAACGTTCCAAAAAAGATTCCATTGATCCAAGTGACTGATAAGATCAATACTCAACTATGGAATTAAAGGATCCAGATTCCCAACCAAATTAGATAAAACTAAATGTTGGATAGACTACATTTTATCATCTTCAATATGATGATGAGCTTGCAAAAGGGCTCATGTTTGCTATAGTAGTAGGATTTTTGGATGTTACTAATAGGTTTGGCATTTTGGATAATATGTATCTATTGTGATATGCCTGCAAGCATCCATTATCAACATTTCTTTCTCTTATCAATGTTTACAACCAATATATCAACTAGTTTATGTTATATTGCTTAATTGATATTTCTTACAAAGTTTCTAGCGTGGTCAGTGATGCTATCCCCAAATCAGTTGCTAATTTTAAGTCTTTCACTCAATCATCTCCAATTTGTAGTTGAGAATCTAGGCTGGGATCCTCTTCTAGGTGAGAATCACTTGAATGCAATGTTAAGAGAGGCAAGATATTGGAACTTTTAGCTTAGTTTGGGGAACCTCATACATCTATAGACAATCTATGAAGGTAGGGTATGAGATGGAGTTACTACAAAAGGAAATATTTTCATTATCCAACCCTTGTATCTATTCATGAAAGGTGAAACTAGTACTAACAATATCTTTCAATATTTTCTTAGACATGTGGACTTGAGCATAAAAGGGAAAAACTAGATAATAATGAGAAGTTATTGGTTTTTGTGCACAACTAGAGGTTTCCTTTGTTAAGATAATAGATTTTGGGAAAATTATAAGGTTAAACGTCACATTGAACTAATGGTACCACCTTGATTGTTATACAACTATAGTCAACCCCGAAGCATAGCTAGAATAATCAATGGTCAATTCTACCTAGTTTGCATGAGGACATGCAAAAGTGCATGTGCAAAGAAGATGTTGAGTTGCAATTTTTTCATATCTTCCACCATTTAAAACGTCCATTCTTGATCATTTTATGTCATCCCTTCAACAATTCATTACAATTCCTACTATATTTCTTCATTAATATATCATGACAAACTTACAAATGTTAAATCAATCAATTGTCATGTATTCCTTTTATTTTTAATGAATTTGAAAGGATTATGGTTGGTTTTAATAATGATGGTTATGATTAGTTTAGTTCCTATATCTCCTATGTAGTTCATGTAACTAACCTCTAAGATTAACATATCTATGCAACTCCAAGTAAAATTTTATAACATGGATTTTGTTCCTAGAACCGATGAAAATTAATTTATGTTATCTAGTTTGTACCCAGGTCAATCCCACAAAGCTCTAGCTCATGATCAACATTTCAATCCAAGTGTGCTACGAAGAAACGAGAAACAAAATTTAGATGCAATTTCCAAAGTAAGGATGACAAATTTGGAAATTCCGCAACATGGGTTTTGTGCAAAATGTCCCCAATTAGGTGACTTATGAGCGAATTCCATATAAAGTGCAAGAATTTGGAGATACAAATGGTTCTTTCAAAAGGGATTTCCCCATTGCAGTGGTTTCCAAACTATCTTCCAAATGGAGCACCCTGTCAACAAAGGAATCAAATTGTGTTTCTTCCATATGGTTGTATGTTAGGAAAATCATATGTAATCAAATCTTGAGTTGTCTCTCCAACCAATATCTACCAAAAACAAAATAAAACATATCATATAGTATGTTCATATAGGTTGACATTTTTTGATTTGGGGGAATTAGTTTGAATCCACCCCATTAATTCTCTATATAAAAATATGGAAAGAGAAGAGAGTCAAGGATAGTCAAGGGGTTGCTATCAATCACAATTCATCTTTGTAATGTGGATATTGTTAATCAATTTATCATTAGAGTTGTTGGTTGCATTATGTCTTTATAATATTTATCCTTAATGAAAAGGTGTTGACATTAGTGTTTGATATTATTTTTGGCATGGATTAATATTGCTTTTATAGCTTCTTAGGCAGCACAACGTTGGTTAGGATGGCCCGCCAACTCGACCCACACTACCCCATTTCTTTCCTCTTTGTAATGTAGTATAGCATAATTTTTTTATTCAATTGTGATAGACAAATTGTAGCTTATCTTCTTCTTTGAACTCATAATTAAAATATAGTTTGTTTACGTTGAATGCACCATTTATTTATTTCTTTGATTATTGGATGATTTGTTTCTCATTTGTTGTGTTGTTTGCAAGAGTGAGATTGATAACTAAAGGGTAGGGATACATGTTGGAACTCTTCTAGTTGCATGAACACCTTGTTAAATCATCATGAAATACTGTAATCTATAAAGAAGGGGCTTTGTGTTGAAACCCCGATGATCACCATATATCCTTTCTTTCATTTAAATTGGTGTTTGGTAGAAGTGAGATTTCTTTCTGGAGGGAAATGATATGCATAAAAACTCTTCCTTGACTGCATGAAAACTCTATTAGGTCATTGTAAGAGATGGAAACCAATGGTGAAGTGTTTTTATGTTGAAACCCTAGTTAGCATATGTCTCATAGATTTACCTTCCACATGAATGCTCACCCTTAGATAGAAGTTGTTGCAGGCTAGGTTTCACTAAAGATTATGCTCAAGATCTATCTCTCTAAGTTTGCATCCAATAAATAATTCCCTTGTAGCATTGGTTTGGAATTTGTTGGGTTTTTTATCTCCATTATACAGTGGTAGGTTACAAAACCTATTGATTCCTTTAACTCTTCACATACGATGTAACATCTCTAAACCTTATGACCCCTGGTTGAAAATTCAATGTGCAAAATTTAAGAAATTAAATTGGCGGACATTAAGATACTTGTTCCTTTTTATTTGACCCTATAAACAATTTATCGTTCACATGAAACCACTACCTTATATATTCTAATGAAAAATTTCCAATGTTATAAACATGGGTGCTTATAAGGAGCTAGGTATAATCCATATTACTATAAAGTCCTCTCTTAGGAACCAATCTCTTCTCCTCATTTTAAATACCCACTAGAGATAATACCTAACTTCTAGGAATGATTTTAGGAACTATACCATCAATGATATTGAAAACCACACACATAAACTTATTTATAAAATTTACCAAGATTGTAGTTTATGCATCTTTCTTAACTAATGGTAGTGAACCAATACACTTGTTAAGATCCCCTTTTGTATTTACCCTTTCCAATATCAATTGATATGGAGAGGGTGCTTTGTAGAAAATGTAAAGGTAAACTAGATAAAAATAGAATACCAAATTATATAAATTCAACAGTCAATCCTTCATGGCATCGGGGATTTCACTAGCATTCATTAACACTAGAAATTTATCTGATAGTCCATTTAAGAGATATATGATGGATAACATTAGCTTATCCACATTTATATCATTTTCACTATTGCATCACAGAGCAAGGATTGAAAGAATAAGTGTGAACGCATTTCATTAATAATATGTACATATAATACCATTACTTGTGACTATTGGGTTCATATTACAAGGTCCCTTAAAATCCTTATGATGGTTCATGCTCTATATCATAACTCTTTGATTAGGTGTCTAACATTCCCCCCCTTAATACCAAGGGGTGTATGTGAGTCCAAGTAGAGCGATGAGGACAAATACTAATGGCTAAATGTGCTCTATGAGTCTTGTGGTTTAAGGAAGTCCATAAACCAAAGGGTTAGTGAAAGTAGAATCATTCTACTAAATGGTGGTTTAAGGTTGACCACCAATTTTGGAACTTAGATCTAACATTCAATAGTTCACAGAAAATTTCCAAATTTGGCTAGAAGTTGATGTATTTTTCCGATTGGAAGTGCTCACAAATGGCATTTTAAAGATGACCACAAACTATTGGAACTTGTCTCTAAGGCTCAAAAATTTCTAGAACTTTCCTAATTTAGTTGGAAGATGATGTCTCCTATTAATTGAAATTGCTTTCAAATGGTGATTTTAAGATGATCACAAATTGATGTTAGTTTGAAGATGACTATCAAATTGATGTTGGTTTGAGGATGACCACAAACTAAAGCTACAACACTTCCTCTAGCTGGAAGCTTGATACTTTGGTTTTGGTTGTCACTCAGTATAAATTGTGCATTTTTTTTATATAGGGCTTTAAACAAAGAAACCTCACTTTCAATCATTTATATATATCCCCACTTTTTAGATCTAAGGTGAGAAACAAAATTATTTCCACAATGTTTAAATGGAGGAAGATCAAGAACTCTGATCCTCCATGTGGTCAACTCTATAAGGGTATTGGCTTCTACCAAAGATACACTCATTATAATGCAATTGAACACCATTCCAACTCTTAAAACTTTGTCATTCCTCACATTCAAGCTTAGTCTGAACTCTCAGAAATCAATCCTGATTCTTGTTCTTGTAAACTTTGTCAAATAGAGAAAAAACTCTATGTTGGGTATGTGTTATATTCTTTATATGACTATCTGCATTTTTTGTATGTTGTGTTGGGCATAGTGGTGGGGTCACAAGGTGGGAAGAAGCCCCCTAGCGTGGGGGTTCAATTTTTGGGCTATTTTTGACATCTATTTTTGGTGTTTTTTGACACATGTTTTTTTATTTTATCAGTTTTCTAGCACATGGTGGTTTAGCCCATGGTTTTGTAGTTTTAGTGTAGAAATGTAGCAAGAAAGTCTCAATTTGACTTTGCCTTGGTTAAATTGAGAAAAATCAAATTCCACATCATCAGAGAACTTAAAGGTAGTTAAATAAGGTGACATGGATCTTGTCACTCAACTAACTCAATAAATTAAAGTTAGAAGGCTTGAAGTTAAGTTATGCATGTGTGATTTCTAATTTGTAGCAATTTGGTTCAGTTATTTCCAACTATACTCAATTAAACTACTTCTAACTGTTGATAGAACCAGTTGGAGGTAAGTTATGCAGTGGGACAATAGCCTAACTCAATGATCATCTAGTTAACTAATCAGTGAACCAGAAATAGCTAGTGCATGCAGAGAATTCGAGCTCCCCAGTTGTGGTGGAGATTCCAAGGTATTGTAATATCATTTGTAGACTAGTCTTGAGTGTACAAGTGTTACATGTAGTCAGAGGATCAACCTTGTGAATTGCACAATCAATTAGAGGAAAATTCTTAAAAGATAGTGATCTGAATGGAAAATCACATCCACCCATGGTATTCATCCACCAATAGTATTCATTCATCCATGGAATTTATCCATGGTATTGTAAGTGGCATCCACCCATGGTATTCATCCACCCATTGCATTCATCCACCATGGAATTTACCCATGATATTGCAAGTGGCATCCACCCATGGTATTCATTCACCCATCATATTTTCTCATGGTATTGTAAGTGGCATCTACCCTTGTATTCATCCTCTCATGGTATTTATCCAGTCATGGAATTTACCCATGGTATTGTAAGTAACATCCACCCATGGTATTCATTCACCCATGGTATTTACCCACCAATGGAATTTACCTGTGGTATTGTGACCAAAAAAGGCTATAAGTAACAAGTTGCATTTTGTCAAAGGACATATTTTTTATCACAATGTATCCTTTACAGTTATTATATGTTTTAATCAAAAAATTTCTTTGTGGTTTTGTTATTCTGTATTCTCCTCTTTTCTTCTAGAATTTCAGTTTTTCAGATCTAGGGGGTCTTTGCCCCCAATATCCATTTCAATTTTTTAGATCTTGGGGGCCTCCCCGTAAGATCCAGATCAATGGTATCAGATTTAAGTTAGGATTCCATGGGAATGAGGGTTTGATGTATATTTTAGTTTTAAGTTTTTGTAGCAATATTCAACAAACTTTAGGCACGTGCTACGACCTCCACATCACACTTTCTTGGGCAAAGCAAGAAGATTTTTTTTTTTTCATTTTTTTTTGCAGGAAATTTTTTGGGCGGTGAGTTTACATATTAGATATGAAACTTTTGGTAAAAAAATTACAAACTAAATAACATACTTGAATTCCTTACGAAAAAATACCCAAATTCACAAACAAAATGGGCCAAATTGGAGTTCGGACGAGGAAGATATCGTTGATTTAAAATCAGTTATTTTGCAGAAATTTTTCAGATGATAATTCATGGATGACGACTCTTCTATCATTTTTTTTCCGTTTTTATGTAGAATTTTAAAAAATTGATTGTAGATCTTAGCTCCTCTCAAAAAATCAGCCAATTTTCAAAAAACAAATTGATCGAATTGGAGTTCAAATGAGGGAGATATCGTTGATTTAAAATCACTTCTTTTCCAAAACTTTTGTGATGACGAGATAGTTGCAGCACAAATCTAAGCTTCCAGAGTGTCCAGGTATGGATTTCAAACACTCGAGAAGATGCATAATGGTCATTCTATTTCCTAAAATATGTTATAATAAAGATTCTGAGTTGTATTGACCGAGTTATGCCCATTTTAAATCTGGAGCACCATTTGGAGCGGGTTCCCTTTGGAGATGTGCCCTCCCACCCCGCTTTAGTAGGCATGTGTTTCACATATTGGTTTCATCATAGCAACATCCAGCTTGGGTTCTGGAGACATACCCTCCCACCCCAAGCTATGTAGGCACATGCTACTTCATCAACAATCAACATCACAGTTATGGGTCAACTGCACAAAATCCTTGTCATTGAAGTCCATTTGCTAGGCCACACACTGTTAGTACCACAGTTGGTAACAACATTACAAGGTATCTCTATCCTCAGATCTTCATTTTTTATGGTTATTGGCCATCCACAAACTCACACTTCATCAAATTCCATTTGCTAGGCCACACACTGTTAGTATCACAGTTGGTCACAAGCATTATAGGGTATCTCTATCCTCGAATCTTCATTTTTCATGGTTATGGGTCATCCATAAACCCACACTTTATCGAAGTCCATTTTCTAGGCCGAACACTATCAGTATCATAATTGGTCACAAGAATTATAGGGTATCTCTATCCTCGGATCTTCGTTCATTTCAGTTATGGGTTAACCACACAAAACCATTCTCTTCAGTGGTTCTTCATATTCAACAAAGACTTCTCAGGAGGGAAATTCACGCAATGGGACCATTCCTTCTTAAGGAGGGAAGAATGATACAAATGGAAAATGGCATCCACCCATGGTATTTATCCACCCGTAGTATTCATTCACCCATGGAATTTACCCATGGTATTGTAAGTGGCATCCACCCATGGTATTCATCCACCCATGTGATGAGCCTTGGTATTGCAACAAGAATGCTACAACTCCTAAGGCTACTGACTTTAATTATCAACCCGGGGTTCATACAAACTTAATAGGTATCGGCACTGTATGTGCAGCATATAGTGTGTCCTTCCTTTGCTATCATGAGAGAAAAGAAATGATGCCTAATTGCAGGAATGAAAGACTGAATTTAAAAATTCCTGTAAAGTAACATGAAATCCTCTATCTACTTATTAACACACGTTTCTTGCAAAAGAACCCTATATTAACACTATTTGTCACATGTGATGTTTTAACTAATATAAGCATGAAATCTGATCTAGATAGTACTAACTGCTGTGTGCATGTGTAAATATGAAAGAACTCAATTTTTTTAATCTTTTTTCTTTATAAATGCAAATGCTAATCTTTCCTTGATCTTTGGCATGGGAGACAGATATGGAGGAAGAGGGTTAGAATGGTCTTGATGGCATGGAGGCCAAGTAGAGGCCTAATCCTAGCTTCAATCATGATTTTTCTCAATTCGGGCTCAAAACAGGCCGCTGTAGGATGTACTAGTTCTCCTAGAGGACCCCCTAGTTCTCCTACAGGATCCCCTGTTTTACTACAGGATGTTAAAGATTTACTATAAGAAATTATAATTCATCGAATGACCAAGAAAATCAAATCTAAATTGTATGGAACCAATATTTTATTGACTAGGATGTCTTAGGTTCCCATTCCAAGTGGAATCACTCAAAAATACCTATGTTAACCCATGCTAAAAAATGGCAGAGAATTACTAGTCGAAAATCTAGAAATTCGAGAACTAGTGAGCTAGTAAACCCATCAAATTCCTAACCTAATCAAGTGAAAATGAAATGGGGTAATTTTTTTTATGAAATATAATTTTTTTTTGATCTAATACAAGTGTAATCAACTTTATTAAAGCATGTTAGCATGCTCTAAAAAATAGCAGAAATTTACTGTTCTTTGCCACAAAAGAGTTCCAAAAATCTAGATTTGGAAATAATAAAGCTAATCCAAGTACCTCAATGATTACTATGACATTCCAAATATTTTCCAAGGATTAAATGATGCATGTGATCCTGCAAAAGAACTTACATCAAACATTTAACCCAATCCTACAATAAGAAAGCATTAATTTTAAATGTAGAAATAGAAAGAAATAAAAACAAGAGATGCATGTGAATAAGAAGTGAAAAGAATGAAAGAAAATGATACAAAAGGGCTCTAAGGCTTCTGGGATGACCAAGCCCAAGGAAAATTGGATACCTATGGAGGAGAATAAGATTTAGAGGCTGAACATGACACCAACCTTCATTATTTTCATCAATACAATTACATCCCTGCAAGAAAATACAATGGAACTGCAAAAATACGAGTTCTCTCCACAAGAACACTAATGAAAATCTCTCCCTAGAGGCGAATGACTTGGAACTTATACAAAATTATTAGGAATCATTCCCCATGAATGGAGGAAGCTTTCCCCACCAAAATCCTTTGATTGGTGGATCTGGTTCCCAATACTATGAATCTTCATTAAATGGCAGGGAACACATTCCTAGATTTTCTTAATCATTGGAGTTCCATAATCTGTGCCATAATTCCATAATATCTTGTTGATTTATTATTAATATTGATCCTCCTATCGTAGTGAGTAAGTCCCTAAATTATTTCCTCCTCCAAATCTTCATAATCTGCCCAATATTCTCATAATATTCCAAAAAAATAAATAATATTAGGCACAAATATGCAATTATTTATAAACCTTCCTAATGAATATATTAAAGTTAAAAATACATTATATAATGCAAAAAGAGAGGTTTAATGTGCTGAAGGATGGTCATAGGCATTAATTTATGTTTAATTTAGAGGCATGGGCCTTAATTTATGTCTAATTTGGAGGCCCATCATACCTCCCTACTAAAAGTGTTGCTCATCCTCTTAGCAACTTAGTGACCTCATTGTGCCTCATTTATGGCCATGGTGGCCTCTCTCTTGTGCATTAAGAATCTTGGCTGTAAGTTCTGCAAGGACAAGCCCAAAAACATATTTTTGCAAAGAAAAATCCTTGTTTCTTGAGACCATTAGTTTGCCTTCTTCCCCTTATTCAAAATGGTTTTTGAATATTTTTTAGTTTGGCAAGGTCTTCCACATACTTATCAACCTTCAGCTACCTTGTTCCACCATTAGGAAACCTCTAAAACCTTCAAAATGTCTTTAGATGAGAACTAGGACATCCTATAGTAATTCATGTCAAAACTACAGGAAACCTATAGGAAACCCTGTTAAAACTACAGGAACCCCTATTAAAACTATAGGAATCCCTTTTTGATCATAAATGATAGTCCGAGCCTAGGATAGGCCCTTAACTTGACTCCCATGCCTTTCTCTTATTTCTATAACATCTTTTAGGCCTTGGACAAAAGCGAGAAAGAGATTAGAGACCTATTGGAAAGTCTCTTTTCATCACTCTAGTTTGAGTTCTATTTTGATGGTGGATGCCTCATTTCCTTTTGTTTCCTTCTTCTTCTGTCTTGTGGACTAGATGGTTGCCTAATGGTATTGGAGTTCTCTATTTTGATTAGGCCTCTCTTAGGCACTACCATTTTGGGTTTTAGCACATTTTTTTCTTTCTTCCTTTGTGTAGTAGCATTCTGCCTTCCTGTAGTAGTCATTCCTTCTTCATTCAGAGTCTTCTAACTGTATGGGAGTGATGAGAAACGATGTAGGTTTGTGAAAACGGAGAGGATGCTCTGTTTGCTTTTTCAAGAAATTTTCAGGGTGAGATAGGGTTTGTTCTTGAAATTATGAAATGGGATGGATGAATGATGGATATATAGTGAATATGAAGTGGATGGAGGGTTTGGAGTGTTGTGGTGACTTGACCTTTGCAAATATTTCTTCTTTTAAGTATTGTCCTCATTCCTTGAAATCATCACACTTCATAATTTGACTTTTCAACATTGCATGAGTGAAATAGTAAGCTGCAATTAACTAGTTGAAAGCGACTTAGATTGTTGACCCATCCTTAGCTTATAAAACCTCATCTCTCATGCATTGACAACAAATTTCTAACTATAATATGCTTAAGAGAAGAGGTCAAGAATATTGCATACCTGTGCCTACTTGATGTTTGTTTGAGAGACATGCATGATGTTGTTGAGTTGATGTTGTTGTGTTTCTCATGACTCAGGTACATCTTCTTGACTGCCTTTTTCTTTTTTGTTGCTCTTATTTCGCTGATGGGTTGACTTCTTGTTGATGTGCAGGTGATGGCTCCCTCTGTTGCTCCTGAGCTATGGAGAAGTTTCATTGTGACTATAGTTATGATTCTCCTCTTTCAATCATGGCATTGAAGGTTAGGCCTAGAGTCTGCTGTTACTTCTAAATAGGCTGATGTAGCTGCCCGTTTTTTGGATGTTTGTGCCCTTTCTTTGTTGGAGGGTAAATATGTATTGGAATGAGTGGAAGGTGTGGCCATAGAGTGACATGGTCGTGATGGGTGTTGGCTGAGATGTGGTCAATTCAATGTCAATTTTTTCTATCCCAAAACAGGCCTGCATCATAATTTTTCCATCGGACTACCTTTCCTGTAGATAGAACTTCATGTAGTACTACAGAAAACTCATGTAGTAATTCAGGACAACCTCTTGTAGCATACTTGTTTTGTCCATATATCCCAAACGGTAGAATGGATTGACCTGAAACTTTCTAAGCATGTTTCCATCATCATTATGCACCTCCCCATAAAAACAATTTGGTTAATGGATGCACAGATAGCAAGAAAAACTAAGAATGGATGAAGGTGATGGAGGTCAATTTCTTGGAAACCGTGCACTGGAATTTGCTAAAATTTCTTGGGCATGTTACCATAATCCATATGCATCTCCCCATGAAACAACTTTTTAAATGGATGCATGGTTTTCAAGTTATGGCAAAAATAAATTTCTGCTCTATGTATTTTTGTTTCCTGTAGTAAAACAGAGCCTTCTTGTAGTTTTTTAGGACAGCAAGCAAACTAAATGGGAAAAGCTTGAGAATGATGGGTGGATGGTGGAAATAGATGAGGGTGATGGATTGGCATGGCCTTGGCCTTGTTGGAGCATTTGAGAAAAGGAGGAGAAAGTCAAAATTTGACTTCTTTTGACTAGGTTTGACCTATTTTTTCTTTCTTTGGTGGCAACTTGTTTTTGTTCCTTGTAGATGTTGGAGAGAACCTACATTCATCAAAGAGATACATGGAGCAAGGATTTTTTTTTCCTTTTTTTTTTTTTTAGGCCTACTAGCCGCCTCAATGAGGTTTTCAACTAGTAGGTCTGCCTAGGTGCCTGAAAGGAGGTTTTCACCTAAGATTTTTTTCTCTTTTTTATTTTTTTATTTTTTCCCAACCCATTAACCACCTTATGGAGGTTTCAAATCAATGAGCCAATCTGAGGTGCCTCAAAGGAGGTTTTCACCCAAGATTTTTATTTTTTTTCTCTTATTTTTATTTTTTTTCCTACCCTACCCTACCTGAAAAACAAAATCACTTTCAAGTATAAGAATACTTCCAATGAAGCCATGTGCACATCAAGATGACAAACAAAATGATGCGTAGGCTTGAAATGTATGCTTTGACATGTACCTGGATTTCAGAGATGAAATGATTTAACTTTGAAATGATCAAGAATAGTTGAAGAAGAGAATGATGCTCCATCTTGTTGATTTTCTGGAACCAAACCTCAATATAAATTTGATGTCATTGGTTATCTTTCTTATCTGGATCATTCTTCATGCCTTCTTCTACCATGACCTTCACATCTTCCTCTTTTTGCTGATTTTTCTCTTGAATACATGGAGGATTTGATGGTAACCATGAGGGAGCTCTCTCGATCTCTAATTTTGATATCTGCTCTTCATCAAGTGCATCCCATGATTCTGTGGTCTTCTCATTTGGATCTTCTTCTTCTGGACATGGTCCTTCAATCATATCAAGATAATCTCTATTTTGCAATACTCATCCTGAGCTATGGTGAATACCATTGATATCAAGAGGATATGTTTGGAAGTGTTGTACCTCAGCATTGTAAGTGGGCTAAGCTACTTCAATGCGTGGGTTTGGAAATGGTGGTACAAGTAGTTAAGTGGGAGTGGATATTTGAGATGGATGTGGTTTGGGTTGTGGTTGTGGTGGAGATGAATGTTAGGGATAACATGGAGTTGGGTATGGAGGATATTAAGGAAAATATTGAGAATATTGTGGATGAATCCCATAAGTTCCTTGCCAACCTTGTTGCCAAGATTGGTTTTAGGGTTGAGATGACTAATGTTTCCAAGGAAATGGTGTGCTCCAATTACTTTGAGGTGGATATGCATAACCTTGAAATTGTGAATCAAGTTCTTGCATCATACTTGGTTGACTAAGTTGCCATGGTCCTCTTGGAGCTACATAACATAGTTGCATTGGCAGTTGACTTGCTCCATTGTCCTCTTGGTAAAGTTTCTTCAACCTTGGTAATGATGGACAATATTTAGAATTATGTGATTTTGTATGAACAACACAAATATCAACATCTTCTTTTCCTTCATCTTGCATTCTTAACATTTCTACTTGTTTGGTTAGATTGCTAAGAACATCAAACAAATTTCCAATTTTAGCTTGAATTACCGATCTTGATGCCGATTTACCTATTCTTGCCTTTCCTCTTGATATGTGTTTGCATGTTTCACAAATTTATTCAAATGATAATTGGTATACATCACCTCTACTCATGAGATCAAGGAGATTAATCCATTCATCCCTAATTGTTCTAAGTAAGAGGATTTTTACTGTGTCAGAACCTAAATGATGTAGTTTTGGCCTCTTAACATTATACATGAACCTTTCTATTAGATCCTCTAGACTCTCATCTTCTTTTTGATTCATTCTAAAGATTTCTTCTTTAAGATCATGATCTTTATATTTTTCTATAAATATATTTTTCATATCATTCCATGATCTTATTGAATTAGTCCCTAAACTCATGAACCATTTAAGAGCTCTATCCTTCAATGTTGCCGGAAACAATCTCAATTTTTGAGGTTTTAATAAGTAACCATAAGATTTACAAATAATTTCAAATTCAAAGAGAAAGGTTTCCGGATCCTCTGACTTTAGACCATGAAATTTTGGAAGAAAAAATGGAAGGATCTTCTTCATGTGTACATTGATACCAATATCTTGAATGGGGAATCCAAGAGGATCTTACTCATTGTTATCTTCTCCATCCATTTCTTCTACATTATTTTCCATCTCCTCTTCTTCTACTACCTACAAAAGTGGATGGTGATATGGTTCTTACTGCACCATGTGATCAAATGGGGGGATGGGTTGGTGTTGGAGAATTTTTTGTTTTTGTTTTTATGATTGAATGAAAACTATAATGCAATGCAATTTTATACTTTTGAAATTAAATATTCCTAATGCAAATATTCTTTTTTTTTGCAAAAAGTAAAAGGAAATGAATCAACTACGGAAGAAAACAATGCATACTTTGACATGTCCTCGACAACAGCACCAAAAAGTGATGAGCCTCGGTATTGCAACAATAATGATGCAACTCCTAAGGCTACCGAATTTAATTATCAACCCGAGCTTCGTACAAACATAAGAGGCATAGACACTATATGTGCAACATACAATGTGTCCTTCCTTCACTATCATGAGAGAAAAGAAATGTTGCCTATTTGCAAGAATGAAAGACTGAATTTAAAAATGCTTGTAAAGTAACATGAAATCCTCTATCTACTTATTAACACACTTTTCTTGCAAAAGAACCCTATTTTAAACCTATTTGTCACATGTGATGTTTTAATTAATATAAGCATGAAATCTAATCTAGAGAGTACTAACTGTTGTGTGCATATATAAATATGAAAGAACTCATTTTTTTAATCTTTTTTCTTTATAAATGCAAATGCTAATCTTTCCTTAATCTTTGGCATGGGAGACAAGTATGGAGGAAGAGGGTTAGAATGGTCTTGATGGAATATGGAGGTCAAGTAGAGACCTAATCCTAGCTTCATGGATTATTTTTCTCAATTCGGGCTCAAAACAGGCCGCTACAGGATGTACTAGTTCTCCTACAGGATCCCCTAGTTCTCCTACAGGATCCCCTATTTTACTACAGGATGTTACGGATTTCCTATACGAAATTATAATTCATCAAATGACAAAGAAAATAAAATACAAATTGGATGGGACAATTTTGCTATTGACTAGGATTTCTTAGGTCCCCATTTCAAGTGGAATCACTCAAAAAGACCTTTGTTAATCCATGCTAAAAAATAACAGAAAATTACTAGTCGAAAATCTAGAAATTCGAGAACTAGTGAGCTTGTAAATCCATCAAATGCATAGCCTAATCAAGCGAAAATTAAATGGGGTAATTTTTTTTGTGAAATATAATGTGTTTGTGATCTAATACAAGTGTAATCAACTTTATTGAAGCTCGTTAGCATGATCTAAGAAATAGCAGAAATTTATTGCTCTTTGCCACAAAAGAGTTCCAGAAATCTACATTTGGAAATAAGAAAGCTAATCCAAGTAGCTAAATGATTACTATGACCTTCCAAATATTTTCCAAGGATTAAATGATTTTTTTGATCCTGTAAAAGAGCTTACATCAACCATTTAACTAAATCCTACAATAATAAAGCATTAATTTTAAATGCAGAAATAGAAAGAAATAAAAACAAGAGATGCATGTGAATAAGAAGTGAAAAGAAGGAAAGAAAATGATACAAAAGGGCTCTGAGGCTTCTGGGATGGCCAAGCCCAAGGAAAATCAGAGACCTATGGAGGAGAACAAGATTTAGAAGCTGAACATGACACCAACCTTCATTATTTTCATCAATACAATTACATCCCTGCAAGAAAATACAATGGAACTGCAAAAATACGAGTTCTCTCCACAAGAACACTAATGAAAATCTCTCCCTAGAGGAAAATTCGACTTGGTACTTATACAAAATTATTAGGAATCATTCCCTGTGAATGGAGAAAGCTTTCCCCACCAAAATACCTTGATCAGTGGATCTGGTTCCCAATACTAGGAATCTTCATTAAATGGCAGGGAACACATTCCTAGATTTTCTCAATCATTGGAGTTCCAAAATCTGTGCCATAATTCCATAATATCTTGTTGATTTATTATTTAATATTGATCCTCCTGTAGTAGTTAGCAAGCCCCTAAATTATCTCCCCCTCCAAATCTTCATAATTTGCCCTATATTCTCATAATATTCCACAAAAATAAATAATATTATGCACAAA
This sequence comes from Pinus tabuliformis, assembly GCA_031772625.1. NCBI lineage: Eukaryota > Viridiplantae > Streptophyta > Pinopsida > Pinales > Pinaceae > Pinus > Pinus tabuliformis. The sequence goes on along the minus strand of CM062807.1, from coordinate 1,029,510,587 downwards.
TATGAAATTATTCATAAACATTCATAATGAATATATTAAAGTTAAAAATACATCATCTAATGCAAAAAGAGAGGTTTAATGTGCTAAAGGATGGTCATAGGCCTTAATTTATGTTTAATTTAAAGGCATGGGCCTTCATTTATGTCTAATTTAGAGGCCCATCACCATGGTATTTATCCACCCATGGAATTTACCCATGATATTGTAAGTGGCATCCACCCATGGTATTTTGCCATGGTATTGTAAGTGGCATCAACCCATGGTATTCATCCTCCCATGTTATTTATCAAGTCATGGAATTTACCCATGGTATTGTAAGTGACATCGACCCATTGTATTTACCCACCCATGGAATTTACCTGTGGTATTGTGACAAAAAAAGGCTATAAGTAACAAGTCACATTTTGTAAAAGGACATATTTTCCATCACAATGTATCCTTTACAGTTATTTTATATTCTAATAAAAAAATTTCTTTGTGGTTTTGTTATTATGTATTCTCTTCTTTTCTTCTGGTATTTCAGTTTTTTAGATCTAGGGGGTCTTTCCCACCAAGATCCATTTCAATTTTTTAGATCTTAGGGGCCTCCCCCAAAGATCCTGATTAGATAGGGGCCTAATTCCTCAGCATTTTCACAAGGAAATAAGGGCTCAAGTTGAGGTAGAAATTGACTAAGTCTTGTAAGAGCTTCTTATTAAGCAGAGAGATAAGTTATTCACTTGCAGGTTGTGCTCAGAGCGGACAATAAATTGCAATACATTCTCTATTCATATGATTAATGCAAGCATGATTAAGGGGTTTTTACTAGTTGGTTTCCCCTATATAAATTTGTGTACTTGTGTGTGTGATTGATGCATGTTTGCGGATATTGTTCTAAATTGTCAATCAATTCTACAAAGAAGTAGAGTAGAATTGTGTCTCTTGATTTATATTAAATTTCTTGAGAAGTTGCAATTATATCACCATATTTCTACATGGTATAAGAGCATGATTCGTATTATAAAAAAAAATTGAATCTATTTCTTAGGAGATTCGAATTTGCAAATTTAGTGTAGTAGGATCTCTTCAAAGTTGGGAGAATGACTTTCCATAGTCATAGGTTAGAGTATGCCTTGGAAGGTAGCTCGAATTTCATTGCATGGAAGGATCGCATGGAGGCGGTGCTTGAGACAATGGATTGATGGAATGTGTCAAGACAAACATTCCAAACCTAGGATCAAATGATGCCTAAAACCTAGCATAATGGAAGAAAGATGTAGATAATGCAAGGAGAATTATCTTGGAGGGCGTGCGAGACCGCATTGTCTCAAATTTCCATGGGAAAGAAACTCCTTTCACAATGTGGAAGGCATTGAGGAGATATTTGAGAATAGAAGTGACCATAGAAAATTGGCCCTCAAAGACAAACTTATAAATATCAAGATGCAAAAGAATGATACTATTCCACAGTATATCACCAGATTTACACAAGTTTGGGATGAGCTTGGAGGGTTGGTGTGAATGTTGCAAAATATGACCTAGTGAGCCTATCTCTTCTAGGCCTTCCCAAAAGTTGGAATATCTACCAGGAATCAGTGAGCGAGAGGGAGAAATTACCAAATTGGCAATGTTTATGGTTTGATTTGGTACACGAAGAGATCAGGTGGAATACCAGAGATGGAAGTTCATCCAAGGGAGAGGGTGAAGAAAATTTTGCATTGGTTAGAAAGGGAAAGAAAGGAAAAGGGAAGAAGTATCAAACCAAACCAGAATCCAACCAAGGGGGAAACAAGAAATACTTTTCCAAAATAAAATTCTTCAATTGTCATGTATTCGAGCACTATGATACAAAGCGTCCACACAAAAACTCTAGCAAGAAGAACTCAGGAGGAGCACCATGTGAAGCTTTGGCTTCATAGTTCGAGTTAGACTTCACCCTTATCTCTTGCATGGCTATCCCTATGATGGGGAGTGTGTGGTACTTGGAATCAGATGCCTCATTCCACATGATAGGGTGTAGAGAGTTTTTTAGTGACCTAGAGGAGAAATATCTCCAGATGCATATTGATATTTGGGATGACGAAAGGTATAGTACTATTAGAATTGGTACAATAATCTTTAAGAGCTAGCCGATATCCCCTCTTTACCTCAAATATGCAATATTTTTTCTAGGCCTAATGAAGAACCTCATCTCTGTACCAGTTTTGGAAGACCGTGGTTATGATGTGATATTCAATAAAGGTAAAGCCTTTATGAGGCACATAGCCACAAGACATGAGAAGCAAATCGAGATTCATGTGAAGAACATGTATACAATTGATGTGGATATTGTGCTACATTAAGAAGTAAGGCAGATAAAGTGCAGAGTCGCGATGTCAGTGAACTCTGGCACAAGATATTTGTCCATTTGCATCATGGCACCATAAAAATTATGCAGCAAATAACCAATGGCCTCCCTAAAGGAGAACTTGAGAAGAAGGATGTCTGCAAAGGTTGTTCCTTGGGTAAGTATGTAAAATCCACATTCCATGATCGAGATAGAGAAGCACATGTAGTCTTGGAAAGTGTCCACTCTAATGTATGTGGATCTTTCTCGATAGCCTCCATTGCGAGACATAAGTACTATATTATTTTTATTGATGATTTATCAAGAAAGTGTTGGATATTCTTCATGCAAAAGAAGGATGATACATTCTCAAAGATTTTAGAATTAAAGGAATTAGTTGAGAAAGATTCTAGAAAGAAGGTGAAGGCTCTAAGGAGGGACAATGGAGGTGAGTATGTTTTGAATGACTTGAAAGTTTGTGCAAAAGAAGGCATTCGAAGAGAGCTAACAACACCCCACAAATATCTATCATATTTTCGTAGAAGGTAAATTGCTTCTCATCATTTTATATGTTGATGATCTAATATTGTCACATGATGAGTAGTTGATTAGCTCTTGGAAGGGAATTTGAGATGAAAGACATGGGTCCCATGCACTACTTCCTTGGGCTAGAAGTATGGAAAGGTGATAGGGAATTGTTTGTGTCTCAAGGTGAATATGTCACTGAGATACTGCAGAGATTTCACATGGAGAATTGTAAGCCCATGGAGACACCTCTAGTGACCAACTAGAGGAAGGAGGATGTCACTTCAAGTGAAGAGGTTGATACTACCATTTACTAGTAGCTATTAAATTCACTAATGTAGCTTGTGAACACATGACTAGATATATGCTATGTAATGAACCAACTGAGCCAAGCTATGGTTAGGACAACCAAATTGTATTGGAAGGCATCGAAGCATGTCTTACAGTACCTCAGAGGCACTACACAGTATTGATTATGGTACAGACAGATAAAGGGAGTAAAGTTGTGTGGCTTCACTGACGAAGATTAGGAAGTGAGTCCATCTGACCGAAAGAGTATATCAGGTGGAATTTTTAATGTTAGGTCCCTAGCTATTTCCTAGTACATTAGGAAGACGAGGTCTATGGCACTCAACTCGACTGAAGTAGAATACATGGCTGAAATTCAAGCAACATATGAGGTGATATCAATGAGAAATATACTTGTGGGACTATTTGGTCAATATATGGATCTTAGTGTGATCTATTTTGTTAACCAGAGTTGCATTAATCTCTATGAGAATCCAAGTGTTTCACGATTGATCCAAGCATACAGATATTGGGTATCATCATTTACAGGACTGTATGAAAAGGTGGATAATGTTTCTAGAATACATTCTGACAGAGGAATAAGATGTTGAAATATTAATAAAGGATTTTTCAGGAGGGAATTTAGAATTCCATAGGTGTAGGATAAGGGTGGTTGAAAATCCCTTTCTTGCTAAGAGGGAGTGTTGACAAGTGTAGCAATAAAGTCTCAATTTGACTTTGCCTTGGTCAAATTGAGAAAATTTGAATTTCCACATCAACAAACCACTTAGAGGTAGTTATATGAGTTGACATGGATCTTGTCACTCATTTATCTCAGTAATTTGAGTTAGAGAGCTTGGAGTTCAGTTATTCATGTGTGATTTCTAGTTTGTGGCAATCCAGTTCAGTTGTTTCCAGTTATATTCAGTTAAACTAGTCTAACTGTTGATAGAACTAGTTGTAGGTTAGTTTTGTAGTGGGACAATAGTCTAACTCAGTGATCATCCAGTTAATTGACCAATCAACCAAAAATAGCTAGTGCACGTAGATAATTTGAGTTCCCTAGCTATGGTGGAGATTCCAAGGCAATGTAATATTAGTTGTAGACTAGTCTCGAGTGTACAGGTGTTGCATGCAATTAGAGGATCAAACTTGGGAATTGTGAAATAAATTGGAGGAAAATTCCTAAAAATAGGGGCCTAATTCCTCAAGATTTGCACAAGGAAATAGGGGCTCAAGATGAGGTAGAAATTGACTAAGTATGGGTCAGAGCTTCTCATTGAGCAGAGAGATAGGTTATTCACTTGTAGGTTGTGCTCAGAGCGGGCAAGCAATTGTAATAAATTCTCTATTCATCTAATTAATGCAAGAAGGCTTAAGGGGTTTTTACAAGTTGGTTTCCCCTAGATAAATATGTGTACTTGTGTGTGTGATTGATGCATATTTGTGAATGTTGTTCTAAATTGTGAATTAATTTCCACAGAGCAGTAGAGTAGAATTGTGTTTGTTAATTTAAATTAAATTTCTTGAGAAGTTGCAATTCTATCACCATATTTCTACACATAAGGTGGGAAGAAGGTCCCTAGCATGGGGGTTCAATTTTTGGGTTGTTTTTTACATCTATTTTAGGTGGTTTTTGACACATGTTTTTTTTCTTTTATCAGTTTTGTAGTTTCAGTTAAGGAACTACAATTATATTCTAATCCATGGTACATGGATTAGAATTTTCTATATTCCATGGGATATCTATATCTATATATATATATATATATATATATATATATATATATATATATATATATATATAGATATATATATAGATAGATAGATAGATATATATTGTAATACTATAATGTGGAATATACTAAAAGAATACTTTTGGTTTTCCCAATTTGTTTTTCTAGGGTAAAATATTTTTGTTAATGTGTGTGTTTTCCATTGCATATTTTCTAATTTATTAAAATCTATTTGCAAAAAATAAGCATACATGGTTGAAACCTACAAATGGTATCAAAGTAATTTTGGATTAAAAAGGACACCTATGTGGCTAAGGGTTTTTCTCATACCTTTGGTAGACCTTGTTACAATGAATATATGCAAAATCAATTCTTGTGGTGAAAGGAACTAGTGAGTAGTTAAAAGATAGAGATCAAGAAATTCAATGGGTAGAGTTTCAAGTTATGGAAGCTCAAAATGGAATATATGTTGGTGAAGAAAGATCATTGGATCATTTTGGATCATGGAAATGCATTGATGGGGATGTTGATAGAAGAATGGACCGAGTTGGATTAAAAGGAAAAGAGAAAAATATGATTGTGTTAATGAATGTTTCAAGAGAAGATACAACAACGACATTTTAGAATGAGTTAGGGACTTTGTATCAATCTAAGCCCTTGGTGAACACATTATTCATATGAGAAATGTTGTATAACCTACAGATGAAGGATGGATACCTAATGATAGAGCATCTAAAGTCCTTCAATACTACAATAAGTTGGCTATTATTGTGACACCCTTGGTATGCTTTTTCCCTGAATTTCTTAATGTAATGATAATTTATTATAAATGAGTATGTTAATTTTATGTAATGGCCTAAAGAGTGGGACCATGGATGCATGATCAAAGAGGGAAGAGGAAAGATAAACTTAGGTAAGGTTACTTGGCACCTTTAATTAATTTTATGGAGACAATAATCCAAAAAATAAGAGGAAGAGTCCAAGGGGTACATGAAGAAGCACCCTTGAGAAATTATTAAAAGGAATTTGCACAACAATTCTAGGGTTAGATTTTCTCCTTGAGAAATCCCATGAGAATTGTTGAAAAGGCCCACAAAGTGGAGGGAATGAAATTCCTTGGGAAGCTAAATTGTGGCTTGGAGGAGCTCAAGAAATCTTGAAGAAAATATGGATTGAGTGCTTTCCAAGAGTTGGCTGAGAACTCACTCAGGGTGCTTGCTGAAGACCTAACAAACCACTTGATTTTATAAGTGATTCCTATCCTCTTTGAGTTGAGGATGGCCTCTTGCTAAAACTATTGAATAAATATCCCCTAAGATCATGGATTTCACTTAGGGGTGACTACTACAAGTGATTTTGGCTACAATAAGTCTAAGGTTTGGTGGAAAATTGAAGTCCCACCTTTAGTTTCACCATTTGTTGTATTGTAAATGAATGCATTAGCCGAGCTGTGAAATTAAATATTTCCCTTATGGTTTTCGATGTGTGGCTTTGCAAAAGGTAACATGGTCGTAGGATGTTGGTTCATGAGGTTTATTCACTGAAATGATTGAATTTTATGTAGTTTTTTTTATAAATTATGTCATGCATTTGTAAGTTAAATCCCTGAAGTTTATTCAATATTCATGTGGATACCTTTTATATGTTTAATATACTCATATATTCTTATATTTATAGTGAGGGATGCCATTCTCTTGTGTGAAAATGGGAGGCTAATTCTTCGATTATTTGGCGAAGGAATGGGTCATTCATATGTTTACTCTGAGCCTACATATTTTTCTAAATACCTATGTATAAAACGAAAGACAATCTTTGTTAAAGAGGAAATCAAATGGCTACATTAAAACAAGTTGGCCATCACGCCTTATTTTATGATCTACAAGCTCAAGAAATATAACTTTATCCTTTCTCATTTATCTAAATTTGTATATAGCTTTTTGTAGGCTGCAAGCCAAGTTGGGGCGAGGTAGTGTAAAAGATCAGGAGGGATAGCTCAGGGCACACACACACACGTGCACATACACTCATGTGTAAGCCATTTTTCACAACAAATGAATGTCAGGACAAGTATATCTAAAGCTTAGAAGGGATAGCTTGATAGAGCCTTCACATACTCACATATATTATGACTTTAGAGGTCAAGCAAGGGCTCTATTGTATATGATTTTAAAGGCATTGATTTTTTTTAATGCACGAAGGTTGAAAACCCTAAGCCTTGGAGGAAATCTACCCTAGAACTTTGTATGCTATGTGGTCAAGTGCCATGATCAAAGGTGAGAGTGATTTGTTATCATGTATGTTGATCTCCTTATTGAATTTGTGTCATTGGATGACCTCGGAGGTTTAGTACCCCAGAGTTTTTAAAGGGAGGCTCTGCATGGAACTTCCAAGATTTTATTTCCGGTATGACGTGGATAGTGGGGTCGTTGTCAGGAGTTTGGTGAATCATGGTGGAGGACCCTCAGTTTATCTATAACATGAAATTTAAATTTATTGTGCATAGGAGGATCAAGTGGGACCCACCACCAGCGTGGCAAGCGATGCAGCTACAAAGCCACATGTGGCGATTGGAAAGTAGAACACATGTCATAGATTCAATGGTTTCATGGGAAAAGTGCCCATTAAATTGACGACACGTGTCACGCCCTGAGGGGAGCCACATGGAGGGTGACATCACCCTAGTAGAAAGGGTCACAGACATCACCCCAACACCTTGTCCCCAACAACTTCTTGTGGAGTCGAGTGCAAACCCATCGGGATTTAATCACTGAGATGAGGTGGTTGTGATGGGGTCCATGTGCATAGATGTAAGGGGGACATGATCCCAAGTGATTGGTTGAGACATAATGTGGAATATTGAGGTGGCAGAATAGTCAGTTGGAATTCCACGTCACCCCAACATACTTGAAAGATAGGAATAATAGAATGCCCAAGATGATGTGGCAGGGGTGGAGCCCAAGCATGTGGCTACAATGAATGAGATTAGGATACATGAAGAAGGGGTCCACATAACCTTGAAGGTTCTTCCCTAGTGATTTCAAAGGGGACTGCAAAGGAAATCCCCTTGATTTAATTCCAGGGTTGAGGTGGCATATAGGGGCCTATGTGCTTCGTTATATAATAATCCTATGGAATGGGGATCCTGGTGTAATAATTGATCATGAACTAGTTGAAAATTTCCATGTGGGCAATGAATTGGATGTGCACATGGAGGCTGGGTAGGTGCGATGTGGCAAGCCAGTACAACTTGGCAGAAGTTAATATGACAAATCTTTAAATGACTATATATTTTGATGCAAGAGTGAAATTGAGGAAAATTGTATACCATTGGAAAGGTCTCATTGAGACAAAGAAAATGGTGTTGTATATTTTAAGCTTTGAGGAAGTTGAAAAAGGTCAAAATTTTAGACCTCATTTCCATAATTGTACCTTAGAGATCAAGACATCATAGTAACTACCCTCTTTCTACCCTAGTGGGATGATTGGTGGTAAGGGGGTGTGTTACAATTATCTATTGATATTAATATTTTTTATGAAGATAAGTGTATTAGTTTGTTTTCTTCTTTAATAGAATCATGGGATAATATGGTTGTTTCCATGGGCTGTAATGAAAATACTTTAAGTTTCAATGGTATAGTCTCATCCTTGTTATTAAAGGAAATGAAACTTAGAAACTTGGAAGGTTATACACAAATTCCTTGCTTGTAGGAGGATGCTTATAGAATAAAAATCAAAATAAGTCCTCAAATGACATATCTAAATCTGGAGAAAGATCTAAATTCTTAGGAAAATTCAAAGGTATGTTGGAGACGTGGAAAATAAGGGCATTACATGAAAGACTATAGATCCAAAATTTCTAAGAAAGGGAAGGGATTTGATGATGCGCCTTCTATAGAAGCAAAAAAATCCTCAAATGGAGGGGATGTGTACTTTTCTTCTTTAAGTAAACATGTAGATCATAAGGCATCATTGGACAACTTAGGGGCATCCTTTCATATGACTCCTCACAAGGAGTGGTTTTATGAGTATGAAAGATATGAGGGTGACGTTGTTTTCCTAGGAGATGAATCAATAATTATAATCATAGGATGAGGAATAGTAAAGCTAAAAAAAATGGATGGAATGATTAGAATATTAGATAATGTTTTCCACATCCTAGGATTGGTCATAAATTTGATTTTTGTAAGCAAGAAGAGTGATGTAAGTGTACAAATAGTGTTTCAAAAGGATACTCGTAAGATAGTTTGGGTAGAAATGGTATTGTTGAAGGGATTTTGTATTGGAACTCTGTATAAGATATTGGGAAGAAATATTAAATACGGGCACAATAGTTTTTTTGTTCCTTGGACTGGAGCTAAAGAAGGGAAAGCTACTACAATATGGAGAAAATGCTATGTTGTGGAATCAAAGGCTTGGACACATCATAGAGAAATAACTTCAAGGAATATATGTAAATGGTATGTTAGAAGGGATGTCTAATTTCTCTCTATATTTTGGTTTATATGAACACTATTTATATGGGAAGTAGAATAGGATAAGAATCTCCTTAGGTGCTACAAGGGTAGAGGGAATATTATAGTCAATGCATAGTGATGTCTTTAAACCTCTGTTCACTGAGTAAATCTATAAAATATGCCTCATTTATAGATGACTTGTTGAGGAGTAAATGGAGTTATTTCTTGAAGAAGAAATATAAAGTATTCAACAAATTCAAATATTTTAAGGCTCTTGTGGAAAATTAGACAGATAATAAAATTAAGGTGTTAAGGATAGATAACGATAGATAATTCCGTGGGAATGAGCTAAAATAATTCTATATAATGTGGGGCATAATACTACTTCATACACACCTCAACATAATGGATTTGTAGAAGGGATGAACATGACACTAATGGAAAAAAAAATGAGCATGCTTAGTGGTGTTAGGTTAGGATATGAATCATAGTTGGAGGTAATGCATACTTGCATGTTACCTAGTAAATAGATCACCCTCATCAACAATGAATGATAAGACTCCATATGAGGTATGGATTGGTAAGAAGCCTTCTCTTAAACATCTTAGGGTATTTAGTTGTGATTTTTATGAACATGTTCTAAAGGAAAGTAGGGGTAAGCTAGATATGAAAGCTAAAAACTATATCTTTATTGGATATAAATATGGTCTAAAAGGTTATAAGCCTTGGAACCCAAATAAGAAGGTTGTGTATAGTAAAGATGTATTATTTAGATAAAATCAAAGATTTCAAAAAATAAGTCTTACCAAGGGATAGAGAACTAGAGAAGATAAAGTTTGTGTCAAGACAGGTATTTGGTAACTCCACGAATTCAATTTTCTATTAAGAGGAACATTAATATATACACATAGGAGAGAGATACCCTTGGGATTCACATTCCAATGTCTCTTCATCTTCTTATTTTATATTTACATATTTACAATATATTTGCCCAATTCCAGAGGATTAGGTGTCAACATTCCCCCTCCCTTAATTTGAAGGGGTGTTTGTAAGTCCAAGCATAATTTTGAATCTTTCAAACTTTTCTCTTCCAAGAACTTTGGTGAAGATGTTTGTAATATTCTCATTTGTGGAATAATGGTGTAGGTGAATAGTCTTCGCCTCAACATGATGTCAAATCAAATGACACTTTTTATTGATATGCTTGGTTTGGTCATGGAATTTTGGATTTTTGGCCAATTTTATTACAAAAGTATTTTCAATTAGAAGGGAATTGGAATGCACTTGTTTCTTCTACAAATATTCAAAAAACTTCCTAAGCCACACAATTTCCTTGGTTTCTTCTGCAGTTGCCACATATTTTTCTTCCTTTGTGGAATCTATTGGAACTGATTATTTGTGGGACCTCCAAGAGACAACACCTGATCCAAGACTCATAACATAACCTGAAGTAGATACTATATTTTCCTTATGCCCATTGAAGTCTGAATCAGAGTATCCAATCAAGTTGAAGTCATCCACCTGTGTATATTTGATTCCAAAGTCTCGAGCTCCCTTCAATTACAATATAACTCTTTTTGCAACAGACCAATGACCCTCACAAGGTTTTTGCATAAACTTGGAAAGGATTCCAAAAACAAATGAAGTGTTTGGTCTAGTAGTAGTGAGGTAATTAAGACTTCTTATGAGTTGTCTATACTTAGTTGCATCCTCAAATTCATTTCCTTCGTTTGATGTGAGCTTTAAATTTTGTTCCAATGGAGTGGAGAAAGGATTGCATTCAACCATGCCAAATTTGTTCAACAAATACCCAATGTACTTCTTTTGAGAGAGGAATATAAATTTTTGTTGTTGGGTTACTTTAATACCCAAATAGCAATGAACATATCCCAAAAATATCATCTCAATTCTTTCTTTATGGATTCCATATAATTTTCATTGTTCCCTATCACCGGTAGATCATCTACATACACCACAAGATAAACAATAGTTTTTCAAATTGTCTTGACAAATAAAGTTGATTCATCAAGATCAAAGTGTTTGAAATTTAGTTTCAAAAGATTCTCAATCAATTTTTCATACCAGGCTCACGGTGCTTTCTTGAGGCCATAGAAGCATTTGATAAGCTTGCATTCTTTATGCTCTTGTACCTTCACATAAAAGTCTTATGGTTGAGACATAAAAAAAAAAATCATATCTCTATTCAAGAAGGAAATTTTTACATCCATTTGATGGAATTTCCATCCATTCTGAGCTACCAAGGAAAACAGAGTCCAGATGGCAGCCCATTTTTCTATGGGGGAAAAGTTTGCTCATAATCAACCCCTTATTTCTGTGCAAATCATTTTTCCAAAAGCCTTGCTTTGTGCTTGTCAAGTGAGCCATCTAATTTAAACTCATTCTTGCAGGCCCACTTGCATCCACTTCATTTGTTTCTGAATGGAAGGTCCACCAACTTCTAGGTTTCATTCTTTATAAGAGAACCATACTCTTTATGCATTTATTTCCTTTCATCATGAGAAGCAACTTCTTTAAAGGAAGTTGGTTCAAAATTAGTAGACAAATTTAATTCACAATCATAAGAAACATACATATCAACAATTGAATCAAAATCATCTACATCACCTCCATTTCTTCAAGTGGAACTTATCATTCACATCGTTCCAATATCATTAGGATGAACACTTTCAAGTGTATTAGTGAGCCATTTTGGAGGAACTTTCTAATATGGCATGAGTTGTTCTGTTAATTGAGATGGGGATGAATCAATATTTAGCCTTCCAATTCTCTCAATCACATCACTCAAAGTGTCTTATTGACTTGAATAAGTGGTTGGATATTGATGAGGAGGAGAGTGTGCTTTAGAAGGAGATTCCATACATTGATCTAGGATAGGGATCCCTACTTCAATATTTGGAATCTCATTATCAAATTCCTATAAATATTTTTCGTGTTTGGATTTATCTAAGCAATCAAGCTACCACTCAACAACATTGCCATCCTTGGAAGATTAAAGAAAAATAACATCTCTATACAATATAACATTATTATTTACTTCATGGTAGGATGATATTCTTTGGAGGTATCTGAGTACCCCAAGAAGATACACTTTCACCTCCTTGCACCAAGTTTGTCTTTTTGTTCATTAAGAATCAAGGCATAGCAGTTAGAACCAAAAACTCTAAGATGTGTCACCGAAGGAATGTGTCCATGCCATTTTTCATAAGGAGTCTTGTTTTTGAGAGCATGAGATGGAAATTTGATTTTAATATACACTACACATAGAACTGCATCAGCCTAGAATATCAGCTTACATCTTTAAAAAAAATAATTGAACGAACAATATTTAAGATTGTCCTACACCATTCTATTGAGGATTATAAGGAAATGTTGTTTGATGTTGAATCCCATGCTAGCAAAGGTAGTTTTTGAATTAATTTTAAGTATATTTTTCGCCATAATCAGTACGAATAGTGCTAATATGAGATTGTGTATCATTTTGAATCCATGCATGATATTTTTTGAAGGTTTCAAAAGCTTCAGATTTATTCTTCAACATATATACCAAACACATTTCGGTGTTGTCATCAATAAAAGTCATCATATATTTATTTCCATTTGCAGAAGGAATAGGCATAGGGCCACACAAGTCAGAATGAATCAGTTCAATATTTCTATGTGCTTTGGAAAGAGAATCATGAAATGGTTGTTTGTTATGTTTTCCTAAGATACAAGCATCACATTGCTTTAGTTTCCTAGGAATGGTTAGAAAACCAGTAACACCATTTCTCTTTAATAAACAAATATTGTCATAGTTCATATGTCCAAATCTAGCATGCCATAAGAGACTGGATGGAAATGTACCCTTATTATATTGATAATTTTATGCATATTTTACTGCACAAGAAAATGTTCCTTACAACTTCAAGAGTTTTTATTCTTCTATTCTCGTCATAATAAGTAAGTTGCCTGATGCTTTTCTCACTTCAACTTTTCCATCGAACATGTGAATGGAGAGTCATATCTAGTGGATGTGAACCAAGGACAACAAGTTTATCTGTAATTGTGGAAGGTATAAAACATCATTCAGAAGAAATTCAGGGAGTCCAGGTAGTTTCTGCCTGATAGTCTTAAGTTTGGATGGCTCGAGTTTCGACTTGTCTACAAAGTAGACTGCTCCATCTACATTGTCACTGAAATATTCAAATAGATATTTATGAAAGGTCTTTCACCTGTTTCAAACAACGATGGATATTTCAATGAATCAAATGAATTATTAAACAAATCTTTAATTACTCCAATATTGCAGTGTGTCATAAGTTAATTAGCATATTCAAGTTCTTTACAATTTCTTGTATTTGGTGTTTTACCTTTATCTTCATTTCTTTCTTGCTTGATTATGTCCCAAGAGAGCTTGCATGTTGATGCATCATGTCCATTTTTTTTGCAATGCATACAATGAAGATCAGGTCTTCCTCTTATCTGAATTTAAACAAGAACGCAAAAAATTACAGATATAACCATAAATACAGAGATACAACAGAGATAACACTATCTTTCATTAATATCAAATAATGAAATATGCTTACAAACATAATGGAAATGAGACCAGCTCGAGTGATGATGGCTTATCTCTGAGAAAAGATGTGGCAGCTACATGCCAATGAATTGAGTTACAATGAGGCTCAAGGGACTTTCTATTATTGAAAAATAAGAGAAAACCCTAAACAAACAAAACCCTAACCTGAGGAGATGTAACACCAAGAGTGTATGGGCCCCGTTGGGGTTAGTTGTGCAGTCAACTTATTGGGGTCGTACTTGGTCATATTATCTTCGTTTGATGCGCATGATATCTCGTTGGAAAGATATCTCCAAGGAATAAAACTAAAAATGTAATCTCAATGAAATTTCTTGGAGGAATATTTCCAAAAAACATCGTTTAGGGCCTCAAAATAGCTCTGAAAGTTCAGGACACGAAAAACTACAAAAAATAATAAATTATGCTGCAATTAAGGAAATTGAAAAAATCAAAGAAATAATGGTGGGGGTCCACGTGGAATAGGTGGGTGGCTACCAATATCCACCTGCATCATTCCTACCCCCATAGGAAGCAATGGTCTCCATTAGTTGTGTTCCTCCATGAGATGAGGAAACTTCTGCTGAACTTGGTCCTTAGTGAGCCATTTTCCTTAGTGCATGAGTTTTCCAGTTTTCACAACTCAATACAGTTGGATATTCTACTAGAAATTGTTCTTGATCTGCATGTCCATGATCCGAACAGCTGCAGCTTGTTCCATGCAGTTTGGATTTAATTCTGTTGGTGTGAGTTGTTCTGCAATGTCGGATATGTCTAGTAATGGTGGAAAGTATGGCTGAAGGCAGTCCACATTGAACATAGTGCAGGCCAAGGAATGGGGGAATGCTTAGCTCAAAAGAGTTATCTCTCACAGCCTTGGTGATGGTGTATGGCCCATATTGAAGCGAGCAAATCTTGCAGTGGGACCTAGCGAGGCGCTCCTTCTACAAATGTAGCCAAACTTTGTCGACCACCTGGAACTTGTGTGGCACCTGATGTTGATCATGTTGCTGCTTGTACTTAGCATTAGCTTTGTCCAATATGTCATGGACCTATTGGCGGATGTGTTGAATGTGCTCAATGAAGCTATTTGCCTTATCGACTTCGGACTAGACATGAGCCGAATATGCCTGAGTCGCTACAAATGGTATCGCCACATCAATGGGACATAGTGGCTGGAATCCCAAGCCCACTTGAAAAGGGTTGTTGCTAGTCGAGCTATGGAGAGCCCAGTTGTAGCTATGCTAGACATAGGGAAGGCTCTCATCCCATGTGCGTGGATGCTTTGAATTTTACATGTGTAGAATTTGTATGATCATCTTGTTGATGACCTTTATCTGGCCATCAGTTTGGGGATAGAAAGTTGTGGTCTTAGTGAGCTTGGTGTCCAGCATCAAAAAGAGACTGGACCAAAATGTACTGAGGAACCTACTGCCCCGATTTGAGATGATAGACTTTGGGATCCCAAAGTGTAGCCACACTCATTCAAAGAAGATTTTAGTAGTGGCTTCTACTATGATACTCTTCTTATAGGCCACCATAATGACCATCTTCAAGAATCTCTCGATGACCACAAAAACGTAGTCGTTGCCATGCTTAGTAGAAGGACGGCTTGACATGTAATCCATGGATATGGATTCCCAAGGTTGACTAGGGGTAGGAAACATAGTATAAAGACCTTGCTTCTCGATGATCGATTTGGCAATGGCGTAGGAAGTGCAGGATCTGATGTACTTCCCGACATCCTATCAAAGATTCGGCCAATGGAAATACTTATGCAGTAATTCCATTGTTTTCTCGACCCCGAAATGCCCAGTAGCCTGACTATAGTGCGCTTCCAAATCATCTTCGCATGTTCATTTAAAGGAACACAAAGGTGTCCCAAGTGGCTTAACAGAGCATCTTGGAGGTGAAAATATGGAACTCGCTAACCCTCCAAGAGCGTATTGCATGTGTCGTTGAATTCTGGGTCGCTTTTGTAGAGAAGTGGCCAATCAAAGTCTCGTGCCCATAAGAGTTGAGCATGGTGGTTAACGCCATGATCAGTGGTTAGTTGAGGCAGTCTGCAACATTATCTATGCTTCCCTTCTTGTACTTGATATTCAAATGGAAATGTTTTAGGTATGTCGACCACTTCTGATGGAATTGATTCCGCAACTTCCCTTACATCTGTATGAACTACAGGGGTCAGTGGTCTGCGTGGATGATCGTTTCCTTCCCTAAAATGTAATGCTTCCATTTTCAGCAGGCATGCACAATGAAATACATCTCTTTGTCATAAGTGGGATACTTCTAGACTATGTCTGAAAGTTTCTCACTGTGATATGCCACTTGATGCCCCTGTTGACTAAGGACTTCCCCAATAGCATAGTCAGAGGCATATGTCTTGATCTCAAATGGTTGTTGCAAGTCTGGTAATGTGAGCACTGGTGCAGAGTAGATGCTATGTTTCAACTTTGCAAATGCCTTATTTTGAGATTCAGACTAGAAGAATTTTTATTTCTCTCCTGATTTGGTGACTTGACTCATGGGCCAAGTGATACGAGAGAAACCCAACACGAACCTATGGTAGAAATGGGCAAGACCCAGAAAATTGTGGAGCTCTGTCAGAGCGGTTGGGGCTAGCTAATCCCGAATGACTTGGATCTTGACTAGATCCATGTGCACCCCCCATTGATCAATACTGTATCACAGATAATGAACCTGGGTCATGCCAAAAGTGCATTTCTCCAAATTGGCACACAACTTGTGTTGTCGCAGTGTTTGGAGAACCTATCGGATGTGGTGGAGGTGCTCTTCCCAATTTTGGCTGAAGATTAGGATGTCATCCAAGTATACCACTACAAATGAGTTGGTGAATGGCCACAAGATGTCATACATAAGCCTCATGAAGGTTGTAGGAGAATTCGTCAACCTGAAAGGCATAACCAAGCATTCGAAAAGACCCTCCTTTGCTTTGAAGGCAATCTTCCACACATCAAAGGGTTCGATTGGTACCTGGCGATATCAAGACTTGAAGTCGATCTTGCTGAAATATTTTGCCCCCTTGAGTTGGTCCAGAAGTTCATCAATCGGTAGGATCAGGTACCTATTCTAGACAGTGATCTTGTTCAGCACCCGATAGTCAATACAGAGTCTCCAAGTCCCATCCTTCTTTTGTACCAACATGATGAGACTCCCATAGGTCGATGAACTCAGCCAAATGTGACCTTTCTGTGGCAACTCCTGAATTTGTCTCTTGATTTCATCATTCTCCAGAACAAAGTGCTAATATATTGGTCCATTGGGTAACGATAGACCTTGGGTTAGATCAATGGAGTGCTTGACCTGATAGTGTAGAGGCACCCCTGCGGGGGAGGTGAAGATGTCATCTTACTCCTCCATGACCTTGTCCATCTGTTGTTGTCATGTGGAGGGGCCCTGTCTGAAGGTCGTGGCCACCGTCTTCTTCTTTCCTTGAGGGTGTATCATCAAGAAAACAAATTTCCCTATTTTTGAAATGAGCTTACTGCATTGTTTTGTAGTAAGCAGAGAGATAGCAGTAGGCGGTGCTATCTCCGGTATTCTATATAACTTATTTCCTAATGTAATAATAACAACGCAAGGCCTTGACTCATACACATCATGTCACTTCCATAAGTATGGTTGGCCTAATACTACATCAAAAACATCAAGGGTAGCGACATCACATAATACCTCATCTGTGAAGAGCTTGATGATGTATGGAAGGTGACATTATTGGCTCACACGTAGATCATGTCCTTGGTGAAGCCACCTGATGGTGTATGGTTGTGGGTGTGCTGTGGTCAGTAAGCCTAGCCGCTTCACAACCTCTGCTACAATGAGGTTCTTTTGGCTCCCACTATCAATAATGAACTATAGCGGGGAACCCTTTACCCACATATGGGAGTGGAAGAGATGCTCCTCCTCCTTTGGAATTCAGATTACTCCTTCTGGCTCTTTGTGGTGGCAATGGTGGCATTGTGATCCGCATCAATAATTTTCTTCCCTTTGTCATTCTTCTTGTCGGGTTCTGAATTCGAGTCGAAACATGCATATGATTTTGAAGCCTTCAGTTTGGCCACCAGTCACTGTCTGGCCTGACACTCACTTGTGTTGTGGGTGGAGCGCTTACGAAACTCACACCAATTTCCCATGTCCTTCTTCAGCTTTGCAGTGTTGTCCTTTTTTTGTGGCCTTGGCGAGTTGTCCTAGGTTGTCCCACATTAGCTTTGTCCTTTGTTCTGCAGTTTTGGGGCACCTTTCCCTTTCTTCATATTCACAAATCCAAAGTCTCTCTTCTTTTGTTTAAACTTTTGCTCGATCTTGACAATGTATCAGTACATCATGCCAAGCAAGGAGATATCCAGGAACTCCATCTCATCCTGGATGTATCTATGTAGGCAGTCGCGGTACTTGATTACCAAATGTTTCTTAGAATCCTTTATACCTAACTTCGTGCGAAGGGTATGAAAAACATTGGTAAACTATGGCACATCTTAGTCCCTTCCCTGCCACAGTGTGGTCCATTATATGTATTTGTCCTCGTAGCTCCTGACAGGGTAGTACTACTCCTTGATGGCATCCTGGAATGAATTCCAAGTGGGAGCGGCTAAAAACATTGAGGTTGTACTTTCATCCTTCAGCTCACAATAGGTTTCCCACCAATCCTTGATGTGAGGGCGGCTTTGAGAAGAGAAAAAGTAATATTTTCTCAGTTGGAAAAATCATGGACAGAAAAATATCCTTCTAGTAGATTCAACCATTTATTTACTGTGTCTATATCTATTTGGCCCTCAAATATGGGAATGTCAAAGTTTACTTGTACCTTAAAAGGTGTGGAGCCTCTAGAGTGGTTGTTGGATGTGGATGCGCCATCGATGGGAAATTGTTGAAATATCTGGGCAAAGTTATCCATCATCACATTCATTTATTTCTCGAGGGCCTCCTCGAGCAATATTTTGATAGGATCTCCTACTCCCTCATCTTTATTTTCTTCCCCCATGGGAGCCCGTCGGGATTTCTGAGGCTGGTCTTGCAAAGGTTCGACCAGTTCGATCCCTAACTCCTTATATCCTGACCTCGTTGGGGACATGCAAATAAAAACAGGGAAAGAGAAAACCGCTCTGATACCACTGATCTAAATTTAAACGGGAACAAAACAATTACAGCTATAATCATAAATATAGAGATGCAGTAGAAATAACACTATCTTTCATTAATATCAAATAATTAAATATGCTTACAAACAGAATGGAAATGAGACTAGCTCGGGCGATGGTAGCTTATCTCTAAGAAGAGATGTGGCGGCTACATGCCATTGAACTGAGTTAAAATGAGGTTCAAGGGCCTTTATATTATTTAACAATAAGAGAAAACCCTAACCCAAGGAGATGTAACACCAAGAGTTTATGGGCCCTATTGGGGTTAGTTGGGTAGCCAACTTCCTGGAGTCGTAACTTGGTCATGTTCTCTCTATTTGACGTGCACGATACCTTGTTTGAAAGATATCTCTGAGGACTAAAACTAGAAATGTGATTTCAATGAAATTTCTTGGAGGAATATTTATGAAAAAAATGTCTTTTAGGGCCTCAAAACAGCTCCAGATGTCCAGGACCTAAAAAACACGCAAAAATAATAAACTGTGCTACAATTAAGGAAATTGAAAAACTGAAGGAAAGAATGGTGGGGGTCCACATGGAATAGGAGGGTGGACACCAATATCCACTTGGATCATACTCCTTGGTAATCTCCACCCACCCCCCCGCCCTGGTAATGTCCCCCTACCTCTGTTATTCTTCTTTCCACATTCTCTTCTGCCACCACTTCCTCTAAAGAATCTTGTGACTGATTCTTATCCTTTTGTGCAAGGCACACAAATTCTTCAGAAGACTAAGAAATTGTAGAGCTGAGGCTTCTTCCTCTTCCCAAAAATATTTCTCCCTTTTTACAAACTTCAAAAGAAATTCAAAAGTAATCTCTTTAAGTTGGCCACTAGCTTGTAATGATTCAAGATAGTGAGAATATGTGGGATATAGTGCCTTGAAAAAAATTGTGAGAGGACATCAATTTTAACATTGGTGGCTTCTACATCATGTATAATAGCTCTGATTTCAAAGGCTAGGGAAAGGGTATCATCATCTTTCACTTCAATATTGGCGAGTTTTATCATTAGCTGGACTACCTCAATCTCTGAGTGTGAGTCATATAAGTCTTTCAACTTCTTTAAATCATTAAAGGTGTTATAGGAAATTTTGTCGCATCTAGTGAATAGGCCTTCAAACATGACCAATGTACATCTTTCAACATATTTTCATCATCCCTACACAAATCCCTAAGCATGAATCTGCTGAATCCCTGAGTTTCAGTGCTTGACTATTGAATTTCCAAGATTTTCAGGTCCAGCACACCCTGACCTTTTAAGGACCAACGTTGACCACCAGGTTGACCCTCTCTACACTTGCACTAACCACCAACATGTTCCTTAGTCTTGAGGGTGCACTAATTCTAGAAATTTAGGAAAAATAAAAAGAATCTTAAAGATTCCTCTTCCAGAAGCTTCCTAAGGTTGTTTCGACAATTTACCTTGGATAAGAGTCTCAAATCCTATCTAATCCTACCTTGTAGTTTTCACCTCTTATCCCATGAGCTTATCCTCCCATCTCAAGTGGACCTCTAGCCTAGATTGGTAAATGGATAAGAACTCATGAACTACTTCCCTCATTTATATATTTGTAGCCATCCATGGACAAGGGGTTGGATTTTGGAGATTGATTCTACCCTCATGTTGTTGCTTTGAGAGTCATTATTCCATGAATTAGGGTGACATAGAGGCATACTTTGTGACAAGAAAATAACAAGTCAACTTGGGGAGCTCTTATACAAGATCAAATCCTATTTTTTTCTTATAACTCTCTCCATTTATATTAATACAAAGAGTAGATTGTTTTCCTATATATGATGCTATGATTTCATGTATTTCAATACCATGTTGAACTATTCAATGAAGTGATTGGATTATGATACATATATGTTGTAGATATTTCCCTTGTTTTGTTTGATTGTACAATTTCTAATTATAGCGGTTAGAGCTAGGATTGGAACATACAAGCCAAGGAAGGAGTGAAGCTTGCGACAGATTCCAGGTATGCCTCATCTCATCACTTAATTACTTTAAGGAAGATATTGTACCCTTTTATTTATGTTGTTCTAGGTCAATCCACTAGGCCTAGGGAAGACACTTATGTCTGCAATTGTAGATTCCATATAACAAATTGGTAACCATACTAGGGATCAATTCAATCCCTTGGTGGTTTTATTTCCCATTAATGTCTATTTTGCCTCTTGTTTTGATATTTATAGTTTCACTCAATCCTTAATATAGGTATGAAGAGTTGTCATTGAGATTACATTTCATTTTTTGTGTTGGAACTTGAGATTCCTTGATCAGCACACCCACTTGTCTAGAGACAGTGTGTTGCAATGCACCCTAACCTTCCCTATACCTATGTTGTAGTGCACCCTAGCCCTCTCTTTTTGTGTGTTGTAGAGAATTGGTGCCCCTTAAGAACCTGCGTTGATCCCTGTTTCATGTCAAAATTTTCCTTGTTTTGGTTTTCTCTCTATCCAACCTTCTTCTAGCTTCTCTTCCTTGTGTTCCTCAGTGTCTTAGTGTATCTCATAAGTCTCCATATAGTTTTCCTATGGCTTTGATTACATTTGACAATAATTTATTTATATTTTCCTTTATTCTTGTCATTAGATCATTAGAAAACTGATTTGTTTATTCATTGAGTACTTGAAAAAATTGGTGTTCTAGTCATCATTTTGAAAAGTTTATTTTTATCGGTTATTAGAAATGCATCTTAGTTTTCTCTAATTTTAAAAATTAAGAGGAAATTGAAAATAAAAATATCTTTGCATTCACGTCTACGGTTTTGTGAGTAAATTTGAATTGGAATAGTTGCATTTTAGGGAATTCCACTTAGTTATTGATTGCTTCATATTCTTTGTCTTTTCCATCCTTTAGATAGATTCTCATTGAAAATGAAAGTTTCCATTTCATCATGCTAGCTTGCATTTTAGGATATTCAGGTGAAATTCCTGGTGAGTCATGAAATTGAAACCTAATTAAAGATAAACTTTAAAATATTTTGAATTAGCCTAAGGATCATTTGTCACATTAACAAAAACACTTAGAGGTCTAGGATAGAGATGTCTTCTGACATCGTTAAATGTAGGATCTGTCATTGTTTTCCAGCATTGTATCCTAGGGGTGATATCTCGTTCCACGTACGTAAGTGTATCAGACCGTACTCCACGTACCTTTGGGTATATTGGATGGCATTCCACGAATGAAAAGTATATGGGAATGCTCTCATCAAATGATTATGCATTAGACAACACTACTACAGACTGTACTTCCATGTACCGCTGAGTATGTTTTGGAAGTCCACCATAGGTTGCTATCCTCGTCATAGGTAACCGAGTCAACCGCCTTGTATATTGTGATACATTGAACACAACATTCAAATAGATTGCATGCACGTACGTTAAGTCCTTGGTTCGCCAAGGTGTATATTGAAATTCATGTTTGGTTGGTAAACCTTTATGCCTAGTTTACCCTCTTTTTGATTTATTTTTGTGTTAATTGTTAGAATTTATCAATCCAATGTGGAAGAACACACCTCTCCTCTCCGTCATTCGCATAGAATGCAAAATAAGCCTCCTCTTCGACGAGAGGCTACTCTTGGTCATCGTCAAAATCATAAGAATACGCAAACTACCGAATCAAGAAATTTGGGAAAGACTTATAGTCCTCCTCCTAAATTTGATCTACCAGAATCATCTTTCCCTTTGAGTACTAAGCTTTAGATTACTTCATCACTTGCTGGTGAATCTGACATAGTTGAAACCGAAGCACCTAAGACTTTGTTGCCTAAGGTCATTGAACTAGAGTTTACTGAATCAGAGACTTTATTACCTGAGTTTATTCTATTATCACTCTAAAATTTCGCTAGGGTTGTCATGTTCTGTTTGAAGAAATGATAGAGGTAACTACAAACCTACTTTTGAGATCAAGATCTAGCATTCCTAATGCTCAGAGAGGGCTCTCTCTTAATGATTTAACTTTGTTGGATTAATTGATTTTAGGTTAGTTATTTAAGATTGGTTGGGTTTTGATTTGATTTGGTGGTGGAATCATTGATTTAGATGGATAGATAAATGTCTTTTTACCATTGGTCTATGGAGTCCAATTGTCAAGAAAATAGGACTAAATCAAGTTTTAAAAATAGTGTTCACAGGCCAAGGTAGCTAAGTAAATTCAGATCTTTTATGCTAGATGGTGAAGTGGTTTTTTAATCGGGGTCAAGGGGCAATTAAGGATTCCTCAAACTGGATAATGAAGGAAATGAAAGAGGTCAATAGAAACTAGGGAGCAATGAAGAATTCCCTACTCTGGATATCAGAAGAAAACATCAAAATGAATAATTGTTCAAGAGAGAGTGTACTTAAAAAAAATTATGAAGTAAAATTCCAGTTATTTCATTCAAATTGGAAAACATGTATGTATGTGAAATACCTAAGAAAATAACAATTTACCAAATTAAAGATACTTAACTGAAGTGGCCCAACACATGAATCCTGTAATGTAATGCCTTTATTACTTAGTCCAGTTTTCTGACCTGAAAATGTTACAATAAATCCTCAGGTTTTCAAATCAATAATAACTATAGAAATTTTCAGCAATCCACACTCTATGCTTCAAATTATGAAGTATTTATACAAAAAATAGTTACAAAATATCCTAAATTGGTTTAGGAATTATTCAAGGAAAATAAAATATCTTCATGCAAGAAGATAGAGACACCTAAGAGACTAAAGGGCTAGATGTCTCTTCTTTTACTGATTTTTGTTTTATGTTTTGATCTTTTGCTGCTTTCTCTATTTGGTTGTTGCTCTATGCTGGTTGTCCATTTACTCTACTCTTTGACTGATACTTTCCATCTTTAAACTCTGTTTTTCATCTGATACTCTTTGACTTAGCTGATTTGCTGTTTTTCTTTCACTGCTCTGTATTCATTGTTTACCTTGCATTTTCACAGTAAATCATTCAACTTTTCCCAAGTCTCTGTATCTGGTAATTTAATATTTACCATTATTTTGTAGACTTCATTAGTTTCTGTGTATTTTTTAAAGGTGGTCTTGTTTACAAAAAGATGTTTTACCTCATGCTGGAGGTAAAAGAGGTTCTCAAAAGTATGGTAAAGGACCTTTCCTGTAGGCATCCCTCTCATAGAGGAATTGTTGGCTTGTTCGATTGCCACTTCTCTAATTTTCTTATAATAGTCTTCATGTGGTATTAACCTGTCATTAATCACCAATGGATTAGGTAGAGCTTTCTACCTCAAAGAATCAAGTTTCACCATAAACCTGCCTATTTCTAGCTCCATTATTTGGCATTTATCCTTGTTGGGCAGCGGATCCCTCACGTAACAGGTTTGGGGCCTAAAGGCCACAATTTTGGGTAATAGTATTGTAAAAGCTCTGTGAAGTGCACGGAGCGTGGATAGTAATGAGTCAATTCAAAGGGTTGTTCAATATCGAATAATGTAATGTAATAAAGAAGGTGTAGGCCTACCCATGGTCTGTGGACCATAAGGATGTATAAATAAAGCGAGGCTCTAAGTGTAGAAGGTAGTTTTTGGTGGGATCTACGCATTATGGTTTTCTGAATGTAGTATTGGATTTGAGTCTGTAAGTATGATTTTTTGGTTGTAGTAGGAGATAGAGGCTCTATAGCTGTGTGTACGGAGGCCTAGTAGAGTCTGCAGCTATGTGCGCGGACCCCTGCAGCTGTGTGCACAGGGTAGGAAGTGGATTGTAATTGGAAAAAGAATTAACAGAGATAAGTTGGTTTTGGAATATCGCATATCTGTTGCTCTATTTCTGCATATACATTTGTTTATAGTTTATGATTGCGCGCATGTCTATTTATGTTAAATGGTAACTGAAAGTATTGTGCCTACTTAAATTAAGTCAAGATCCATAATAATACTAAGCACAGAAAAGAGCAGTCGCGCTCGGCTTCCAAGCCGCGTGAAGGTAGTTTCTCTGAACAGACAGTTGCGCGGAAGTAGCACAGTGCAAGGGATCGATTCGCGAACTTCCCAGACCTCATCAAGACATCCTTAGGGTGTGGAAACCTAGTTCCAGCACTCTCCCATACTACCTCGGGTGAGACCTCAGTCCGCGCTCTGCGGACTGTTTCCGAAAGAGCTGGTAGTTTCAGGATTTGTTTGGCTAAAAATTTCTGAACCTGGGTCAGGCCACATCAATTCAACAATCCTCAAGTTGTGTCATCAGGTTCCTCTTGGTGATTACCTTCTTTACCTCTAGTATGGTCCCAGTTTTGTCAGCTATTCCAAGCTCCTGTAATTCATACTTATTCTTTGAGTTAAGGAACTGGATTATTCTTGAGGCTTCTTCTGGCATATTTCCAAGTTTGGCTCTAACCCTTTGAATTTCCTCACCAACCTCTTTGACCAAATCATTTTTCTCAAATATCACCTATATAGATGGCCAAATATCATTGACTGAGTCAACGATATTGGCCCATAAAAGTTTTTTTTTCTTGGGCTAGTGGATCCTTCAATGTTAATTCTTTCTCCCACTTTTGTATCCTTTCATTCAACCTATTTGATTTTTGAGTTTCATTCTTATGCATGATTTGAGCTAGTTTCTTCTCATCCTTTAGAATTTTTATTTGTTCCTTAAGTATATTTATTTTAGTGGTTTGGATGGACATATCCTCCATGGCTTTGATCAGTTTACTTGATTCATCACTAGGATGAGCCATTTCTATTGTTGAACCTCTTGCTGATGTAGTTACTGATGCAGTTGGAAGTGTTGTAGCTAGTGGAGCTGTTGGGGCCAATGAAGCTCCAAAGAGTAGAAGGAACTGTTGTAGTAACTGTAGGAATAGTAGTGGTAGTAGTTGTTTCAACATTGGCCTATTTTTCTTATACTAACTTGTCCATTTCATTCTCCATTTCTTTCAATTGAGCATTTAGCTGAAGAATAAGGTCCATCATCTCATCTTTATGGCTCTGGCTCTCTAGAACTTCCTTGGTTTGTTGATGTTCAGGAGGTAACTTTAGTTGCTTCTTTAATGTAGCAATGCCTTCATTTTTCTTCTTTATGAGATTTTCTATAGCCTTGATGTCATTTGGATTATATCCAATCTCAATAACCAATTCTTCTAAATTGTGTTGTGATATTGTCTAGAGAATTTTGAAGTTTTTGCACACTCATAAGCTTGTTGGTCATCGTTGAGTATATCATTTCTCTTGCTTGCTTGTGAAATTCAATCTGATCTATAGGGTGGACATTCTTGGCCAAAACTTCAAATTTTGTCTTGTTGTAATCTGCTGATGACTTAGGTTGTTGTACTATGGGTTTCAAAAAGGTCATTTGCATCTTCCTTGTTTTAATGTCAAAAGCTGAAAGAAACCTGTTCTGATTACTAGGAGTCTATTTGAAATACTGGGCATAAGTTTTAGCTTTCAATGCCTCATTTCTCAACTTGATCTCTTTATACTTCTCCTTTATATCTTTGTCTTTATCCACTGGTTTGCTTAATGATGAGACCTCAATGCTATTTTTTTCTGAATATTATGAGTATTAGAGGTGGAAGGCTGATGAGTTTCCTTTGAAACTACTGGAGATGTGCTCCCTCTGACCCCTGTAACTGTATCCATGATTTGAAGTGTCTTAACTGTCTCAACTGTCTCTTCTTGCTCATTGATAGGATTTAGCTTGGGCTTCTTCTTGTACATGATTTCAAATCTATCATGTGTTGTATCTATGTTTGAGAAAGAACCTTCTTCCCTGGTCCTTTTTACATTTTTGTCCTGCAGGACTGGAGTATGCAAAATGGAACTAGTATCCATCTATTTCTCCATATCTATCAAGGTGTTTTCCAACCACTCTGACTGGTTGGCATATTTTTCAATGTATGACCTGGACTCATGCATAAAAGGGCTCAATTTAAATTTGATTCTTAGTTTGTTTATGACTCCTAAAGGGTCATACTACCACATGAAACTGCTACTGAACTTCATTTCCTGTAAACACTTCTCTGCTTCTTCTCCAGCCTCCCTATTATTACAGATAAAAGGACCAAGCTGGTTTTTTTTATCTTGAACTCTGTTTTCTTCCTAACTAATAGAAAATTCACATCATCTGAGTTTATAATTTTCCTGATATACTCTAAGGAAAATATCCTCATAGGGAGATATTTGGGAAACTTATAGGGAGTGAGTTGGCATCCATATATCCTAATTTCAGTGTGGTCCTGGTATAAATACCAGTCTCCTATTCTATTATTTTTAGACAAATGAAAAACTTTGTTTATCTCATCACTGATCCTAGGTTGACTGCTACTGCCTAGCATATTGACAACTAGATGAACAAAGGAATCAATGAACTCCTTGTAGCTGAAAACAGTGGAATACTTTTGGATTAAGGGTGTCCAAAAGATGACAGATCTAGGATGGCCCTTAGTGTCCAACTTTTGGATATTAACTGGAAACCTATGCAATTGGAAATATAGGAACATATGGAACAATAGTAAAGAGTATTTTAATACTCTTTCATTTGGCAATATGATCAATTGATCATGGATTCTGTCTACCAAGAACTGGGCAAAATTAAAAACTGCAGCTGGAGGCTTGCCTAGGCAAAAAATATATGGGAAAGCAAGTATAGGCTCATCTACATGTTCATCAGTGGTGTATCCTAGAATACAAGAGAGCATGGTTACAATTTGTCTGGCCCTCTTAGATAAAATGGTAGCAGAGTATGGAGGACTGTTTGTAGGAATATAAGCCTCTTCAAGGATTAAAGTTTGAAATATTTGAGACCTCTTGGGTAGGTCTAGCTTTAAGTATAGTTCAAGTAGGTTTTCAATGGAAAATGGGATTCATTTGGCTTTTACTGGATTTGCAACATTTGGTTTATTGATTTTGCAGTGATTGTAAATAAAATATGTTGGTTAGGAGAGATTATGGCTCTTTGGCTTGGGATATAGCAGATTTGGCATAGGTGGATGATTTTAGGGAACTGGTATACCTGTGGGAACAAGTATTTGGGAAAATTTGATTCCCATAACTAAATATCATCACTGTGGTTGAGGAATTTGTCTTTACTCTAGTAGTGAAGTTTCAATAGATGGGTAGGGGAAACTATGTCTTTGATTTGGAAATCTTTGTCAGCTAATGGGAGGTGGTCAATGTCCAGGTGAGGGGTTTTTCATTCAAAATGCTTTGGGAAGCCATAATTTGGTTTATTCTATTGAATTATTGTTTATCTGGCTTAAGGAGTAAGCTCAGGACTTTAGGAATAGTGGGAAGAGTGAATATAGTCTACAGAAAAGGGTTTCTTCAGATGCACAGTGGGTTTCTTTAGTTTGGCAAGGTTTTTTAATTAATTCAATTAATTAACCTTTTATAATTACTGTGCAGAGCTTAAGTAGAGGGCCTTTCTAGTTCTTTCAAGAATACCTGGAAAACTGATGATTAGGTGTGTAGACAGGGTTCTGTGGGAGCAACGGAGGCTTTCTGAGGCTTCAATTGTCTTTGTGCTGCTTCAAATTGGAGTTTGTAGGGTCTTCTGGTTGTAAAGTTGGTTAAAATAGTTGCGCAGAGTTTCTAGGCTTTAGAATTGGTCAGCAGAGGTGTTTTGCAACAAAATAACAGTAAAAAGGTAGAAAGAGTGGCTTTTTGGCTTTTAACCAACAACCGTTAAGTTTTGGGCGCGGGATGAATGAATGAACAATGGGCGGTTTCATCCTACGCGGGGAGGCAGTTTTATAGCTTATCACATCACTTTTGAGTGTAGAGTGGTATTTTTTGAGAGCACACAATATAACGTGGGGCTGCCACGTAGAAAAAGGGTGCTTGGGAAAAACCACGAATCTCGCATGATTTTGGGATCTTAATAGTCGGACGATGAGAGCGTGCGATATGGGTATGGGCCGTCAGAACTAGAGGTGGGTGATCGGATGGCTATCGCGTGGCAGAGTTGCGAGGGATAAGTCAAGGATTGATTGGCAGGGCCCAAGGATAAATGGTGTAGTGGGTTAAATATATACAAAGGTTTTGTGAGGATCGGGGAATTATAAAGTGGGGGTTTGAAATATATAAAGTGGGACTATAGGTTAAAATAATATAAGGGTTGGGTTAAAAGGGTATTGGGGAAGGTTTTTTGAATGGGGCCCGATACATTATTCAAACTTAGGATAAGGGGGTTTTAGTGGGTTTAAACGGAAAAGGGAAATTAATAAGGGGGGAATGATTTTTAAAGGGTAATGTCTAGGGAAAGGTGTGAAATAAAGGGAAAAAGGGTTAAAATGAAGGGAAAGGGTTATTACAAGGGGAAATGAAGAGGGAAGGGTCCTTTGGAACCAAGAAGGGGAAAAACATTAGGGAATGAAAAGTAATGAAGGGGTAATAAAGGGAAATTAATAATTTATACATGTAAGGGGTTTAATGAAATGAGAGGAAATTAGTGAATGAGCTTTAGTGAATGTCCTTTCTATTTGATAATTCCTCCTGCACATGAAACATAGGATCAAGCATGATGAAGGTGCATTTGAGCTAGCAACCTTGTGCATTCCAAAACTTATTTTGCCTCCCCTTTATTTATCCTGTCATTTTCTCTTCATTTATTGGATGCATTTGAGCTTGCTAACCCTTTATTTCTTTTTCTTTGATAAGAAAACTATCTAATTCTAACCTTATAACTTCCAATAGCTCGGATTAAACTGATGAGCTCATTATTATTCTCTACCTAGCTATTGATCTGCCAAGATTAAAAATTTTGGTTAGATCTTTCTTCTCTATCTATCAACATGAAATTTAAAGCATGAATGAATCAAGATTAAACTATTTGACCATCATGGATTGTGGCATTTTTGACAAGCTGTACACAATGTTATTTTTCCAAGTAAAGTAAAAAGTAGTGGCATTTGAATTTGCATCACTTTCAAAATCTACTTTTTATCTCTTTTGGTGGACTTCATCTATATATATATATATATATATATATATATATATATATATATATATATATATATATATATATATATATATATATATATATATATATATATATATATATATATATATATATATATATATATATATATATATATATATATATATATATATATATAGATTGTAGAACTATATATCTTGGACCTAACGGTGAACCTCTTCCACCTAGTCTTGTGAGTATTGAAGAGATACCATAGGAAGAGCCTCATCCTTATACTCTTGTTCATTAGAGTGGAATCCATTTTTATCATATTCATCCTCTTCCTCCTCTTAAAACTCCAACACAAAATTCTTTACCTAATTCTTCCCACTCACCCGTGAGTTTCTTGGTGGGCTCCAGTATTACAGCAATAATGCTGCAACTCCTGGGACTCCCTTCTTTACTTTTATCAACCCGGTAGTTCGTAACAAACTTGGAAGTGATGGTGCTGTATGCACAAGTACTAGCTCTTGCCGCAAATTTCACTTGGTCAGCTGGCACAAGTCCGCTAGGGGCTTAAGCCAACTTCTATGAGCTCTTAGAAGAAGCTTTTTAACTGATGGATGGAAGCTAACTCAAAGGAAGCTAATATACTTGCGGAAAGAAACTGAAAGCCAAAAAGTAACGCAAACCCTAGCAAACCCTAATTCTACCAGCTAGTCCTACTGATGCAAAGGAGAGAATGCAAACTATTAAAAGAGATGCCATTACTTCTATGAAGGTAAAATGCATGTGTCTAGACTACCTCTATCTGAAGAAAACATCTTTTTGTATTTTTGAATAAGTTATCAGAATTATCATGCATGTGTTTTTAACTGGCGTTTTGCTATGTAGGGGTGGATCAAGGAGGAGAAATGCTTGGAAAAGGTTGGGAAGGTTCAGAGAGGGCCTAAGGAGTCCCTAACACCCTTCCAGGGAGTCTCACAGAGTTTGGCTATCAAGAAACCTCATTCGTGAGCTTCTACAGGAAGTCTGCAGGGGTTCTACAGGATGTTCAGAAATTTCTACAGGATGTTTAAGAATTGGATTTTGGAGGATGGGTGAGTGAAGGAAGATGCATGGATGGATAAGGAGGTAGGATAGGGGCCTGAAATGACCCAGGGACTGATGGATGGAGTGGTGAGAGGGTGTAGAAGGTTAACTTGGCTTGAAGAAGGCTAAGATAATGGAGGAGCAAGAAGGTAGGGTTACGTGGGCAAAAGAACAGTTGTGAGATGAGGAACCTAACTAGGAGATGGAGCAGCTAGCTTGGACGAAGCTTAGGCGGATGAGAGAGTGGTGGAGATGCCCTGCACGGTGTACATTTAAATGAATCAACAAAGTCCTGCACACAATCAAAGTCTTAGCTGATCCACTCTAACTGTCAATGAAACAAATGAATAGCAGCTTTATTTGTAAAGAGAACCATGTACATCACTCAAGCAAAGAAACATTTCAGAGATCTGAACGCATAACTAACTTCTACAAAGGAAAACATTACACCAAGGATTGCATGGCCAAGCAAACTAGTGTTTTTGTTGGGGCAACACTGTTTCTGCAATTCTAGCCCCTGATCCAATAAGGATGAGGTGAAACTGAGAGTGTTGTCGACCCTTTTCTTGGAGCTTTAACTGTTATTATCCTACCAATCTATTCTAAACATCTGAAGCAATTCTATTTGTAACCAGTGACCTATTTAACCAACACAATTAAATCTGCTTAACAGAAACACGTTTAAAATGCATAAAAGGAAAATCACGATGCATAAAGAAAAGATAACAGTACAAAGAAGGAAGCCCTAGGCTCTCAGGTTGGGCCCAACCCCGAGAGCTATGGCTCCTATAGAAAACTTAGAGCTGATATAAAATCGGACTGCTTCTCATTATCAAAAAATAATCATAAGTCAAGAGTTATGCCAAAAATGGCTACAAGAGAACAAAATGAAGCTAGCAGCACTGTAGTGCAAAGTATGCAAGAGTTTCCAAAAAGTCCCTCACGAAGGCTGAGGCCTTAACATTTATACACCACGAGGCCCTAGCTGGCCTCCTAAATCTATGGGACTTGGCTGCCCAAACTGTGAGTGAACAACTCCTTCCAAAATCTGTTTGGCTGCCTTCTAGATCCGGTTTTGGTGGCCTTTGGAGCTCGGAGTTGGGGGTGAGGATCCCGAGGAAGGCTATTTAATGCCATAGACAACCCCCCTACGAATCCTCAACCCAAGCTTGGCTGTCTTCTAGCCCATGATTGCTCGGTTTTGCTCCAACATGTGTCAAAAAAACCTGAAATGAGCACGTGTTAGCCACCTAGGAAGAGTGACTACCCTTATTCGTACAAATGACATAAACATACTAGAAAATAATGCATAAGCTATGAAAAATGAAGGATTGAACAAGGATAATTAGGCCAAATGAGCCCAAAATGTTACCAAATTTGGGGCTCATCATCACCCCCCTGCTAAAATGATTGCTCATCCCTGAGCAACTAGTCCAGCTCCTCGTCTTTCATTGCTTTAATCGCCACCCTCACATCCCAGGCTTCTGAAGTAGTATCCTCCTCACTGTCATGGAATCCGGCCTTCCTTTCCACCTCTTCCCACTGCTTATGCTCTTCTTTTTCTGTGCTTCCTTCTAACAATCCCAAAAGCAAAGGTGGACTTAGCTTGAGGCCAATCCAGCTGGCCTGGAGGTTCTGCATAGACTTCTTGTAGAGAGGCACCCATGCCAAGGCCTCCCTCATTCTAGTTGGAGTGTGATATTCCCTGATTTTGAGGCTGTGGGACAGTGTGTTCCACCTACGGGTGCAAGCATGAACACAATTGTCCCCTAACAACCGCTCCATATCCTCGAAGTGTGCTATGGCTTGAGCCTGCCGATCCATGTATTCTAATAAAGCCTGAGAGTTGGTTGCTAGGTGCTGGTGGGCTGATATCAATGTTGTGGGGTCCCCTGGCTCTGGTCTAATCAGCAGTGGTTCATGGAGTTCTCGGTTCATGACATTTTTGACCTCTGCCGCTCTCTTTTCTTCGTGGTTTAACCATGAGGTCATTGCCATCAGCTGCATATCCCCTACTGCTATGTTGGGGTCCCATGAGGTTACATTTGGAAGGGCCAAATTATGAAGGTAGAACTCTGATAGCTTGGCCTTGTCCTCTAATGAACTGTTGTTACATAAATCCATGAACTGCTGGGGGTTTTGGATTTGGGAGATACCCCTCTGTGCCAATGTATTAATTTGGAATTGCAGCCACTGATCCCTGAGGTATAGGCCATAGGATTTGGCCAGCTGCCTACATTGCAGAGCGTCCATTGCCCAACTGGCCATGCAGGCCAGTTGTGCCTCCTTTTCTTGCACCTGCTGTTTTAGAGATTGTATCTCTATGCCTGCCTGCAATTCTCTCTCCTGTAGTTGTTGACTTAGCTCCTCAAGATCAGCTTGCATTCCTTCTTTTTCTTGGGGTTCTGCTATGGTGTCCTTTACTGCTGTGTCCTCTTCTTTCCTCTGTCCTTGTAGCTGTAGCTGTCGTTTGAGCTTCTCATTTTCTTCCTGTAGAAATACTCGCTGGCAGTTTCCCACATGTTTTGCCATAGCCAATTCTCTTCTTGCCTCCTTGAGTTGTTCCTCCAAGGGGCCTATATCTGCTACTCCTTTAGACTTGGCTATTCTCATCCATGTGTGGGTCCTCACTCTTTCTTCCTCTAATGCAAAGAAAAGCGGCACTGTGAATTTCTGTGGAATGATTTTTCCGGCCTCCAAGAAGTTATAATAAGATCCCAAGCTGGGCTAGGGGCTAGGTTCCATGAAGTGCTCTGCCTCTTCTTCCTTTTGTGGTGATTTGGCTGCCTCCCCTTCCATTCTTTCGGTCTCCTTGAGCCTGGATAATGTTTCCTATAGAACGGCTTCAACATCCTGTAGAGAGGCTTGTGAACCCAATCTTTCCATTCTCTCCCTCCAGGTAGATGTCTTCGGGCTCCCCCGCTCATAAGTGACTGATGCTTTGGAGGGGGACTTCTCCTTTGGCGAGGTAGGGGTGTCTTCAATGGTAATTGGGTCTTTGGATGGAGGTTGGGGTCTGCCGGTTTTAATTCTTACACTTCTTCTCGCTTTGAAATATAGAGGAGTCTCCCTCTTTCATTTTTCCTTTGGCTTGGGAGAGGTACCTAGGGTGGCCAGTATAGCTGCTGCCTCCCTAGCTAGAATTTCGGCCGATTTCTCCTTCTGCTTCCCTTTTTCAGGACTTCCTATAGAAATTCCTGTAGTGGCTGATTTCTGGCATCTTGTAGAAGCCGTTTTTAAACTTCCTGTAGAAACAGACGGCACCGTTTTAGCCTGCTTGGCTGAGGGTGCCTTTTCTTTTAACTTGGCTGAGGCTGCCTTAGAGGTGCCCTCACTGGCTTGGACTTTCTCAGTCCTTTCTACCCTGCTCTGTAGTCTTTTCTCCCTGGGTGTTGGTGTAATTTTACCACCCCCTACTTTGGCATCTTGGTTTTTTTCCATGTGTTCCCTTCTGTTCTTTCTTTGGTGTTTTGCCTGGGGTTTCTTGTCCTTTAACTTTCTTCTCTACTTGAGTGTGCTCCTTCTCCTCGCTGCTGGAGGAAGTGAGCTCCTCGGCCAAAATTCGGATGTCATCATCCTTAGACAGATTCTGAAAAGTTTCCCAGGAGAGAGGGACGGTGTAAGTGTGGAGTGCATCTTCCACGAGGAGCTTGATAAGCCCATGATGGGCTAGCTAGTCTGGCATCCCCTCTCTCAGTTTGGTGGCACACTCAATCATGGATTGCAGGAGGAAGTAAGGAATGCTCAACTTTTTCTCTGAGGGTAGGTCCATTTGGTGCCTGAGTTCTATGAGCAACCGGAAATGATAGCCATACACGATGCTAAATCGCCCCTCACACGTAATATACTTCATAATCTGGAGGCTAACTTCACTCCAGAGCGGCTGTAGGCTAGTTCTTCGAACTCCATTCTTGTCCTCTGAAAATTGTTCCTCTCGCAAGAAGAACTCTTTTTTAGCTTTCTGACCCAATTTTCTCTCCTCCTTATCCCAGGGTACCCCCATCGGTAGATCAGTTACTCTGCTAATGAGCTGTGGGGTGAGTCTGAGGGTCAATCCTCTGAAGTTGACAACGGCCAATGTCTGTGACTTTGGCTTTAAAGACCTTAGGAATTCTTTTGCAACTTCATCATCGTGACCTTGAAGCTTGTCACAGAATGACATCCAGTGTGCACGGGAAAACAAGTCCAACACCTCAGGGGTTTCCCGTAATTTCTTGGAGTCCGAAGGCTCTTTTCTAATGAACCCTTCCGGCATGGTAAAAACTATTTTTGGTTGTTCTAAGCTTGCCTGTTCGTGTACAGAAGGAGAACTTCGGGGTTTTTCTACACAGAGCGTAGAGCTATGTCTCTGTTATGCACACAGTCATATAAAATTCACAATTTCCCACCGGTGACCCCTGACAGTGGCTCAATTTTAACTCAAAACCCCGGAGAAAATCCCGCATACATACTATGACGACAATTCTCATGCAGCGATAAGAAAACGGCTTGTAAATTCATGAACAGACTTTTATTCACATTTTCCTACCCCTTCAACATGTCGACTTCACCACCTTTTGAATCAATTGCATGGGAGAATTATGTTCAGGCTTACCTTATTTCAGAATTTCCACCTTCGACGTGAATAGTCCAAACTTCTCCGTAATGCCGGGCTTCCTGTAGCGCAGCTTCCTGTAGGAGCTGTGCACGGATTCCGGGGAAGGCTTCAGTGGTTCTGGACTTTCTATGTAGCAACAGGATGTTGGAACAGGCTGAGAACTCAGGCTAACAACCTTCATAGAATTGAGGACGCGTACTCGGCTACAAAACGGTTGTGAATAAATGACTGCAGTGCATCATAAGTGATTTAGCCGGTCGATTTGAATTGCTGCGGAATTCATGGCGCAGGGGTGAGTTGTCCCAGTCGATCTGTTGGACGACGTCACCGCTATCATTCCACTGCATGTATTCCTGACCGCTGAATCCTTCCCTTTGTATCTACCGCCACCATTCCTGTTAGATTGATGCTTCTCTCCCACTGGACGCTTCCCACGTGTCTGTTTCCTGTCTTTTCGACATAACCAAAGCCTTTCGGATCTGACGAGGCCGTCGGACTGGTTGTGGTGGCCAGTTGAATAGCTACCCGACTTGTTCAATCCATTCATTTTCATAGTTATGCACATTTTAAAGTATAGCTTATGTAATTTGACGAAATAAGATTAGGCACTTACCTGTGCGGCCATGGACGTGGTTTTCTCAAGCTTCAGGATGAGGAATGCTGGATCTGCTTGCTGCTGCTTCGTGCACGGGCGCTGGAGCTCCTCTTCCTTGGCTGCTGGTGGCTACGAGACCTTGAGACCCGATTTCCTAGTGGTGAATGTTACATGCACCGGCTTCATGAGCTGCTGGTGTCTCCATGGGATGTGCTCTAGCTGGATCAGCTGCTACAGGATTCCTGTAGGACATCCTATAGCCGTTTCTCCTCCTGGGGTGCATGCCGAAATAATTGAGTCGCGTTCACTGGTGCAGGGTCCTGAGATTTCCTTGACAGGTAAAGCGTTGAGCCTCTGCATGCTTTATTTCCCACTAAAAAAATATTTTTTCTGAGAAACCAAAGTTCTGGTATGACTGTGCAGGTATTTTGATCATATGGCAGCAATGGTGGTGAAAGGAGGTGACACAAGTGGAGGATCGAAAAAAAGAGTGGTTGCATGCCTCCTCAATGGACTTCGAGCTTCAAATTCTTCTTCATAATCGGTCCTAGCCTGCTCAAAGGCTCTACAGGATGTTTCTTGTAGAAACACAGAACTTCCTGTAGAAAGTCCTATAGCTTCCTGTAGAAGGCTAAACCATGACCAGATTGTGTCCAAACCTTGGAAGAAATGAGTGTTCATGGAGGGAGTGTTTGTGAGGTTGCCTGGTAGCTTGGTAGGGACCCTTGTCCTTGAGTTGAGAGGCCTCCTTTTTGCATTGAATCCCTGCAACCTGCAACAATTTCCAAAGATTAAGCCTGTCTTTTTTGTTTCTGCCTCTTTCTCTTTTTTTTTTTCTTTTTTTTTTTTTCTTTTAGAGACAGCAGGGGCGCCTCAATGCGGTTTTCACCCCTACTATCTGCCTTGGGCGCCTCAGAGAGGTTTTCACCCAAGGATCTTTTTATTCCACTTCTTTTCAGAGAAACAGCAGGGGCACCTCAATGAGGTTTTCACCCCTACCATCTGCCTTGGGTGCCTCAGAAAGGTTTTCACCCAAGGATCTTTTTTATTTGCATTTTTTTTTTTTTTTATGATGCTTAGGGTATGCCCAAAACAGAGGCAGAACCCTTCTCGATGACCAACACTGATTTTTCCACAGTTTTGATGAACTCTTGCCTCGAAAGAGGTTTCCTGTAGATCTTTAGTCGATGCCCATTGACGAGCATGGGGATGGCTTCTTCATCAATGGTCCGGATAAGGACAGAACCATTGTCATTACACTTCTCCACTACATATGGTCCTATCCATATTGTCCTCATCTTCCCCTTGAAATCCTTATGTCTGGAATCATACAGCAGCGCCCAATCTCCCAGCTGGAATTGTTTGTGATTGAGGTGCCGGTCATGCCATATCTTCCTCTGAAGTTGAACCACTTCTGAGTGGAGAAGGGCCTGCATTCGATGTTCATCTAACCCATTCAGCTGCAATAATGTTTCTTGTTGGGCATGGCTGAGATCTAGGTCCTGCTGAGCAGCCATCCTCAATGTGTTGTACTCGAACTCAATTGACAACAAAGCTCTCTTCCCATAGACTAGCTCATAAGGTGTGAAGCCGGTTGTGGTCTTCCAAGTGGTGTTGTAAGCCCAAGTGGCCTCAACCAGGCGATCTGCCCAATCCTTTCTGCTGCTGCTCACCACCTTAGTCAAAATCCCTTCTAATGCTCTATTGGTGACTTCCACCTGCCCATTTGCTTGAGGATGATATGGGGTGGAAGTCCTATGCTTGATCTTGTGATGAGCGAGCAAGTATTCAATTAAGTTGGAGGTGAACTGGCTTCCTTGATCGGTGACTAATTCTCTTGGGTAGCCAAATTTGTAGAAGATGTTTTCTCTTAAAAACTCAGCCACCTTTTCTTCTGTCGCTGCTTTGATTGCCTTGGTTTCCGCCCACTTTGTCAGATAGTCTATGCACACAATGATGTAAGACCTTTGCCTTGAAGGAGGATTGATAGGACCCACAAAATCCATACCCCACTTCTCAAATGGCTTAAGAGTCACTTGAGGTTGGAGAGGCATTTCGTCCCTTGGAGTTGGTTTCCCCATCCTTTGGCATCAGTCACATTGGCTGATATATCTTCTGAAATCTTGATGAAGCGTGGGCCAATAGTAGCCTGCCTGTAAAATTTTGAAGGCAGTCCTCTTGGCTGCAAAATGTCCTCCACAAGGCCCATCATGACAGGTTAGGAGGATGTAGAAGACTTCCTCCTCCCTTACACAATGCCTTAAGACCTGATCGGGGCCAAGTTTGAACAGGTTGCCCCCGATCCAAGTGAATGAGGCACTTTTCCTCACGATTCTGCTCTTCTCCTTTGAGGATAGATGCGGAGGGAACTAAGATGAGACCAGGTAGTTTGCTATGTCAGAAAACCATGGAGAGAGTACTGAGATAGCGAAAAGATGTTCATCAGGCATCTGGTCATCCACTGTTCCATCTTCACCTGCAGGTAAATCCAATCTAGACAAGAAGTCAGCAAGAACATTTTCTTTACCTGGTTTGTCAATGATAGTCAAATCAAACTGTTGCAACAAAAGTAACCATCTAATAATACGAGCATTCACATCAGGTTTATTCATTAAATATCTAATTGCAGCATGATTAGTATGTATAAATGTTTGATAGCCAGTGATGTAGTGTTGGAACTTGTTCAGGGAATGGACCACGGCCAAGAACTCTTTCTCAGTTACAGTATAATTCATTTCTGCCTTGGATAAGTTTTTGCTGACAAAGTATATGGCATATGGGAGTTTTTGTTCAACTTGTCCTAAGGCTGCCCCTATGGCTTTGTTCAAGGCATCAGTGTGGATGTCGAAAGGTAGGGCCCAGTTTGGACCTCTCAAGATTGGGGCGGACACCAACTTATCCTTTAATTCATTCAAAGCCCTCTGACAGTCGTCAGTCCATTTAAACTCAACATCTTTTGCTAAGAGGCCAAACAATGGCGAGGCTAGCTTACTGAAGTCTTTAATGAATCTTCTATAATATCCTGCTAAGCCTAGGAAACTCCGAACATCTCTTACCTTCTGAGGAGGTGGAACCTTTTTGATGAGAGCAATTTTATTAGGATCCACCTGTAATCCTTGGTGAGAAATGGTATGTCCTAACACGGTCCCTTCAGTCATCAGGAATTAGCATTTTTCAGGACTAAGGGATAGGTTCATCTCAATGCACTTGGTTAGGACTTTTCCCAGATTGGACAATGCTTCCTGGAAGTTGGACCCATAAGGAGTGAAGTCATCCATATAGATTTCCACCGAATCATGGACCAGCTCAGAAAAGATGCTCAATACTGCTCTCTGGAAAGTGGCAGGAGCATTGCATAGCCCAAAGGGAAGCACTCGGTAAGCAAAGGTACCCCAAGGACAAGTGAAGGTGGTCTTATCTTGGTCTTCCGTGCTGATTTGGATCTGACTATACCTGCTAAACCCATCTAGGAAAGAGAAAAACTTCTTTCCTGCCAGTCCATCCAACACTTGATCTATGAAAGGTAGAGGGAAGTGGTCTTTCTTGGTGGCTTTGTTCAATTCTCTGTAGTCCACACAGATTCTCCACTTCCCATTTTTCTTGGGAACCAACACCAAAGGGGAAACCCATTCGCTATCCGAGATGGGGTAGATGAATCCTGCATCCAACAGTTTTTGCAATTCTTCTTTGACAATGTCCTTAAGGGCTGGATTCATTCTCCTCTGAGGTTACTTGACCGGTTTACAATATTCTTTAATGTAGATGTGATGGGTACAGACCAAAGGATGGACTCCTTTCATCTCCTTATAGCTCCAAGCAAAAGCATCTAGATGACTGGCCAGCAAGCTACACAGCTCCTTTTCCTGGGAAGGAGATAGGGAGGAGCTGATCTTTAAAGTTCTCTTGGGGCCAAACTCCACATTCTTAACTCTGGGAGAGGTTGGATCAGTCACACAGAGGTCCACTGAGGTACTGGCTTCAGTATCCTCCACCAATTCCTCTAAGGATAATGCATCGGGAGGTGGGTTCTGAATCAAGGTCTCAATCAAATCATCCTCGGTTTGAGGACCTCCCCTGGTGGTTTCTAAGGTGCACAAGGGTGCAGAGTACACCTCATCCTCTTCTCCTTCTTCCAACCAAAGTGGTAATTCATGCTCTAGCAGAGGTTGGGCAGGAGGGTATAGGACTAGCTGCTTGGACATAGGACCATTTTTGATGGTCATATTTCCCGCTCTGCAGCTTATGTAAGCATCCGCAGTGGCTAACCAAGGCCTTCTCAAAATAAGCGGGTATCCAGTAAGCTTTGCCTTTGGTTGAAGAACCAAGAAGTCCGCAGGATACTCCCAAGAGTCAATAGAGACCAAGACATCCTCCACAATCCCTTCGGGAGTCACGGTGGAGCGATCTGCCAACTGCAGGACTGTCGAGGTCTTCCTTAAGGAACCCTGAAGGTTGAGTTTGAGCATGGTGTCCCTGGTCATCACGTTAATGGCAGCCCCTAAGTCAATCAAGGTGTGGGGTATGATGGTGCCATTGATGTGGACATCAACTACAAGACTCCCAGGATCCAAATACTTTGGACAGATTACTTGCCCCAACATAAGATCAGACAGTTGTCCTATGACATTGATAGTTGAGGCATCCCTTTTTCACCTGCCTGGGTGCCTGAAACACTTTTCGTTAACCAATTTGTTGTATATCGGTACATCTTTGATGGCCTGGAGAAGTGGTATTATCACACACAACTGTTTGAGTTCTCCCAGAAGCTCATTCTCTTATGGGTTGGGTTGTGTGGTTACTGTTAGTCTCTCAGGAAAGGGTGGAATGGCTTTTGGTTCACTTTCTTTTTTGTCTTCCTCGTCCTCTGGGGGGGGAGGTTGGCAATCTGGAAGAGTCTTCCCGGATCGCAGGTTGATCTCCTGGATCTCCACAGCATAGGTAGGGCATGTTGTTTCCCCAGTATATACCTGCTGGGCCTGTCGGTTGTTGGGGTTCGGGTTCGGTTGAGCAGGCATTTGGGGTTGTCTTGGAGGAGCAGGAGGTAAAGGTTGTGGTTGAGCTGGTGGTGGAGGCAAAATGGTGGGAGGAGTGTTGTACTGGGGCCTCCACCCCAGTTGAGGTGCATTCCACTGAGGCTGTGGCTGGACATGTGAGTGAAACAAATGAGTAGTGGGTTGAGTATGGTATTGAGGTGGGTAAGACCATGGAGGAGGTGCAGACCAGGAAGGATGAGTAGGGGGACCCCATGAAGGCATAGGAGCAGATTGGTTGGGGCTATAATAAGCTTGGGATGTCCCTTGCATCCCTGCTGGTAAGGTCTAGGTCCATGCGGCCTCCTTTGGTTGAGGAAGTAGAGAGGTTCAGTGGGTGCCTCAGTCCCTTGGTATATGGCTTTAAATCCAGGTAAGGTTGGGCATTGGTTTGTGGGGTGGTCCTCCTCACAAACGAAACATACCTCTACTGAGTGTAATGGACACTCGTTCTTAGGGTGCTTCCTCGTACACCTAGGACAGAAGATGGCCAAAGCCCTCTCAGCTTCCTCTTTCTTTTGCTGGATTTGGAATGTATCAAGTTGCATGGCAATGGTCTGTCTCACCTCACTTTTGAGGTCCTCCAGCTGATTAGCAAACTCATGTTTGGAGAAAGTAGTACTAGCTGAAAGTGGGTTTCCCCTTCCTCTTTTATGGGCTGCCCTAGAGTGGTTTCTAAACACAGTCTTTATATCCTCATAAGGTAGTTGGTAAACATCTACTCCAGCTAGCATGTGAAGGGTATCTAGAAGGTCTTCAGGGACTCCTAGGAGCAGGACCAACTTGAGAGATTCAGGGTCAAGTGTGCACATGGCCCGTTTATAGCTAAGTTGGAACCTTTCCTCGTAATATTCTAAAGACTCATCGTTTCCCATAGTCATCCGAAAGATTTCTCCCTTGGCTTCCTTGGACCTACAGTAGTCCCGGTATTTGGTATTGAAAGCTTGCTGCATCTGAGCCCAAGTGGTGATATTGTTTCCAGGTAACCCCATGAACCAGCGTAATGCTGCATCCTTGAGGGTAGAGGGAAAGAGTTTCAATTTTTGCTCATCTTCTGTATAATCATAGGTTCAACAAAGGACAACAAACTCAAACAGGAAGGTATCAGGGTCTTCAATAGTCAATCCATGGAAGTGAGGTAAAGCGGAGGGGCTTATGTTTTTCATTTTCACGTCTCCATTAGTCTCTCGGATGGGAAAGGCACCTTCTATTCTCTCATCTTCTCTTCTGCCGTTTCGATTTTCAGCCATGGCTTCAGATGGAGTGTTCTCTAACTCTTCTTCTGTTATAGGATCTTCGTATATCTCAGGAGGCTCACCTATAGGTTCTTCTAGATCACTGTCACCAAAGAAGAGAGAAGGGTGACTCAGTGAAGTGGTGGGGGTGTTGGGTAAGAATTTGCCGGTTTTATCTTTGTTCCTACGAGGCATGAAATGGAAAGGCTTTTGATTGCTTTTGTTTTTTTTTCTTCTGGTACCTGCAAAACTAAAATAGATTGAACTACAACTAATCTATCTTGCTGAAATGGAAATGCGGAATTGAAATGAAAGCATAAAAGGAGTAATCTATTTTGCCCAAATGAAATTGCAGGAATGAAATGCTAGTCTACGCTTGCAGAATTGAAATTGCGGAATTGAAATGCTAATCTACGCTTGCAGAATTGAAATTGCAGAATTGAAATGCTAATCTACGCTTGCAGAATTGAAATTGTAGAATTGAAATGCTAATCTATGAAAGCAAGAAATATCTACTCTACTTTTGCGGAAATGAAATTGCAGAATGGAAATGAAATAAACTATTTAGCAGAAGGCGAGAGTAGGAAAATAGAAGAAAAGCAACAATCACCAATACTCTGACGCTTCCCCAGCAACGGTGCCAAAAAGAAGGTGGGCTCCAGTATTGCAGCAATAATGCTGCAACTCCTGGGACTCCCTTCTTTACTTTTATCAACCCGGTAGTTCGTAACAAACTTGGAAGCGACGGTGCTGTATGCACAAGTACTAGCTCTTGCCGTAGCTGTCACTTGGTCAGCTGGCACAAGTCCGCTAGGGGCTTAAGCCAACTTCTATGAGCTCTTAGAAGAAGCTTTTTAACTGATGGATGGAAGCTAACTCAAAGGAAGCTAATCTACTTGCGGAAAGAAACTGAAATCCAAAAAGTAACGCAAACCCTAGCAAACCCTAATTCCACCAGCTAGTCCTACTGATGCAAAGGAGAGAATGCAAACTATTAAAAGAGATTCCATTACTTCTATGAAGGTAAAATGCATGTGTCTGGACTACCTCTATCTGAAGAAAACATCTTTTTGTATTTTTGAATAAGTTATCAGAATTATCATGCATGTGTTTTTAACTGGCTTTTTGCTGTGTAGGGGTGGATCAAGTAGGAGAAATGCTTGGAAAAGGTTGGGAAGGTTCACAGAGGGCCTAAGGAGTCCCTAACACCCTTCCAGGGAGTCTCACAAAGTTTGGCTATCAAGAAACCTCATTCGTGAGCTTCTACAGGAAGTCTGCAGGGGTTCTACAGGATGTTTCAGGAATTTCTACAGGATGTTCAGAAATTTCTACAGGATGTTTAAGAATTGGATTTTGGAGGATGGGTGAGTGAAGGAAGATGCATGGATGGATAAGGAGGTAGGATAGGGGCCTGAAATGACCCAGGGACTGATGGATGGAGTGGTGAGAGGGTGTAGAAGGCTGACTTGGCTTGAAGAAGGCTAAGACAATGGAGGAGCAAGAAAGTAGGGTTACGTGGGAAAAAGAACAGTTGTGAGACGAGGAACCTAACTAGGAGATGGAGCAACTGGCCTGGACAAAGCTTAGGTGGATGAGAGAGTGGTGGAGATGCCCTGCACGGTGTACATTTAACCACATCAACAAAGTCCTGCACACAATCAAAGTCTTAGCTGATCTACTCTAACTGTCAATGAAACAAATGAACATCAACTTTATTTGTAAAGAGAACCATGTACATCACTCAATAAAAGAAACATTTCAGAGATTTGAATGCATAACTAACTTCTACAAAGGAAAACATTACACCAAGGATTGCATGGTCAAGCAAACTAGTGTTTTTGTTGGGGCAGCACTGTTTCTGTAATTCCAGCCCCTGAACCAATAAGGATGAGGTAAAACTGAGAGTATTTTCGACCCTTTTCTTGGAGCTTTAACTGTTATTATCCTACCAATCTATTCTAAACATCTGAAGCAATTCTATTCGTAACCAGTGACCTATTTAACCAACACAACTAAATCTGCTTAATAGAAACACGTTTCAAATGCATAAAAGGAAAATCACGATGCATAAAGAAAATATAACAGTACAAAGAAGGAAGCCCTAGGCTCTCAGGTTGGGCCCAACCCCAAGAGCTATGGCTCCTATAGAAAACTCAGAGCTGATATAAAATCAGACTGCTTCTCATTATCAAAAAATAATCGTAAGTCAAGAGTTATGCCAAAAATGGCTCTAAGAGAACAAAATGAAGCTAGCAGCATTGTAGTGCAAAGTATGCAAGAGTTTCCAAAAAGTCCCTCACGAAGGCTGAGGCCTTAACATTTGTACACCACGAGGCCCTAGCTGGCCTCCTAAATCTATGGGACTTGGCTGCCCAAACTGTGAGTGAACAGCTCCTTCCAAAATCTGTTTGGCTGCCTTC
This sequence comes from Pinus tabuliformis, assembly GCA_031772625.1. Lineage (NCBI taxonomy): Eukaryota > Viridiplantae > Streptophyta > Pinopsida > Pinales > Pinaceae > Pinus > Pinus tabuliformis. Next base: position 1,029,465,696 of record CM062807.1, on the reverse strand, counting down.
TAGATCCAGTTTTGGTGGCCTTTGGAGCTCGGAGTTGGGGGTGAGGATCCCGAGGAAGGCTATTTAATGCCATAGACAACCCCCCTATGAATCCTCAACCCAAGCTTGGCTATCTTCTAGCCCATGATTGCTTAGTTTTGCTCCAACATGTGTCAAAAAAACCTGAAATGAGCACGTGTTAGCCACCTAGGAAGAGTGACTACCCTTATTCGTACAAATGACATAAACATACTGGAAAATAATGCATAAGCTATGAAAAATGAAGGATTGAACAAGGATAATTAGGCCAAATGAGCCCAAAATGTTACCAAATTTGGGGCTCATCATTTCTCACAACAATATTCTTTGGGACAGTTAACCATGAATGAATCCATTATGGTTTCCCAGCTTGTGTCCACCACTATGGCTGAGAAAACTAGTGTTTCTTCTTCATCCACATTTGTGACATCACCATAGCTACATCTGTATGGTGGCCCATCCATCCCACCTAGTTATGAGTCATTATCTGGTACCTTCTCTAGTGCGACATCCAGTCCATGGAATGCTCCCTTTCCATCTATTTCTGGAATTCGATCTAGCACTTTGTTAATGAGTTCTACACAACCTACTTCTTCTCCTCCACCTACGCCTACAGTTAAAAAACAGACTGGATCTTATGTTAGTGGGATTGGTTACCTTCAACATCCTAACTCTCATAATGTTGGGTACCCTTTGTTAGGTTCCTATACCAATAGGAGTCATAATTTTGAATGACTAAGGTTAAGCCTTGTAATATTGTACATCTTTGCTTTCAAAAAATGTTTTACATATTAAAAATTAAAAAATTTAAAGAGGATATGTCCTAAAATAAATATCAAAGGAAAAAAATGATAAGAGAAGGTCAGAAAATGAAAATATATGAACCCCAAAAACAAAAAGAGACCATGAAAGTTTGCAAGTCTAAATGCCACTACTATTTACTTTTATGCATAATAATGATTGTGCGCAGCTTGTTATTCATGCCAAAATCCATGGTAATCAAACTGTTTAATCTTGGTTATATCATGCTTTGAATTTTATGTTTATAATTAGAGAATAAAATCTGACCAAACAGTTTAATCTTGGCAGATCAATAGATAGGTAGAGAAATAAAAGGAGCTCATAAGCTTAATCTGAGCCCTTGGAAGACATAAGGTTAGAAGTAGATAGTTTTTTTTATAAAAGAAAAGGTAGGATAAGGGTTTTCTAACCTAAATGCACCCAAATAAATGAAGAAAAAATATTACGGTAAGTAAATGGGTAAGTAGAAGAAAGGTTGTTGAAGTATAAAGCTGATTGGATCAAAACACATGCATCATGCTTAGACACATATTTCAATATGTATGATCAATTATGGAAGAAAAAACAAAGGTTTTCAAGTTAATATGATTAACTCCCCTCATTCATTTTTCCCCTTACTTACTAATTTCCTATCCACAAGTATGTTCTAGTACTTTGATTCCTTCAAGTCAAAGAGGCTCAGAGCATTTCTCTAACTTTTGGTGGGATAGGACCCTCAGCTTAATGACTTATGGACATCAAGTGTTAGAAACCCCTTCATAAAAGTCATTCCCCTTCAATACCCTAATAAAACCCATTTTCCTAAGGTTAAACTTCATTTTCCTAAGAAAAGTAAAGCAAATCCATGTTAAATCCCTTTTCATTCAAAAAACCCATAAAAAATATTTTTTCCTAAGTATAAAGCGTATCCACAAACATTACCTTTTTACTTAGGGGTATATCCACTCCACTCATCACATTTCATATTAATTTTTGTTATAATTATGTTAATCCCGATATACATATTCCCGTATATTAATAAAATCCTCTATATAAATATCACAACCTTTAGTTTAATTATAAACTATAGTTGACCCCCTACTTCATACTCCCAACAAAATTTGCTTAACTTAACAGTTTTTGGTAATGTTGGGTTAATCCCATCATTAAACCCCGCTCAATCAATTAATCCCCTCATTAACTTTGAATAAATCCCAAACCACCGAGGATTAAAGCCTTAGCCCCCTCGACACCTCAGTTCATTTCATTCGTGCACCTTCTTCACCTGACTACTATCTGATCATCATCGCTCGCATCTAACGATCCATATCCATATCAGATCCACCCAACGCTCAACCTTTACCCATCTAATAAAGTGGTTTTGTCCTGAACCCCATATGCTATGTGTCAAGTGTGGAGGTAGACCAGGTGACCCCTCTGAAATACCGCTTCCTCCATAAAAGCGGTGCGATGGACTAGGAAACTGCCTCCTCACTCAACCAGATAAATCACCTACTATTCACTCATAAAATTGCCCTCCAAAAAGTGACCGCTGCTTAATAAAGAGGTGAAGAATCCCTTTTCATCTTTTTTCACTTGAGCTCTTTGAAAACCTCTTCGAACTAGTGAGACACCTACAAACCTGAAAACTACCAATTAACCCCATTTCAGTCCTCAAAGAAACTGCAGAAACCACCTTCAAAGCTCTCAGAGCCCTTTCAACCTTCTGCCATTGTCCAGAACACCAGTTTGAAGTCAATTCACCTAAACTCCAGGTATTTGTGAACAAATTACCAGACGCCCTTTCAAAATTTGAAAACGTTCACTCTTAAAGTGCTTTAATTAAGTAAAATTAATTGAAAAATACTTTCAAGTTAACACCACATATCCAAACCCTTTTGAAAGCTTCTAGTTTCTGTCAAAACCTCTGAAAAACCCTGTGAAAGAAAAATTAAAATCCACAAGAACTAAATTATGGATGCCCCTGTTGCCATGGATGTCAGACCTATCACAACTCCCCATTTGGATCTAGACCACCTCCCCCTGGCAGACAGGGATTTTCAAATCAGAGACACAAGTGCATATGAGGTCCTGCTCAAAATTCATTGTTTGAGCAAAGACAAATATCTTAACCATTCTCATGACATTGGGATTTGGGACTCCAATTTTCCCAAATACTGGTTTCCCCAAGTACATGTTTTTCCTGAAATTGTCCATATGTGCCATGCCTGTTACATTCCCAGCCAGAGAGCTATAATGTCCCCTGACCAGAAATTCCTTTTTACCATCACAGTTGAATCAATCAATGAGATGTTACAAGTCCATCCAAGTCCAAAACTGATCCCACTCTCAATTGGAGATTTGTTAGACTAGTACACCAAGTTGAGTCCATCAAAACTGACCCAATTATTCCAAACTTTCATTATAGAAGAGAAACACATTCCCAAAGATGTCCCTCCATATGTTTTTTCCATTTTCTCTGAAAGGGGAAAGCATATTGTGACTATGATATCATGTGTTTTGGGTTGTACCACTGATGAATTTGTTGATGAGCTCATCCTGGCCTTCATGTCCATTTTCAGCCCAGGAAAGCCTCCTGCTACTCTATACAATTATGCCCAGTTCATAGCTGAGAGGATGCATGAACAGTTTACCAGAATGCACAATGAGAGAGTATTCAAATACTCATCTGTACTATACCATATGTTTTTGTATTATCAGTCAGACAAATTTCCTTTCACCCTCCAGAAGCTTGATACTAGAGGCCAGCCCAGGTCTATCATATTTTGGACACCATTGTTCCACAAGTATTCCTCACCATACACCTATACAAACTTCATTGACTCTTTTGTCCATCTAGTCATGACCATACTAACAAGAAGTCCTCCACCTAGAATAAGCCAAGAGATCAAAAGATTCCTTCAATTATCAAAGCAAAGTAAGGTGGGAGATTGGTACCTTTACCAAAAACACACTGAAATAAGAATATATGGTTTCTAGCTAGCCCCATAGAAACTCCCCAAATACCTCCCTATGAGGTTATTTTCTCTAGAGTATTATCAGAAAATAATGAACTCTGATGAAGTCAATTGTGTCTCAGCCAAGAAAAGAACCCAGTTTAAAGTCAAAAACTAGTTAGGCCCTTTCATATGAAATTCTAGAGAAGCAGCACAGGAAGTAGATCTAGTTCTGCAACAAATGAAGTTCCAAAACAGTTTTATGTGGAGATATGACCCTCAAGGGTTGATGACTAGACTTAGGAAAAAGGTCAAATTGGGGCCTTACATTCATCACCACATACTAGAGATAGATATATATGCCAATCAATCTGAGTGGTTGTAAAACACTCTTGTAGACAAGGATAGTACAAAGGTAGATGTTGAAAATACCTTGATTGATTTAGAGAGATAGCTTGATGAAATCTCATTTCTGCAGGTACCACAACAAGAAGCAACCATGAGTACCCCTACTATTTTATAGACCCCTCAAAATTAGGAAAAGAATCCCAAGAGGAACATAGAGGGAGCCTCCAGTTCAGGCATGGAAACATACAATGTGTAGTATGAAGGTAGCCAGAGCAAAAGGCTAAGAGTCAATCCTATTTCAGAATAGGAAGACACAGAAGGCTCAATAGAAGTGACTAATACTGAGTTTGACATGAGCAGGGGCACAGCTCCATCTGGAGAAACACAGGAGCCATCTACTTCACAAACTCAAATGTTGGAAAGATAGCTTAGTGTAGAAGTTTCCTCATTTGGTAGGCCTATTGATAAAGACAAGGATATTAAGGACAAGTTTAAAGAAATCAAGATGAGAAATGAGAAACTAAATGCACAGTCTTATGCACAATATCTCAAGATTACACCTACCAATCAAACCAAGTTGATGTCAGATTTTGACATCAAGGAAGGAAAGATGCAAATGTCTTTCACAAAGCCAATTGTGCAACCACCAAGTACATCAGCAGATTACAAGGAAATTGATTTTGAGGTATTGGAAAGGGATATTAATCCCATTGACCAAATTGAATTCCACAAATAGGCTAGAGAAATGATTTACTCCACCCTCACAGGTAAAACCATAGCTGCCCATCAATTGCAGAATTCATTGACCAATATATTAGCTCATTATCAGTTGGAGGCGGCCTCCTCATAGGCCAAAGATACCAGAATCAAGTATTTGGAACACTTAGTGATTGAATTGGGACATGATCCCAAAGATATCAAAGCCACTGAGCAACTAATTAAGAAAAAGAATGATGACATTGCAGGACTCAAAAAGCAATTGAAGATACCTCGGCTCCAGCATCCCCAGACAGAGGAAGTCTTGCCAAACTAAACTAGACATGAAGAATTGATGGATTGAGTCCTAAAATTAAATGATCAATTAAGGGAGATAGAGAAGGAATTGGACAGTTTAATCCAATTGAAGCATACTGATATTGCCACTACCTTAGTGAATGTCATCTCAACAGTCTCAACAACCTTTCCTTCTACATTAGCATCCTCATTGGCTCCCACAGCTCCTATGGTAACAACACAGCCAGTTTCAACAAAGTCTACATGAACAGTAGGTACATCAGGGGAAGAATTAGCAAAGTTAGTTAAAGTTATGGAAGAGATGTCCACACATGCAATAGAGATGAATAAGCTGAAAGAAAAGGTAACAAGCTTGGAAACTGATTATGAGCTTGCCAAAATCATGCACAAGGAAGAAGTTCAGAAAGATGCCAGGATGAATGAGAGATTGAAAGCCATGGAGAAGGACTTAACACTGAAAGAACCCCTTAGGCAAGCGAAGGAACTATTATGGGCCAATATCATTGACTCTTTCAATGATATTTGGCCATCTATTCATGTGATTTTTGAACAGATAGATTTAATAAAGATGGCTACAGAAGCCATCCAAAAGGTAAAAGAAGAATTAGGAGAGATGCCCAAAGATGCCACTAGAATCATCCAATTCCTTAACAATAAAAACAAGTATGAGCTTTAGGAATTGGACATAGAGGATAAAATAGAAACAATTTTGGAGGTAATAAAGGTCCTCTCTAAGAGAAACTTAATGCTAAACTTGGAGGACAAGTGCCAGAATATGCAGGTAGCCATTGATAGATTTATGGCTAAGTTTCAAATTTTGAGAGAGAAAGTATTACCCAATCCCTTAGTAATAAATGACAAGCTTATAACACAGCAGGATTACAACAACAAAATCAGAGAGCTAGCAAAAGAACAGGCCAGTACATCATCAATCAAGGCATTGCCAACAGGAAAAGTACTTTATCAGACATTTGAAAACTTGTTTTACCTCCAGCATGAGGTAAAACACTTGTTTGTCAGTAAGCATACTTTTTCCAAGTACACCGAGGCAAATGAAATATATAGGAGGATGCTTAAGATCCAATTACCTGATGCTGAAACATGGGAGAAATTGACTGATTTACTGTGAGAAATATGCAATAAAAAGGTTAAAGTATAGTAAAAGTAAAACAACCAGGTAAAAAGATGAAGACAGATTAGCAGAGTCAAAGAGTATCAGTGTCAAAGTGTATCAGATGAAAGCCAAAAGTAAATGAAGCTTCCAGTGTAAAAGGTCAAATAGTAAAGCAGCATAAAGAACTAAAATCAAACCATAAAGGCTAGCAGTACCAAAATAAAAGGGACAGCATGAAGCAGTTCAATAGTTGTCTCTATCTTCTTGTAAGAAAATATTTTATTTCCTAGATTAAATCTCTAAGTAGTTTGAGATATTTTGTAATAATTTTTGTATAAATACTTCACAATTCGAAGTATGTAGTGTGGATTCTTAGACATTTCTATAGAATTTTGATCAAAAATACTGTAAAGTTATTATATCATTGACTGAGCTAGCAAGCTGGATTGATGAATAAAGACAAGATATTTCACAGGATTCATGTGTTGAGCAAAGTGCAGACAAGTATTTTCATATGTTATCGTTATCTTTCTTAAAGTTTTTCCACAATCTTTAATGTATTTCTGAATCTGAATGCTATAATTGGAACAATATCTCAGAATTTGTTTAGTTACACTCTGTTTTAATAGTTATGCATATAAATGTTTTCAACTGATATCTAAGTTAAGGAATTCTTAATTGCTCCTTAGTTTAGGTTGTTTCTTGCTAATCTAGATCAAAGGATTCTTAATTGCCCTTTGCTTTTGATTACCCTCTATTCCTCATTCATATCTCAGTTTGAGAACCCTTAATTGCTCTCTCACCCTGATTAAAACCATTTCACCCCCTTGTTCCAAAGACCCACACTTTAGTCTGCTAGCTTGACATTTAAACATTCCTTTTAGTGAGTTGATCCAGTTCTGTTGCCCTTCTATTGACTCCATAGCCCAATTGTCTAAAGACATCATTCTATCCATCTATTTCAAGGATCCCACCATCCAATCTTGAATACAAATCAAAAACCCCTAGAACATTCATAACTAGCTTGAAATCCAAGCAAACAAAGCTAAATCATATAGAGAGAGCCCTCTCTGAGCCTAGGTTGGCTAGAGCCTATGCTCCAAAGTTGGTTTGTGGTTACCTCGGTCATTTTCTTTCTTCTAATAACTTCTAGAGAAATTTTTGAGTGATAACATAGTGGTGACCATATTGAGGACCAATGAATCCTCAGTCCTAATAAAGCTTTAAGAAAATTCTAAATCTACATTATGAGCCTCTTAAATACATTTGTTAGAAGTTATTTTGAAAAAAAAATCACAAAAACAATTAAAAAATTTGAAATCCTGGCTTCTAGGAAGACTCATTTTACTAGGGCTAATCAAGATCCAAACCTTGCCCCAGTAGTTGATAATCCCAACCTAATTTCATGAAAACATGAAAAAGAAGAAATTTCAGTTAGCCAAATACCATTAGTTAAAGCTAATTCATGTCTTGATGAGTGGTTATTTTTAGAAGAACTTCCCTTTGATGTGCCATTTGATCTTTCATTATTTAGAACAAAATCTGAAAATGCAATTGATGAAACTGTTCTAGATCTTGATTTTATTGCAGACCTTGAAGTTCAACAAGCCAACAAATCAATTGATGAATACATTCTAAAATCTCCACAATCATCCATTAATACTGCCACGACCCCTGATCTTTCTGAACAATTGTCCATTACTTTGAGTTCACCATTGTTCCCTTCAACTTCAACAATAATACCTTCTGAAGTCCATTCTTTACCACCATTTATACCTACACTCCCTCACCAACCTATCATGACTCATTCATCATCTACTAGTCTTGGTTCTTCATCCACTCCTGCATCATCTCCAAGTACCTCAACCCCACATCTCAGCCTCTCCTAACTTACTGCCATGGTAGCCAGATATGCTCCCTTAAACTTTAATGTGGCCCTAGCTCCTATGCCAGCTGACTACCAAAATAAAATTGTTCAATTTGATGGCACAGGACATTACACTACACAAAAACATGTCAACAAGATGATAGATTACTTTGAGTCACATGAAATTGACACAGATAATGTTCAAATGAGATTGTTTGCCCAGAATTTAGCTGGTGATCTTAGGAAATGTTTTAGAGTATTTCTTGCTAGTATTGAAGTGTAGATATGTTTTACCAACAATTTTTGAACAGATGGGAAAAGAAAAAGAATCCCCTACAAATCCTTTCAGAATATGAGAATATTAGAAGGGGGCCTAATGAAACTATTCAAGATTACTGCACTAGATTCAATAATATATATAATGCAATCCCAGTTAACCTTATACCCCCACCTGACTTAGCATTAATAAAGTTCCCTGATGGTTTTGACATAGATATGGCATACCAACTTAGGGAAAGAAACCCTCCAACATTAGAAGAAATGCAAAGTGTAGCAGTTAGTGTAGAAGCTAATTTGTTAGCTAAAAGGGCTAGAGTTAGAAATGAAAGGAGAGGAACTTCAAAGGATGAAACTTCACAATATGACACTAAAAATAGATAGTTTAGCCAAAAGTATGGAAATACTAATAGATAGAATAGAGAACATAGAGAGGAAACCTCAATGGGATAACCAACAAGCACCTCCAGTTAGAAACCCAAATTTTAGAAAAAACCAAAACATTGGGAAAAATGGACCAGATCAGAACATTAGGCCTCCTTTTCAAGAAAATTATGCAGAGACATCCCATCCAGAAGATCCAGAACAAGATACACAAATTAACCTAATGGGAATAAATGATGAGGACATTGTTTTTCTAACCCAAGATGAGCAGGAACTGTATATGCTGCAACAATTACAATTACAGTCTGGGGAATCATTTGATTACAAACAGGGATATGATTCTGCCATCTTTGAAGTTCATAAATAGTATAACCTAAGAAGAAAAAAGAATGTTGATGTCCCTGACCAAACTAAGAAAACAATACAAAATCAACCCAAGAAAATAAAAGAAGCCCATGTTTCAAAAATCCTCCAAATTCTCCCTAGGGAAAACCCAAAACCTTCTAGCCCCACAATTGTAGACATAACCTCTGATCAACCTTCTGCTAATCAACCATCCACTTTAATTCCACCTAAGGAACCAGTGGACAAAGCTCAAAACATCAGATTTCAAAATCCACATAAGTAGGTCCCCAATAAAGGAAAAGAAGACAAGCCTACTCAAATCCCTACTGCAAAAATTCAAAACCTTCAAATAAAAAAAGTCTCTTTTCCATTCAATTTGGGAGCAGAGATAGCAAAGCTAAAGATTTCATTTCCTTTAACAGAACTAATCAAGAATGAAACTTATAAATCATAGATAACCTAAACCTTAAACATTTCTGAAAATGAGGATTCAGTCAACTTGTTTGATGACCAACCAGAACTCATATTTGGTCCAGATGTTAATGGAAAACCATTATAAGGAGTAGTTCCACCTTTTTACATTAGCCTTTGTATCCATGACAAAATTCTACACAATGCAATGTTGGCTTCTGGGGCCTCTCACAACTTAATGTGCAAATCAGTGATGGAGAGATTAAATCTAGACATTACAACGCCTTATAAAGACTTATTCTCATTTGACTCCAGTCAGGTAAAGTGTCTAGGATTGATTAAAGACATATGTGTCACTTCAGTCCAATATCCTACAAAAAGAATCCTTATGGATATTGTAGTTGCTGACATCCCACCAAAGTATGGCATGCTGTTATCCAGATCATGGGGAGCCAAACTTCAGGGGTCCTTACAACTAGATATGTCATATGCAACAATATCTATTTTTGGACAACCTAAGAAACTATACTGAGAAAACTTAATGAAATATATGGTATGTAGATAGGATTGGCCTCAAAAATTTCCCATCTACTCCATACACTTAGATATTGATTCTTTTATCTTGTATAATGCTAATCAAACACAAGAAAAAATTTCAGACAGTACTAATACTGAACCAAAAGAAATTGCAATTTCTACACAAAATGAAACAAACCAGACTACAGAACTATTCAATGAACGAAACAGTCAAATTTCTATAAATGATTAAAAGTTTGTTGCATTAGATAGTGTAAATATAGATTTTGAGATGTTATGGCATTTATATTTTAATGGATCAGTCAATAGGTTAGGAGCAAGAGCAGGGGTGTGAATATGTAATTTGGAAAATGATTACTCAAAAGGCCATGCATATAGATTGAATTTTAAATGTACCAATAATATGGCTGAGTATGAAGCATTAATTTTAGGTCTTAAGTTAGTTAGGAATCTAGGAGCTAAAAGAGTTTCTGTCATGGGAGACTCTGAACTAATTGTAAAACAGATTAATGGTGTATATATGACAAAGGACCCTAGATTAAGTTGTTATAGGGGAACTATCGTAGAAATACTTAACACTTTCCTAGAATCAAGGCTTGTAGTAATTCCTAGAAAACATAACATGCAAGCCCATAGTTTAGCAATGTTTTCCAACACCTGCAAATTACCCTTCCAACCCAACCATCAGTACACTGCTGAAGTTAGGCATAGACCTGCAATTCCAGACAATTTGAAGAATTGGCAAATATTTTCTGATGATAAACAGATAAATAACTTTTTAATTTCAGAAGAAGAGTTTACCAATAACAATATAGATACTGATACATCAATATATCCTGACACTAAGGATGAGATAGAAATAAATGAGATAGAAGGTGATGAAATAGATAGACTCAACCCAACTAAATTTACCAAATTAGATGTAGATAACTTAGAGAAAATTGAGATTGATGAAATAACCAGTGAAGAAACCGAAGTAATTAATCTCAAAGATAACTTCTTACCAAAGGGATTAACCCCTCTGGAAGATTTATTTGATTCAAATGATGTTCCTAGGAAACCTAAAATGGAACCTTTAAGGTCTGATATAGAGGAATGTAAAATAAGCATTGATGAAAATCCTAAACTGATCAAATTTTCAAAATCATTACCCCCAACTAAAAAATTGAAATACATTGAGTTGTTGAAATAATTTCAGGATGTCTTTGCTTGGAGTTATGAGGACCTCAAATCCTATGACACCAACATCATCCAACACACAATTCCTATTAAAGAAAATCAAAAACCTTTCAAACAAAAACTTAGAAGGATTAATCCTGTCTTATTACCTGCAATTGAAAAACAAATTCAGAGGATGTATGATGCAAAAATAATTGCACCAATCAGATTTTCTAATTGGGTCTCAAACTTGGTGCCAACTAGAAAGAAAAATGGTGAGATCAGACTCTGTGTGGATCTCAGAAACCTCAACAAAGTGTCACTAAAAGACAATTACCCTCTCCCCAAAATGGACCACATTTTACAGAGAGTAGTTGGATCAACCAAAATCTCATTGTTGGATGGGTTTTCTGGTTACAATCAAATCTTGGTTCATCCAGATGACCAACCCAAAATTGCCTTTACTACTCCTTGGGGCACATTTATGTATGTGAAAATGCCTTTTGGGCTAATGAATGCAGGAGCCACTTTCCAGAGGGCTATGGATATAACCTTTGCAAAGAAATTCATGATTTCCTTGTGATATATCTAGATGATATTATTGTATTTTCAAAATCTGACAATCAACATTTGGATCATCTAAGGCAAGTTTTTATTAAATGCAGGAAATTTCAAATTTCCTTAAACCCTAAAAAGTCCTTGTTTGGGTTAGAAGAAGGAAAGTTGTTAGGTCACATAATTTCAAACTATGGTATAAGAATATAGAAGCCATCCTACAAATAAAACACCCTAGGAACATTAAAGAGTTACAATCTTTCTTAGGAAAAATTAATTTTCTTAGAAGATTTATATCTAATCTAGAAGAGTTAATTAGATCACTAAACAACATGCTGAAAAAGGACTCCACCATAAAATGGATTGTTGAGGCTAAAAAATCCTTTGAAGACATTAAACTAGCCTTGACTAAAACACCTGTGTTAATTAGTCCCAAATTTGACAGAGATTTCATCTTGTTTTCCTTTGCTTCTGAGCACACAATTGCTGCAATTCTATTGCAGAAAAATGACCATGGCTATGAACAACCCATTGCTTTCTTCAGCAAAATCTTGAGAGATGCCACCTTGAAATATAATATAATGGAAAATCAAGACTTGGATTTAGTCAAAGCCATTAAGGACTTTAGGGTATACATCTTATATTCTCATATAGTAGCCTACATTCCTAATTCAGTAGTTAAAGACATCCTAACTCAGGATGGTCCTGATGGAAAGAGGGGAAAGTGGATTGCTACTATTTTAGAGTATGATATAGAAATCAAACCTACTAAGTTAATCAAGGGCCAAGGTTTAGCCAAACTCATGGCTGAATCAAACTGTCAGGCCTTGGATATAAACTTTATTGCAACAATAGATAATGAAGAGGAGATGGTGACTCCACTAATCAGCCAAGACTTTATTGAATCACCTTGGTATGCTGATATTATTTATGTTTTACTAAATTTACAAGCTCCTCCTGAATTATCTAGGACTAAAAGGAGGTTTTTGAAGATGAAATCCTTGAAATTTTGTATATTAGACAATGCTCTGTTTTGGAGAGATCATGAAGGTATTCTTCTCAATTTCTTATTAAAAGAAGAATCTGACAAAGTTTTGGAAGAATTTCATGCAGGTGACTATGGAGGACACCTTTACTGGAAGACCACTGCAGATAAAATCCTTAGAGCTAGTTTCTACTAGCCTACCTTGTTTGCTGATGTCAAAAAATATGTGACCTCCTGTCACAAATGCCAAATTTTTTAGGGGAAGAAAAAGCTCTTACCTTTACCCCTCAAGCCAATCTCTACAGAAATACCTTTTCAACAATGGGGTTTAGACTTCATTGGTGAAATTCACCCACCCTCCTCTGCCCAGCACAAATGGATCCTCACAGCCACATACTACTTCACAAAATGGATAGAGGCCATACCTTCAAGGCAAGCCACAGATACTGTTATCATAACCTTCCTTGAAACAAATATTCTATCAAGATTTGGATGTCCAACTAAGCTCATTATTGATAATGCATCAGACTTTAAATCCAAAAGAATGATAGATTTCTGCAATAAATATCATATCACCCTTAGCCATTCCACAACCTATTACCCTCAAGGTAATGGACTGGCAGAATCCTCAAATAAAAGCCTAGTAAACATCATCAACAAGTTACTAGAGGACAATAAGAAAACTTAGAATAAAAAGCTAGTCAATGCCTTATGGGTAGACAAATTGACTACTATGAAATCAATTGGTACTTCTCCCTATCAACTAGTTTATGGGATGGAAGTTGTCTTTCCATCCTCTTTGCGAGGACCAGTAATGAAGATACTTCAAGAATTGCAGGTTGAACCAAATAGTATCCAAAGAAGAATAAACCAAACTATTCATCTACAACAAACCAGAGAAGAGGTCTATGCCAAGTCTCAAGTTGTGAAGGAAAAGATTAAAAATATTTTTGATAAGAGAACCAAGGCTGAAGATTTCTACATTGGTGACAAAATGCTTAAGTGGGATTCAAGGAGGGAAGACAAAGGAAAACATGGGAACTTTGATTTCCTATGGAAAGTTCCCTATGTCACTTATTCTTACAAAGGAAATAATTCTTTCTTCTTGAGAGAAATTAATGGTGTGGATGCAGAAGGTGGGCCAGTGAATGGTCGAATGCTAAAACATTACTTTGAACCAAGTTACTAATTTTCATTTCCCATTTGTACATAACTTATTTACAAATTCTATTTTGGATTTGATGGTGATCTTTGAAGTTGAAGCCCGAAGAGAAGGCCCTGATCTTTGGAGATATAACTATCATAGTTATTAAAAAAACAAAAGTCGCAGGAGCATAGTTACAAGATAACCACAGTCTTAAGTCAAAGGTCACTAATCTTCATTAGTTCTTGACATCTTTTCAGAAGATGCCATCCCCAATTGGAGCCACTGTTAGGTTCCTATACCAATAGGAGTCATAATTTTGAATGACTAAGGTTAAGTCTTGTAATATTGTACATACCTTTACTTTCTACAAATGTTTTCCATATTGAAATTAAAAAATGTAAAGTGGGTATGTCCTAAAAAAAATATCAAAGGAGAAAAAGAATAAGAGAAGGCCAAAAAATGAAAATATATGAACCCCAAAAACAAAAAGAGACCATGAAAGTGTGCAAGTCTAAATGCCACTACTATTTACTTTTATGCATAATAATGATTGTGTGCAGCTTGTTATTCATGCCACAATCCATGATAATCAAACTGTTTAATTTTGATTATATCATGTATTGAATTTTATGTTTATAATTAGAGAATAAAATTTGACCAAACAGTTTAATATTGGTAGATCAGTAGATAGATAGAGAAATGAAAGGAGCTCATAAGCTTAATCTGAGCCCTTGGAAGACATAAGGTTAGAAGTAGATAGTTTGTTTTATAAAAGAAAAGGTAGGATAAGGGATTTCTAACCTAAATGCACCTAAATAAAAGAAGAAAAAGTATTTGGGTAAGTAAATGGGTAAGTAGAAGAAAAGTTGTCGAAGTATAAAGTTGATTGGATCAAAACACATGCATCATGCTTAGACACATATTTCAATATGTATGATCAATTATGGAAGCAAAAACAAAGGTTTGCAAGTTAATGTGATTAACTCCCCCTCATTCATTTTTCCCCTTACTAATTTCCTATCCACAAGTATGTTCTAGTACTTTAAATCCTTCAAGTCAAAGAGGCTCAGAGCATTTCTCTGACTTTTGGTGGGATTGAACCCTTGAATTAATGACTTATGGACATAAAGTGTTAGAAACCCCTTCATAAAATTCATTCCCCTTCACTACCCTAATAAAACCCCTTTTCCTAAGGTTAAACTTCATTTGCCTAGGAAAAGTAAAGCAACTCCATGTTAAATCCCTTTTCATTCGAAAAACCCACAAAAAATATTTTATCCTAAGTATAAAGCGTATGCACAAACATTACCTTTTTACTTAGGGGTATATCCACTCCGCTCATCACATTTCATATTAATTTTTGATATAATTATGTTAATCCCGATATACCTTTTCCCGTATATTAATTAAATCCCCTATATAAATATCCCAACCCTTAGTTTAATTATAAACTATAGTTGACCCCCTACTTCATACCCCCGACAAAATTTGCTTAACTTACTAGTTTTCAGTAATGTTGGGTTAATCTCATCATTAAACCTCGCCTGATCAATTAATCCCCTCATTAAATTTGAATAAATCCCAAACCGCCAAGGATTAAAGCCCTGGCCCCCCGACACCTCAGTTCATTTCATCCATGCACCTTCTTCACCCGACTACCATCTGATCATCATTGCCCACATCTAACGGTCCATATCCATATCGAATCCGCCCGACACCTGACCTTTACCCATCCAATAAAGCGGTTTTAACTTGAACCCCATATGCTATGTGTAAAGCGCAGACGTAGATCGGGTGACCCCTTCGAAATACCACTTCCTCCATAAAAGCAGTGCGATGGCCTGGGAAATCGCCTCCCTGCTCAACCCTATAAACCACCTACTATTCATTAATAAAATTTCCTGGAAAAAAGTAACCATTGCTTAATAAAAGGCCGAGAAGCCATTTTTTGTCTTTTTTCGCTCAAGCTCTTTGAAAACCTCTGCAAACTAGTGCGACTCCTGCAAACTTGAAAACTACAAACTAACCCCATTTTTAGTCCTCAAAGAAGCTGCGAAGACCACCTTCAAAGCTCTGAGAGCCCTTTCAACCTTCTGCCATCGTCCAGAACACCAATTTGTAGTCCATTCACCTAAACTCTAGGTATTTGTGAACAAATTACCAAACGACCTTTCAAAATTTGAAAACGTTCACTCTTAAAGTGCTTTAATTAAGAAAAATTAATTGAAAAATACTTTCAAGTTAACACCACATACCCAAACCCTTCTGAAATCTTCCAGTTTCCATCAAAACTTCTGAAAAAACCTGTGAAAGCCAAATTCAAATCAACAAGAATTGAATTATGGCTGCCCCTTTCACCATGGATGTCAGACCTATCACAACTCCCCATTTGGACCTACACCACCTGGCGGACAGGGATTTTCAAATCAGAGACACAAGTGCATATGATGTCCTGCTCAAAATTCATTGTATGAGAAAAGACAGATATATGAACCATTCTGATGACATTGGCCTTTGGGAATCCAATTTTCCCAAATACCAGTTTCTCCAAGTACATGTTTTCCTTGAAATTGTCCATATGTGCCATGCCTATTACATTCCCAACCAGAGAGCTATAATGTTCCCGAACCAGAAAGTCCTATTTACCATCACAGTTGAATCAATCAATGAGATGTTACAAGTCCAACTAGGTCCAAACCTAACTCCACTCTCAATTAGAGATTTTTTAGACCATTACACCAAGTTGAGTCCATCAAAATTGGCCCAATTGTTCCAAACTTTCATTATAGAAGAGAAACACATTCCCAAAGATGCTCCTCCATATGTTTCTACCATTTTCTCTAAAAGGGGCAAGCATATTATGACTATGATATCATGTGTTTTGGGCTGTACCACTGATGAATTTGTTGATGAGCTCATCTTGGCCTTCATGTCCATTTTCATCCCCGGAAAGCCTCCTACTACTCTATACAATTATGCCCAGTTCATAGCTGAGAGGCTGCATGAATAGTTTACCAGAATGCACAATGAGAGAATATTCAAATACTCATCTGTACTATACCATATGCTTTTGTATTATAAGTCAGACGTATTTCCTTTCACCCTCTAGAAGCTTGATACTAGAGGCCAGCCTAGGTCTGTCATATTTTGGACACCATTGTTCCACAAGTATTCCACACCATACACCTATACAGTATTTGTTGACTCTTTTATCCATCCAGTCATGACCATACTGACAGGAAGTGGAAATTCACTAAGGTAGTGGCAATATCAGTATGCTTCAATTGGATTAAACTGTCCAATTCCTTCTCTATCTCCCTTAACTGATCATTTAATTTTAGGACTAAGTCCATAAATTCTTCATGTCTAGTTTCATTTGCCAAGACTTCCTCTGTTTGGGGATGTTGGAGCTGAGGTATCTTCAATTGCTTTTAGAGTTCTACAATGTCATCATTCTTCTTCTTAATTAGTTGCTTAGTGGCTTTGATATCTTTGGGATCATGTCCCAATTCAATCACTAAGTCTTCCAAAGACTTGATTCTGGTATCTTTTGCCTATGAGGAGGCCTTCTCCAACTAATACTGAGCTAATATATTGGTCAATGAATTCTGCAATTGATGGGCAGCTATGGCTTTACCTGTGAGGGTGGAGTAAATCCTTTCTCCAGACTGTTTTTGGAATTCAATTTGGTCAATGGGATGAATATCCCTTTCCAATACCTCAAAATCAATTTCCTTGTAATCTGCTGATGTCCTTGGTGGTTGCACAGTTGGCTTTGTGAAAGACATTTGCATCTTTCCTTCCTTGATGTCAAAATCTGATATGAACCTAGTTTGATTGGTAGGTGTAGTCTTGAGATACTGTGCATAAGACTGTGCATTTAGTTTCTCATTTCTCATCTTGATTTCTTTAAACTTTTCCTTAATATCATTATCTTTATCAGCAGGCCTACCAAATGAGGAAACTTATACACTAAGCTGTCTTTCGAACATTTGAGTTTGTGAAGTAGATGGCTCCTATGTTTCTCCAGATGGAGCTATGCCCCTGCTCATGTCAAACTCAGTATTAGTTACTTCTACAGATCGGTTCTTGAATCAAGAGACTCATTTGGTTTCTTGGGACCCTACTTCCTCTAAATCGGTTTTGATGTTTTCTTCCACTAAATAAAAAATCTACATAATTGTGGCTACCCATAATAAATACTATGGTAATGTGAATCCCCCAAATGGTCAGGATGCTGATAAACCTACCAGTTCAGTTACATCTCCATCTAATCCTGCTCCTCTTACGGTTCCTACAAAATTGAGTATTAAGCCTCTAAAGGGCGTTATCCATAAATATGCTTTCAACCCTCGCATGAGAGATGGTCATAATTAAAATGTAATTGAGGACCTACCTCAGTCTCCATCATCTATGTCTACTCTCGAGGTGTTGCAAAATTGTCTTGCCCATAAAATGGCTTTTCTTTTTGTGATTGGATGCATCAATCCTTTGGATTCCATCCTAGTTGTTTAATAATGAGAACTATACACCTCAAATTCCATCTTAATTCGAAAATATGATCTAGGATGTTGTCTACGTTGTTATCACCATAAAAGTTTTTTTTCTAAACCTGAACAATTTACATTGTTCCTAGTCATTGGTCCTAGATAGGTGTTAAGTCATTTTATGTTTTAATGGGTAGGTAATGGGTTAAGAGTCTCAAAGGTCTCATTTTCATATCCAAATAAAGTTTAAGAACCTTATTCCATGTCTTAGAAGTCTCACATTTTGTTTAGAACTCATATATTAAAACATTTTGAATTTTTTTTTTGGAATTATCCCCAAAGCCATGTTTTCATAGCGCAAACAGTGTAAAAGGTCTGTTTTGCGCTACAAAAACGTTGCTCTTTTCGTAGCACTTTTCCCCGAAAATGCACTAAGCGCACTATGAAAGCTCAAATTTGTAGGAAGTCTTGTCAAAACATCAATTCATTCAAATTCCGTTAATTTTTCATTATTAGGTATCAGCTAGGAGTCCATTCTTAAGCATGCAACCATCCAAATCCATCATTTCAAATGTAGGGGTCATCATGATAGGTAATTTTGTTGGGTTATGTTATATTCTTTCCACGTAATTAATAGGGGGTTTGAGGGGAACCCGTAACCCCACTTTATGGGGTCCGGGGCAGTGCCCCGAAAATTTTGGTTTTGGACCCTATGTTAGGTTGGGCGGACCCACCTATGGTTTTCTGCATGATTTTTGCACATGTTTTTTGGACGCGATGGTTTTCGGTCCATGGTATTGGACATGATGGTTTTTGGTCCATGGTATTGGATGCTTTGGCATGTATAAATATGTATTATAACATTGAAAGGAACAATAATGAAAAATCAAGTTGGTAGTCCCGATTTTGGGATCCAGGGGAAATCTCTATGTATATGTTTTTTATGTGTTTTGCTCTCACATTATTTATTTTCTATGTTTTAGAATTCATATGCAGGTAATTTCTGTACGAGGTTAAAACCTACATTTGGTATCAGAGTAGATTTGGCTTCAAGGGGACGCCTTTGTTGCTAAGGGGTTTCGCTCGGGCCTGTGATAGACCCTGTTCAGTGGGATATCTACGAGATCGATTCTAGTGGTGAAAGAAGATGGTGAGCAGTGGAAAGATAGAGATCGAGAAATTTAATGGTTAGACTTTTGAGTTATGGAAACTCAAGATGGAGGATCTATTGGTGGATAAAGATTAGTGGATCACGGTAGATCTGGGTACTAAACCAACGGGAGTGTCCAATGAAGAATGGAAGAAGTTGGATAGGAAGATAAAGAGCACAATACGATTATGTGTCTCAGATTCAATATTGTTGAATGTATCAGGGGAAGCTATAACAAAGGCTTTGTGGGACAAGTTAGGGACTTTGTACCAATCTAAGTCTCTGGTGAATAAACTGTTCCTACGAAAAAAGTTGTATAACCTAAGGATGAAAGATGGAGACTTGGTGACAGAGCATCTGAATGCATTTAATATTGTGGTAAGTCAGTTAGCATCTGTTGATATTAAAATTTCAGATGAATATAAGTGCATCAGTTTGTTTTTTTCTCTACCAGATTCATGGGATAGTCTGGTTATTGCAATAGGTAGCAATGCAACTACCTTGCAGTTTGATGAAATAGTCTCAGCCTTACTGATGGAGGAGATGAGACAGAAAAATATGGAGAGCCAAAATGGTGATGCCTTGTCTGTACGAGGACGGTCCCAGAACATAAACAAAAATAAGTCATCGAGTGGGAGATCTAAATCTAGAGGGAGATCTAAATCTCCAGGAAAACCTGTAAAGGTGGTGTGCTGGAAATGCAGAAAGGAAGGCCACTTCAAAAGGGACTGTAAATCTAAAGCTCTTGACAAAGGAAAGGGATCTGATGAGGCTCCTTCTGCAGAGGTGAAAACCACCTCAGATGAAGGTGGGGATGTGTACTTGGCTTCTTCAAGTACACATGTAGATCATGAGGCATGGTTGATTGACTCAGGTGCATCCTTTCACTTCACTCCCCATAGAGAGTGGTTCTGTGAGTATGAGAAATATGATGGTGGTGATGTCTTCTTGGGGGATGACAGGAAGGCTAGAATCATTGGTCATGGAAAAGTAAAGTTGAAGCTACAAGGTGGAAGGGTTAGAACACTTCCGGGTGTTCTACATATTCCTGCATTAGCCAGAAATCTGATTTCTGTTAGTAAGTTGGATGATGCAGGTGTAAAAACAATGTTCAAGAAGGATACCTGCAAGATGGTTCGGGGAGCACTGGTATTGATGCGAGGAGTTCGGATTGGAACTCTGTACAAGCTGCAAGGTAGCACTGTTGTTGATGGGTGCAACAGTTCCATGGTTCCTAAAAGTGGAGCAAAAAATCTAGTGGTCTCTGGAGAAAAGACCATGCTATGGCATCAAAGGCTTGGACATATTGGAGAGAAGGGCCTTCGAATACTTCATGGTAGAGGTATGGTAGAAGGTATGAGTAATAGCTCTCTGGATTTTGATTTTTGTGAAAATTGTGTATATGGAAAGCAGAATTGGGTGAGTTTCCCCTCTAGTGGTAAGAGGGCGAAACATATATTAGATCTTGTGCACAATGATGTGTTTGGACCTGTGAAGGTTCCATCACTGGGTAAGTTTGTGTACTATGTATCATTTATAGATGACTTCTCAAGGAATACATGGATATATTTCCTTAAGAAGAAATTTGAAGTCTTTGACAGGTTTAAAGAATTTAAGGCTCTCGTGGAAGACCAGATAGAGAAGAAGATAAAGGTGTTGAGGACAGATAATGGTGGAGAGTTTTGTAGCAAGGAATTTGAAGAATTCTGTAAGAAGTGTGGTATATCATGGTAGAAGACTACTCCATATACACCTCAGAAAAATGGAGTTGCAGAAAGAATGAACAAGATGTTGATGGAAAGGGCAAGAAGCATGCTCAGTGGTGCCAGGTTAGGACAGGAATTCTGGGCAGAGGCGGTGGATACTGCATGTTACCTGGTCAACAGATCACCTTCATCAGTGTTGGAGGACAAGACTCCACAAGAGGTATGGACTGGTAAGAAACCCTCTCTTTCACATCTAAGGGTATTTGGATGTGATGCATATGTACATGTTCCAAAGGAGAAAAGAACCAAGTTGGATAGTAAATCTGAAAAGTGCATCTTTATTGGGTATAAGGATGGTTTAAAGGGTTATAAGCTTTGGAACCCAGTCACACAAAAGGTTGTGTACAACCGAGATGTGGTGTTCAGAGAGGTAAAAGATGTTATTAAACATGAAGTCCAACCAAAGGAACCTAAGAAGATAGATTTTGAGCTAAAGGAGGAAGAATCAGACTCTACAGTAGAGGAGGAATCAGAAGATGAAGAGCCACAAACTCTGGCTGTGAGAAGATCAGTTCGAGAAAGAAGGCAGCCAGAAAGGTATAGTCCATCTACTTTCTGTTCAAATTTTGCTTTGTCTGTTACTGATGATGATCCCAGAAATGTGAAGGAAGCAGTGGATTCAGAGGATGGAAAACTCTGGAAAGAGGCCATGGTTGATGAAATGGCATCTTTGCACCAAAATGAGGCTTGGGATCTGGTGGAGTTTCCGGCTGGAAGGAAATCCATTGGCAGAAAATGGGTGTTCAAAAAGAAGACAAATGCAGAAGGAAAAGTGGAGAAATACAAAGCTCGGTTGGTAGCAAAAGGTTATTCCCAAGTGCCAGGAATTGATTTTGGTGATATTTTTTCTCCTGTTGCCAAGGTAACTTCTATTAGATTACCTTTATCTGTTGTTGCTACTTTTGATTTTGAGGTAGAAAAGATGGATGTGAAGACAACATTTCTTCACAGGGATTTGGAAGAGGAGATCTACATGAAGCAACCTGAAGGCTTTGCGGTGAAGGGTAAGAAAGAACTGGTATGTAGGTTAAAGAAGTCTCTATATGGGTTAAAACAGTCACCAAGGATGTGGTATCAGAAATTTGATACATTTATACAGGGACTTGGCTTCACCAGAAGAAAAGTAGATCACTGTGTGTATTTTAAATCAATTGGTGACCGTGTTATTTATCTGGTCTTGTATGTGGATGATATTTTGTTAGTTGGAAATGACAAAGCAGTTATCCAGGATTTGAAGACCCAATTTTCCTCCAAATTTGACATGAAAGATCTTGGTGCTGCAAACTATATTTTGGGCATGGAAATTAAAAGAGATCGGACAAAGAGAAAGCTCTGGTTAAACCAGAGGAAGTATGTTGAGACAATATTGCAGAGGTTTAATATGCAAGATAGTAAACCGGTGAAGGTTCCTATTCCTGTAGGTGTGAGGTTATCTGCTGAACAGTGTCCCAAGACACAAGAAGAGGAAGAGGACATGTCCTGTGTTCCTTATGCAAGTGCAGTTGGTAGCCTGATGTATGCAATGGTCTGTACTAGACCAGACATTGCACATGCAGTGGGAGTATTGAGCAGGTTTATGTCAAAACCAGGGTTGGAGTGCTGGACAGCAGTGAAGCGGGTATTCAAGTATTTGCGTGGCACTAGTGATTATGGTTTGTGCTACCAAGGAAGACCAGGATTGGACAGAGTGTTGGATATTCATGGCTTTGTTGATGCAGACTCGGCTGGAGATTTGGATCAAAGAATATCTGAAAGTGGGTATGTGTTTAACCTATTTGGAGGTGCAGTCAGCTGGATGAGTAAGAAACAATCTATAGTGGCACTATCAACTACAAAGGCAGAATACATGGCAGCCACTCATGCAAGCAAGGAAGTAGTTTGGCTGCAGAGATTGTGTTCAAGTATGGGGTTAGTACAGGAAGCTATAAGGATAGACTGTGACAGCCAAAGTGCAATTTTCTTAGCAAAGAACCCCGCATATCATTCAAAGACAAAGCACATTGATGTTCAGTATCACTTTGTGAGGGATATGATAGAAGAAAAAAAGGTGTTGCTAGTAAAGGTGGACACTTTGAAGAATACTGCAAATGCATTGACAAAATCTGTGAGCTTTGAGAAGTTCTCTTGGTGTAGAGAGACAATGGGCATTTCAGGGCTGGAAAAATGACTAAGCTCTCTTGTGGCCCCCTGTGGAAAGAAAACAACAAGCAGGACAATGTTGGATTCTGTTATATTCTTTCCATGTAGTTAACAGGGGGTTTGAGGGGCACCCGTAACCCCACTTTATGGGGTCCTAGGCGGACCCACCTATGGTTTTGTGCATGATTTTCACACATGTTTTTTGGATGCGATGGTTTTCAGTCCATGGTATTGGATGCTTTGGCATGTATAAATATGTATTATAACATTGAAAGGAACAATAATGAAAAATCAAGCTGGTAGTCCCGGTTTTGGGATCCAGGGGAAAATCTCTATGTCTATGTGTTTTATGTGTTCTGCTCTCGCATTATTTATTTTCTGTGTTTTAGAATTAGTATGTAGGTAATTTCTGTACGGGGTTAAAACCTACAAATTTCAAATTCGAAAGGGTTGGCTGGTTTCTTATTGCAGTTTGCATGCAAACACTCAAACAGACCGTTTTCGAATGATAAGCTTATGGTAATCTCTTACCAAAGCTTCTCTCACCTATGATTCAAGCAAGGCTGATTACCATTAACAAGCGAGGCTGACCACCATAAGCAAGCGAGGCTGATAAACAGAAATTCAAGCAAGGCTGATTTGTTATAGGAATTCAGAGGCAAAGATGACAGAAGCAAGGAAAAACCAAAGGTTTGGTCATTGTTTAAGAATAGATCCTGAAAGCACCGAGGTCTTAGCCAGAGATAAATCAATAATGGAAGCCTTCAGGAAAATGGGATGTTGGAAATTTTTTGAAAAATTGCAGGGAGGACACACTTAGGTGACAAAGGAGTTTTCCCTACATTTCATTGGATCAAACACAAAAGTTGGAATCCTAAACTTGCCATTTACTCCTGAGATCATAGCTTTGGTGACAGAGATTCCTAGGGGGCAAGATAGATGGTTCAAAAACTTTAGATTTGACATGGAACCATGTAAACTGATTCTGAAGCCAGAGTTTGCAGAAACAGACTTAACCAAGGCAATTCCAAGGAACTACATCAAAGACATCTATGCCAACTTTCTCTTCAACATTCAACGGTATTTTACCTATGAGGGAAGATATCATAAAGTATATTCATATCATTTTAAACTCCTGTTGCATTTTACTGGTATGATTTCTTTAGATTTTCCTTTCTTCTTGTATCGAAGTATAGCTAAGATGGCAGATAAAGTGCAAATGAAATCTCAAGGATATGAAACCTCCCTTTTTCATCATGGTCTAATTAAACTGATAGTTTTACATGAACTCAAAAGGATCAATAGAGAATGGTCTTCATTTTTGTTTTTATGTGGTTTTGGAATGGAAAATAAAGATACAGGCATTAACCCTAAGGCTAAAGAAACTCCACCAGCATAAATCAATAAGCATGTAATGACTAGGTCAAAAAGAGTTGTTAAGATGAAACCTAGAAAGTAGGTGAAAGAACAAGTGAGTAAAGCATCATTGGTTATTCTTGAGACTCCTCAATCTACAAAGGAAAAGATAGTTGAAGTTAAAGAAATGACACAAGAATAGTCAGCTAACAAACCAATTCAAAGGAGATTGACTAGAAGTCAAATTGCAAAGGAGAAGGGTAAATTAGTGATCTCAGGAGAAAGTCTAGGCTTAAAAGGTAATTTAAATGATATTTTACAAGCCATTGATATTGAAGAATCCCCTTTGGTGCAGGCAGATTTCATAAAATTTGATGAAGGAAAATTGAAGAAGATGAAATCTTCTAAGAAACTGGAATTTGAGGATGAGGTTACAACATTTGTGTTCAAGCCCAGAAAGCCTTTAACTAGGCAATCTAAAAAGATGCAAGAGTCCAATATTGAGTTAGGGAAAATAGAGGAAGCTTCAATTGTTTAGGAAGAGTTGATAGACCTTTCATCACAAATACCTGAAGGTGACAAAAACAGAGTTTTTTCCACACAAACAGGAAAAACTAGTTATGAAGAAATGGAAGAAAGGTTAACAGCAGCTAATAATGAAATTTCTAGACTAAGGAAGAGAGCAAGAAGGCAGGTTGCTGAGAAGACAAATTTCAAGAGAATAAAGGCTTTTTGAGAAGTTGAAAAAGTTTCCAAACCAGAAATAGTCAGCAGTGAAGCTCAATACTTTACTTGGACTGTACCTGCAATTAAAGGAGCCAGATTTGTAAGGATGATGAATGTTCAGTTGAGAGCTGCTAACGGGAGATTGAAGAGACAAGTTGAAGACCTAGAAATACAGTTACAAAATCTGAAGAGAGGCTACAACAACAATGAAAACTGTGTTGAAAAAAGAGCATACACAGCAGTTTTGTAGTGCGCTACGAAACTGCTGAAGGTGAACTTTTAGCACTTTATATATGTATTTTGGAGGTAAGGTCTGATAAGTTTCAAGTTTTGATGTTGCTGGTAGACATATGAAGATCATAGATGAATTTTAGATTGCAGAGATGTAGAAAGAATGGTTCAAAGAAGCATTTTACAATGATATAAAAGTTGCGCTACGAAAACAGGCTATTTTCGTAGCGCAGTCATGTTTCATCTTCTTCTCCATTTGTTCAAGGTTCTCTTTTTGCACAGGTGGAAAACTGAAGTTTTAATGGATTGCTAACACATGTCACATATATGAAACAATCATCAATGCCAGAAAAACTACTCGAAGATAAGCATAAAGGATTAAGGGCTAAAAAGGAGGAACTCTGTCTCCTTGTTTTTAGGACAGTTAGGTCATGAATCAGCAGGGTTTGTAACAATGTTGGAGGCATCATAAAGGTCAAAGATATGGATTAGCAGCTGTCAAAGAATGTATTTAAGTCATAGATAAGGTTTTTGAAACATGTTTTAGGAGTTTCACTCCTATTTGTATTAGGACTCCTAAAAGACAGTTAGTTGTCAGTTTGTAATTAAGAAGTTTGTTTTATGAGTAGATAGGTGTCAATTTTAGAAATTTGAATTCTCCTAAGGATGGATCATAGAATCCAAGGTTGTAAAAACTATATATGAAGCATGAGGTCAAATTCCTCCAGGTTGGCAATTTTATTAGCAAAAGAAGCTATGTTATTGTAAAGACTGTGTGTTTTTCAAACTTAATACAGAGATCAGTTTTACTACTCAAGATTCACAAGGGGTTTATGTGTTTGATATTTCTATGGCCTTTTTCAATTACTTATTTGTAGTGGTATGAGCATGTGTTACTTAGAATTCATTGGAAAATGCTCTAACTTCCTTCACATGCTTGTAAATTATGTTTATTCACTATGTTACTGTTTCACTTATAAACCTAAACTCCAAGTGCCTTGACTTCCATGTTTAGCTGATTATGGTTTTTTGTTGAAGAATATCTTGACTCCATAGCCCAATAGATGTTTGCTAATATTTGATTCAACCAGTTACACGTTTTTGTCCATTTTTATTCCTAGAGTTAGCCATCTAATCATCAATCAAAAATCTAAAACCTATTGAGAGAGCCCTCTCAGGTTGAGGATGCTAAGCCTCAACCAAAAGATTGGTTTGAAAGAGTTACTCAGAGTCTACTTGATCAGCAGCCTATCAGGGTCATATTTTGTGATAACATATGGTAAGAAATTCATCGTTCTATTGTGGATGAGGGAACCTTAACATGTATCATGTCCTTGTCTTGATTGAAGGCCAATGGTTCTCCTCAATTGAGTCAATCACCCACCACCTTGAAATATTTTGATGTAAGAATTTATAAACCATTTGGGGTTTTGAATTCCTTACAAGTAGAATTGGGAGGTAAATCCGTATCCATAGAAGTCAAAGTTATTGACAGAGCACTTGATTATAATATTCTATTGGGTCATACCTGGGTTTACACCATGGTTGTTGTTGTTTCGAATTATTTCTGAATGATCTCCTTTCCTCATAAAGGTGACATAGTAGCCATTGATCAACTCATGTTTTTCACCTCTAATTCTCCAATTATTGGAAGTGTCCCTCTCGTAGGGGAAACTCTACACCCATATTAGCATGTTGGGGTTGGACTACTTAAGGATTCCTCTCTCATGGGAAACTTTTTTCTTCCTCCTCCTTTGCTTCCTGACAACTCTTCTTCAGTTGCCTATATCAATATGATATCCTCTTCTACTATTCCAACTGATCCTTGGGTAGTACTAGATGAAACTAAAATCAATAGTTTTGGTGATTATATGCCTCTTAGCCCCATCGAGCTTGATTATGAAGCCATTCATTTATATTTTGCACCTCATTATGATCTTGTCTCTTTGATCAATTGGGTCGATCAATCATTAGATTATGGCACACCTTTTGATCCTTTCTCTCACAAATTCCCTACTGATGAGAGCATCATGGAGATCATGATGCTAGACGATGCATTGTGGGATGATCATCACCATCATTTCTCCCTGTCAGATTCCATAGAGGATAATCCTAATGACCTTTATCACACCAATATCATTGAGCTCTCTATGCATCTTTTTTTCGTTGTGGATCCTTTTTCAAAATGGGGTATCGATTTTCTGACATGTAACCCTCACTCAGCCAAGGGGAACGACTATATCATTGTAGCGGTTTATTACTTTAACAAATAGACCAAGGCGATGCCTACATTTACCAATACCAGTGAAATAGATGCATATTTCATTTTCAACCATGTCATTGCACAATTTGGTTCTCCACAAGCCATAGTTACGAATAAAAAAAAAGCATTTACGGAATCGTATGATGTCCAAATTGACTGCCAAGCTAGGAAATTCCCATGCAATGTATGTTGGGCCGTTAATATGCCATTATTATTATCACTTTTGAACACTTATT
Source organism: Pinus tabuliformis (assembly GCA_031772625.1). Taxonomy (NCBI): domain Eukaryota; kingdom Viridiplantae; phylum Streptophyta; class Pinopsida; order Pinales; family Pinaceae; genus Pinus; species Pinus tabuliformis. The sequence goes on along the minus strand of CM062807.1, from coordinate 1,029,437,446 downwards.
CCACCCATTTCTACTATTCTTCATCATGTCATTTATTATATAAATCCATTTTATGATGATTTATGCTTCTATGAATGAATATGATTTATTCTCCTTTATTTCTAATAAATTGATGATTATGCATGATTTTATCAATGATAGTTTTAATAAATCAGTTGTAACATTATTCACCATTTTTAGCCTCCAAGATAATTTCCAGATTGAAGATTTGATCATTAAAAGTGCCAACTCAGAAATTCGCTGGAATAAGAAGTGGCGGTTTTGCGGTTGAGATTCTGAGCAAATGAAGCAGAATCTGGAAAATCCAGAACATGGGTTTTGTCCAGAACGAACCTAATTAACTTTAGAGAAGAACGGTTTGCCCAAATTCGGCTTGTACTAAGAGAAACACAAGGTTCTTTGAGCACAATTTTCTCAGATTTGTTGTTGCGGCCGTCCTCCAAATCTCAGCTGCAAAGCCAAATTCGTCTTGCTCTTGTTGAAAGCTGGATGGAAATATATCTTCTTGTTTATCAATTGGTTGGAAACAATCTAATTTTGTAATAGAAATCATGTTGTAGTTATCTCTATTGTAACTGCTCTCTGATCTCTCTCTATTTAAATGAAAACAGAGATCAGAGATGGGGGGATTCGAATGATGGAATTGAGGATGAATTAGAGATTCAGAATTGAGGATGGCAGAGAGAATGGATAATGGTTGAGAGATTGAGAGATTTCTTGTTGTAATCCACTGTAACTCTGCTTTGATATTTTAATATAAATCTAGTTGCCATTCCATCTTTGATCCTGAAGTAACCCAGCAGCATCCGCTGGCGACTAAGGGCCCAGCCTCTGGTGGAGTACACTGCTGCTGTATTATATCTTTATGATTTATGTGTGGTTTGATCTCTTTCTTTTACTTTGTTCAGTAATCTGACGCACTTTATTGTTTTACATATCAGCGCTATTAGATATACTTGATTGGATACTATCGTTATCTGCAACAGGAATGCTATGCTTTCATTTTAACTTTGTATCGCATTGTTGTTCCTTTTGATAATTGATATAACATTGTTGTTCCTTATAGATTGACATTCGATTACAGATTAACCGCGCTGTAGGTTCCTAAATCAGTACAACTGTATGATGTATTCTTAAATTGTGACTGTTGTTTATTCGGGATTGCTGTTCCGTTACACTTGCTGTTACTTTATAGCTGTGATTCATGCATATTGTATCGAAGCTCGGATTACTGTCCCTTTTAATGATAAGTGTGTTGCGTGCTTGATTTGGATTGTTGTACATTCATATTTAATCTGCTGTTCCATTTCCTGTTATTCGCATTATCTTTATTTTGGTGTGAGAGACGATCTGTGGCTGTAGTGAGCCTTGGCATTTACTGCCTAGCTCCCAGACCCATGGTCCATGCTCTAATTTCCTTTCCATCAGTTTCCAAAGGGATGGGCTATTGCTGTCGAACCCTTGACTAATACATTGCTTATTTTTCCGAATGAATGATTTAGGCTTCAAGGTATTTTGTTGTTGATTTCCATTAATTAGAGTTTGTTGTTCAGATTCCTTTAATTACAGTTTGCTACCCATTTACTTTGTTGTTCATTTCTATTGATTAATTGCAATAGTTTGCTTTTAAAGAGTTTTCCTAGTTTACTTTCAATGGTAGCTTTAGTTCAATTTCGATTTCCTTTTAATTGCTTTAAAGCAGGACTGTCAACTGTAGAGAACATTGGTTATTGCTTCCTCGTTCCCAGATTGATTGTCTTGTTCCAGTTTGATTTCAATTGCATCAATATCCAGAGGAATGAGTTATTGCTACTGTATCCTCGATTGATGGTTGTTTGAGTGAATGATTTAGTTTAGAACATTTCAGTTTCTTGCTGTTCCAATTAGATTTTGTTTCCAGCTTTCATTTACTTTTGCATTTTAAGCACTATACTACAAAACATTACTCTTGAGTAAATAGCCGCCTCAGACTGAGTACACTCTTGAAATAAAAAGTTGTCCCTGGGTTGATAATTAATGTGAAGGTAATTAGGAGTTAAAAAGACACCTTTTTATCGCTCCACATTTTGGCGCCGTTGCCGGGGAGAGTGTAGCCATTTCTAAAGAGTAGTGTGAATCTGATGAGTGCCTGCTAGGAGAGAATTGGGTATTAAAAATGGAAGGTAAGAACCTGCGTACGGAGCATGTAACAACCCTGCTCCCCCACCCGCTTTCCGGCAGATTTGTTAATTTTTGTTGGGTAGAAATAGATGTTTGAATTTTTGTGTGAATGACTAGGGAAAAAATAGAAATTTTGAAAAATAAATCACATGATTTCACTCAAGTGGTGATGTAAGCACCACCCATTTCACTAACTAATTGACAGGAACATTGGAAGAAGGAGCTTCGAAGGAACACATGAAGAACATCTTCTGTTATGGTAAGAAACTGCCCAACATTTCTACTTTTGAATTTCCTGCTCAACTAATTCCACACCCTCACCACAATAAACCAGTACAACATGCTTACAGTGTTGGACTGCCAAATTTACCCAACCTTCCCACCCATTCTATCTCACATGTGCCATTAGAGAAAACTTACAATGAGATTCAGAATGTTTCAAATTCAAAAATTGTAGAAGCTATGGAAGAAAATGAGGTTTCTTGTAGGTTGCACCAACAAACCATTTTAAAAGCTCAAGAACTTCATGGTATGATGGGAAATCAAGAAAGTAACGGATATATTGAAGATTGGTTTCACTCCATCACGTGTTTGCATCATCACTCCATACTTCAACAATTTTTTATACCATCTTTTCAAGGGAAGTTGGCTTCTCATATCCTAATTTTTATCAACATGCATTTTTCAAATTTGGGTATGTGCATACGTAAAGACTTAATTCTAAAATGATTCCACTGGAAATACTCTTATACATAAACATATTCGATTCTCAAAGAAGAGTAGGATAGTGGAGAAAATAAAATAAATAAACAAATAAAACAAACACATCTTTTTTATTTTTATTTTTGTAAAGCTAGTTGTTTTTTGTTGCAACATGCTATGGAAATCAACATCGGTGATAATTTTTTAATTCATTTGTGTATGTAGATGAATTATAATGGAAATAATAGTTCTACAAACACTTATATTCATTTTTATCATCAATATGAAAAAATGGTTGAATATCATTTTTTTGGCTTTCGGGCTTGATGAGATTTCTGGAAAAACAGTCGGGACAGTCATGTTTTGAGGGACCAAAAGTGAATATTTTTAAAACCTGTTTCTACCCTAGGTGGCCCTTGATGTCTACTTTCTAACCCAATTTGAACCACTCAATTTGGATTTGAAACGAAAAAGTTAGAAACAAAACATTGACAGGGTGTCTAGTGGGCAGCTCAGGAATAGAGTTGGGACAGTCAGTTTTTGGAGCAATAAATGTTTGAATTTTTAAAACCTGTTACTATGGTAGATTCCCTTATGAATCTAGTTTACAATGCAATTGGAATCACTCATTTTTGATATCGTATGGGGAAGTTATGATCAAAATACTGACTGTATATCGTAAATCAGCACCCTTAAAACTATGTCTTTCTGGTTGTTCCTTACAGTATTTGACCTATCAGTTCTTCTTTTCTTCAAAGAATGTTTCTATTGGATATAAATAAATGAATCTACTTTCATTTCCAATTTGAATAATTTGAATCTGACATCAAACAAAGAATCTATGCTTGAAATATCAATCATTGGTCTAAATTGGGTAATCGAAAATGACTCTATTATGCAGGTTGTTCTAAACAAATTTGACATATCATAGCATTGAATTTTTAAAACCTGTTACTACTAGAGATAACCCTTTGAATTATATCTCATTTTGCTTTGGAATCACTCAATTTCGACGAAAAACAAAGAAGTTGTGATTAAAACACTGCAGGTTAGCATGATTGGCCACTGCTCTCCCGCAAGTGACAGATAAATTTTACTTTGTTATTTTCTCAATGGATTTGTTATATAGAGTAACTAATTGTTGTTTTTTGCATAATTCTTGGATTAGGGGAGCCTGATCACCTCTCTTTCTCCATGATTTAATGTTTTATTGCAGGTAGACACTCGTTTTTTGCAGGTCCTAGGAGAAAAAGAAGGTCAATTTATGGACGAGTGATTCTTGAAACAAATTTTAATAAAACAAAGGAATTTCATCCAACTCATTACCCAACGGATTCATAATAGAACAAATGAAGAATTGATTTCAATTTGAAGATTCATGTCTTATCACTGCTGCCAAAACATTTTTCAAAGAGATCATTTTTTTTGACATAACATCATAGCTGTTGTAACTTAATTTAGTTATTTACATATTGTTTTTAAATAAAACGTTGTTTCTTTTCTGATATTTCTTATATTTTGTGTTTCAGGTGTTGCTTCATTCAAACTGTGACCCATCCTCAGCATCAATACAGTGAACAGCTAATTCATTCTTTGCGTGCTTGCATTTCATGCTTGTGCATTTTGCTGTTCCTTTTCTGAAGGGACAGCGTTTGTGTGCACTTTTGTCGTTTCTGCTGTTCCTTTTTCAAAGGGACAACAATTTCGTTTTACTGTTCCTTTTCCAAAGGAACAACACCTTTTTGGTCAGCAATTCATTTTGCTGTTCCTTTTTCACGGTTCATTTTGCCGTTCCTTTTCCACGACTCATTTTGCTGTTCCTTTTTCACTTTTTGCTGTTCCTTTCCGAATGGAACAACACTTCTGCACTTTCACGTTTTGCTGTTCCTTTCCGAATGGAACAACACTTCTGCACTTTCACTTTTTGCTGTTCCTTTCCGAATGGAACAACACTTCTACACTTTCACGTTTTGTTGTTCCTTTCCGAATGGAACAACACTTCTGCACTTTTACTTTTTGTTGTTCCTTTCCGAATGGAACAACACTTCTGCACTTTCACATTTTTGTTGTTCCTTTCCGAAGGAACAACACTTTCACATTTTTGTTGTTCCTTTTCAAAGGAACAACATTTTCGCATTTTTTTTGTTCCTCTTAAGGAACAACACTTTTTCACATGCATTTTCTTTGCTGTTCCCTACACAGAACACCACTTTCTTTTTGAGTGTTTTTGCTGTTCCTTAAAAAAAACAACATTTTGGGAATATTTTCGAGAGCAACCCTTCTTTCTTCTTGTGGGATTATTCCTAATCCATCTCAACCACATTTTACTGATTCCCTTTTATGGCATGAAGTACACTATTTTTATGAAGACAAGAATTATGGATTCTTTTGAAGCGAGTTAATATCATTCATGTTATGATCTTTAACAAGGACAGCTCCTTGATGATAGCTTATTTTCAAAAGGGACACAATTATTTATATACTACTTTACTACATTGTTTTCTGCTGTACATGATACTGATTGATCATCTTAATACCATGCTGGTTCCACCCTTCCTGGTTATAATCTTCTCTGTTTGTAATAAATGAGATTATGGGTATATTTTTTTTCTATTGGCATGTTCAACTTCTTCCACCATCCCTACTCTTAAGGAGTACTGAGCCTCCCTCTTTTTATCATAAAAATATGTAATAACAACAAAATTTTGTTCGCAGATGGAGGATAGGGGGTCTCATTACGAGCCAGCCTACCATGTTCATAAGGTTGTAAGAAAGTGACATTCTCATTATGGCCACCACACCAGGGTTATGATCCATTGGATAGCCAAATTATCCTTGGAATAGGAGGTCTCATCACGAGCCGGCCTGATCACTTTTGCTACATCCCAGTGAATGGCAGTGTGATTATCTGGTTACCACGCCAGCACACTGATCTCTTCTATAGAACAACACTGTAACTATCCATTTATAAATTGAGGATCCTGGCTCATATGGGTTAAAAAGCAACCCTGCCGAGGCTATGGACGCCTACTGGCAGTAGCGGCTCTGCTTATGGTATTGAAGTTATATCTTATCGTCAATTATTATTATAATACCCTTTTCTTATTTTTTTTCTTTTTATCAGAGAAGTTATTTCCTTAACTTTTTCCCTGTTTTGAACCTTTATGCATGAAAAATTGTTTTATGATCAATCGCATCATTTTCAGCTAGAATACCATCAATAAAGCATCTTTTTGGCATATTGTCGTTCTTTTTCTTTTTCATCACTTATCATCAATTCAAAGTGTCCTATCTCTTATTCATAACTATCTTTACACACTCTGCTCTCATTATAACCATAACTCTCGCCGTCCTATCATTGATATGTGTACTCTACTGTTGTATTGTTCATTCCCTTGCCTTGCCATCAGCATAACACCTTTCATAGGCTTTATGGTCATGAAATCCCTTTTTCAATTGGAGAGGGGAATGTATGCATTATGGGATTGCATGCGCTATGATTACTACACCCTGCCATAACTTGTTGGTTTGACAAAAGTTTTTTCTGACTGAAAGTTTTGCATGCATCTTATCTATTTCTATTCAAAGCTACCACTATGGATTCAAGAACCTTGTATGCAAAATAATGCTTTGTTTACAGGAGAACAATAAGTATGGGCAGAATTCTATTCATAGCATGACCACACTATTGCAACTAACAGAAGAGGCTCGAGCAACTCGTGAACATGAACAATTCTTCAGACATGATGTGCTTACCTGGATTCCACCTTTTGCATCACTTTCAGTGCCAACTCTGCCTATATCAGTTTCAACAAATGCCAGTACATATATGTCATTCCACATTTTTCTTTTTGGAGGTAAAACTTGAGGTAAAATAGCCTAATTTTCTGATTTATTATGAATTTAGGAGAATTTAATGCAATCCATTTGGAGCATTATTTATCATCCTTCATTCCACCTCTTTACCACTTCCCCTTTTTCAGCGGCATATCATCTTTCAGTTTGGGGGAGTGTAGATTTCATTCATTTCTTTCTTATGACCATGTCATTCATATTCTTTATCATCCATTGCTATTCTTATTCATTCTCAACACCTCCCTTATTCCATGTTGTTTTACACCAAGCATAGACTTCAACAGATAGTAGCAACCACCTCTATTTGTTTTCTAGCATCGCATGAGGGCATGCTAATTTTTCAAAGAGGGGGAGGAATTGCTATGCATGATGGATGTTTTCTATTTTTTTTTCTCATTTAAGGCATACAATTTCAGTGTAGAAATTGATTTCCATAATATTTTTAAAGCTATGAACTCAATTCTTGTGATTTTTGGAAAACACAGACGTATCATTAATACAAACCCAGACAATTTCAAGATAAATTGGTTCATAAAATTTTGGAAATCATGCACTCTCACCTACAACCATTTTGTTTATATCTCATGATCCGTGCATCAAAACGATCTGATTTTTGGATCATAAAGGCATTCATATATTATAAATTTACTTGCCAAATTTCAACAAAAGCTGGTTTGTAGTTTTTGAGAAAATGGTTAATGAAGTTTGCTATTACTTGTATCATATTTTGTTGCAACTTCATATATACATATAGTTGAATGTCAATGTAAAAATTGTTATGCCTTCATCAAGATTACTAAAAGTGAATATTCATTAATTAAGGAAGAATTTATTTGTTCTATCCATTTCATGATTGCTTGGTTAACACATGGGTTTTTGTCTTTGGGTTGCATGAGGACATGCAATATATTCAGTTTTCATTGCATGAGGACATGTAACATATTGAGTGTGGGGGTATGTTGGGCCGTTAATATGCCATTATTATTATCACTTTTGAACACTTATTCCACCCATTTCTACTATTCTTCATCATGTCATTTATTATATAAATCCATTTTATGATGATTTATGCTTCTATGAATGAATATTATTTATTCTCCTTTATTTCTAATAAATTGATGATTATGCATGATTTTATCAATTATAGTTTTAATAAATTAGTTGTAACATTATTCACCATTTTTAGCCTCCAAGATAATTTCCAGATTGAAGATTAGATCATTAAAAGTGTCAACTCAGAAATTCGCTGGAATAAGAAGTGACGGTTTTGTGGTTGAGATTCTGAGCAAATGAAGCAGAATCTGGAAAATCCGGAACATGGGTTTTGTCCAGAACGAACCTAATTAACTTTGAGATAGAACAGTTTGCCCAAATTTGGCTTTTATTGAGAGAAACATAGGGTTCTTTGAGCACGATTTTCTCAGATTTGTTGTTGCGACCGTCCTCCAAATCTCAGCTGCAAAGCTAAATTCGTCTTGCTCTTGTTGAAAGCTGGATGGAAATATATCTTCTTGTTTATCAATTGGTTGGAAACAATCTAATTTTGTAATAGAAATCATGTTGTAGTTATCTCTATTGTAACTGCTCTCTGATCTCTCTCTATTTAAATGAAAATAGAGATCAGAGATGGGGGGATTCGAATGATGGAATTGAGGATGAATTAGAGATTTAGAATTGAGGATGGCAGAGAGAATGGATAATGGTTGAGAGATTGAGAGATTTCTTGTTGTAATCCACTGTAACTCTGCTTTGATATTTTAATATAAATCTAGTTGCCATTCCATCTTTGATCCTGAAGTAACCCAGCAGCATCCGCTGGCGGCTAAGGGCCCAGCCTCTGGTGGAGTACGCTGCTGCTGTATTATATCTTTATGATTTATGTGTGGTTTGATCTCTTTTTTTTACTCTGTTCAGTAATCTGACGCACTTTACTGTTTTACATATCAGCGCTATTAGATATACTTGATTGGATACTATCGTTATCTGCAACAGGAATGCTATGTTATCATTTTAACTTTGTATCGCATTGTTGTTCCTTTTGATAATTGATATAACATTGTTGTTCCTTACAGATTGACATTCGATTACAGATTAACTGCGCTGTATGTTCCTAAATCAGTACAACTGTATGATGTATTCTTAAATTGTGACTGTTGTTTATTCGGGATTGCTGTTCTGTTACACTTGCTATTACTTTATAGCTGTGATTCATGCATATTGTATCGAAGCTCGGATTACTGTCCCTTTTAATGATAAGTGTGTTGCGTGCTTGATTTGGATTGTTGTACATTCATATTTAATCTGCTGTTCCATTTCCTGTTATTCACATTATCTTTATTTTGGTGTGAGAGACGATCTGTGGCTGTAGTGAGCCTTGGCATTTACTGCCTAGCTCCCAGACCCATGGTCCATGCTCTAATTTCCTTTCCATCAGTTTCCAAAGGGATGGGCTATTGCTGTCGAACCCTTGACTGATACATTGCTTATTTTTCTGAATGAATGATTTAGGCTTCAAGGTATTTTGTTGTTGATTTCCATTAATTAGAGTTTGTTGTTCAGATTCCTTTAATTACAGTTTGCTACCCATTTACTTTGTTGTTCATTTCTGTTGATTAATTGCAATAGTTTGCTTTTAAAGAGTTTTCCTAGTTTACTTTCAATGGTAGCTTTAGTTCAATTTCGATTTCCTTTTAATTGCTTTAAAGCAGGACTGTCAACTGTAGAGAACATTGGTTATTGCTTCCTCGTTCCCAGATTGATTGTCTTGTTCCGGTTTGATTTCAATTGCATCAATATCCAGAGGAATGAGTTATTGCTACTGTATCCTCGATTGATGGTTGTTTGAGTGAATGATTTAGTTTAGAACATTTCAATTTCTTGCTGTTCCAATTAGATTTTGTTTCCAGCTTCCATTTACTTTTGCATTTTAAGCACTATACTACAAAACATTACTCTTGAGTAAATAGTCACCTCAGACTGAGTACACTCTTGAAATAAAAAGTTGTCCCTGGGTTGATAATTAATGTGAAGGTAATTAGGAGTTAAAAAGACACCTTTTTATCGCTCCACATTCCAAATTGACTGCCAAGCTAGGAAATTCCCATGCAATGTACACTCCTTACTATCCATAGAAAAATGGGCAAGTTGAGGCTATATATAAGGTTCTTAAAACTATTCTTCAACGTATGATAGGAATCCATAAATCATATTGGAATTTTCTTCTTTTTTTTGCCTTGTGGGTGTACTAAACCTCCATTAGGACTGCTACCGGATTTACACCATTTCAGCTGGTTTATGGTCTGGAATCTATCCTTCCGATAGAATGTGAGATTTTGTCATTGAAATTGGCTATTAGAATTATTCCTACCACTTTTGTAGAAGAGTAACATCTTTTACATCTCACGTGCTTATATTATACATGATGTGATGCCTCTTTAGCTAATGAAGCTGATAAGAGATGTATCAAGTCGCAGTATGAAAAAATTCTCAAGCCCTGTGTCTTCTCGGAAGGATACCTTGTTCTGATTTACGATTAAAAGTATGATAAATTAAGCTCAGGATGGTTTGAACCAATGTGGATAGGTCCATACATTCTCAAATGTGTTCTTGCAAAAGGCGCCTATCTGCTAGTAGATCTTGATGGAGTTCCACTGGTGCAATGTAGAAATGGGTTATACCATAAAAAATACTATGCTTTATTTTGCATGGTACACTGTGTACATCTGTATATAGGTGCATTAAGTGTGTTTTCAGTGTGTCCCTTCAAAATTTCCTACGATTTCTATTAATCCCATTTACATTTGGTTTGCAGATTTCGACATCCTTTGAAGCATTTGTTGGTTGTGCTGATGGTGCTATTTGTAGTAATCAGAACCTATCTTCCAAAACGTGGGCCATATTCGCTCTAGATAGCGAGTTAGTGATTCTACAAGGTATTTGTATTTGTCACTCTACCAATAACATCGTTGAGTATAACGAAATGATCGAACTACTATCTTATGTTATTTCACATGGTATCTGTCATATAGTAACAAATTGGAATCATAGCTTGTAGTACTACAATTTACTAATGCATGCTAAGTTAGAAGTCCAACTATGATTGTCATGTTCTTAAGCGTTCACCTTCTAGAAAGACACTTCGATTACATCCAATATCAACAAATTTTTAGAAATCTAAATCTATTGACAAATGCATTGGCTAATCATGTTTTAGATAGACATTTGTGATACATGTAAATAATTTCAATACACATCACATCAATTGAAAGCGATAATAGAAATGTAGGAAACTCTAAAGATAGTTATATATAAAATGTTTGGTTTTACAAAATTTGTGCTTGAGACACACATGGCCACACAAATTATCATATCCAAAAATATACATGCAAATATGGTTGTATGCCTCCTAGTAGACTAATCATAGTGCTCATGATAACATGCCACTGCACAAGCTATCTTGCGTAGTAGCTGACTAATATAGCCTGGCACTCCAATAGTATGTCATTGTAATCACATAGGAAGTTGGTTGACCATGGTCTCAACTATGCCATGTGTCAGCCCCTCCATATGACGCTCCACCTCTGTGAGGGTATCTGCTATGTTGAGATCCTATAGTACTTCTCATCCTACTACAACAACTTGTACTGGTGCTGGTGCCGGTTGTGGGTCTCCTGCTCATTGGAGATATGAGACACCCACAGGTTGAATGGGTCTAATATATGCATGTACAAATCACTAGTTTAGTCTTAGAAATCCGCTCCTGTGTATGGATAGTCATATACTATAATAAACTGCATTCGTAACGATATAAAGAAAATTAGTGTGAATCTCATGGACAATGGACCTGCATGGCGAGACATGAGACCTATCCACCTCCTCATCCACGGAACTATTGCATCAATAGGTTCAAGTGAGATATGTTGAGGTCGTAGCAATGGAATCTTCTCTAGAGAAAAGGAGATCAAGATTGCTCCATAGCCAAAGTTATTTAGTCTCCCATCTTTTTCTTTAGTCAGTTGTTCTTTCATGTTGACCAACACTCCCTCACTCCAGCTGAATACAATTGGCTCTATGCATTCTAGATCATACTGCATATATGACCTATTGGACACATGGAATGTAGAGATACCTTCCAATATGGTGATAATGAACATGATCGTTCTTAGAGGTAATCATACCATGTCTTTTATGTTTATTTTCTAGTCCTTCGTTGACTAGGCTCGAGGTCCACAATGAGTCGCGACATAATACTTGGCTATTTCTCCTCCCCTTCTCATGCTTGTGAAAGATATGGGTGCACCTTGTCTAGATAGACCAATTAATAAATATATGTCTTTTTCCTTTATCTCAAAAATATGTTCTCTTAGCCTGAATGTTTGCGTGTGAAAATCCATCTATTGCCTCATTTCGGGAAGCTAGAAGAATTTTAGCAATCCATAATCTCTTAATGCCTGGATGGTAGTAGGGTCATTTGATGCATTCATATATTTTTCTTTGTGTTCTCTTTCCCTCCATATAAGAGACATCTTTTAGTAATGAAGTCCTAAAACATCACAAAAAGACTCATTAGGATCAATTTCATGTAAAACAATTTAATAATTTTTTAGAGAAACTTGTGGGACAAATTAGGGTTTTGCGCCCAACGCACCCCCCTAAGGGAGTATAGTGCGTTACAACACTACCTCCAGTGTTAAGTCTCTAGGATAAACACACCTTTCGACCTTATGGGGGTGTGGTAGTCTAGGAGTGCAATATTTGTGTCCTAGGGCCTCCAAAAACCCAAAAAATGTGCATGAAACTGAATAATGCCACCATGAAAAGAAAGAGAAATATCTTAGCTCCTACCTAGAAGTGATGACACTGGAAATGATCCTCCAGATTGACTACAATCAGTTACAGAAGATCAAGGGTAAAAGTACTCAGAGCTCCAATGTCAAATGGTAAATGTGAAATGGTAAAAATGAATTGTCATTTTAGATATTTATGGTCATTTTTCCATTATTTTATTCGTATTTAATGTTTTGACCTTGTTACAGTTCAATTTTATCATGAAACATGTATTTTTAATCCTTTTGATGGTGTTTTGAGCAGGTCGACAACTTTTTAATAGATTCTATCATGTTTTGAATGGAATAAGATCATTTTGACCGAGAGTAAACTTTTATCACTTTTTCGGGCTTTATAAAATTATGAAAAAGGAACCCCCCTAGAGTTCTCTTTCAACTCTTTTTAGACTCCCGAAATATGAAATTATTGTCAAGAACTTGTCTTTTATAACTTGTTAAAGTAAATGAAAAGATGTCTACTCAGTAGAAGTTTAGCTCTTTTCCAAACTGGGATAGACTATTTACAATAAAGTAATACCTTCATTGAACATGGCTTCGAGGTTCTCCTGAGTATTATTTTCTTCCTTCTCAGACTCAAGAGATTATCTACGAAAAGGAACCTTTGGATTTTTATTTTTCGCCTCTTTTTCAAACTCTCTAAACATGAAAAAGATGTCAATTTTCACCTTCGTTGGACTCGTAAGAACATCAAACAATGATGGACTCATCGATCATGATGGGACCAAACTAGTCCTTATCTAGGTTCATTAAATATTCTTAGATGGATTCACTCGAAGGATGAAATTACAAGCATATGTTATCCTCCTCAAGCTTGTCAAAAATAAAGAGGTACTGAACAGTAATGGTTGGGGAAATTTGTAAAATGGGATACTTCACTTGTTAATGGCAGCAAGTCGCTCTTGAACATGACACTCTTCCACTTCATCTTTGTGGCTGTTGGGTTGGGAAATCTACTTTTATTTTGATTTATAATACCTTTTCAAAGCCTTCATTTTGGGTTTGGTTCAATGTTGTCAACTCCATTTTAGTGTCAATGTTGTGTTCAAGAGAAGTCATTCAGTCAATCTCTGCTACAATACTCTTAAGCCTTCATTCCATGTTTGTCATTTATGATCCAGTTCTGTATCAACATCATTCAGATCATTCTATCTCAAATCATAATACTTGTTTCATGTTGTTGATGGGGGATACTTCAGGGCCCTTTTGCAATGGGTCACTTCTTATTGATACCATTTCATTATCCAAGAAGTTGACTTAGAAACACTCATTTGGTACCTTGGTTCTTGCATACATCAATGGCAATTTTTCTCACTCTCAAGGACAAGTTTACATCATTGACCTTTGACTGAAAGATTCTATGTGGTGTTCGACATCAACTCATTCATTCACACCATACAAATTGTACTAGAGTACCTTGAGAGCCATTAACATCATCGATGGTTTCTCTCACATATATTAATGACTTACATCATTGGTCGATAATCAAATGGTGTCTACCATGTTTGACTTCATCTCATTAATTCACATGGTTAGACTCGTACATTGGTTGGTTGTGTGAATGAGATAGAATACCCCAGATCTAGTTTCATCCATCCAGGCTACGATTTCAGGAGTAATACAAGATCACAATGTATGATGGCTATGATCATACAGAAAATCATCTAGTCATGGGTCCACCATCATTCATCCGTGGACATGTCTTTTGGTCATTGTACATGTAATGTTAGCTTATGTGTTGAGCATGGGTATGCCTCCCTCAGTAAAGATATCATGATGTAAATGTATTGTAACAAATGATGATCTCATTGGTTGATCCTAACTTATCACAAGGTAAAGAACTTCAGTCATCAGTTATCATTCCCTACTTTGTGCTTTATGGGGGAATCTTTTATAGGCCATTTTTTTTGCATCTAGTTAATAGGCCTTCAAATGGGACCAATTCACATCCTTTAACATATTGTCATGATCCCTACACAAAGCTCTAAGCATGACTCTGTTGAATCCCTAAGTTTTTGCTCTTGAATGTTGAATTTCCAAGCTTTTAAGGCCCAACAAACCCTAGCCCTTTAGGGACTAGCGTTGAACACCAGGTTGACCCTCTCTACACCTACGTTAATCACCAGCAGGTTGCTCAGTCTTGCGGATGCATTGATTCTAAAAATTCAGGAAAAATAAATAGAATCCCAAAGCTTCCTCTTCCAGACGCTTCCTGAGGTTATTTCAACCATTCACCTTAGATAAGAGTCTCATATTCTATCTGATCCTACCTTGGATTTTTAACCTCTTATCCCTTGAGCTTATCCTCCCATATCAAGTGGATCTCAAGCCTAGATTGGTAAATGGAAAATTATTCATGAACTACCTCCCTCATCTATATATTTACAACCATCCATGGATAAGGGGTTAGATTTTGAGACTGATTCTACCCTCATGCTGTTACTTTGAGAGTCATTATTCCATGCATTAGGGTGATATAGAGGCATCCTTTGTGGCAAGAAAATGACAAGTCAACTTGGGGAGCTCCTCTACAAGATCAACTCTAATTTTTGGTTGTAACTCTCTCCATTTCTTTTAATACAAAGAGTAGACTATTTTCCTATATATGATGTTATGATTTCATGTATTTAAATACCATGTTGATCTATTGAATGAAGTGATTGGATTATGCTACATAGATGTCATAGATCTTTGGCATGTGTTGTTTGATTTTGTAGGTTATAATTATAATGACTGGAGCTAGGATTTGAGCGTACAAGCTGAGGAAGGAGAAAAGCTTGCAACAGATTCCAGGTAGGCCTCGTCCCATCATTTAATTACTTTAAGGAATACATTGTGCCCTTTTCTTTCTATTGTTCTAGGTTAGTCCACCAGGCCTAGGGAAGACACTTATGTCCATAGTCGTAGATTATGTAAAACAAAAGGCATTGATAATTGGTGCAATGTGACGAATCACTTCTTCATTTACTGATGCAACAATCAAGGAATAGGAATTTCTATTCACATACTCCTTTCCATAATTCATTGAAAATGAGTGCATGATTTATCTTTCTAGACCATTCATGGTAGTTCTCTTTGCCAGTGGGAACTACTCCAACTATTGAGATGAGATAACACATTATTGAATAAAATTCTAAGTTGGTCTTGAATAGTCAAAATTCTTGTAGCAATAGTATTTGATAAAAATATAACAACAGAAACCCAACATAGAAGTGTGTATTCAAAAAATTAATCAAAATAATCCAAAAATTCGATGCTAGAATTAGGATTCATGCTCTCTATCTCAAACAAATGATTTTATAAAAATCACACTCACAAATAATGCTGAGAGTATAAATTAACTTGCAGATACAACCAACATATAGCTCACTACATATATAACCAACTTATAAGTCACTGCAGATATAACCAACATATACCAAAGCATGAACCATTTAACCAACACATATACGAGGGGTTCAACACATATATGAATGGTTTAAACCATAAGAGACTGTTGTTATATGCACACAGAGAATAAGCCATGCACAATGACTATTATTATATATACACTAAGAATAAACCAACACACATATGAATGGAACGTCCCTCCAAATATTCTATAGAGATTATTCAACATAAAGAGAATATGAATATATTATGGCTTACACCACAAAGATCCAAAGAAGAACAAATTCGACGAGGATGCAAAAACTTTTGATTTTTTTTCGTAAGACTACTCTTGCTGCCTTGGATTCATCCCATGATCATTTGTTTAATTCCCATATATTCGAGCAGTGATGATGATCCTTCTTGAGTCACCTCTCTTATAAAAAAACCTAACATTGAGCAGTCCTGATTTTGATCTTTCAATTTGATGCATTTTAGCTAGCATTAAGAAGTGTTTTTAAGGTTTGGCCATGCCGACCTTTCATTCCCATTTGGGAGTAAAACAATATCTTTTTAAGCAGAGTAGTGCACTACAATAGGGCAAAAGAGAGAACACAAAATAGTTTGCTACAAAGAATAATTAAGAGGAGCATATGGGAATTAGAGAGATAAAAGAGAGGCATTGTTCTGGTAGAGAGTTTGGTTAAAAAAGGAGCAGATAATTGGTAGAGTTACAAGTCCGAGGAAGCAAAAGGTGAACCTATGGACTTAAGCTCTGATACCATGTTAGTTCGGGTAATTGGTAACTCCACGAATTCAATTTTATATTAAGAGGAACATTAATATATAAACATAGGAGAGATAGAGAGAGAGAGAGATCCTTGGGATTCACATTCCAATGTCTCTTCATCTTCTTATTTTATATTTACATATTTATGATCTATTTTCCCAATCGAGGAGGATTAGGTGTAAAAATTTTGTATTAAAGGATGATGACTGAAACTATAAAGAAGAAAAATAATAATAAGAAGAAGAACCACATACTTTGATATTGAGGAGATAAATTTGAGAAATAAGGCATCCATAAAGGTATAATCCACTTGGTTTTTATTCAATATTTTCTTTGTTTACTTTTTATAATGATCCTAGAACTGTTATGGAGACAATGGATTTAGAGGTGGAAAACTTTAGAAAAAGGTGATGGTTGAATAAATGACAACCTTAGATGAAAATGAGTCTTGGTATCCAGTGGAGTTTCCTTATTGAAGAAATCCCATTGGTAGAAAATGGGTGTTTAAGGAAAAGTTGATTGTAGAAGGAAAGTGGAGAAATACAAAGCTCGATTAGTAGTAAAAGGTTATTCTGAGGTAGAGGGAATTAACTTTGGTGAGATATTTATCTTGTTTCCAAATTAAATTCTATTACATTTCTTTTAAATGTTGTTGTTTCATTCAATTTTGAAGTATAATAGATGGATATGAATACAACATCCCTACATGAGGATCTTGGAGAATGAATCTACATGAAGAAAGAAGAGGAATTTGCGATGAAAGGAAAGAAAGAGCTAGTATGCATGCTAAAAATGTCCTTGTATGGGTTAAAATAATTACCAAGGATGTGGTGTAAAAGATTTGATACTTTTATCTTGGGCCTTGGATTCACAATGAGTAAAGCATATCATTATGTGAAGTTTCAAATAAGTTGATCATCATCTTATTTATTTGGTCTTATATATGGATGAGGATGACAAATATAGGGCATTAGTATTAGGTGATTTCTCTTCTATTAGTGACTGCTTGTGAATGTTTTTTACTTTTTTATATTAGGATCTTCTTCATGTTAGATTAATAGTTTTATGATTCATCAAATAGTAACCAATGCATGAACATAAATAGACAAGAGACACAACATGTAGGCTATGAGCCAGGGCCAAAACCTCTCACTCTTTGAGAGGAAAACCCACAAAAATTATTCTTATAGAGATTCCAATTGACGAATACCAAGACCAAGACCCTTGACCTATTAGCCACTCCAAGATCAAGAAACAAGTTTCCTTTAATATTCAACCTTCTTCTTGCCTCCTCTTTGTCTTCGACCTTCTTTGCTTATGAACTAAGATCATCTCCTATCAAACTTTAGACATACTCATCATTATCACATCACTGAACTGTGATATTTGAGAAGTACGGAACATCAAATCTCTATGGCTTCATTATAATGTTGATATGTGACTTCATCATAGCATAGAAACCCAAAACTCATAACTGTAGTGTAATCTGAACTATTGACTAATACAAAATTCCTTAACTATGATTATATCTGAGTTCCTTGACTATAAGGTTATTCAAACTAGTTACTTCATGACATCGAATACTCCATGGACCTTCATTTCCCCTTCAATACCTTCTTTGAGCTTATCTTTTCTCTGTGATTTGAATCTCATAGAATCCGAGATTTACTTACTGTGATCAACCTTAAACATGACTCATTGTCCCTTCCTTACCCATCTGAAGATCTCCAAGATGTAATCGAACTGTTTTCTATGCTTAGCCACCAAAACTTCAGAGGAATCTGAACTGTTCAACTATGGAAATGTGGATACCTTACATGCCTATATATAGCATTCTTCCCATATACATAAGCTGACATGTATTCAACGAAGTGATGTGTCTTTTAATTGTGAGCCGAAGTGAGTTTGATATTCCTTCTATAAGCCGACATGAATAGTAGAACCGTGCTTGTCTTTGGAGGGATGTTTTATAGTCCTAAAGACTAGAATACATTTGACATATCCCCAAGTAGGGCTTCTCTATACATGACATTGAATTTATGGCTCTAATGATAAATTGTAAGGCTCTCAATGAGAGCCATCTAAAATAAAATCACTTTCTCATGAAACCCATGAAGCAAATATTACAAAAATAAGTTTATTTTCTTCGCTAAATAATTTAGAAAAGTCACATTGCATGTCATTATGAAGACCGAAGCTATTTACACTTTTCCACACTCCCTCTTAACTAGGGACGTATTCATAATGGTACTTTGTCATCCTCAATCTGAAGAATTTCTCATAAGAAGAATTCAGATTGGTAACTCATTTTTATAATATCATATCAACCAACACTGTTACATAACAAGGCCTTGAATAATAGAGACTTATGTCCACAAGATCTAAGCTCAATGTTGGTGAGACCAATGATTTATAGACATCCTCATCATTGTCTCTCTCGGAACATCCCTACTCGGGTACTCAGGGTGTGTTCCATGAGGACTATTCTTATCTTGGTCTCCCTAGTCCTCAAAGAATATTAGTCCTCCATGACTACTCTTCCATTGGATGCCCTATCTCATCCCCAAAGAGTATCAGATGTCAAATGTTTACCCAATCCTCTATTCTTTCTTCCCAAGTGAAGACCATAATGACATGTCTATCTCTCCCTCTCAATTTGGGAGGACATATTCCAATAAAAGAATGTACTCATTCCTACGAAAAATGAATGCATCTAAGCTCCATCTTGGCTTAGGAATTTCCAAGTTACTTCCAAGTAAGGAACTTCTTTTCAGTCTCCCTCTTAACTAGGGACCTACAACAACTCCTCATGTGGAACAATAAGCTACCTAAAGAACTCATCTCTTCTTTGATGCCATCAATTTATTTTGTCATGAAGTATTCATATTTTGGGGACTTCTTGATAGGGAAAAGACCATCCATCACTTTCATCCCTGAGTTAGTCATGTCTTCATTTCATCAAAAAGTGAACCATCAGTTTTCCATCTGGACTCGCTTTATGTCATTCTTCTTTCATGCCATATTTTCTGGAAGGATATTACATCCCTCAATATGGTCCTCTTGGAAGTCATCCAAAGATCTTCCCCTTAGTCCTACATAAGCCCATCGAGATATTAGTTCAGAAATAAGAGATGAAAACTTAAATCAAAATTACCTTTGTGATGGTCTTTCATTGTGACATCTTCCTATAGGTATCAGCATCCTGCATGCAGATTGACACACTTCCCAAATATATCCATTGTCAAGGGTCTCCATCTTTTTCCGACTCCTATTAGAGTCTTCATATATTTCTGGGAGATATTATAGTCAACTCTTCTTAGTCTCAGATGTTGAATTCCTTTACCGTGGTTGCATATATCATGATATCTTCCTTCATTTCTTCACATGTTTCTTTCCTAGGAGCTTCCAATCATGGTTCCTCAATCATATTCAACCACCTCACAATTCATATGAGGACATATTATGTTGATTTTATCTAGTGTTACTCATGCCTTCTGACATTCTTCCATTGGAGGAGATTCCTTTTTAAATAATGAATCCATACAGGTGAGGAGGAGATTCCTTTCCTTTGATCATGCTTCTCAAAATAGAAGTAGTGATCCTTGTTACCTGCAACCATACGACATGAATTTAGGATATTAAATACAAGAATACATACCTCATTTACCTTTAGGTCATCTAGGCGTCTTTCAACACCTTCCTTGATTGAAAAGATATTCTCTCATGTCATCATACCATCATCTCATGAACCCTAGAAGTTGGACTTCCTTTCTAGATCGTTGAATCCTCCAATGAGGATTCCATCTTGCATATCCTTATTCAAAATATGTTTCCCTTTTAAATGGATTTATGATGAAAATGAGACTTTTCCTCGATGACTTCTTCTTTTGATCTTTCAATGAGGTCACCAAGATATATATCCTTCAAAGTTGAGTATCATACATCCTTCATGTTTCATATGGTGATGTCATGAGCTCTTAATGCTTCCATGATGACACAATGCATCTTATTATTTATTATAGCCATATCCTATAAGGTTTAGGAGCTATGACAAGAAATTTTTTGAGGGAGAATATCTCAGAATAATGGAAATCTCTTACTTCCTCTTTTCTTGGAATTATTCTCTTCGGCTTCTCTTCTTTGGTGATATGGGTTTCTTCTCTTCCTCTTTTGATATTGTCTCTTTAGGACAATATTTACTGTAATGACCATAGTTTTTACATCCATAGCATTGAATCTCATCTATGATCTTCTTTCTTTTCTAAGGAACAAATTTTCCAAACTTCTCTTTCCTCCCTACAAATGTTTGAGTCCTTTAACCTTCAACACTTTTGTCCTCAACTTGTCTTCTTCTATCTTGCATAGAAACCACAATTTGTCAAATGAGGTAACGTTCTTATCCACATGGACATTTGTTACCTTGTTCATTAGTTAATGCATTTAGAACAATGATTATTATCTTCTTATCATCTCACAATTGAGCTCTTATGAATATATCCCTTCATTATTTTATACCTTCAATTTGTGTAGATCACATCTAAGTCATGTGAACTTCTTTATCACATCTTCAGAGAATATGCTTACGAGTTTATCATATACATCTCTTTGATGTCTCTAATATTTCTATATGAGGGGAGCTTTCATAAGAATCCCTTTCCATGATTTCAAAGGAGACCTTTTTCATTGATGTGTTCAATGACTTCATTTTCTTCGAGGACTATGTCTATCCCCATTTTTCATGAAAGTATTTTCGATGACCCAACCAGCTTATAGATCTCCTTGCAAACATGAAGTCATTTTACCAAATTTGATTAAAGAATGAAAGATAATTACTTAGAATGTGAAGATGAAATATTCATCTTGATCACTTTGATGATGCTTGAATAAGATGTATTAGTGCTCCCTTTTGAATGATCTTCTTCCAAATGAAAAATCCTTTCTTCAATAAATAATACCACACCTTTTGATCTAGCTCCTTTTGATGATGATGATTAATGAGGATTTCTTTGCTGCTTCCTTGGATGTTCTTCTTCAAGGGAAAGGATAGCCTCCTTGCTTCAATGAGATGGAACTTGTCTGATAGCTTTGAAGATTATGATAATGCCTTCTTGCTTTCAGGAGACTTCAACTACTTAGGTAGTGAATGAGTGCAGATCAGAATTGTTTCTAGGGTTTCAACTTTCTTCAAGATGGTGTGATCCTCATAATTAAATTCCTTCAAGCTAACTGCTTTATAGATGACTTGATGAGGTTTTTTGGTGGTATTTTGATGATGATTAGAGGATCCAAAACATTTGTTGTTGTAGACTTCTTCTTCAATCTAGGGTTTTATCTTTCAATGTAGACCTTGATCTTTTTCTTTAATAACCTTTGAATTTCTTTGATTCCTTCCCTTGAAACTCAATCCTTGAGTGACTCTTTGATTAGATGCCCTTCCTTTGACTTCAACACCTTAGCTCTGATACTATGTTGAGAAATATAGGGCATTAGTGTTAGGTGATTTCTCTATTATTAGTGATTGCTTGTGAATGATTTTTACTTGTTTAGATTAGGATCTTCTTCATGTAAGATTATTAGTGTTATTATTCATCAAACAGTAACCAATGTGTGAACATAAATAGATAAGAGACACAACATGTAGGCTATGAGCCAGGTACAAAACCTCTCACTCTTTGAGAGGAAAACCCACACAAATTCTTCTTATAGAGATTCCAATTGATGAATTCCAAGACCAAGACCCTTGGCCTATTAGCCACCCAATATCAAGATACAAGTTTCCTTTGATAGTCAACCTTCTTCGTGCTTCCTCTTCCTCTTCGACCTTCTTTTCTTATGAACTGAGATCATCTCCTATTGAATTGTAGCATACTCATCATTATCATATCACTAAACTGTGATTTTTGAGCAGTACTTAACATTGAATCTTTGTGGCTTCATTATAACACTGATCCATGACTTACTCATAGCACAACAATCCAAAAATCATAATTGTAGTGCAATCCTAACTATTGACTAATACAAAACTCCTTGACTATGATTATATCTGAGTTCCTTGACTGTAAGGTTATTCGAACTAGTTTCTTCAGGAAATTGAATACTCTATCGACCTTCACTACCCCTTCAATACCTTCTCTGAGCTTATCATTTCTCTGTGATCTAAATCTCAGAGAATCTGAACTTTACTTGTTGTGATCAGCCTTAACCAAGACTCATTGTCCCTTACTTACCCATCTAAGGATCTCAAATATGTAACTGAACTGTTCTTTGTGCTCAGCCATTGAAGCTTCACAGGAATCTGAAGTGTTCAACTATGTAAATGCGGATATCGTCCACACACATATATAGTATTATTCCCATATATATAACCCGACATGTATTCAACGAAGGGATGTGTCTCTTAATTATGAGCCGACATGAATAGGAGAATCATGCTTGTTTTTGGAGGGATATTTTACACTCCTATATGTTAGAGCCTAAATCTACCTTAGGCTGAAGGAAGGCAGGTCTAGGGTAACATCAAACCACACTTAACCTGGTAGCTAGCCCTACCAGGTCGGGAGAGGGCTCTCTCGTTATCAATCTCAATTAGGATGTTGGCAACTAGGGCTTGAGATGATTGAAATGAATGCTGATTTTAGGCTAGGTATAGCAGATTAGAGAATTTCGTTTGATTTTGTTTTGGGTCGAAAACAACAAGAGAAAGGGTGATTGGACTATGGAATCGATGTCAGTTTCTGTTGGCAAACCTAGGGAAAATTAAGTGTCATGTTCAGCCAAGTGAAGATTGTAAATGTGAGAAGTATGAGGGAGAAAGCCCACTACCCTGCAGGCATCAAATAAGGGATGAATCTGCAACAACAAATTTAGATGAAATAGAATCACGAGGTTGCTCAACAGAGCATCTAGCCAAGGATGAATTTTGCTAAGACAACCATTACAACTAACAGCAAAATCATCATGAAAGGAGCATCATTACAGATGAATTCCTAACATATCACTTAGATAATACTATAACAAGGAAAAAAAACATAATGTGTAAATGAATTATAGGAAAAACATACTAAACATCAGCACCGTGATGAATCCCAGGCCTAAAGGGCAAAAACTGCTTTATTATGATATTCAATAAAACTTTACATAGTCCAAATTCTTCTTCCTGTTGCAAAAATCGAACCTCTACACTATGAAATTCATAAAATTTATACATTTATCTCATCCATGTATTAAGGGAATTGAGCTCAACCATCTTCTTCAAAATAGAATCAGTTACATTAAACTTGGACCGAATTTATGAAAATAGGTGTTGAATATGAACTCGTATCTCCTAAACCATAGCACCTGTTACAAAAATGAAAGAGGTTTTTGTAGATAAGGTAATTTTGGAGAAAAACCTCTCTCAAATTTTGGAAATTCGTTTCCAGTTGCTCAAAATCTGTGCCACAAAATCATCTCTAAAATAGAAAATCATTAAAAATTTAAATCTGTGAAAATGAGCTGTAAAGATCTAGTCACATATCCAAATTCATGACACCTGTGAATAAACTAAAAGAAATTTTTGTTATATGGCTCGTGATTAACAAAAACCTCCTTGGGTTTTTCAAAATTACTTTCCATCTGTTGTAAAATGGCACTGCACTAAAATGACTAAAACAGTAAAATAAATAAAAAATTTGCTTTGTTTTAATGTAGGCTCCAAATATCATTGCATATCTCCCACATAGTAGCACCTGTGCATAAACTGAAGGAATTTTTTGTTATTTGGTATGTGATGGACAAAAATTTCTTTCACTTTTGAAATATTCCTTACCATTATTTCAGAAACGGATCTTGTAGTAAACTTTTTGTTGTGTGCAGCAACTGACCTCAAAACATGCATAACCAAGAATCACTCATTCATTTCAATCATATCTTCTGATCTAGAAACCAGTTACGGGAGTGTGATATACCGTTGGAAATATTTTTTCGAGCTTCTTCAGATGGAAATACTTAGGATATGATTTGCACTGAATATCATGTGCAAAACATCTCTGAAAACTAGACATAGTAAGAGCCCCATTTGATCCCTGGTGACAGGCTGCGAAGACTGGAACTAACACTATATACTAGAATATATTTGACATATCCCCAAGTAGGGATTCTCCATACATGATATTGACCTTATGACTCTAATGGTAAATCCTGAGGCTCTCAATGGGATCCATCTAAAATAAAATCACTTCTTCATGAAACCCATGAAGCAAAGCTTCCAAAAATAATTTTATTTTCTTCATTACATAATTTACAGAAGTCACAATTACTTCTCATTATGAAGACTGAACCTAGTTACACTTTTCAACAGATGATGTGTTGTTGATTATAAATGACAATGAAATAATATAGGAAGTAAAAAATTTGTTGTCCTATAAATTTTAGATGAAGGATTTTAGTGCTGCAAATTTCATTTTGGGCATGGAAATTAAAAGAGATTAGGAAAGTAGGAAACTCTAGATAAATCAAAATAATAATGAGACAATGTTGCAAAGGTTCAATATGCAGGAATGCAAATTAGTAAAGGTCCTTATTCTTGTATGTGTAAATTTATCTATAGAACAATGTCCCAAGACACATGAAGGGGAATAGGACATGTCCTATGTTCCATATGCCAATGCAGTTGGAATTTTGATGTATGTAATGACTAGGCATTGCACAACCATGGGTGTATTGAGGAGGTATATGTCAAAACTAGTGAAGGAACATTGGATAGTAGTAAAGAGGTGTTTTAGGTATGTGTATGGAACTACTAGTTATGGATTGTGCTACCAAGGAAGAGTAGTATTGGATAGAGTGTTGTAAATACATGGATTTGTTGATGCATATTGGGTTGGAGATATGGATTACAGAAGATATACAAGTCGGTAGCAGTTTATCCTATTTGGAGAAACAATCAACTAGATGAGCAAGAGATAGTGTGTAGTGGCACTCCCAACTATAGAAAAGGAATACATTGAAGCCACTCATGAAAGAAAGGAAGAAATATGGTTACAAAGGTTGTGTTCAGGTATTAGGTTGGTACAATATTTTATGAGGGTGGGTTTTGACAATCTTAGTGCAATCTTGTATAGCGAAGAACATAACATATCATTATAAGACAAAGCATATTGAAGTGCAACATCACATTGTGAGAGACATGATTTAAGAAAAGGAGGTGTTGCTAGTGAATATGGACACTTTGAAGAATGTGTAGATTCATTAACAAAAAAAATCGCACTGAAAATTTCTCTTGGTGTAGAGAAATAATGGACATTATTTCCCTAAATTATTGTTCATGTACTCTCATGACCCCTTATGTGCAAATAAAACAAGTGGGAGAATTATGGGTTTGTGTTATATTATTTGCATGAGTACCCCTACACATTATACATTATGTTCGGCATAAATGGGTGTCATGGTGGGTAGAAGCTCCCCCAAACAAAAAAATTGGGTGTTTTTTTGGTGTCTAATTTTGGTGATTTTTAGCACACGGTTTCCACTTTTAGTAGTTTTGTGTGCATGGTGGTTTAGCCCATGATTTTGTAGTTTGGTTAAGGAACTATGGTTGTCTTCTAATATAGGGTAGCTGGATTGGAAATTTATGGATGTCGCGAGATCTATGTGTGTGTGTGTGTGAGTGTATCATAATACTGTAAAGAGGAATATATTGAAAAAAAAAAATTGGTTTTATTGTCTCAGATTTCCATCTTTTCTATGTTATTAAGAATATATTTGCAACAATTAACTTTGTAAGGTTAAAACCTGCACTCTTTTCCATCTCTCTGAACAACTTCCAATGCTAGCTCACATAGATAACTCGACTAAAGATAAACCTAATTCAAATTCACCTTGATCCGGGGCTATCTCCCAAATGGAAAATATTATCAACATTTGAATCACATAATACCTTTGTGAAGGAGAAAAGAAAGAGAATATAAGGAAACATTGGGCTAGATTTGTTCCTCATAAGTAAATAAATGGTAACGATCTATGTTAAAATCTAATATTTGATAAATAACTTTCTTAAAATGGTGATTTACAGAAAAGTTTGTACCCCTATTGCAGAGATTACATAAAGGCCATGATCTCAATTCCAAGGATGCATGCTAGCTCTTAAAATATTTATTGAAGTAAACTAATACTAAACCACTTTCTACATTATTGACTCGCTGATACCCTGATATCATTAAAACTAATCTAACACCAAGACCATAGGAAGCACCATGACCAACTCAACAATTAAAGATATTTCTTAGACTTCTTTTCACCCACAAAAGTTCAAACCCTACTATTGATGCCAAGTAAATAAAAAAATATAGAGAAATATTTAAAGGATTAAGCTCAAAATGACTTGTTTGGAAAGCCATTAGGTGTGAAAAAATATATATCATCCCTCTTTGCTTGGTGCTTGGAATGGTTCTTTAGATTCTTGGGACATGTATTAGAAAAGCCTAAAAAACGTCTATCACATCTTTGGAACCCTAGATTTCTCTTTCGTATGTTAACTATATAGGAATTATAGAAATTTAGTGAACTATTAAATTCATTCTATAGATCACAGTCCATATCTGGATACTAATACATGTGGCTAGGGGGTTTTTATTCATTTAATCCCAAAGGAACACTGTTACATGAAGGATAACCTTTAATCCATTGTACAAAAAAATAAATTCATTGCAAATTTACTAGAAAACCCTCGTGAATTTATCAAACTCATATATCACATTTTGAAAAAGGAATGTGTTCAATGCTTCCCCTCATATTCAAACTTCATGGAGTCTTGGCCATAGATATGCATTATAGACAATATGACAAAAAATATTCTCCATTGCAATGAAACCAAAGAAAAATCTCAAACTCAACATAAATATTTGTGTGGAGAATGGCTTGGGTAGAAACTACGCTAGTAGGATAATGCACAAAGTTAGGAAATCACAAGAGAATGGTATTTACATTAGGGTTGCTACAATTATCTTTTTGGGGAGTTACCATAGATAGATTTTTGACATCCTGGATAATGGGCCACAAACAAGGTTGAGGGAATGTTAATCCTTAGAAACACATAGATCTAACAAGCTTTGAAGAGAGATGAGGCTTTGTTGCTGGAGCATTGATACCATTTTTGGGATGGAGACCAAATATTGAAAGAATAAACAAGAATGAAACTCATTAAATATATTTACATATAAATACAATTTCTTTTCCCATTGGTTCGTATTCCAAGGTCCGTTGGACTCATGAGGGTTCATATTCCACACCATAACCCTTATGGATTAAGTTTATAACACTTATGATCAAGGATGAAGGAGAAATTTACAATATGCTCTTGAACCCACTTGGGAAGTTTTTAAATTCTATATGGAGGTGATCAATGTGATAGAAGCTTTTTCTTGGATCATAAAATCTAGAGCAGACTGGATTTTTGGGTCTTAGTGAGGTTGGGATATCAATTCTTTTGGGTCTCTAGGTAGATTGTAGTAGTGCCCAAATTGATTCCCAACATAAATTTCATGGATATGGGGGTAATAGGGAATATGGCCTAAGTTTGATTTATGGACATAATAGATGTGAAAATTAGATCATAATTCCAAGAAAATAAGCTCAAGAATTCAAGAAATAGGTAGATGCTTAGGACAATGAATTTGGATAACCTAGATAACCAATAAGGTTTCCACTCATACCTATTTATAACGCAACCTAAGGTGGCCACAATTAATTTATTTGGTGGGGAAAAGAAATGAGTAGGCCTAGCCACCCCATTAAATTTTCTAGGAAAATCGAAAGCTTATAGGAAGAAGTGACACTCAAGATAGAGTGATGATGATCCTCATCATTGGGTAACTATATGGACCTTAATGCACCTCCTCCTAGCTTATTTAAATCAACTCTTCTCATAATTTATTACATATTTGGATTGTATTTCTCTTAATGAGATGAGTCAAAGTGATATATTATGCCTAGTGGACTAATGTGCATTCATTACAGGTTTTTGAGAGAAAATCAAGTAAATTTTGGCCAATTAAGGGTTGAAACTCGAATGATACAAGGAGGAGAGATTGTAGGAGGTAGATCCTCCTCATTTACTCCTCACTTATTCGAATATTCCTCCATAAATAACACTACCTCGGAGTTACAAGCAGCCAAGTCTTGGAGATCAAAAGGCAGTTAAGCAAGTGATAGTTAAAGAGCTAGTTTATTTTGAGTTTGGGAGCCAAGCCTCCCTAGATTTAAGGAAGTAGTTGGAGACTTTAGTTGTATAAATAAGGAGGCCTAGAGACTCAGCAGGATTCAAATTTTTGTTGTAAAAACACTAGTCATTTTCGAGTTCAAAACTTGTGGAAGACATTGTTATGTAATTTTCTGATTTGATAATGAGAATGAGAATTTCCTTGATCCAGTACTGAGTTGACTCAGAGGGTTGAAGCTCTTGGGTTAGGGACCAACCCTAGCAACAAAGGCTCCTCTTCTTGTATTTGTATGTTTAGTTGATTTCATAGTTGAATTGTCTTTAGCATTATTTCATTGCAAGTAGTTGTGGATTTAATTAGTTTTCTTCCATTTGTGCCTTACTTCAGTAGTAGCTTAGAAGAGGTAAAGGAATATATAAAATCTATCAGTAGGTGAATTTGGTGTCACTCCTATCTTCAGGGACCATGGTTTGAGGAAAGAACTCCTAGGCAGCCCCAAAAAGACAGAATTCTAGTTTCTCATGGAATTTAGGGTTTTCTGTTACTTAGGATAGCATTTGATTAGTTTTCAATAATAGGATTTGATTTCCATTTCTTCAATCTTCAGTCTTACTTTAGATCTCATCAATGTTTCATATTATTCTACAAGTTTTTCCCATGCATGAAATAGGAAGCTAGCTCATGAAATTCTATTTTCCTTGGTTAACTGAAATCCTTCTTGTTTACATGAATTATGGATAAATGTCAATGTTTGATGCAGTGTAGGAGTTTCAGAAATACATAGAGATTTCATGATTAGAAACCTCATCCCAACTTCATCCATCCATGATCATTCCATTCTTTCACTAAAACCCTCACCAATTTCATCATTTCACAAGAGTACTTCTCCAAGCTTGTTGAGCAAATCTAGCCATCTCACAACACTAATTTTTTGCTTTGAAGGAGTCCTAGGCACTCCCTTGCCTCATTCCATCCACCATCCATCTTCCCTAAGCCTTCCATCAAATTCAACATCCCTCCTTTTGCTCTCGGCTGTTTCTTGTAGGAATATAGGGGATCCTATAGGAATTTAGGACATTATGTAGGTTGACCTATAGTGGCTTGTTTTGAGGCCGAATTATGGAAAATGCCCTAGGAAGCTAGAAAAGGACCCCTACTTGTCTCCCAATCCTTCTGACCATTCACCATCATCCCTAATCCACTTGCCACATCACCAAAAGAAGTTAGCTTTCACACTTTCACACAAAAAAGACAAAAAGAAAAACAGACTTATTTTGCTCCTTTACATGCACAATAGTAGAATGTTTGATGATTTAATTTTCATGCCTAGGACAGTAGGATTGCATCCATGTTAACTTAGCATTCTTTTGAAGCAAAGCTTGTTAGTCGTTAGTTAGAAAAATGGTGTGTTAATAATTTGTTTTCAGTCTTTTTCCTTACTGCAGTAGACAAGATTGCTTTTAGTGTAGGTTTCTCTTTTCCTCATTGGTAATAAAGCTTCTTCTGAATCAATAAAAGTCTAGTTTGAAAAACCTTAGTGGTCTATCGCCAGCGTAGCAGTGACAAAGAGTAGGCCCATCACGTTTACTTTTGTATACAACACTATCACCTCCAAGTTTGTATGAACCCCGGGTTGATAAAGTAAAGTTGGTAGCCCCAGGAGTTGTAGCATTCTTGCTGCAA
Source organism: Pinus tabuliformis (assembly GCA_031772625.1). NCBI lineage: Eukaryota > Viridiplantae > Streptophyta > Pinopsida > Pinales > Pinaceae > Pinus > Pinus tabuliformis. Next base: position 1,029,406,847 of record CM062807.1, on the reverse strand, counting down.
TACTAGTGCTCATCACTTTTTAGTGTCGCTTCCCTGGAGGTGTCTAAGTAATATGTGATTTATTCTTTCTTTCTTCCATTTCTTATCTTTGATATTTTTCTATTAGCTTCATTTCTGCAAAAGCAATCTAATTCGCTTTCTTTTCCATTCTACATTCTTTGCTTTCATCTCCATTTTGCAAGTGAGATTTCATTCAAGCAATTAGTTTTCATTCAGTTAGCTAGTTTCCGTTCAATTTGTGATTTCAATTCTGCAATTACTTTCGAAGCTTGAAGAGAAAAAAACAAAACAAAAACACTTCTTTCATGTCTCGTAGGAATAGGGATAACTTAGGAAAATTTCTACCCGATACCCCCACCGCTTCAAATAGCCAACCTTCCCTCTTCTTCGGTGGCTATGAATTGGAGAACCCCTTAGGTGAACAACCAGAGATATTTGAAGACCCTATAGGGGGAGAAGAAGAAGAATAACCCATTCCAACTGACCCAATGGCTGAAAATAGAAATGACAGAGGAAATAGAGAAAGAGTTAGTGTGCCTTTCCCATGATAGAAACTAATGGGGATACCAAGATGAAGAATATAAACCCCTTTTCTCTTCCTCATTTCCATGGCCCGACCTCAGAATATCTAGACACTTTATTTTTGAGTTTGTTGTCATATGCAGAACCTATGATTACACCAATCATGAGCAGAAGTTGAAGCTATTCCCATCCACTCTCAAGGATGCAGCTTTGCGTTGGTCCATGGGTTTACATGGGGATAGAATCACAACCTCGGCTTAGATGCAGCAAGCCTTCAAAAACAAGTATTGAGACTACTGTAGGTCCAAAAACACTAAAGATGAAATTTTTAGGATGAACTTAGGGCATGATGAATCCCTACAGCATTATGAAGTAAGATTCCAGCTTAGCTACAAAAGGGCCAGTGCACACTTGATCTTGAGTCACTAAAGATAGTCCTGCTTAGAGGGGTAAGGGAAGATCTTCTGGATACCCTAAACTTGCTAGCAGGAGGGGACATCTACCAACTACCCTATGAAGATATCAAGACTGTCTTTAGGAACCATTCTAGGGAAGCTAGGAAAAAGGGTATGGGTAGTCAACCTATGGTAAGTCCATCCTCTTCCAATACATCCATTGAAGGTGAAATTGGAAATATGATGGTAGATTTCAAGGGTGAGATGCTGCAAACCCTTGCCCTACAGATGGACACTATGAACATCAAGAGAAAGTAGGAGGAAGCAAAGAGAGCCTTAGCCATTTTCTTCCCTAGATGCACAAGGAGGCACCCTAGGAATGAATATTCATTGAATCGTATTGAAGTCTTCTCAGTCTGTGAAGAAAACCACTCCATAGACAAGTGCCCTTCTCTACCCGAAATAAAATTTGTGCATGAGGGAACTGAAGGGGTGACTGAACAAATCTGCTACATAAATCAAAGGAGACCTCATGGGCCTCGACCATACCAGTAGGGTATGCAAGGGTCATCTCATGCTTATTACAACCCCAACCATACCACATCCACTCCCTCTTGGGTGGGCCCTACTCATCCTTCTTGGTCTACACCTCTTCCTTGGTCCTTTGCACCTCAGTACCATTCCCAACCGACCAGCCAGTCATTTCAGCCATATACTCTGCCACAACCTCAGTGGAATTCACCACCCTAGGGGTGGAGGTCCCCATACAACAACGCTCCAACTTTATTGCCTTCACCACCTACTCAACCACAAGTTTTACACCCTACTCCAACTAAACAACCCGAGATGTCTACCCAACCAAATCTGAACCTAAACAATAAACAAGGACAACAAGTATATAGTGGAGAGACATCCTATCCTACTTATGTTGTGGAGATTCAGGAAATCAACCTAAGATCTGCGAGAGTAATCTCGAAAAACCAACCTCTACCTCCACCTAGGGAGAGTGAGGAAGAAAGAGAAGAAAGCATGCCTAGAGTAAATTCACCACCCTTTCCTGAGAGATTAAATCATAGAGTCCAACCTACCCTAGAAGAGGATGAAATTCTGGGTGAATTGAAAAATGTATGTGTGAAAATTCGACTTCTCCAATCCATAAAGAATGTCCCTATTTACAAAAAGTTGATTAAGGAGAAGTGCTTCAAACATCAAGGGAGGTGAAAAAGTGACACCCCTACCATTAATTTCATTGGATAACTGTCTGACTTAATGTTGGGGTAGGTAATTTGTCCGAAGTATTTGGACCCTGGAAGCCCTATAGTAGATGTGCACATTAATGGCACCATTTTCCCGCACACTTTGATTGATCTTGTGGCTTCCATTAATGTGATGACTAAGGACACCATGCTCAAGCTCAATCTCTTGGGTTCATTGAGAAAGACCACGACAGTATTGCAACTTGCAGACCATTCCACAGTGACCCCTGAGGGGATTGTGGAGGATGTGATGGTCTCCATTGACTCTTGGGAGTACCCTATAGACTTCCTAGTTCTCCATCCTAAGGCCAAGCTTACTGATTACCCTCTCATTCTTGGGAGGCCGTAGTTAGCCACTGTTGATGCCTACATTAGCTGTAGGGATGGAAATATGACTATAAAAAAATGGGCATATATCTAAGAAGTTAGTCATGTACACTCTTGGTCAGCCATATCTAGAACATGACTTACCTTTATGGCTGGAAAAGGAGGAAGATTATGAGTCCTACTTAGCCAAACTCTATACCTTAGAAATGGCCATGGGAGGAGGACCACCAGACAAAGATGATTTGATTGAACACATACTCCAAAGTCCAACTCCTAGCACATTGTCCTTAGAGGAAGTAGTAAAGGGAACCCAGAAAAACAATTAGATTGATCTATTATTAGTTGATTGAAACCCTACCTATGTCAAAACCATAGAATTCATCCCTAAGAGAACTTTGAAAATCAGCCCATCTCTTTTTGTACACCAGGAAGAAAAATTGTGCAACATGCTAAAGGAACATCTTGATGCCTTTTCTTAGAGTTACAAGGAATTGAAGGGAGTGCGCCCCTCAGTGTGTACTCACCACATTTATATCAAAGAAGGTTGCTAACCAGTCTGACAACCCCAAAGGAGAATGAATCCAGCTCTCAAGGATATAGTCAAAGAAGAACTGCAAAAGTTGCTAGATGTGGGATTCATTTACCCTATCTCAGATAGTGAGTGGGTCTCTCCTTTGGTGTTGGTTCCAAAGAAAAATGGAAGTGGAGGATTTGTGTCGATTATAGAGAGTTAAACAAAACCACAAAAAAGGACCATTTCCCTCTACCTTTCATTGAGCAAATGCTAGATGGCCTAGAAGGGAAAAAGTTTCTGTCTTTCCTAGATGGGTTTAGTGGGTACAATCAAATCTAGGTCAACCTACAAGACTAGGATAAAACCACCTTCACTTTTCCTTGGGGTACTTTTGCATATAGGGTCCTTCCTTTTGGCCTATGCAATTCCCTTACCACTTTCCAGATATCAATCCTGAGTATCTTTGCTGAGCTAGTCCATGATGTAGTAGAAATTTATATGGATGATTTCACACCCTATGGGTGCGATTTCCATGAGGCTCTGTCCAACTTGGATAAGGTGCTAAACAAATGCATTAAAATAAGCCTATCCTTTAGTCCCTAAAAATGTGAGTACTTGATGACTGCAATGACTGTCCTAGGTCATTCAATATCCCAGTAAGGACTGCAGGTGGACCCAAATAAGATATCCATCATCAAAAGGGTCCCACCTCCACAAAAACAGAGAGATGTCAGAAGTTTTCTAGGTTTATTTGGATACTATCGGAGGTTTATAAAATACTTCAGCATGTTAGCTTCTCCTTTATTTGTGTTGTTGGCCAAAGACTCTGAATTTGTATGGTCAGAAAGTTGTCAAGAGGCCTTGGACACCCTGAAGGACAAGTTGACCATTGCACCTATTCGTCGAGGCCCGAATTGGGCCCTTCCTTTTCACATACATGCTGATGCCTCACACAAAGCCATAGGAGCATCTCTACGCCAGATAGATGACAAGTTACCTTATGCCATTTAATTCATCAATAAAAATCTGTCAAGGTCAAACTAAACTACACAGTGACTGAAAAGGGGCTCCTAGCTGTTGTGCATTCATTGAGAAAATTTAGGCATTACATTACAGGTTACCAAACATTTGTACATACTGACCATGTTGCAATTAAATATTTGATGAATAAACCTAATGTGAATTCCCAAATTATTAGATGGTTACTTTTATTACAGCAGTTTGATCTAAATATTATTGATAAACCTGGCAAGGAGAATGTTGTTGCAAATTTTTTGTCCAGATTAACTTTTCATGTAGAGGAGGAAGGAATGGTTGATGATTAGTTACCGGATGAACACTTATTCGCCATTTTAGTTCTCTCTCCATGGTTTTCTAACATAGAAAACTACTTGGTGTCTGCATAGTTCCCACCGAATTTGTCCTCCAAAGAGAAAATCAATATTGTGAGGAAGAGCGCCCCATTCACTTGGATTGGTGGAAACCTCTTCAAACTAGGCCCAGATCAATTTCTGAGAAAATGTCTTAGGGAGGAGGAACTCTTTGACATCCTTCTGACTTGTCATGATGGGCCTTGTGGAGGTCACTTTGCAGCCAAGAGGACAACATTCAAGGTGTTACAAGCTAGTTATTATTAGCCCACTCTTCATCAAGATATGAGAAAGTATACTATTCAATGTGATCGGTGCCAAAGGATGGGAAAGCCTACTCCAAGGGATGAAATGCCTCTGTAACCTCAAGTTACTTTCGAGCCATTTGACAAGTGAGGAATGGATTTCATTGGACCTATTGACCCTCCATCCAAACAAAAGTAGTACATCATTATGTGCATTGACTATTTGACCAAGTGGGCTGAAACCAAGGCAATTTGGGCAGCAACAGAGGAGAAGGTGGTTGAGTTCTTAAGGGAAAATGTATTTTATAAGTTTGAGTACCCTAGAGAACTGGTCATTGATCAAGGCATCCAGTTTACATCTAACATGATTGAATATTGTTAAGACAACATAGGATCAAGCATAGAACATCCACTCATTATCACCCACAAGCTAATGGGAAAGTGGAGGTTACTAACTGAGCGTTGGAGGGCATTCTAACCAAAGTGGTTAGCAGCAGCAGAAAAGATTGGGTAGATAGATTAGTTGATGCTACTTGGGCCTACAACACCACCTGTAAGACCACCAATGGATTCACTCCTTATGAGTTGTTCTATGGGAAGAAGGCCCCATTGTCCATTGAATTTGAATACAATACATTGAGGATGGCAGCCCAACTAGATCTAGATCTCAACAATGCACAAAGAGAGAGATTTCTCTAGCTGAATGGGTTAGATGATTTTAGAATATAGGCCCTCCTGCACACAAAGGTGACTCAAATTTAGAGGAAGATCTAGCATGATAAGAACATCAAGGATAAATAATTTCAAGAAGGTGATTGGGCTTTGTTGTATGATTCAGGTAAAAATATTTTAAGGGAAAGTTAAGGACTAGATGGTTAGGGCCTTATATCATAGACAAATGTCATGATAATGCTTCAGTGCAGATTAGAACCATTGATGCAGAGGCTATGCCTTTACTTGCTAAGGGCCACAAATTGAAGGTTTACAAGAAGCCATTATCAAAGAAAGAATTCATTGATGGCATGAGCAAGACAGTGATGGTGGTGGATCAAGTCTCAGCTTCTAGCTCATCAATTCAATGAAAAAGAAAAAAAAATAGAAAACAAAAAGAGAAAAAATAAGGATACTCAAGTGAAAACCTCCATGAGGCACCTGAGTCCCACTGTTGGGTTGAAAACCTCTTGAGGCAGCCCAATGGTGTAAAAAAAAAGAGAAATAAAAATATCTCTAGGTGAAAACCTCTTTTGAGGCACCCAGGGCAAGCAACTAGGATGAAAACCTCTTGGAGGTAGACTAGTTTCTTTCAAAAAAAAGAAAAAATATATAAAAAATAAAAAAGAGAAAAGAAAAATTTTAAAATTTTGTTTGCAGGTCAGCAGGAGGAGGATCAGAGCAACAAGAGAGGATCAAAAGGGACCTATCCAATTCATGTTTTTTATGTCTCCATTCACTATCCTTCATCATTACATCACTCCCTCCATTTTTCTACTCATTTAGCTTAGTTTGCAAGGGTTTTGTGTTTTCTACAGGATTCCTTGTAAACCTACAGGATTCTCTAAAAACCTATAGGATGATCCAGTAGGAATTACAGTGGCTTGGGAATCCCAAAGGAAGTGACCCTAGAGAAAGGGGATGACCTGCTTATGTCAAAAAAATAAATTTCTACTTCACCATCTCATCACCATGCCTCTCTCCACCATGATCACCCCTGCATTCATCCAATAAAGTCAGTGCCAAAAACAAAAAAAATTACAGTTAAAAAAAAAACACAAACACAGATAAAAGAGGATGAAAACAGAGAACAAAGGGACATCACCCGAAAGCTATACCTCTCAGTCACCAATCACTAGACCCCTTCTCTACCCATGCCAACCATCTTCATGCTCTAAAAGTGAAGAAATGATAAAAAAATTGAGGGAGAGGCAGCTATAGGACATCCTATAGGAAATCCTGTAGCAACCTATCCCTCAAAACAAAAAAATCACAGGTTGTATTTAGCTTCAAGCATGGATATCCAGAGGTCAAAGAATCTCCTCTAGAGCTTAGCAGTAGCATCAGGATCATTAGCATCACCATCCAGTACCTACACATCAAAGAAAAATATCAGAGGACAATAATAATAAAAAAAAAAAACATGCATCAAATACACAGCAAGGACTTCACTCTTCAATAAACAACATCAAGGCATCATTACCATAGGTAAGTATCTCGCTTCCACTCTCTCATTAGCATAATATGATCAACCACGTAAAGTTGTGAGAGAGTTGGTTTTATAACCAAAAGGTGACCAGTTAACTTGGCCACCTTCACTTAGTCAAAAAGGAGAAGACAGTTAGTCCTTACACACATGGCAGTAGTCAAGTCAAGGAAAAGGAGAGACGAGGTCAAAATTGGTTAAGTTATGGATGCCTGAAGTGGAAGTTGATAACAAGGTAAGGAGAATGATGATGTGGTAGTGGGACCAATGGTTCAAAAATGGATACTCGTACTTCGACTACCAGCACAACATCCCACTCAAATCACCCATATGAGGGAATGAAACGTTGATCCCTATGCATAGAGGCATTCACACTCTCGAGACTAAACACTAGAAAAGTTTCTCTCGGCCCTCAAGCAGTCTACAAGAAAGGCAGAATTCATTTTTCTAGCGCAGGAGCACCTACGGGATCCTACAGGAGATCCTACAGGATACAGAACAATAGTCTACAGGATTGGTAGTGAACATTTTTAAAAGGGAAAAATAGAGGTTGGCTTCATCAAGCAGTGATAAGGAGGTAGGCTCTATACTTTCCCACATTTTCCAAGTGAAAAGAATATAGAAAAGCCTTCTAGTTTATTGAAAAAGATTGCAGTCTAGGGGAATTGTATACATGCAATTTTCATTTAAAATTCCTCATCCATTAGAATTTGGTACCAGACATATACAACCCTCCATCCATCAGAAAAATGACAAGGGGATTTACTAAGAGGGAACCCATCCATACAGTGAGGATTCATCAGCAACCTCCTATACTAGAGATATTGACAAGGCATAATTGGATGGGTTTCGTTGAAAAATTGAGGGGATATGATGATGAAGTAGCTAGAGATTTTTCTCTCTCCCTCATTCCACTAACTAGGACCCATGCCATTATTGTGGTGAAAGGCCTCTCTATATAACTTACCTGTGAAAGCATAGGAAGAATCACCACCCTTCCTTTAGGGATGCCTTGGAGATAGGAGGATAAGGGTAATAACCAAATTGCAAAGAAGAAATTCTTTTTAGAAGGGGAGGAGGCAATGGAAGACAAAAATGGAGTTAGAAGAGAAATCCTACCATATCCTTGGAATGAAATTAGCTACCACCTTATTAAGTATATATCATGTGAAGCTAGGTACAGTGTGGTATATGGATACCATTTTAGGTTTCTCCAAGAGTTGAGGTTTGGAGCAGACACATCTCCTCAAAACAGACTCAACATACCCTAATTCCTTCTCCAGTCAGTGATACATATGAGCATTAAGGTGTAGGAAGAAAACCATCAACAACTAGCCCATCATGGGTTAATTAGACTTATCATAGAATATTCCCTCCAAAACCAACTCTCTATCACATGGGAAAATTTCAGAGACATGCAGACAGAGAAAGACATAAAAGCCCTTGAGTATGAAAAAATCCCCACTGTCAGTGAAAGGGATGAAGAAGAAACAGAGAAGGAGGAAGAAGAAACAGAGAGGGATGAAGAGGAAATAGAGGAGGAATAAGAGGAATAAAAGGAGAAGGAAAGTGGTGAAAAGACAGAAGAAGATGCAAAGGAGGAAACTGATGAACATAGTGAGGAACTAGAGGGAGAAGAAGAGGAGAAAGAAAAGGATGAGAAGGAGAATGGAAAAGGGAAAATATAAGACAAGGAAGAATCACCTAGGGTATCTCCAGAACCCACTGAGAAAGAGGCAACAACTGCCCTCACTGCCCTTAGTACCCCTATCAAGAAAAAATGGACGAGATAGAGAAAAATTCCTTTGTACTTTAGGAAAAGAAAAATTACAAGAATAAGGCAAGGGAAACCTCAATCTCCCACTAAGGTTCCTATTGTCATTAAAGAGTCACCATAATGCCAGGAAAAGTTAACTCGTATGAAAAATCAAGGAGAAGGATCATCAGGACAATCCTCTCCCAAGTCTTCTATCACTTATGTTAGGAGGCCCGTCACTAGATCTGCCCCATCCAAAGGAAAAGGCCTTGTATAGGATACACAGAAGGAACTACAAGAAGCAGAGGAAATCCTATAGGAAACTCTGCTAAACCTATAGGAAACTCATAAATTGGACAAAGAAGGGAGTAAGCAGCAAGAAACAAATAAGTAGGATCCAAAACTGAGGGAACCTAGTCCTTAACCTAACCTTGACTCCTACTACAACTTTATTGAAGGGGTTGGGGTCATTCCATAGAAATTGGACATCCCTTTATTCTTTGATCTTGAGAAAGAAAGTGCATGAACCCATAGATGGATGAAAATTGCCAAATCTAAAGGAGTGGAGGACATAGGTCACATGGAGGAGAAAGTAAAGGAAATGGGTAGAGAACTAAGTAGCCTGTGGGACAGAGAAGCAATGATGAAAGCTCAGTTGGCTTGTTGGGGCCTGACCCATGTTGGCTTGTTGGGGCTTGATCCGGGTTCAAAGGTGATTTAGCCAAACAAATCCTAGTACTACTGGCCCTTTCGATAACAGTCCGCAGAGCGCGGACTGAGGTCTCCCCTAAAATAGAATGGGAGGGTGCTAAAACCAAGTTTCTACACCCTGGAGATGTCTAATGATTTCAAGTGGTCTGTGGTTCGACCCTACGCGCACGTCGCTATGTGCACTTACCCATACCTCGCAGCCTGAGATGCTACCTTCACGCAGCCCTACTTGGGGGCCAAACACTGTTATTACCGAAGTCATTACTAGTATTGCAATGTTATTTTATTAGCTTAGCTTATTTTCATGCGTAAAGTATACTTAGAAATATAAATCATTCATACAAGTGTGCGTAGTAAATAAACAGTATAATTGCAATTCATATCAAACAGGTAACAACCTAAGAATGGATACAAGAAATTAAGATAAAACTTCTCTTTATTATTATCTTCCTTCGGGTACATACTTGGCTCCACCTTGGGCACTCAGCTGTAGGGGTCCATGGACTTAGCTATGGACTACTAGTCCTCTGCGCACTCAGCTGTAGACCCTTCTCCTACTCTATGACTCAAGACACACTTAGACACTTAGACTCTTGCTCTTCACTTCTACCTTCTCCGTTCTCTTCTTTTACACTTAGAACCTTGTTGTATTTATACAATCCCATGGTCTGCGGATGATGGGTAGGTTGACATTACAATATAAACTAGGGTGGACAACCCTATGACTCCAACATACTTTTGCACCCACAATTCACGGGGCTTTACAACATCATTCGGTCAAAACATGGGCATTGAGCCCCAAAACATTCCTCGGGGGATTCCATGCCCAACAGGCCCCCAACATAAACATCGTGACTCGCCCTCGAGTCACTCGGTCGGTGCGGCGATCTTGGCGCAGAGTTCTTCCAACTATCCTTGAACTGTGCTGATGTCGACAGCACACTGAGCCGTTGCTTGTTGTATCTGATGCATCCTCTGTTCTGAGACCTCTGTGTCTGGGGTGCTTCTCTGCATTAATGTGTGCATCCCCTGTATGTGTGCAGGCTTTCCTTCAATTTTTTCATGATAATGAAAGCCTCGTCGATCCACGGCTAGACGTGCGCTTTGAGAACTACCTCCTTATGGCATGTCGCATCCACCTGCTCCTTTAGTGCCATAGCTTGCTGCATCCTCGCAAGCCACTGAGTGAGGACTATTGTCTGTGCAGTTCCTTGGATACTGTCGTATTGTTGTTGGATTTCTTCCACCTCTGTCTCCAGGTGCTGGATGTTGAGGTCCTCTTGCAGAGTTGTGAGGACCTCAAGTGCTTGCTCCAACAAAGTGGTACAGTCTTGCACTACACCTACAATTTCTTCCAGTCCCACTACAATAGTGCTATCGCATTGTTCTCGGATTCTGGGGGAGTGGAAGGCTACGCCTTTAACCGCAGCTTAGCGATCTGAAGATTCAGCTCCGGCTAAACCTTAGTCATTTCATCTCTAGCCTTGCGGACTTCAGTTTCCAACCTATGGATCTGCACCTCTACTGGTAGATCTGATGGGATGGCCAGCTCCGGGACACGTCAGCAAGCGTCGTCTACTACCTGCACCAGCTGTTGATTCTGCGATTCCAATTCATCGCACTGAAAACTGAGCTGTTCCATGTTTATCTTTTTCTCATTGAGAACTTTGATCGCGCAGCTCTCCCTAGCACGCAGCTCTGTCGTTATCCCATCATGTAGAAGATACAATGTCTCACACAGAAGGGTAGCCAAATTAAGGCCAAGGCCTTTCATCATTTAAATTGAAAACCTATCGGCCTCATTCGCTACTACTAGGGCCCCTTCTGGCAACACTATTGTGTTTTCCATTCATGCGTGCAACATTTGTTCTGTTGTTGAGGATCCTGCTACTAGGTGGGTGGAAAGGGTACCCACCTGAGTGGGACACACCTATAACTCCTATAGCTGCACCCTGAGGGCCCCCAACAAAGTCTGGTGCTCTTGCATAAATTCCTGAAGAGCCTCATTGGTGACATCACGAACCATCTCGCTGATGTCATGGAGGTCACCTTCAGTTAAGGTGATCAGTTCAATGGCCAACTTCGAGGCCTTGACCTTCTTCCTCTGTCCTTCTCTCTCTACCGTGTGTGGGCACGGTCCCTGGGTCCACGTTCCCTTCTGCCATTTTTGCTTCCTCTGTCTCCTACCCCTATGAGGATGTTGCTTGGTCCTCGTCCACCTTCGTGGTTGCTATCTCTACCACCTATGCTATTACTGCTGCTTCTGCGACCTTCTTCTGCTCGGCGGCTTTCTGTGCCGCTTTGCGCGCTGCCCTTTCCTCAGCTACTATTGTTTCCTTCCACCTTTCCTCAGCAAATTTTGTGATGCGCAGCTTGGCATCGTTCTTCTTCTTTTGCACTACTGCCTTCTCAAGTTCTGCAATATCTGGGGTGCACCATTTTGGAGTACATGTCTCCAAGATAGTAAAAATGGCATCGTCAGTGGCTACAAAAGGTAACTTTGTCCACTGCTTCACCGGATCCTTACGCGCCCTAATAAAAATGTTGTGCATATCGGCTTTAAAGTCTGTAAAACTCTGCAGACTGTTGTACGCCGTGGGTGATAGGCGCAGCTTCCAGTTGATCCACATCTAGATGTTCATCTCCATGAGCACCCAGAAGATTTTGGTGTCACGTATTCTTTTCGTGTCCTTCGTGGCCCAGAGCGAAGCGTACTTTGCGGCCTCTGGTAAATCTCTGTCAATTGGGGGGAATTGACTGTCCTCCAGCAGTTCCCTCACTACGAGCACTATGGATAGCAACAACCACACATAGTGGAAGGTTTTACCCTGCTCCTAGGCTTCGCGACAGTTCTCCAAGAATTTTGTGCAGAGGAATTTAGCCCAGTTAAACTGGATTCCTTCTGCACACTACCCATCCAGTGCGATCACCGGTGTAGGTACCTCGTCTGCACGGCACTTTCGCATGATTTTTCCGGCCAGGATTTGGGTAGCTACGCGTACCACTTTGTCCTTGATGTTGGAGATAGCGTAGCCCCTATTCTTCTACTCCAGCTTGTATTTTGCCTTCATGGCCTCTGCGAGGGCCAAATCATTACCTTTCCCTTCTGATATGGTCACGGGGTCCTTTCCTTTGTAAGGGAGCCAAGAAATGCGGTGAATTAGGCTTGCCATAATGGGGATAGGCTCCTCCAGCGATAGATACCCATCATGCACCAGGAAAAGCAACTACCTGATGACGAAAATGGTTATGGGTGTACAATGGAAATGCGGCACCGATAATAAGTTCAGTAGCCTGGCCTTTTCCACTTTGTGTAGCCACTTCCGTGGCTTTAATGTTGTCACCACCCTTTCGCTATTCTGCTTCATGAGATTCCCAGTCTCCAGGAATTTATCATCGTTAGCGAGGTCCCAATCTTCAAACTTCAGGGTTAGCATGTGGCCCAAGTGTGGGCCCTCAAACACAAGGCTGTCTAGGAGGAGCGGAGTCTGGAGCGAACTCTTGGTTTCATCCAGGTCCTTGGGCACTTTGGCCTTCCCTTTTCGAGGGGGGATATATGCAGGTAGTTTTGTTGCAGAGTGTGTAGGTTGAATATCCTCCTCCATGTCTTCGTTTTCTTCCTCTGTAATGATAAGGGCCTACAAATCTTCTTCTTCCTCATCTATGTCTATCGTGATAGCTTTCCCCTTCTGTTCCATTGATAGGTTGTTGTGCATCAGGTTCCTTGGCGACACACATACGGGAGCCATTGCCTGCTTATCCTTCTTGGGTCGTGGTGTACACGGTGATTTGGGGATCTCTGCCACAACCTCGGCACCTTCTGTAACATCTTCCACCGTTGGGGTTTGTGCGGCCTCACCGGTGATTACCTATTCAATTCCAAAACCATCCTTAGTTGCGGTCATCGTATCTAGGCTGTATTCTATCATGCGTGAATTCAGGGGCTCAATTATCGCTTGGCGCTCAATGCTTAGTGTTCTTCTCAATCGCTCAATTATCAAATAACTAAGTGTTTTTTGCTGGGTAGCCCTCTGTGTTTTATCGTGCCTTTTGAATTCGAATTCGACCATTCCCCCCCATTCTAGTTCATTAATGCTTTCTTGGCAGCAAATTTTCCCAAATCTTGCCCATAAATTGCATCTTAAATGCTCACCGCCTGCTCCATTTGGCCTCAAGTCACACATCCCATCGTGAATAGTGACCTCAACGGTCACTTTCTGGCCAATCCGCATGGCAGCGCAGCCCTCTGTGCATGGATGTGGACCCTATGACGCTCTGCTTCTGTGCGCATCCCCAATATCGCGCAGTTCCTGGGCAGAATAGTTTATAGTCCCGCGCTTCCTTTCAACTACCTAGAGTGCTAAGACTGTCCTTCCCGCAGCTAGTCAGGTGGTCGCACCACCCGTGTGGAACTCCATCCCATCCTCCACCATGGTTCATGGAGAATCCCCACCTTCCATTGTTGTGGTCGGTATCGCGCACTTTACTACTTGCAACGTGCTACCCTGGTCACTTCATTTGGCGATATATAGTTCAAGCCAAGGCAGCAAACTAACCAATTCATGGCGATAGTGCTCAAACTTGTCAGTATGATTGTACGCACCTTGCCTTACCATCCTAGGTTCGTCAACGAAAAACACTTCCTTTATCTCGTCCTCTAGCTTCTTGACCTCTGCATCCATCATAGCACTTTTCTTCCATAATCATACCCTTTCTTTTTCAAGTTTGTGAAGTTAAAGGTTTCCCCATTGGATTTCTTCCTCAAGTCCTATGTGTTTTGTTTCTCGTGGCTGTATGATTCCTTCGTTCCAGGCTTCATGGACTATCGTATCTATAGGTGCTGCTATGCGCGAACTAGGCTTCACATTTTCCATGGGGATTACAGCTCCTGCTTCATACTTCAGCTTCGAAAGTGCTTGTGCAGTCAGGGTTTTGCACATGGTCCTCTAAGCCCATAGAACCGCTGGTATGCATAGGTGCCAGTCAGTTTGTTCCACATAGTGGATCATGTTTAGCACTTCGCACATCTTGTCAAAGGCTTCCCTGTAGATAATATTTGGCATGCTTGGTCTTATCATACTTCGTCGTTCGCACCCTCGTCTTGCCTGCTCTGGCTTCTCGGTCCCGATTCCTATCGTGAGGACGGTCTGCATTCGTGCAGATTACGTGCCATATGCCTGTAACCATCTGGAGAGGTGGGCGCACAAGCTATTTCATCCATCATACCTGGATTTTATCAGCATCTGAGGCTTTCCAAACCACATGAGCATCATCCTTCTACATCCCCACTAGTACTCAAAATTTTGCTAGTGCATACCTCACCACCTTGCAGGCATAGCATGCAGTACCCACTTCAGAGCATCGAACCACTGCTATTCTGGCACTCTCTTTCAAATTTGTTTAGGAAATCATCCACCGCTATCAACCCGTCATACATTGGTAGATCCCTTACTTCTGTGGTTGCGCAATGCAGTGATCTGACCATCATGTTGCAATTGAGCGTGGTTGCCTCGTGTAATCGGTTCTGCCATCATTCTATTTCCTCATCCGAATCTGATGTGCAGGAGCTTTCGCGCTCCCATGAAATCCTGCCATTGGCTGTAGGATTCACCCAATCCTGTTCCCGAGCAGTTATGTTATAGATATAGTCTAGATCATCATTGCTCTTATCATCGTGCACTGGCTCTGTGTAGCACGATCCTTTTGCTCAGTCTAAAGGTACCACTACATGCAGTGACTTTTTCTCAAAAATCATTTTGCGCTTCTTTAGATTTATTTCAACATTCATATCAATGGCCCAATATATTCCCAATAGCATAGGATAGGGATTGATGTCATCCACAATCTCTATCACTTCAAAATCTGCAAGCGTGCTCGCACCTTTGATATCTACCGTTATTCCCTGCAATCTTCCCATCGGTAGGATATTTTGCTAGTTTGCCATTCATAACTAAATAGGAGACCATTGCAACACGGGCCTGCCCATGCGCTCCCATGTCTTCTTTGGTATGACATTCACGTCTAATCCTAGATCCAAAATCACTTGATCCATTTCATATTCCCCGATTTGCGCAGTCAATCTCATCTCCCTTCCTGTTTGCATTGTGTTTCCCGAGCTTCCAGACTATGCGTGGTTCCCCTGATCCAGCAATCTAGTGATGAGTTATTGGAGCCTTTTCACTGCTTTTTTGTCCCGCAACAACTTCATGCATGTCTCCAGAAAGGTAGTGAGAATTGATGAGTCCACCTCCGGTTCTAGTTTGTCTTTACTACTTGAAGTGGAGGCCTCTGTGAAGCTCTTCTTAGCTTCCATGAATGTCTCCTTCGCGCGCTCCAAATTGAACTCTGGTTCCTTTGTTGGAGCCTTGTGAACCCAGGCAATTTCTTCGAGCTTCTTACCCTTGTCATCTCCTGTCGTGCTACTGCTTCAGAGCATGATGTTTACATTCGGGTCCTCCTCGCATGGCTCATATCTCATCATTTCCAGGTTCTGAGTCGAGCGAGGCTGGAGTGTTCCTTTATCGCGCAACCTAGCTGTCAGTGTGGGGTAGTCCTCCATCTCATGATCACACTAGGTACAATATAAACATGATGCTCTCATTAGATTTGTACAATCGCGAGCGTAACACCCTGGCCCTCCACAATTGTAACAAATCAGCTATCCGTAACCCCTTCCTGATCCCATTCTGCCTCCACCTCGTCCGTGCCCCTAAAATCCAGTGCACACCATCCCTGCATTTTGATCAAGGGCTCATGTTTCGGTCTAAACTCTATAGGTAGGAGTCTGATCCATTATCATTTCGTAACTTCTACAGTTGCGCTCAACATGGCCTACTGACCTGCAGAAATTACAGAACAACTGTTGGGACGTCTGTGTATACTTCTGTAATAAGTGGCAGTTATTTGTAGCATGCTTCCCTCCTATCTGATAAATTGTGCACCATAATGCAGGCACCACGCTCGGTCCTACTTGTGCCTCTGGTATCAATGGCATCGACCCTCCTCCCACCAAGTAGTTCACAAAGACTGGACAATGGTCCTTGTCATGTCCCTGGCCTTTGCACTTTATGCACCATACCTCCTTGTGTGCCTCTAGGTGATTTGTTCTGTCTGGTTTCAAACTCTGCATCTCTAGACACAGGTTTTTCAACTACACATGGATCTATGGGATTCCCAAGCTAGGATCTTGTATTGGGGTTTCATGCAGTCTCATTACAATTTCCAAAGCTTCAGCCTGAGTGGATAGCTTCTGTTGTGATAGGGCAGTCCTTAGATGCAGCGTTAGTGATGCTATGAACCATGTGCGATGCTGCCCATCTGTTAAGCTCATATTGGCTTCAAGAATCATACTCTTAAGTCTCTAATCCAACTCCGAGGGGGTCTCACCTGGAAGCATCGCGATTTCCTTAAACCCAATAAACGACTGTGTCTCTAATTTTGGTCTACTAAATTCCCTTATTAGTGCATCTTGGATATCCGCAATCCCTACATTTGGATGGTCATTGGAATGCTTGATTTACCACGTCAGTGCACAATCTTGCAAGGCACTAACCAGTGTTTCCTTCTTGATATTATCATCCGTGACTCCTTGCGCTTCCCATACGGCCTTTACCATGAACCAAAATTGGTCTGAATCTTCGTTCCCTACTCTTTTGAATATCGGAAACTTTATTGCGCTCGCCATATTGAATTGTGGTGGTGGCAGAGATGGGGGTGAAGAGGGTGAAACTAGTGGTTGGGTAGGTGGGGGTGGTATACGCGGAATTCGCTGCCTTATCAGACTAATCGTACTTCTTGGTAAAACTTTTGCAAGCTCTTCCTCACTTTCTCATTGGGGTGAAATCAAGAGGCTTGTTTCTATCTCTGTGCTACCTTCGTTTCTATAGATCCTCGCACTTCATGTAGCCCCAAACATTAATTGATTTGCATAACCCACTTTTCACACAGTAACATCTTAATCCAAGTGTTCAAAGATTTAATGTACTTACCTTGCGATCCTTTGAGGAAGTGTCATTCGCCTCACTGTAACTAACTGAAGTATCTACTGTGAACTCAGTGATAAACCCTCCTATAATTCAGTCAAGCCAATGGTCCACAATGCTCGTGATATTATCTTCTAATGCTTCTAGTCTGCACACCAACTCTGGAGTCCACACAATAGGTTTGTCGAGGTTACACCTTCCCTGACTGTCTGCTAGCCTCATGATCCACTCGTACAACTCAGAGGGGAAGGATGCAAAGAAAATTTCATGGATTTCTGTATACAAGTAGTGCTCTATCCACTATTCCTTTGATACTCACGGATTCCTATTTTCCCACGCTGCGAACTCGTGAATTTTTCTGTCCAACCACCATTCAATTTCTTTCTCTGTCAGATTCTAGTGACATGACATTAGACATCTCTTATGTAGATCCTGGTCCTGACAACAGAACCATTTGTTGGCTTGTTGGGGCCTAACCTAGGTTCAGAGGTGATTTAGCCAAACAAATCTCGGTACTACTGGCCCTTTCGACAATAGTCTGCAAAGCGCGGACTGAGGTCTCACCCAAAGTAGTATGGGACGATGCTAGAACTAGGTTTCTACACCTTGGAGATGTCTGATGATTTCAAGTGGTCTGCGGTTTGACCCTGCATGCATGTCACTATGCACACTTATCCATACTTCGTAGCCTAAGATGCTACCTTGGCGAAGCCCTACTCTGGGGCCGAACGCTGTTATTACCCAAGTCATTATTAGTATTCCATTGTTAGTTGATTAACTTATCTTATTTGCATGCGTAAAGTATACTTAGCAATATAAATCATTCATACAAGTGTGCGCAGTAAATAAACAGTATAATTGAAATTCATATCAAATAGGTAACAACCCAAGAATAGATACACGGAATTAAGATAAAACTTCTCTTTATTATTATCTTCCTTTAGTTACAAACTTGACTCTACCCTACACACTCAGCTGCAGGGGTCCACGCACTCAACTGCGGACAACTAGGCCTCTGTGCACTCAGCTGCAGAGCCTTCTCCTACTCTATGACTCAAGACACACTTAGACACTTAGACTCTTGTTCTTCACTTCTACCTTCTCCGTTCTCTTCTTTGACACTTAGAGCCTCGCTCTATTTATACAATCCCATGGTCCGCAGACCATGGGTAGGCCGACATTACATTATAAACTAGGGCAGACAACCCTATGAATCTAACATACTTTCACACCCACAATTCACGGGGCTTTACAACATCATTTGGTCAAAATACGAGCTTTGAGCCCCAAAAAATTCCTCGGGGGGATTCCATGCCCAACAACCCATGTACAAGCAAGCTCTCCAAAGACTCAAAGTCAATTGGATTGGCTTGAGACTCAGTCCACCAATGCTCTTAGGAATGTTGGAAGGAAGGAATGAATAGGAAGAAAGAAAGCAGTGGGAGAAGATAGAAAGGAAGGTGGGATTCTATGCACAAGAACAGGAAACTACATCAGAAGCATGGGATGTCAGGGAGGCCACTAGAGCAATGAAAGACATGGATATATATTGAGTTGCTAAGAGGATGAGCAACACTTTCAGTAGGGGGGTGATGATAAGCCTCATCATTGGGTAACTATATGGACCTTAAGGTACCTCCTAGATTATTTAAATCAACTCTTCTCGTAATTTATTACACATTTTGATTGTATTTTTCTTAATGAGATGAGTCAAAGCGAGATATTGTGCCTAGTGGACTAATGTGCATTGATTGCAGGTTTTTGAGAGAAAATCATGGAAATTTTGGCTAATTAAGGGCTGAAACTAGAATGAGACAAGGAGGAGAGATTGTAGGAGGTAGATCCTCCTCATTTACTCCTCACTCATTCGAATATTCCTCCATCAATGACACTAGCTCGGAGTTACAAGCAACCATGTCATGGAGATCAAAAGGAAGTCGAGCAAGTGACAGTTAAAGAGCTAGTTTATCTTGAGTTTGGGAGCCGAGACTCCATAGATTTAAGGAAGTCATTGGAGACTTCAATTGTATAAATAAGGAGACCTAGAGCCTCATTAGGATTCAAATATTTGTTGTAAAAACACTACTTATTTTCGAGTTCAAGACTTGTGGAAGACATTGTTATATAATTTTCTGATTTGATAGTGAGAATGAGAATTTCCTTGATCCAGCACTGAGTTTACTCAGAGGGCTAAACCTCTTGGGTTAGGGTCCAACCCTAGCAGCAAAGGCTTCTCTTCTTGTATTTGTATGTTTAGTTGATTTCATAGTTGAATTGTCTTTAGCATTATTTCATTACAAGTAGTTGTGGATTTAATTAGTTTTCTTCTGTCTGTGCCTTACTTTAGTAGTAGCTTAGAAGAGGTAAAGATATATCAAAGAGATGTCAGTAGGTGGATTTGGCGTCACTACTCCCTTCAGGGACCATGGTTTGAGGAAAGAACTCCTAGGCAACCCCAAAAAGACAGAATTCTAGTTTCTCATGGAATTTAGGGTTTTTACTTAGGCCAGAATTTGATTATTTTTTAAGAATAGGATTTTATTTCCATTTCTTCTATCTTCAGTATTACTTTATATCTCATCAATGTTTCATATTATTTTGCAAGTTTTTCGCATGCATGAAATAGGCATCTAGGTCATGAAATTCTATTTTCCTTAGTTAATTGAAATCCTTCTTGTTTACATGATTTATGGATAAATGTCAATGTTTGATGCAGTAATACATAGAGATTTCATGATCAACAACCTCATCCCAACTTCATCCATCCATTATCATTGCCTTATTTCACTAAAACCCTCACCAATTTCATCATTTCACAAGAGTACTTCTCCAAGCTTGTTGAGAAAATCCAACGATCTCACAACCCTAATTTTTTGCTTTGAAGGAGTCCTAAGAACTCCCTTACCTCATTTCATCCACCATCCACCTTCGCTAAGCCTTTCGTCACCTTCAACATCCCTCCTTTTTCTCTCGGTTGTATCTTGTAGGAATATAAGGGATCCTGTAGGAATTCAGGACATCCCGTAGAACACATTAGGACATTCTGTAGATTGACCTGTAGTGCTTGTTTGGAGGCCAAATTATGGAAAAATCCCCTAGGAATATAGAAAAGGACCCCTACTTGTCTCCCAAGCCTTCTGACCATTCACCATCATCACTAGGCCACCTACCACATCACCAAAAGAATTTAGCTTTCACACTTTCACACAAAAAAGATAAAAAGAAAAACAGACTTATTTTGTTCCTTTACATGCACAACAGTAGAATGTTTGATGATTTAATTTTCATTCCTAGGATAGTAGGATTGCATCCATGTTAACTTAGCATGCTTTTGAAGAAAAGCCTCTTAGCAGTTAGTTAGAAAAATGGTGTGTTTAAGCATTTTTACTTTCAGTCTTTTTCCTTACTGCAGTAGACAAGATTGCTTTTAGTGTAGATTTCTCTTTTCCTCATTGGTAATCAAGTTTCTTCTGAATAAATAGAAGTCTGATTTGAAAAACCTTAGTGGTCTATTACCATATTAGTAGTGACGAAGAGCACGCCCATCACATTTACTTGTGTATACAACACTGTCACCTCCAAGTTTGTATGAACCCTGGGTTGATAAAGTAAAGTTGGTAGCCCAAGGAGTTGAAACCTTCTTTCTACAATACTGGTGCTCATCAAGTGATGACTCAAGAATTTGGATCAACAACACCTTTTGGATACAGAGGAATTTTTTCTATCCTTTAGCATGGTTACTAATTTTCTTATTAGAAATTGAAATTCAAAAGGGATGAAAATGTTGGAATTTCTTGAATAAACTATTGGACCTAGATGGGGACTTGAGTAACTCATTTAAATTATGTAGAGGGATATAAAATATCATGATTAGATTATGATAAATTATGCATTATTTGTTTTTTTTCATAAATCTCTTGATGCCTTAACAAAATTATCTAAATGAGCCCATGAAAGGCATCATCATTATGTTTTAATGCCAAAATATCTTAATCACGTAGTTATTAAGCCGTGACTTTTTCATTGAATGGCCAACTTCATTTAAACCTTGCTAATTCTATGATGTGTCTAGACACAAGCTAGATTTTAGTTGGATGTGGAATCTTATATTTGAGAGGAATCCTAATTCTTATTGGGGGCATCCATGCTTATTGAGTATGGATCATCGATCTATATCATTATAAGTGATCTTGTGATCTAGTGGATCAAAAAAATGTTTAAAATTGAAAGTGTGTGACAGAACATGAAACCTGAATGGTTGGATAGATCTCAGTGATATGAATCCAATGCAATTCATTTCACTCAAATTCGACATTGGATGCTCCCGGAATCACGTTATGTTCATTTTAGGAAACAACTAAAAATATTGAAATTTGAGTTGCAAGGATGTCCAATCAACATTTTGTATTTTGACTGGGCCATGACTTGGTAGGTGACTGGATACTTAATCAGCCAATGAATGATCGACACTTGGTGCAACATGATTGGTTTGGATTTGGTTTTTTTATTGGTTAATGGTTGTGTTTGGGTGGACCAATTAGGAGGAACCACATGGGCGAGTCCCTGGCTTCCACGTGGCCTCCTAATGGTCAATTCAAATTTGTGTGAGGCCAAAAACATCATCAGGAGTCGAACTCGAGACCAAGTACCAAGTAACCAAGGCCAACACCACTGCACCACTATGTTCCTTATTTAAAAAACATTGAATGGATATATTTAAAGTTGGTAGATGTGCATATTGTGGAGGGGTCGGGTTAAGCCCTAACCCTTGGCCACCCTTGTGCCATAGGACCATGGGCGAGGGTCCAAGGTCTAGGGCCTATAAAATCCCTCACGTCCCTTTTCACAGTTGTATGCCCACAACACATGACCGAGAGTAAAAGGAGTCGGGGGCAAGCCACAAGCGGGCTAGCCTCAAGTCCTATGGGGGTGAAATATGACCAACAGTGCGATGAAGTTAAGAGGGGCCAACCCATGGTTCCCTGGGCTGCATAGAACCGAGGGAACGTGCTGAATATGGGGGCTAGACAGAGCCCAGAATCTTCGGCCCCCTATGTGGTTGCATGGTGCCACTTGACCAGGAATTTCAGAACTGGGCACTTAATAGCACCCTTAACAATCCTACAAATTCACCCACCAAGTGGAAATTGTGCTAGGTTTAGTGTGCTAGTTCCACATTTGGTGCACCAAAGCTAGGTTGAGGCCGAATTGGAGGATGGTTAGTTACAAAATTTGGGAAAATGAAGAAGCAAGCATAACTTTCTCAGGTTCTGGCCAAATGAGGTGCATAAAGAACCAAAATGGGGGCTTTGGGCTATTCTCGAGCCATTGGAGACATTGTTTTAGCATTTTGAGCACTGTAACTTGATGTAAACACATATTTTTTACCATAATAAAATATTTCAAACATTGGAAGATGGACTAGGAGATGTATTCCAGGAGGGGTGAACTCCTTTATCATTTGTTGTTTTGTGTTTGTTGTTATGGTATTGATGTATTCTTTATTTTTTTCAAAACTGAATTTTTAAAGTATATTAATGTGTTAATGAAATTGAAATAAGTGTTTAAAAACTCTAATCATTATACTTGCCAATTGCACCATAAAATCTTCAAGTATTACATTCAGTTCGTTTTGGTACCAGAGCCCATGTTATAGTGAAGATTTGATTTGTTTACAAGTGTTTTTCTGATGCTTACAAGGTTGAAGCTCAAAAGAGGAGAAGGAGAACTTATGGAGCCAAGATCTCAAATTGTTTCAAGGAGAAAAAATACACCTCAAGCTTCAATATTCATGGCACATGAAGAAGGTCCTGAAGAGATGTTTGAAGATGAGAAGACTTTCATAAAAGAATTCTTTGAGATGTCAAAGATGGTTAAGGTTCTGTATGAGGAGAGGAATTCCAGACTATATGGAGAAAGCTCAAAACCTCATGGAGGAAAAGGAGACAAACCTCCAAAAGGGAATGGAGGGAATGGTGACAAACCACCACCTTCACCTCCATCATCATCCTCATCTTCAACTTCTTCTACCCTTTCACAAACACATCCAAATTTCCCAAAGGATCATGGTAGAAATACTTAGCTTAAGCTTGATATTAAGTTTGAATTGCCTATGTAAAATGGAGAGGTAAATTCAGAAAGATTAGATAATTGGATTTATCAGATTGAAGTGTATTGCAACATACAATGAATCAAAGATGATGAAATCAAGATTCAACTTGCTTCTCTTAGATTGGAAGGTGCAACACTAATTTGGTGGGAAGCCAAAACTCAAGAGAACAAGAAGAAACATGGTAAGGTTTTATCCTCTTGGAATGATTTTGTTGTTACAATAAGAAGACAATTTTATCCATTAGTATACATGTAGAAAGTTATTATGGATTGGCAGATCTTTAGGCAAGCTAAAGGGAAAAATGTGCAATCCTATACTCAAGAATTTAGGAAAAGAGATTTGATTTTGGGTATAGATTTTCCATCACAAGATAATTTTCTCAAATATAATAGAGGATTGAATAATTATATGAGACATACCATTCTCATGTTTAACCCTACAAATCTATATGAAGTTTCTGTTCAGTAAACTCATTTCGAGGCAAGAGGGAAAAATGTTTCCGAAGAAACTAGTCAGAGTTCCTTTGAGTCTGGAGAAAAAGGAAAGGGTGAGTTCAAAGGAAAAGGGAAGAAGAATTCTGCCATCAAGATGGAGAAAGAAAAAATTACATGTAAACATTGTTCCAAAGAACGGAATGATGAAGATCATTGCTGGAAATTTCATCCAGAAATGAGACCCAAAAAGTTTAAGAACAAGGAGAAGGAGAAGACAGTTGCAGCTACACAACATGATTTAGGTTTAGATTCTGGAGATGAAACAAAGATCACAACCATGGGTTTGAATGTAAGTCCATTGCAAGTAATATTTCTTCAAATTGCCTCAATGAAAATCGAGATGAAAAAACAAGAATAGATATTTTCCATATTAGAGTTATTTCAAAACATACCAAGATAGATATATTGTTTGATAGTGGTTAACAAGAAAATATTATCTCAGAAGACATTGTCAAGAAGTTGAATTTAGAAACCATTCCTCATCCTAAACCTTATCTTTTAGGTTGGATATGTGACAATGAAAAATTGCATGTGACAAAAAGATGTAAACTGAAATTTGCAATCACTGCAAACATTTTAGATGAGGTAGAGCTTGATGTAATTCTAATTGATATATGTGGTATTGTTTTGGGAAGCCCGTATCTATATGATAGGAGAGATATTTTTCATCGGCATGAGAACAAATACCATTTGTTCAATAATGGGATTGAGTACATTTTTATTTCACACATCAAGAAGTTGAATACATCTCTTGTAAATGTGGGACAAATGAAGAGGATTGTTAATGCTAGTTAGAACTTTGCATTGTTAATGATCAAACATGAAGGTGTTGAAGAATATAAAGCCTTTAAATGATATGAATAAAGTTTGAAATCTGATTTCATTGATGTTTCTAATTCATGTGATAAGATTTTTCAGGAGTCTAACATGTTTCCTCCTAAAATAGGTAAACAAAATGAAGTAAATTTGTAGCAGCATGCATCATTGTTGAACATTGGTGTGAAAAAGATGCCAGTGTTAGAGAGTGCAGAGGTCAAAGAGAAAATGCAAAAGAAAATTGAAAAAGAGGAAATTGGTTCCAAAACTTATTCTTGTGGGTTTCATAATGTGTTGGCTTTGAAAAGGGATGGTGCATGGTGATGGCGATCACATTTGGTCAAGAGTCAAGCCAAGTACAAGGCTAGATATGGTAAGCATTGTCCTCATGACAGTATTCAAGGTGAGAAGAATTTGAGATTGTATAAGTTTCCTTTGATTGGAGACTAAGGAGGGAATGTGTTTATTCCTTCAAAGGCAGTTTGTTGTTCTGCATATTCTGGGAAATTGCAACAAGATGTCATCTATGACAGCAAGACAAGGACTCCAAAATCAAGGAAAATGATGTATTTTCATGAAAAGCTCAAAATGACAAATTCAAGAAAAGTTCAGTGGATTGAGACTGGAAGGGTGAGGGAATTGTACCCTCATCTATTTTTTGACTGATAAAGAGATTTTGGAGGTCCAAAATCTTCTAATGGGGAGGAGATCTCTAGTGGATAAAAAAAAATGCTCAAAATTGAAAGTGTGTAACAAGGCTCGAAACCTTAATGAATGGATAGATCTCGGTGATCTGAATTGAATGCAATTTGTTTCACCGAAGTCTGACATCAGATGTTGCCAGAATCCATTTTGTTCATTTTGAGAAACAATTAGAAAAATTGAAATTTGAGTTGTAGGGATTCCCAGTCAATAGTTCGTACGATGACTGGGCCATGACTTGGTAGGTGACTAGGTCCTCCATTGGCCAATGAATGGTCAAAACTTGGCACAATGTGATTGGTTTGTATTTGTTTTATTATTGGTTAATGGTTGTCTTTGGGTGGACCAATTAGGAGGAGCCATCTGGTCTAATCCCTGGATGCCACGTGGCCTCCTAATGGCCAATTAAAATTTGTGTAGAGGCTGAACAACACCCTTGGGAGTCGAACTCAAGACCAAGTACCAAGTAACCAAGGCCAACACCATTGTGCCACTGTGTTCCTTATTTAAGCAACATTGAATGGATATTTTTAAAGTTGGTATATGCACCTATGGGGGAGGGGCCGAGCTAAGCCTTAGCCCTTGGCCACCCCTGTGCCACAAGACAACGGTCGGGGAGCCAAGGGATAGGGCATAGATCAGCCATTATGACCCTTTTCACATCCATATGCCGACAGCGCATGACCAAGAACAAAATGAGTCGGGGGCCAGCCATAAGGGGCCAACCCTAAGCCCTATGGGGCCACAATATGACGAACAACATAATGGAGTTAAGAGGGGCCAGCCTAGAGGGGGTCAGCCCATGGTCACCTTTGTTACATAGAACCAAGGTGCGCGCCAGAGATGGGGGCTAGATAGAGCCCAAAATCTTCGGCCCCTATCCAGTCACATGGTGCCACGTGACTAGGAATTTCAGAACTCTGGCTTGATGGTGCCCTTAACGGTCCCACAAATTTGCCCATCGAGTGGGAATTATGCTAAGTGTAATGCGTTGGTTCCACATTTTGGGTGCTCATCCCAGGATGAGGCCAAATTGGAGGATGGTTAGTTGTAGAATTTGGGAAAATGAAGAATCAAGCATACATTTTTCACTTTTTTGGCCAAATGAGGTGTAGAAAAAACCAAAATGGGGGTTTTTGACTATTCTAGAGCCATTTGAGACATTGTTTTAACATTCTAAGCATTGTAACTTGATATGAACACATTTGTTTTAGCATAATGGAAGAGGCCCAACATTGGAAGCTGGAACAGGAGATGTAGCCCAGGAGGGGTGAACTGCTTTATCATTTTTTGTTTTGTGTTCAATGTTATGGTACTGATGTCTTCTTTATTTTCTGCAAAAATGTGTTTTTCAAGTATGTTAATGTGATAATTAAATTGACATAAGTGTCTAAAAAATATAATGATTATACTTGCAAATTGCACCATAAAATATTCAAGTTTAGTTCATCTTGTCCATTCATGGTGCTTCAATTATATCCTTTATGAAGATGTGTGCATAATAAGTGCCATTAATATTCGCTCATGGGGAAACTTTCAACCATTCATGACATTTGTTGGACACCACAATATTTTATACTAGGAGGAACATCCATCGTTAATGGCATGTGGACTATTGATATAGATTGATGAGGTTGACCCTAAGCATTGTGGAACTATATGCACCCTTTTATTGAACATTTCAAGGAATCGTGTCAGGGCTTATGGGCCATTGATTAGATCTAGTGAGTAAGAACTATATCATTCGTGATGAATTGACCCTATTTGCTTTCCTTTCCTCCATATTCATGTGGGTGAATGTGATTTCATGATTTTCTTCCCGTGGCAATAATCTTGTCTACTCATAGTATGTTTTAGTGATAAGATATATTCAAGTAAGTGTTCCATTTTCTTTTCCATCATGGATCTAGCATCAATGAAATATTCAATATATTTATAGCCCAAAAGAATAATGTATTTTACTCAAGGCCTCAAATATTTCCTTCGTCTTAGGATGTTGCAAAACCTACATGGGAAAATAAGATAGGATGGTATATATAAGGGTTATTAAGGCCTATGTTAGAGGGTTAATGGGTGATGAAATATGATTTTATAGGTATAAATGCAAACCTCCCAATTTAGAGGCATATCTTTGAGAATTTATTCATGGATTAGGGAGTTCCCAAAGGAACCTTTTTTGTAGGGTGTGCATCTTGATGGGACAACACTAGTGAAAATGATCGATTGGTTCCACTTGTTGATGTGAAATGGATTTGAATAAAAATGGATGGATGTAATGTTTAATTCCCATGTGAAATTTTCTAATTAATGAAGGTTTAATAAAAAAATAAAAAGATGATGTAAGTTATAAAAAGTAAATGAAAGAAAATTAAAACAAAAAAATTATTAAATGAGAAAGAAAAATGAAAATAGGAAAGAAGAGAGTTATTGATCTATGTTCCTGTTAAGGAAAAAAGTCAATCTCCTAGGGTCTATTTCCAAATTCTCAGTAGATTTTTATAGATTTGGTACTCCTTTATTGATTACACTCTAATATGCATACAGCTTGAATATTAAATATTAAGCATTCATCACATGAAATTGTGAGTATACCAAGTGTTTTTCACTATAAAAATAAAATAATAGAACAATAAAATTTGTGCTAACAAATATATTCCCCATTGTCATCCATGAACACATATGATCAAACACATTTGAAGAAAATTTAGACTAAAAAAATAGAAGGTATTGGTCCATACACTTAGAGAACTATAAAATGACATCACATATTTAAAATCAAAAGAGCATGGGAAAAACATTCATAATACTATTACTTCTTGTTTAGATAAATTTTCATAATCATAAATGCCATGCTTTCTCAAAATAAGCTCTCTACAAGAGTCAAGAATAGCTTCCATACTTAAAGTTAAAAAATAAAGTCAAGTTCCTAAAGCACAATCACAATATTTTGTTACTTAAATGTAAAATAAAATGTATTTGTCCCTAAGGGATTGGGATTAGGATCTCGAGGACTAAATAGAAATGATAAAGGTACTTGCAAGAAAAGGAGAATGTACAGTTAAGGATTGGTTTTAGAAAACATGAAATAGTTCAATGAAGTCAGATTAATCAAAGACCAAGAAGAGATTTCTTTAAAGAAAAATAAACACTCACAAAATCGTAGAAGGATCACTAGTGGAATGAATCCTCTCTCTTGTGTAATTGTTGTAAAAGAAGTTATATAATGTTGGCTCCTTGGTTGTTAATTATCTTAACTAACCAAGTAATTATTTTGGATTATCAACTCCATTCAAGAACTTGTTAAGACATACTTCAATGTAGTCTTTCAAGGGTGGGACGGTTATGTCTTGCTTCACTCTCAAAGTAAATATTTCATCTTTTGTTTCTTTAGCATACTATTGCAATTATTGAATATTATTCATTTGGTCATTATTATCATTAATTAATGTGACCAACCACTTCTTGATTTAAGCTTCATGAAAATTGGCTATATTGTCAACATCAACCCCCAATGATACTTTTATTACATACAATTATTCTTTTAAAACATTTTTTTGGGATCATCATGGAATCCATAATAATTCAATGACCTTTAATATCTTCAAAAAAATTAAAGGTTTTAAAGAAGCTTATGATTTTGAAGTAATTGATACTCAAACATTCAACAAGGGTGTCTTAGAGATTTTTAATCCTAGTAAACCATCTCTATTTTATCTATTTAATTCATTTTGTCATTAGAAAACCTTGTTGATGCCTTTAATTTTCACTAAGAGATTTTATTTTATTCACAAATGTATTTAAATTGTTTTCAACAAATTGTCAAACATGTTCTAGGTCCCTTCATATATATTCAAAAAAAAATATTTGATTCTTTGAGATCAATTTCCTAAGTGTAGAGAACTTTTCCATTCTTCCCCTATGATTTCAAGTCGCTTATTAATATTCATAGCAGCATATGTCTTGATTCTTATCAACAATTGTGTTTATATTTTTATCCTATGGGGTGTGATGACTCTTGCTATTATTTCAAGTGCCTAAATAAATAATGGAGCTAGGAACATGGGTGATATATTAAGAGTTTTGCTAAGCTCATGTATTATTTTCTTCAATTTTAAATTTTCATTTTCTTTCTTTGTTACAAAATGAGAAACATAATCCCCTCTAGTATGATGTAGTTTGAGGAGTCCAGAAGATCCGACTCCTGAAACATCTATTTCCCTTTTCACTTGGCTCATTACTTTCTTAGATATCATTTTTTAGGATTCAACGACGTTAAGTAAGTCATTCGTCTATGACCTTTTCCATGAGAGGTAGTCGTAATTGAATAATTTCTCATTATTTTTGAATAGTCTACTTTCTTCTTTTTTGTTTGAACCTTTTAAAATTTCAACTCCTTAGTAGACTTGTCATAATGGCTATCATACATGGTCAAATATTGGTATTCAAATGAGGTAAGCTTGTCAAAAACTAGTTCTTCAAGAATTTTTTGATCTTCAACCATTCAAGTCATCATCCATTCCAAAACTACAATGCTATCTACTTCCATATCCATGGGTCCTTCAACATTCCATGACCCCTTTTTAACTCGAGATTTTGTATTTAGATTATGATACTACATGTGATTTTTCAAGAGAAATATGAGAGGGTGGCTCTTCTGCACCATTGTCACTAGAGTGTTGGTTGTTGATGTCTCCTCTTACACCATTTGATTCCTTTTTCTTCTTTGTAGAAGACAAACTTTGACCAGTTTTGGGTGGTTGAGTAAGATGAAAGCTTGTGGACCTTTTCCCTCTTTGCTTCATTTTTCCTTCAATATTAGTATTTTTTTCAATGGTAAGATGGTAGGCCAGGGTAGATGTTTTAGATACTTGATTCTATTTTCTTTCTTTTGAAATCCTTGTAAAAAAATTGGAATACCTCATAGATGCCAATTGACTAGAAAATATACCATCAGGATTGAACCCTTGGATGGATTTATCTTGAATCAAATTAAAAGGTTTCAACAATTCAAGAAATTATGTGAAATGGGAAACATTTCTTATGGTAGTCTCACGCATAGTAAAAGGGAGTGTAATAAATTTCCTTTTTTTTCCTCTCATATAAAATCGGTTGTGGATAATATTGTATGCATACTTCGATAACAAAGTATTTTTCAAGAACAAACTTAGGGAGAAATAATGCTTTTCGTTGATATTTGTATATTCTGATGAGAGTATTATCCTCTCACTCCTTGTATCTCCATTTTCCTATCAGAAACTCTTTCACATTATCAAATATCATTTTGGGCTCTTTCCCTCTCAGCATCTTGACGAATTTGTGGAAAAAATAATCCTAGACATGATAAAAATGGGATGGGGCTTTGTGTTTCCACAAGATAGGATATTGCAACTGAGTTGGTTTTGTATATGGATTCATGTTATTTTTAAAAGGTAGTTGATGAAAGATATTGCATGCAACTATCACCATTATTAGGTAGGCCATCATATGGAACTTTTGGGTCTTTAGGAAATTGACCAACTGATATGAATCTCATTGGAAATAAATTCCCCCTAATCAAACAGATTGCCTATTTTGAAATAAAAATACAAACTATACAATACACACTTGGGAATTGTTTTAGTTGATTCATGCCTCATAAATTAGGAAAATAACAAGGAAATATATCTATATTTATTA
Organism: Pinus tabuliformis; assembly: GCA_031772625.1. Lineage (NCBI taxonomy): Eukaryota > Viridiplantae > Streptophyta > Pinopsida > Pinales > Pinaceae > Pinus > Pinus tabuliformis. Next base: position 1,029,375,772 of record CM062807.1, on the reverse strand, counting down.
ATAAAAATAGAGATATCTATAGGAGAGATACTAGATAAGATGACTGCAGAAGGAAATATATTTTTTTGTAGAATATTCATCCCTTCACCTTATGAGTGTAGGAAAGAGTTAGCTTCAGTAAGCTTGAGCTTCTTATTGGGCTTGTGTAGCTTCATAATTCTTCTAAAATACTTGTGTTGATGGTTTTGAACCCACAAACATGTCAGGGGATCTCCTCAATAAGAAGTCTCGATTGGACCTTAGACCTTTTGGTGTAGGAGTCCCAGCAGTGGGTCATACGGTAATGCCTTGATCGTGGTTTCACACAGAGGCAAGTGAGATGTCCCTGTTGGTAGCAAGGGTGTGACATATGCAGTTAGACAAGGAAGGTGCATGAGCAGTTCTAACACACGGAGGGTGAGGTGATTGTGCCCCTTGGAAACCTATGAATGCACACAGTTAAGAAGGGAACACACGAGCAAAGATCCTGTTGGATGTGACTTTTTACTTATTTTCTGCACCTTCTTTCCCCAATTTTGATCCTCTTATCCTCCAGGCCTATGAAATTTACATGATTAATCACCCTTTTTCTCACTTTTATAACCTATTCCACTGTCATGTTATTTTGTCGTATTTTACTGAATAATACGATACTTTATTCATTTTTGTGGCTAACTAGGGTGAGCATTGGAGGAGTATTTTGGAAGCTCTTCTCCTTTTTAGGTGTTGCTCATAGGAATGAGGCTATGGAGTAAACATACAACATTGATCAATTACAGAGTAGGGTAGAGAAGTTCACTGTTACACCCTGTATGTTTTTACAGGTTGTTGTTGCACATTGAATGTTGTTACACTACGCACTGATACAAAGGTCTGTTGTTACACCAAGGATGTTGTCGCCAGTGATTGCTATAACATCCCAAACCGATATTCACTTGCAGGATGATGTTTCACTGAAGCTGGAAAGTGTGGGTACTATTCCACATAACATCTGTCGGAATTAGGAAGTGCCATTTTGGAAGAAATAGACCCAAGCGGTTACAATCCTAACTAATGTATATTTTTATTTAGAAATAGGTTGTAACTACTTTTATTTTTTATCAGCATGAGAATCATGAGATTCTCATGACTGATCTATTTCTAATTTCAGGCATGTAATAACTATAAAAGAAACTCAATTTCCTATGTACAAGGGTGACATATAGAAGAGTATTGTTACTCTGCTTCTGTAACTCTGAATTATTTTTAATATTAATCACTACGGTGATGTTGTTACTACTCTTCAGCTGATTCGTTAATTAATTTCATGTTATTCCTGCACCCCTGCTAAGGAGGAAGGGCCCTCCTCTTTGGCAAGGACTGCAGTGGTAGAGGTAGTGTACATTCTAGTTTCATTATTTGTTATATGGTTTCTTGTTGTTGCTGTACAAATTGTGAATTACATTCGCTGTTGTTCCAATTTATATTATGCTGTTACACTGAGTTAATCAAACAGAATGGTAGTAACCAACTGGAGTAGATATTAGTCACTGTGTGGTGCACCCTTACCTTGCTAGTTGTGAAGTGTGATTTCAATTATGTGGAGTGTTTTTATTTCTACATGAATGATTTGATTTCAACAATTTGATTCAACAACATCTTTTACTGTTCTTTCCCTTTTTCATTCTTGGTTGTAGTGTATCGGCACAAACAGTGCGAAATCCATTGAAACAGTAAGACCTACCATGGGTTGACAATTAAATGTTGCAGTGTTGGTCAATTAGGATCGATTAAAACAAAACTACATTTTGGTGTTGTTGCGAGGGATGGTAGTTGACAATGCTGTCAACGAAGTTGTTTGTTTGATGATAGAGTGTTCCTAGTCCACAATCGTTGGGTGCTAAGACAAGAGGTAAGAACCTGTGCATCGCTCTAACATACTTGGGTGGGCTCACCACTGTCGAAGACTGAGACACTTAGGGTGTGAATTAATACACATAGGGTCCATGTGTGCAACTATAGGAACTATAGAGATACCAAAACTACCCCCACTCTAATTAGTCACAGGAAAAATGAGTCATAAAAAGGAAAGGAAGAGTGTAGATTTGGGAAGGAAAACATTTATCCAAGAACTAATCTCTAAGGTAGAAAAAGAACAATCAAGCTCTCAAAGGGATGCAAGGAAAATAGGGCCACAAAAAGCTGTCACTCCCATAACAAGGGAAGAAACCTCTGATTCCTCTATCTTGGGGCCATATCATTCTAAAGCTAGCACCCACACTCCCAAGATCAAGAATCCAATCCAGGAGCAGCAGGGGGAAGCTAGTAGCCAGAACTTGAGGACCAAGGGACAAGGGGAAACTGAGGGGGAACATCAAACACCTGAGACGGGAGAGCACCTGTTGGTTTATCAATATCTAGATACAGGTAGTGCGGTGAAATAACCAGCCCCGAGGATACCTGAGCCATCAATCACACCTGCAAGACCATCACAAGAACAGTTTGAAGGACATATGTTGCAGCAAGGGTTAGAAGGATTAGTCATGGGGGAAAAAATGACAATAACGCTAAAAAATATGCTACCATTACCACCTTTAAGTTCTCAATCGGGGATATCGGAGGTGTAGCTCCTATGAAAAATATTCCTATATCATCCTTACCATCCTTCCAAGGGATGACTGTGGAAGATTCAAACACCTTTTTATTTTAATTTTATGTCTTATGCAGAAGTTATGATTATACCTCAGATGCTTAGAAATTGAAATTATTTCCTGCTACTTTAAAAGGGGAAACCTTGAGATGGTTCATGGGACTGGGCTCCACTTCTATTCAAACATGGAATGATATGAAGGAGATGTTCTTATCAAAGTACCAAGACTATTGCAGAACCGGGGACTTAAATGAGGAGGTATTTAGAATGACACAGAAGGAGGATGAGAGCCTAGTGTTATCATGCAGAATTTTTTCTTGAAGTTATAAGAAGAAAGAAAATGACCTAGGTAACCACAAACCAACTTTTAGGTTTAGGCTCTAGCCAACCTAAGTCCAGAGAGGGCTCTCTCTTTATGATTTAGCTTTGTTTTGCTAGGATATTAAGCTATTTCTTAAGGTTCAGGGGGTTTTTGTTTTGTATTGAAAGATTGGGTGGTGGGGATCTTTAAACAGATGGATAGAATGATGTCTCTAGACCATTGGGCATATGGATTCAAAAGAAAGGCAGTAGAACTGAAACAACTCACTAAAGGGAATGTTCAAAGGGTAAGATAGCAGAGTAGAGTGCAGGACTTTAGGCCAAAAGGATGGAAAAGGTTTTAACCAGAGTGAGAGAGTAATTAAGAATTCTCATACTGGGATTGAAATGAAGAACAGGGGGATAATCAGAAACAAAGGGAAATTAAGAATCATTTGCTATAGATTAAAAGAAACAACCTAAACTAAGGAGAAATTAAGAATTCCTTAACTTAGATTATTTGTAGAAAACATGGATTTTCCTAACTGTTATAGCAGAGTGTAACTAATTTTTTTTTGATATAATACTTCCAGTTATGGCATGCAGATTGAGATCAACAATATGAAAACTTTAAGGGATAACAAAAGTGAGAGAAAATACTTGTCTACACATCGCTCTGCACATGAATCCTTTGAAATATCTTGTCTTTATTCACCAATGTAGCTTGCTAGCTTAGTCAATTCTCCAATAGATTTTATAGTCTTTCAATCAAGTAGTCTAAAGAAATGTCTAAGAAACCACTCGTTGAAGTTTAAATCCCAAGAACTCGTGTTTTCTCGCTTTTCGCTAGTTTCACATCATAGACCTATGAAACCCTCCTTGCGCCTCTGTGATATGATTTCCCTCCAGATTACATCCAAAACTCTTCCCCGAGACCTTTTCCAAGTATTCCCATGCAAATAGAGCCATCAAGCGCCCTTCATGCAGACCATGTTTTCTTAAATATTATTGAATTTTTCAGAGAATTTGACTATGATCAGAGCTTGAATAAACATTTCTGATACTAGTCACAGAACCTATTTACTTCAAGACTCAACCAAGAAACCTGTTAAAAGACCAAATTCAGAAGAAGAAGACCAGTTATACATGCACAGAAGTTGAAGACTAATACACATAGAGCCAAGAAGAAGACAAAGACAGAGCAGTGATAGTTCAAAATAGAGCAACTAGACCAGAGATGCAGATGAATAAAACACACTGAAACTTGATCAAAGTCCATTTCCAATTACTGAGACACATAAAAAACATAAGAATTTACTGTTGAAATACACAGTAAAAGGTTAATTGTAACAATAAAAGGAAGAAACACAAAAAAGCATAAAGACAAGTCATCATAGTGAAAGAGTATCAGTGACAAAGAGTATCAAATGAAAGACATAAGTGAATATAGCCTCCAGCATAAATGATTTAAACAGCCAGAGCATAAAGAGCTAAAAAAAACCATAATAGCTAGCAACACCACAATAAAAGGGACAACATCAATCAGTTCATTAGCTACCTCTATATTCCTGCGAGAAGATATTTTCTATTTCCTAGATTAAATCTCAAATCATTTTGAGATATTTTTAATAACACCTTAGTATAAATACTTCACAAATTGAAGTATGTACGGTGGATTCTTAGAAATTTCTTTAGACTACTTGATTGAAATACTATAAAATCTATTGGAGCATTGACTGAGCCAACAAGCTGGATTGGTGAATAAAGACAAGATATTTCAAAGGATTCATCTATAGAGTGAAGTGTAGACAAGTATTTTCTCTCGTTGTTGTTATTTATTAAATTTTTCATACTTTTGATCTAAATCTAGATGCCATAACTAGAAGTATTATATCATAATTTGTTTAATTACACTTTGCTATAACAGTTAAGCAAATATATGTTTTCTACAAATAATATAAGTTAAGGAATTCTTAATTGCTCCCTAGTTCAGGTTGTTTCTTTTAATCTATAGCAAAGGATTCTTAATTTCCCTTTGTTTCTGATTGCTCCCCTGTTCTTTGTTTCAATCCCGATCTGAGAATTCTTAATTGCTCTCTCACCCTAGTTAAAACCTTTTCCATCCCTTTGGCCAAAATTCCTGCATTCTACTATGCTATCTTGCCCTTTGAACATTCCCTTTAGTCAGTTGATCCAGTTCTGCTGCCTTTCTTTTGACTCCATATGCCCAATTGTCTAGAGACATCATTCTATCAATCTGTTTAAATATCTCCACGACCCAATTCCCAATACAAATCAAAAACCCCTTGAACCTTAAGAACTATCCTAATATCCCAACAAAACAAAACTAAATCATATAGAAAGAGCCCTCTCTGGACTTAGGTTGGCTACAGCCTAAGCCTAAAAGTTGGTTTGTGGTTACCTCAGTCATTTTCTTTCTTCTTATAACTTCAAGAGAAAATTTTGAGTGATAACATAGTGGCAACTCAACTGGGGAACCAGCAATTCCTCAGACCTAATGAAGCTTTAAGAAATTTTTGATTTTGTATTTTAAGCCTCTTAAAGTCATTTGTTTGAAGTTATATTGAAAAGTCTTACAAAAAAAATTAAAAATTTGAAATTATGGCTTCTAGGAAGACTCACTTTACTAGGGCTAATCCAGATCCCAAAGAAAGTTCAGTCAGTCACACACCTTTAGTTAGAGCTAATGCATGTCCTGATGAGTGGTTGCTTTTAGAAGATCTTCCTTTTGATGAGCAATTTGGTCTATCATTATTTAAGAAAAGTCTGAAAGTGAAATATACGATATTGTTCTAGATCCTGAGTTCATTGCAAACCTTGAAGTCCAACAGGCCAACAGATCCATTGATGAGTATATTTTGAAATCTCCACAATCATCCATTAATACCATTACTACCCCTGAGTTTTCTGAATAGATCTCCACTACTTTGAGTTCACCATTATTCCCTTCGACTTCAATACCTCCTTAAACCCATTCTGCACCACCATTTACACCTTCACTCCCTCACTAGCCTATCATTACTCATTCACCACCTACTAGTCTTGGTTCTTCATCCACTACTACATTAATCCCAATTATATCAACCCCACAACTTATCCCATCCCAATCAACAACAATGGAAAATAGATATGCTCCTCTTGTTTTACCTGCCCAACTTCATGCTATGCCTGTAGATTATCAGAGTAAGATTCCCTTGTTTGATGCTATTGGTCATTATACATCCCAGCAACATGTAAATAGGATGTCTAACTTCTTTGAACTACATGAATTAGATGAAGCCGATGTCCAGATGAGACTCTTTGCCCAATCTTTGACTGGTGATGTCAAGAAGTGGTTTAAAGCCTTCCCTGCCAATCACATAATAGACATAGAAAACTTCCAAAGGTTTTTTATTGATAGGTGGGAAAAGAAAAATAATCCTTTACAAATCATTTCAGAATATGAAAATATTAAGAGGACCTAACAAAACAGTTTAAGATTACTGCGCTAGATTCAATGGTACATATAATACAATCCCAATTAACCTTAGACCCCCACCTGAATTATCCTTAATAAATTTCCCTGATGGTTTTTATACTGATATGTCATACCAGCTTAGGGAAAGAAACCCCCTCATTTAGAAGAAATGAAAAGTGTAGATGTTAGTGTAGAAGCAAATTTGTTAGCTAAAAGGGCTAGAGTTAGAAATGAAAAAAGAACTACTAAGGAAGAAACTTCACCATCTGATCTAAAAATAGATAACTTGGCTAAAAACATGGAAAGACTAATGGAGAGAATAGGTAACATGGAAAGGAAACCCCAATGGGATAACCAACAAGCACCTCCAATTAGAAACCCAAATTTCAGAAATAACCAAAACACAGGGAAAAATGGACTAGATTAGAACATAAGGCCTCCTTTTCAAGAAAATTATGTAGAAACATCCAATCCAGAAAATCCAGAGCATGACACACAAATTAACCTAATGGGAGTAAATGATGAAGACACTATTTTTCTAACCCAAGATGAGCAGGAATTGTATATGTTGCAGCAATTACAGGTACAGTTTGGTGATTCATTTGATTATAAACAAGGACACGACTCTGCTATTTTCAAAGTTCACAAGCAATACAATTTAAGAAGCAAAAGGAATTTGGATGTCCCTGACCAAACAAAGAAAACAACCCAAAATCAGCCCAAGAAGGTAAAAGAAGCCCCTGTTTCAAAGGTCCTTCAAATTCTCCCTAGGCAGAACCCAAATCCTTCTGGCCCCACAATTGTAGATATAACCCCTGATCAACCTTCTGATGATCAACCATCCACTTCAATTCCACGTAAATCCATAGAAAGAAATCCCCAATAAAGAAAAAGAAAACAATCCTACTCAAATCCCTGCTACTAAGACTCAAAACCTTCAATCAGAAAAAGCCTCTTTTCCTTTCAATTTGGGAGCAGAGATAGCTAAGCTAAAGATTCCAATCCCTTTAACATAACTAATCAAGAATGAACCTTACAAGTCTCAGATAAACCAAACCTTAAACTTTGTTGAAAATGAAGATTTGATTAACTTGTTTGATGATAAACCAGAACTTATATTCGGTCCTGATGTTAATGGAAAACCATTAGAAGGAGGAGTTCCACCTTTTTACATAAGCCTTAGCATCCATGACAAGATTCTACACAATGCAATGTTGGATTCTGGAGCTTCTCACAATTTAATGCCCAAATCAGTAATGGAAAAGTTGAACCTAGACATAACAAGGCCCTACAAAGACTTATTTTCTTTTGACTCTACTCAAGTAAAGTGTCTAGGATTAATCAAAGACCTATGTGTTACTTTAGTCCAATATCCTGCCAAGAGCATCCTAATGGACATTGTAGTTGCTGACATCCCACCGAAGTATGGCATGCTTTTATCAAGATCATGGGGAGCCAAACTTCAGGGATCTCTTCAACTAGATATGTCTTATGCAACAATTTCTATTTTTGGACAACCTAAGAAACTATACTGAGAAACCTTAATGAAATATATGGTAAGTAGCTAGGATCGGCCTCAAAACTTTCCCATCTACTCCATACACTTAGACATTGACTCCTTTATTTTGTATAATGCTGATAAAACTCAAGAAACACTTTTAGACAACACTAATTCAAAACCAAAAGAAGTTGCAGTTTCTACACCAAATGAGACTAATCAGAATATAGAGATATTCAATGAACAAGAAGGTCTAATTGCTTTGAATGATGAAGAGTTTGTTCCACCAGATAGTGAAAACTATGATCATGAGATCTTATGGCATTTAGAGTTTGATGGATCAGTAAATAGGTTAGGAGAAGGAGCAATAGTATGGATATATAACTTAGAGAATAATTATTCAGAAGGCCATGCATATAGACTAAATTTTAAATGCACAAATAATATAGTTGAATATGAAGCATTAATCCTAGGTCTTAAGTTAGTTAGGAATTTAGAAGCTACAAAAGTTTCTATTATGGGAGACTCTGAATTAATTGTGAAACAAATTGATGTTGTATATATGACTAAAGACCCTAGATTAAGTTGCTATAGAGATACTATTGTAGAAATACTAAATACTTTCTTAGAAACCAAGCTTGCAATCATCCCTAGGAAACATAACATGCAAGCCCATAGTTTAGCAATGTTTGCCAGCACTTGTAAATTACTCTTCCAACCTAACTATCAGTACACTACTAAAGTTAGGCACATACCTGCAATCCCTGATAATTTGAAGAACCGGAAAATATTTACTAATGATAAGCAAATAAATAAATTTTTACTTTTAGAAGAAGAATTTGTAAATAATGACATAGATACTGATACATCCATAGATTAAACAAAGTCTTTCGGTAGAAATCACATGAGACAATTTTTTGGCCAACGCGTTTCGAACCAACAAGTGTGGTTCATCATCAGGACCAGATGAAGAGGCAGACCATGGAAAAGGCTTAAATAGAGAGCATTTCTCTCTATTTAAGCCTTTTTCATTGTCTACCTCTTCATCTGGTCCTGATGATGAACAACACTTGTTGGTTCGAAACACGTCGGCCAAAAAATTCTCTCATGTGATTTCTACCGAAAGACTTTGTTTAATTCATTATGGATCACAGAAGCTTGAATATAGAAACATCCATAGATCCTGACACTAAGGATAAGATAGAAATAAACAAGATAGAAGATGATAAAATAGATAGACTTAACCCCACTAAATTTAACAAATCAGATGTAGATAACTTAGAGCTAATGGAAATTGATGAAATGATCAACGAAGAAACTAAAGTAATTAATCTAAAAGATAACTTCTTACCAAAGGGATTAACCCCTCTGGAAGATTTATTTGATTCAAATGATGTTCCTAAGAAACCTAAGATGGAACCATTAAGATTTGACATTGAGGAATGCAACATAGGCACTGATGAAAGTCCAAAAATGATCAAACTTTCAAAATCATTACCTCCTACTGAAAAAGTGAAATACATTGAGTTGTTGAAAGAATTTAGGGATGTTTTTGCTTGGAGTTATGAGGACCTTAAATCCTATGACACCAACATCATCCAGCACACTATTCCTATAAAAGAAAATCAAAAGCCTTTCAAACAAAAACTAAGAAGGATTAATCCTGTCTTATTACCTGCCATAGAAAAATAAATTCAAAGGATGTATGATGCTAAAATAATTGCACCAATCAGATTCTCTGATTGGGTATCAAACTTAGTGCCAACAAGAAAGAAAACAGGTGAGATCAGACTCTGTGTGGATCTCAGAAACCTCAATAAAGTATCACTGAAAGACAATTACCCTCTCCCCAAGATGGATCACATTTTGCAGAGAGTAGTTGGATCAACCAAAATCTCATTGTTGGATGGGTTTTCTGGTTATAATCAAATCTTAGTTCATCCTGATGACCAACCCAAAACTACCTTTACTACTCCTTGGGGCACTTTTATGTATGTGAAAATGCCTTTTGGTCTAATGAATGCAAGAGATACTTTCCAAAGGGCTATGGATATAACCTTTGCTAAAGAAATTCATGATTTCCTTGTGATATATCTAGATGAAATTATTGTGTTTTCAAAGTTAGACAATCAACATTTAAATAATCTAAGGCAACTGTTTATAAAATGTAGGAATTTTGGAATCTCCTTGAACCCCAAAAAGTCCTTGTTTGGGTTAGAGGAAGGAAAGTTATTAGGTCATATAATCTCGAAAGATGGTATTAGAATAAACCCAGCAAGAATAGAAGTCGTCTTACAAAGAAGACACCCTAGGAACATTAAATAATTACAAGCTTTCTTAGGAAAAATCATTTTTCTTAGAAGATTTATATCTAACCTAACAGAATTAATTAGATCACTTAACAATATGCTGAAAAAAAGTCCACAATAAAATGGACTGTTGAGGCTAAGAAATCCTTTGAAGACATTAAACTAGCCTTAACTAAAACACCAGTACTAATAAGTCCCAAATTTGATAGAGATTTCATTTTATTTTCCTTTGCCTCAGAGCACACAATAGCTGCAGTCCTATTATAGAAAAATGACTAGGGCTATGAACAACCCATTGCCTTCTTTAGCAAAGCCTGAGAGATGCCCCCTTGAAATACAATATAATGGAAAAACAGGCCTTAGCTTTGGTCAAAGCCATTAAATATTTTAGGGTATACATCCTATATTCTCACATAGTAGCCTACGTTCCTAATTCAGTAGTAAAAGACATCCTAACTCAGGATGGTCCAGATGGAAAGAGAGGGAAGTGGATTGCTACTATCTTAGAGTATGACAAAGAGATTAAACCAACAAAGTTAAACAAGGGCCAACGTTTAGCCAAGCTCATGGCTGAGTCGAACTATTAGGCCTTGGATATTAACTTTATTGCAACAATAGATAATGAAGAGGAGATGGCGACTCCACTAATCACCCAAGCCTTTCTTGAATCACCATGTTATGGTGATATTTGTTATGTTTTACTAAATTTATAGGCTCCTCCTGAATTATCTAGGATTAAAAGAAGGTTTTTAAAGACGAAATCCCTAAGATTTTGTATATTAGACAATGTTTTGTTTTGGATAGACCATGAAGGTATTCTTCTCAATTTCTTATTAAAAGAAGAAGCTGACAAATTTTTACAAGATTTTCATACAGGTGACTATGGAGGACACCTTTACTGGAAGACTACTGCAGATAAAATCCTTAGAGCTGGTTTCTACTAGCCTACCTTGTTTGCTGATGTCAAGAAATATGTGACCTCCTGTCACAAATGTCAAATCTTTGAGGGAAAGAAAAAGCTCTTACCATTACCCCTCAAGCCAATCTCTGTTGAAATACCTTTTCAACAATGGGGTCTAGACTTCATTGGTGAAATTCACCCACCCTCCTCTGCCCAACACAAATGGATCCTTACTACCACTGACTACTTTACAAAATGGATAGAGGCCATACCTTCAAGGCAAGCCACAGATATTGTTATCATAACCTTCCTTGAAACCAATATTCTATCTAGATTTGGATGTCCAACTAAGCTCATTACTGATAATGCAACAACCTTTAAATCCAAAAAAATGGTAGAATTCTGCAATAAATACTATATTTCCCTTGGCCACTACACAACATATTACCCACAAGGTAATGGATTGGTTGAATCCTCAAACAAAAGCCTAGTAAATATCATCAAAACGTTACTAGAGGACAACAAGAAGACTTGGAATAGAAATCTAGCCAATGCCTTATGGGCAGATAGATTGACTACAAAGAAATCAATTGGTACTTCTCCCTATCAACTATTTTATGGAATGGAAGTTGTCTTTCCATCCTCTTTGGGAGTGCCAGTAATGAAGATACTTCAAGAAATATAGGTTAAACCAAATAGTATCCAAAGAATAATCAACCAAACCATACATCTACAACAAACAAGAGAAGAGGTTTATGTCAAGTCTCAAGTTGTGCAAGAAAAGATAAAGAAGATTTTTGATAAAAGAACCAAGGCTGAAGATTTCTACATTGGTGACAAAGTGCTAAAGTGGGACTCAAGAAGGGAAGATAAAAGAAAACATGGGAAATTTGATTTCCTATGGAAATGTCCCTATGTCATTTATGCTTATAGAGGAAGTAATGCTTTCTTTTTAAGAGAAATTGATGGTACAAATGCAGAAGGTGGGCTAGTGAATGGTTGGATGCTAAAACATTACTTTGAACCTAATTACTAATTTTCATTTGTATATATTTTATTTTCAAAAGTCTAGTTTGGATTGGATAATGATCTTTGAGGTTGAAGTCTGAAGAGAAGGCCCTAAGCTTCAAAAGATTCACTATCATAAGTATCAATAATGCAGATTCATAGAAGGACAATTTGCAAGGCAACATCAACAAAAATTCAAAAGGCTACTGATCTAAAAAGTTCTTGACATTTCACAAGGAAATTCCATCCCCAAGTGGAGCCACTGTTAGGTTCCTATACCAATAGGAGTCATAATTTTGAATGTTTAAGGTTAAGCCTTGTAATATTGTACGTACCTTTGCTTTCTGCAAATGTTTTCCATATTTTAAAAAATAAAAAAATGTAAAGAGGGTATGTCCTAAAAGATAAATTAAAGGACAAAAAGAATAAGACAAGGTAAAAAAAATGAAAGAATATGAACCCCAAAAACAAAAAGACCATGAAAGTGTGCAAGTCCAAATGCCACTACTATTTAATTTTATGCATAATAATGATTGTGTGCAACTTGTTACTTATGTCACAATCCATGGTAATCAAATAGTTTAATCTTGGTTATTCCATGCTTTGAATTTGATGTTTATAGATTAGAGAATACAATCTGGCCAAACAGTTTAATCTTGGCAAATCATAGTTAGGTAGAGAAAATAAAAGGAGCTCATAAGCTTAATCTGAGCCCTTGGATGATATAAGGTTAGAATTAGATAGATTTACTTTCCAAAAGAAAAATAGATGAATAAGGGTTTGCTAGCCTAAATTCACCCTAAGAAATGAAGAAAACGTGTTAGAGGTAAGAAATGGGTAAGTAGAAGAAAGGTTGTTGAACTACAAAGATACTTGGATCGAAGAACATGCATCATGCTTATATACATCTTTCAACATGTATGGTCAATTATGAAGGCAAAGGCAAAGATTTACAAGTTCATGTGATTAATTCCCCCTCATTCACTTTTCCCCTTTACTTACTAATTTCCTATCTGTTATAGCCTAAATCTACCTCAGGCTGAGAAAGGTAGGTCTAGGGTAACATCAAACCATGCTTAACCTGGTAGCTAGCCCTACCAGGTCGGGAGAGGGCCCTCTCCTGGTCAATCTCGAAAAATATGGCCAATAAAGCTTGAGATGATTGATATAAAGATTAATTTTAGGCTAGGTATATGCTCAGAGGAGTTTGATTGAATTTAATGTTGGTTGTTGGATCAAATGGGGAAGGCAGCTTTGGGTCCAGGAAATCAACTCAGATTTGCAGAGGTTTCTGTGGGGCAAGGTAGGCAAGTGTTTTATCAATTTGAAATGAATGTGATGGTGAGTCTAAATACTGGTGAGGAGTTGGAGAGGGCATGCAAATGACATGAGTCCTCTTCAAACAACAGAAAACATGTAGAACTAAATAAACCCCAAGGCAGAGCACTGAAACACCAATGAATTCCACCTTTAAACTTGATTCATTTAGTTATGCAGAAAAAGAGAGATGATGGCACACATAAACACAAGATCAACTGAATTACAAAGAAGAACCCAATGCTAAATCACATTACCACAAGAATCCCACAAAATGTTGCAAAACCCCAGTTTATTTCCTTGCCAAACTGCAGAAGTGATGTACAAAGTAGCTCAATACATCCACAAGAGTCCAAAACTCTACCAAAGTCCAACAGCTACACTATGAAATTCATAAAATATATACATTTTCTTATCCTTGTACTAAGGGAATTGAGCTCAACCATTTTCTTCAAAATAGAATCAGTTACATTAAACTTGGACCGAATTTATGAAAATAGGTGTTGAAGATGAAATCGTATCTCCTAAACCATAGCACCTGTTACAAAATTGAAAGAGGGTTTTGTAGATAAGGTCATGTTGGAAAAAAAATGCCCTCAAATTTTGGAAATTCATTTCCAGTTGCTCGTAATCTATGCCACAAAATCATCTCTAAAACAGAAAATCATTAAAAAATTTAAATCCGTGAAAATGAGCTATAAAGATCTAGTCACATATCCCAATTCATAGCACCTGTGAATAAAATGAAAGAGGTTTTTTCTATATGGCTCGTGAGTAACAAAAAAATCCTTGGGTTTGGCACAATTACTTTCCATTTGTTGTAAAATGGAACCACACTAAAATGACTAAAATAGTAAAAAATATGAAAAATTTGTTTTGTTTTAATGTAGGCTCCAAATATCACTGTATATCTCCCACATAGTAGCACCTATGCATAAAATGAAGGAGATTTTTGTTATATGGTATGTGATGAACAAAAATGTCTTTCACTTTTGAAAATTTCCTTACCATTATTTCAGAAATTGATTTTGTACTAAACTTGTCATTGTGTGCAGCAACTGACCTCAAAACATGCATAACCAAGAATCACTCATTCATTTCGATCATATATTCTAATCCGGGAGCTAGTTATAGGAGTGTGATATATTGTTGGAAATATTTTTCCGAGCTTCTTCTGATGGACACACTTGTGACATGTTTTGTGCTGAACATAATGTGAAAAACATATAACAAAACCAGACATAGTAAGAGCTCATGTTGATCCCTGGTGACAGGCTGCGAAGACTGGAACTAACACTATCTACAAATATGTTCTAAGTACTTTTAACCCTACAAGTCAAAGAAGCTTAGAGAATTTCTTTGACTTTTGGAGGGACCGTACCCTCAGCTTAATGACTTATGGATGCAAGTACTAGAATCCCCTTCATAAACACATTCCCCCTTCATAAAAACCATTTCCCCTCTTTACCCTAAGAAAACCCCTTTCCTAAGGTTAAACTCCATTTGCCTAGGAAAAGTAATAAAATCCCCATATAAACCCCTTTCATAAGGTTAAAACACCATTTTAGCTACGGAAAGCAATACCCCCCCCCCCCCCCCATGTAAAACCCTTTCGCACAAAAAACCCACTAAAAAGCCCTTTTCCCAAGTTTAAAGCCTAAAGCGCAATCACATACACTTTACCCCTTTTGACTTAAGAAAAACCTCTCCCCACTCTTTTCATATTAACTAACTAACTTTATTATATAGAACCCATATAACCCTATTCTCATATTAAACTAATTCCCTATATAAAATAACCCCAACCCCTTAGTTTTAATAAAAACTATAATAAACTACCCCTTATCCCGCCATAACCCTACTTAGTCTACCTAATCCCAGTAGAACTTGAGTTAATCTCGCATCGAGCTTCACCTGACTCCCTAATCCCTCTTAAATCCTGACTCAATCACTTAACCTGTGATTAAGCCTAAACTAATCCTAAACTGCCGAGGTTTAAACCACTAGCCCCCCCTCAACTTCCATTTATTCCCCCCCATGCAGCTCTCTCACCTGAGTACCATTTGATCGCCTCCGCGCAAATCCAACAGCCTACATCAATATCAGCTAAATCTGATCACCTGCCTTTACCCGCCTGATAAGGTGGTTTTCCACCGACCCCCGACTGCTACGTGTCACGCTCTAACACTGATTGGGCGACCCCTCCTCAAAATCACCCATGCCTAAAAGCGGTGTGACGACCCTCCAATATCGCTTCCCCATTGTTCCGATAAACCACTTGTCCTTCAAAAATATGAAGTTCGCGCCATTTTTCAAAAATCCACCCGTTGAAGTTTAAACCCCAAGAACTTGTGTTTTCTCACTTTTCGCTAGTTTCACAGCATAGACCTATGAAACCATCCCTATGCCTCTATGATACGATTTCCCTTCAAATTACGTCCAATACGCTACCCTGAGACCTTTTCCAAGTATTCCCGTGCAAATAGAGCAATCAAGCACCCTTCATGCAAACTGTGTTTTCTTAAATATTACTGAATTTTTCAGAGAATCTGACTACAATCAGAGCTTGGATAAACAATTATGATACTAGTCACAGAAACTGTTTATTCCAAGACTCGACCAAGAAACCTGTTAAAAGACCAAATTCAGAAGAAGAATACCAGTTATATATGCACAGAAGATGAAGACTAATACACACAGAGCCAAGAAGAAGACAAAGACAGAGCAGTGACAGTTCAAAACAGAGCAACCAGACCAGAGATGTAGATGAATAAAACACACTGAAACTTGATCAAAATCCACTTCCAATTACTGAGACACATAAAAAACATAAGAATTTACTGTTGAAATACACAGTAAAAGGTTAATTGTAACAGTAAAAGGAAGAAACACAGAAAGGATAAAGACAGGTCATCAGAGTGAAAGAGTATCAGTGATAGAGAGTATCAGATGAAAGACATAAGTGAATACAGCCTCCAGCGTAAATGATTCAAACAGCCAGAGCATAAAGAGCTAAAACAAACCATAATAGACAGCAACACCATAATAAAATGGACAACATGAAACAGTTCATTAGCTGCCTCTATCTTCCCGCGCGAAGATATTTTCTATTTCCTAAATTAAATCTCAAATCAGTTTGAGATATTTGTAATAACACCTTAGTATAAATACTTCACAAATTGAAGTATGTAGGGTGGATTCTTAGACATTTCTTTATACTGCTTAATTGAAAGACTGTAAGAGCTATTGGAGCATTGACTAAGCCAGCAAGTTGGATTGGTGAATAAAGACAAGATATTTCAAAGGATTCATGTGCAGAGCGAAATGTAGACAAGTGTTTTCTCTTGTTGTTGTTATTTCTTAAAGTTTTCATAATGTTGATCTAAATCTGGATGCCATAACTGGAAGTATTATATTAGAATTTGTTTAATTACACTCTGCTATAATAGTTAGGCAAATATACGTTTTCTACAAATAATCTAAGTTAAGGAATTCTTAATTTCTCCTTAGTTAATGTTGCTTCTTTTAATCTATAGCAAAGGATTCTTAATTGCCTTTGTTTTTTATTGACCCCTTGTTCTTCGTTCCAATACCAGTCTGAGAATTATTAATTGCTCTCTCACCCTGGTTAAAACCTTTTCCATCCCTCTGGCCCAAAGTCCTGCATTCTACTCTGCTATCTTACCCTTTGAACATTCCCTTTAGTGAGTTGATCCAGTTCTGTTGCCTCTCTTTTGACTCCATATGCCCAATGGTCTAGAGACATCATTCTATCCATCTGTTTAAAGATCCCCACCACCAAATTCCCAATACAAATAAAAAACCCCTTGAAAATTAAGAACTAGCCTAATATCCCAGCAAAACAAAGCTAAATCATATAGAGAGAGCCCTCTCTGGACTTAGGTTGGCTAGAGCTTAAGCCTAAAAGTTGGTTTGTGGTTACCTTGGTCATTTTCTTTCTTCTTATAACTTCAAGAGAAAATTCTGAGTGATAACACCTGGAAGACTATGTAGAGTGGTTCCACTATAATTTGCTAAGGTCTAAACACAGTGATTTAGATCATGAAATCTTGATGACTATATTTATCAGAGGAATGACAGACGACTGCCTTGACACCCTGAACCTATTAGGGAAGGGGGATATATCGTAGGAACCATTCACTAAAATTTTAAAGCTCTGTTCAAGATTCTCTAGAGGATCGTCTAAGGGGAGGAGCACAATTCTAGATGCCTCTTCCCGAATACACAAATTTGCAGGAGGAGCAGTGACCAAAGTAAAGATCGGGAATTTGTTCAAAAATTTCAAGACCGATATCCTCAGTACTCTCTTTTCCAAGATAACGACAACGCAAATCAAGAAGACACAAGCAGAAGCTGATACACCTTTGGCTGTGTTCTGTCTGAATTGCCAGAAGAAGCATCCTTTGAGGGAATGTGAATTGAACAACATCAGCTTGTGTAATATTTGTAAGCTGGAACATTCGACAGGACAATGTCTGGAGCTTCCTAGACTAAAGGAAGTACTTAGAGAGTCAAGAGAGGAGGTGCAGTCCTATTATTTCATTGCACCAAGGAGGCCATGGAAACCACAACCTCCAGTTATGTGTCAAGGCTTTTCCTCTTTCAATTAGTGGAACAATGCATATAATACTTGACAATATCCATGGCAATATCCTGCTTCTTCTTCAACACAGTTTCCTTCACCCTAGAACCAGTGGTCTCCATATCCCTCTATCAAATATCCTCAACCTCAACCATATCCTTCAAATCAAAAATGGAGAGGAAATGCCCAGAATACAACTTTACCTAGATTACCCATGCAACAATAGATGTAGTTACCTCCTTTCCAAACTCCTGCTCCTACACCACCTATGTGACCGCAACTACCTATGCAACCCAACCCAAACCTGAACAATAAAGCAGCTCAAGGCATAGAGGCTCCGACTACCTTCCAAACCTACCTTATTACCCCTGTGCGGCTTAATGAAAGTCAATTGCATTAGGGTAAGGTAATTAAACCAAGTCACTCCTGTATCATTACAAAGGAGGAATGTGAACCATATAGAAGAGATACCGAAGGCTCTGATGTGGTTGTTGTGCCTATAACAACCGATACAGAGGAAGTTGTTACATCTATAACAACCAACCCGTGAAGAACTGTTACTATTATAACAACCAACTCGGGAAAGGCCGATACACCTGTAACAATCGACTCAACTGTTGTAACTCAGGACCCTTCGTATCCTCAGAGATTGGTTGAACCTAGAATGACTTTACAACCTGAATCTGATTTTCATAGGGAGTTGCAAAATCTGCATGTACAAATTCCTCTGTTGCAAGCCCTTACAGAAGTACTTATCTATGCTAAAATAGTGCAAGATTTGTGCATTAAGAAACCTGGGAGGAAGCCTAAAGACCCTGCTACCATACATGTGATGGGGAAATTATCCGAATTAATGTCTACTCAACCTCTTCTAACTAAGTATAATGATCCAGGAAATCCTACAGTTACTGTCTACATTAATAATTAGGCCATAGCTAACACATTGATCGATCTTGGGGATGCCATTAATTTAATGAAAAAGGACCTCTTTACCACTCTCGGGCTATAGAGACTTAGACATACTCCTATTGTACTTGAATTAGCGGATAGGTCCCGTGTTAAACCCGAGTGGGTGATAGAGGATATAGTGATTACAATAGATTCCTGGAGGTATCTGACTGACTTTCTTATCTTATAGCCCAAATCCAATTTCGAGGGACATCCTTTAATCTTAGAGAGACCTTGGATGGCCACTGTAAATGCATTTATAGGTTGTAGATCTAGATCTATGGTGATCACAGATCGCCAGGTGAAAAAAAACCTTAATATTTACCCCCCAAAACCAAATATGGATTTATACAACCCTTGGTGGGATGAGTTTGAGCCTAAATTAGATCTTTCCCTACCACTCCTCACTTTGGGGAAATCCCAGTATTTCAAAGATGAGACAGAAGATGACATCATTAAAGGTTTTATTAGTAACTCTCTTTCTATCACTTCTGTTAAAAATGAGAATGAGGAAGAAGAGGTGGAAGATATAGATTTTGAACAGATGAGAACCACTCCCAATATTAACAGCAGTCTAATTGAAATAGAACAAGGAAAAGTTTTGAATATTAACCCCAACCTAACTGCTAAGCAAAACCAACTGTTGTTACGACTGTTATAGAAATACAAAAAGGCATTTGCATGGGACTAAACGGATATGAAAGGGGTCCACCCTAACCTATGAACTCACCATATTTATATGAAGAATGGATGCAAACCAGTCAGAAAACCACGGCACCGCATGAACCCTGCATTGAAGGAGGTGGTGAAGGAAGAATTACAAAGACTCCTTAGTTCTAATTTTATTTATCTGGTATCTAACAAGTAGTGGCTGTCGCTACTTGTCACCGTTCCTAAGAATAATGGAAAGTGGAGAGTCTATATGGATTATAGATAACTCGATAAGGCCACTCAAAAGAACATTTTCCTTTACCATTTATAGATCAGGTCCTTGATACCCTTTCCGGAAAGAAATTCTTCTCATTTTTAAACGGGTTTAGTGGCTACAATCAGATACAGATTTCCCCAGAGGATCAAGATAAACAAACCTTTACTTTCCCTTGGGGAACCTTCGCATACAATGTACTCCCTTTTGGACTCTACAATGTGCCATCAACCTTTCAGAGGGAAATATTGGGGATTTTTTCTGACTTGTTGAATGACGTCCTTGAAATCTTCATGGACGATTTTACACCTCATGGAGAAGTTTTTGAAATAGCATTAACTAATCTAGAAAAAGTGATGGAACAATGTGTACAAACTAATGTTTCTTTGAGCACTGAAAAATGTCACATGATGATGACTGAAGGGATCATGCTCGGACACTACATTTCTGCTAATGGAATCAAGGTAGACCCTACAAAAATAGAGGTAATTCTGAAAATTCCAACCCCCAAGATGAAAAAATAGGTTCATAGTTTCTTGGGGCACGTAGGGTATTACAGAAGATTTATAGAAAAAATTTCAAAAATTTCATCACCATTATTTTCCTTGCTCATGAAGGATGTCGAATTTTTGTGGACAGGAAACTATGAGCAGGTCTTTTTAAAGCTGAAATGTTGTGTATCAGCAACTCCGGTCTTGCGAGGACCTAATTGGGAACTGCCGTTTCACATAGCTATAGATGCATCTGATATTGTTGTAGGTGTTGTTTTGGGCCAACTGGAGGATAAGAAACCTTATGCTATTTACTACATAAGAAAAAATCTAACCCCGGTTGAGCTCAAATAGATAGTGACCGAGAAGGAGTTCTTAGTAGTTGTGCATGCCATCAATAAATTCTGACATTATATCACTGGGTATCAAATATTTGTACGCATTGACCACTCTACCATTCATTTTTTTATGAATAAGACAAATACCAATGGTAGAATCACACACTGGTTATTGTTGTTACGGGAATTTGATATCACATTTGTCGATAAACCTGGAAAAGATAATGTAGTAGCTGATTTTGTTTCTAGGTTAACTATTGATGACACTTGCATTCCTACTGAGGATTCTTTCCCTAATGAATATATCTTTGTTATTTCTACTTACTCACCTTGGTATGCAGATATAGCTAATTATCTTGCTGCAGGGATGTTTCCACAGTATTTGTCCTCCAAGGAGAAAAGAAAGATTATACAGCAAAGTGCTACCTATAACTGGATAGATGGGAATATCTATCACACTAGACTAGATTTCTAGATCAGACATTGTGTTAGAGAAGATGAGATATTTGACATCCTTAAATCGTGTCACGAGGAACCTTGCAGAGGGCACTTCGTGGAAAAACAGACAAAGTACAAAGTCCTTTCAACAGGGTATTATTGGCCAACAATATTTCAGGATGCCAAGAAGTTTGTGAAGGGATGTGATAGTTTCCAAAGGATGGACCAACCACTGCAATCAAATGAGATGTCGTTACAGTCCCAAATCGTCTTAGAACCTTTTGAGAAATGGGCCCTAGATTTTGTGGGACCAATTAATCCTTCATCTAGACAGAAATCTTACATCTTGGTCTGCACTGACTATGTCACAAAATGGGTTGAGGAAAAGGCACTAACCAGAGCCATGAAGCAGGTTGTTTCAGACTTTCTATTTGAAGACATCTTTGTTCGATTTGGCATACCCAGGGAGATAGTCACAGATGGAGGGCCCCAGTTTACATCCCATATGATCTAGAAGTTGGTTGAAAAATATAAAATCCATCATAGAATCACAACACCTTATCATCCACAAGAAAATGGCCAAGTGGAAAGCACTAACAAAGTCATTGAGGGGATCCTTACTAAGACTGTGGCCAGTCACTGAAGGAATTGGGCCGACAAACTTCCAGAAGTGTTGTGGGCATACAGGACTACATGGAGGAATACCACAGGATTCTCACCATATGAACTTGTGTATGGAAAAAATCCCTTATTCCCTATTGAGTTCGAAATCAAGACACTAAGAACAACATTGCAGGTAAATTTGGATCTAGCTACAACGCAAAAGCAGAGATTGAACCAATTCAATGAATTAGAGGAGAAATGGTTAGCTTCTATCCAGAAAACAAAGATTATCCAGTAGTAGAGAGTAAAGTGGCATGACAGATTCATCAAGAAGAATAAGTTCCAGAAAGGAGATTGGGATCTCTTATACGACCTGAGATTCAAAGACTTCAAGGGTAAGATCTGCACCAGATGGCTAGGTCCCTATGAGGTAGATGCAGTGTTTGACAATGGGACATTTGGTGATGATTGACATTGCGAGGACACCATTGCTTGAAAATGGTCATCGTCTTCAGTTATATCACAAACCTGCTTCAAGCGATTCATTCATCAACATTGTCACAAATTCGGATCTTCAGATTACAGGAACAGGGGAAAGCCCCCCTGTGCTGTAAAAATTCTAATTTTTAGAATAAGTGTAATATCTAAAAATCAACCACAGTTGGCGGCTACTACACCTTCAAACTTAAAAAAAAAAAAAAAAAAAAAAAAATTGGCTGTGAAAACCTTTTCCGGACACAGACAAACAATTTCTGTAACAATTGAAAACCACCTTATGGAATCTATTACACACTCTGTAACAACATTTGTTATTTCAAAGCATACTTTACAATAGTGTTATTACAGGATCTTTTCTTCTCTATTTTTGTAAAAATTAATAATATATAATAGTCGTCTTGGCTGTTACACCAATAACAATCGACGAATTCTAGAAATAAGTGGAATAAGATATTTTATTGCAACAGACAGTAGACATCATCGTGGTTCTTTTCATCAGAGTTAAGCTCACGCATCTTGCCATCGAAGCTAAGTTTGCGCATCTCGCCACCAATGAATTATACGCACATCACCAAGGTATGTCATACAAAGGTAATATGGTTATTTTCTTGATTCGGTAATTATGACAACTTAACACGACATCCCTTTTGATGGCAGAGGTTGGCTATCACATTTAAGCCAAGGAGGGGGCGAATCATATTGCGACATGACCTTTGCATGACCTGTGATTATTCAAAAAACCCACAATTAAGGCATGGTGATCTGGTAATTATTGTTACTTAATGCCCGATCATACCAAAAAAGGGAAGTGTACCTTCAACGAGACCTCCCATAACCTAGCATTAATAAGGCAATATTACTGTGCAGTACGAACCATGATTTCAAAATCCTAATTTGAAATTCTCACATGCGCCACCCCACCATTTACCCCTACTGGAGCATTGCATCCCCATTTAGAGTGCTCAGAGAGGTGGGATAAGAATAGTTGCAGGCTAAAATAGCTAAGTATTGTGCCAACTGCCCCTGAAATTCTGAAGGAGAGGAAAAGGAAGGAAAACAACACTGAATTTGCGTAGCAATGGATGGAGTAGAAATTCTGAGGAATTGCCCTGAAACATGCCATATTTTCAAGGATGCAAGCTGGTCTGAATTCTTCTAAAGGTTGGAGGGATCAAACGGCAGAGTTGCCATGGAATTTGCAAAGAATTTAGAGAGAAATTAGATGGAGGTTAGGGGGTTGAAGCTGGAGGTAACAAAAGAGGTGATTGCTTGAGTGACGAGATTACCAGTGGAAGGAAAGAGGTGTTTTAATATGAAGGTTAATGACCCCTCCCTGAAGGCAGATTTCCTCCAAGAGGAAGAGTCGCTGGTGAAGAAAGGGAGGGAGATTGACAGGTTGTCACTTCCCTAGCCATGGGCTAATGTTGCCCTCTACCTCATCAAGTACATTATCTATGAAGGAAGGGAAAAAAAATTGTTCAATTACCACTTTCCATTGCTAAATCACATTCGGCATTGACAGCCAATAAATCATCCCTACTTCTTACTCGGAAATATTAAGCATATGGTTGCGACTGTGAAAACAGAGGTGCATCCAGAAACATGCATCACGAACCATGGCCTCATCAATCTCATTGTGCAAGATGCCTTAAGCTGTCAGGGTAGGAATTGGGAGGAATTCGTGAGGAATAAGGCCAAGACCACCCACAGGAGGAAAACTAGGACATTTGAGGAAGCTCTAGTGCTAACAAAGGAGCAGCCCCAACCTTCCACAATAACGGTTGGTAAGAGGCCATTCGACAAACCAATTGGTGATAGGTGGCCAAAGCAGAGAATAAGGGTTAGCAGGCACCCAAAGTCGCCATCCATGTCAAAGAAGGACAAAGAGGCAGTAGAGCAGAAGGATGAGGAGAGGGCTCATCTAGAGGAACCTTCTTCACCTAGTAAGAGCGAAACTCAATCCTTGCTGTTAAAAATTTAAAATTTAGAAAAATAAAATAGAGAGCTAAGGGAACAACTAGCAAAGGGGAAGGCAGAGGCAATAGCCCTAGGGTTAGACACTTTGGCCAAGGCCGTGGACAAGGCAAGCAAGGGAGTTGTCCCGAATACTATGTGCATGGCCTATGCTGAGAAGCTAGTGACGATGGGGTTTAGAGTCTGTGTAGCAGACACCATCTCGAGTGATGCAGGAGCATCCAACCCAAGAAAAACCATTGTATTTTAGTATACATAGGGGTATTGTGTTTTCAAGGAAGTTGGTTTCCTAAGAGTGAATTAAATGTAATTATTAATGTTTTGAGTGATTTTAATGAGAGAAGCTAGAATAGGATTTAAGTGAATACAGTGAGGCATATTTGTAAATGTTCTCAAATGTAGGAGAACATGAGAGATTTAGGATAGTTGAGAGATTGAGGGATTTGAGAATTGATTGTAAATCTTAGATTAGGAGTTAGTTCATGAATTTATAGATTAGAGAGGACTTTTAGGAATAAGGAAGAGATTTAGGAATTTTGTTAAGGAATTTATGGATCTAAACCAGAATTGGTTTTAGAATCCCTTGGTATACATGTAAGCCTAAAAGGCAAAGACAAGAGTTGGAAAATATGAAGTTAGACAGTCTAGATAGATAGCTAGAGTGTGGTTTTAAGCCTACAGGCAGAGTGTAAATAGAGGCCACTGATATTAGAACATCAGGCCAGAGAGACAGAGATCTCATTTTGTAATTAATTGTTTGTAATTATATATACAAAGATTAATTCAAACCCAGTATAAGTGCGTGATTGAATGTTGAATGATAAATTGAGTGTATTAGATAAGCGCATATATATTTATGCAGGGGAAGTGCAGTGAACGCAAAGAGGTAGAATCAAGGCGAAGTTTAGTGAATACACAAAGGAGGAGACAATACAGAGGATCGTAAAGGGCCATAGAACCAATTGGAGAACCTAAGTGATGTTATCGAATGATCAAGATTAAAAAATCATAGAGTTAAGATGAAGCGGAAGAAAATTGAGCAGCGGAAGTGCAAAAGGGCGAAACCTTTGAAAAACCCAAAAACCACAGAAAACTGAAGAAATGGCGTAAAATCTAAGTGAGGAGAAGGGCGAAAGAAATGAAGTATCGGTGAACCGTAGCTGTTGGATCT
Source organism: Pinus tabuliformis (assembly GCA_031772625.1). Taxonomy (NCBI): domain Eukaryota; kingdom Viridiplantae; phylum Streptophyta; class Pinopsida; order Pinales; family Pinaceae; genus Pinus; species Pinus tabuliformis. The sequence goes on along the minus strand of CM062807.1, from coordinate 1,029,350,364 downwards.
TTATGATCAATGGCCAAAATTAAATTGCATCAGAGAAATCCTTTTGAAATTATCGGAACTGGGCTTTAGGCAGTTGCGATAAGCGATCGCCGATCGCCGATTTGTGGTATTTGAATTCCGATAGTGTAATCGCATATCAGATGTGATAGAGGCATTTGTTAATGAAAACCCGCGGAGGAGTGATTAGCGATTGCGATAAAGGTGTAGCATCGATATCTGTGGAGAGGTCGTATAAAGGCGGAAAAGGTATGTTTTATGGTTAAATTCCTTTGAAAAGGGTTTATAATGGAAAATAGTGCGGAGATGGAAGGTTTTATGCATTAACATATATATAACCAATGTTAAAGAGGGGAAGGCTATATATATGTGAATAAAGGGTTAATGAAGGTTTATACGGTTTGAATAAGTCCTGATATTAACAGGAATGAAGGTTATAAGGAGTTATAATGTCCTGATAGGAAGGTTTAAAAGAAAGGTTTGAATAAAGTCATATATGAAGGATAAGGGGTGATTAAAGTCCCGATACATGCATATTGAATGAAGGGTTAGACTATGTTGGGTTTTAATAAATCATTCAGCATAGGAATTGATGAATGGGGCCTTAACCTTAATAATGAAGATTTAACTCAGCAGAGAGTTAAAATTCCTGGGACAGATAGGATATGTGCATAATCCATGCAAACTGTGGGTAAAGCATGGGTAACCCTGCATCATAGAGGGAGACATAAACTGAAATCTAGGAGGCTGACACACAAAAAATTGTTGAGGATGTCGCTGTTACACAAGAACTAGCAACTAAGATAGCACAATCCACAGAAAGTAATTTGGTAGCGGATACACAAGATCCCTTGGCTGACACTGTTGTTACACAAGAACCAGCAGTGGAGATGGAAGTCAACAAAGGAAAGGAAGGAGAAGCTAACATCCATGAGCTTGTGGTTGACACTGCTATTACACAAGAACCAATAGTGGAGATAGAAGCCTACCTGGGGAAAAACAATATACAAAAGTCGGTGGATGACACTACTGCTACAAAAGAACCAATAGTGGGAATGGAAGCTGATCAAGGAGAGAAGGAAACTGTAATGAAATCCATTGATGAAGTTGTTGTTACATAAGAACCAGCAACCGAAGTGGAGTAGTTTCACCCTTGGGAGGTTGTTACACCCTCAATTGATAGTGCATGTGGGAGAACACTAGCTCCTGAGTGTTGGGTCCCCATAATACTAGTGATTACCCCATTACTATTGTAGTTATACCCCTTATTAATATTTTTGTGCCCCTATTGCCCCCATATTGTTATTACTGTGCCCCATAGAATCCTTCTATTGTTATTTTTGTGGCTTTATATTATTATTGTTAAGTCGGCTGGATTATATTGTGACTCCTTAGACTCCTATATATAGAAAGGAGGTTTTGTCATTTGAATCATCCAAGAATTTTTCATTTATGTAATGTAAAGGAGGTTTCCCCCTCGAAGAGGCTGAATTCTAAGGCGTTAATCTATCTTTTCTATCTTTTCTTGAGCTGGTTTCATAACATATGGTATCAGAGCTTTGGATTCTAGGGTTTCGCTGATCCAAACAGGTCATTGTGGAATTTTTGCTATAACTTTTTTTCTACGATGTTTCAGAAGTTGAAAAAAAAACCCATTTGAGAAGAAATCACGCTAAACCTTGGATCCAAATTTCAGAGCTTTTCGCGCTACATTTGTGGAGATATGATCTGAAGAAGTTGGTCTTTTTGCAGACTCATGAATTACATTCCAAACAGGTGACCTGGGGAAAATCGTCATAACTTTCTTTCTGAGCATCAGATTGAAATTTCGCAAGAAGGTACAGAAAGAGGACGGATTTTAGTTTTCTTTTATATATTTTTTAGAGTCAAAGGTCGAAACAGTGACACGTGGCACTTCATACAAGTTCACTCTACTAAACTAGTCTACAATCAGGTCACTACGGGATATTGTGCATAACTATTTCTTGGATAATCCAATTTGGATCAGACTAGTGGTATTGGAAATATGACATAGAAGGCCACTACAGGTCACAATTTCAGAACTGGATGATTAGAAATTACAGAGATACATCAGATTCAATATCAGGCTTCTGCAAAGTGAAAAAAGGTGTGTAGTTTTTTTTTTTTAATTTTTGCGTAAGCTTGGTTTGAAGGAATTCAAATGGCATAGTAAAGCATTATTATCAGTAATTGATGCCCCGAGGAAAGAAAATGTAAACACCTAGTAAGCAACCTGAAAGCTCTAGCATGACTTATGAAGAAGAGGAAGAAATGCAACATGATATAGCAAAATTACAAGACCAAGTGCAACAAGTGTCACTTGCACAAAAAGGAATAGAATCTAAGATGGATGGTTTAAAGAAAGATGTAGAAGCTAAGATGGATGGTTTAAAGAAAGGGTTAGAAGCTAAGATGGACGATTTGAAGATAGATTTGAAGACAAACATGGAAGAATTGAAGAAGTTGCTACAAGAAAGGGTCACTAATGGTGAAAGGGTAGTAAAGGAAACTCATGATGAGAACAAAATAAATGTTAATCATGATTCCATAGACTCTAATGTTGGATCAAAGACCCACCATATTCCAAAAATCGATATGAGGAAGTTTGATGGCAAGGATCCTGCAACATGGATATTACAGATGGAGCAATTCTTCGATCTCAATAATGTGCAAAACACACAAAAGGTACGTATGGAAACTTTATATTTGGAACCAAATCAGTTTGTATGGTATCAATGGCTTTTCTCTCGTAAACAATTTATCACTTGGGCAATTTTTACGGAAGAATTGATAGCACATTATGAGGATACAAAAAGCAACACTTTTTTTAGCCAATTGATAAGTCTCAAACAAAAGGGTTCAATAATGGAGCACATTGAGGAGTTCCAAAAATTGAACATAAGGGTAAAAGATATTCCAGAGGAGCATAGGATTGATGTGTTCATAGGGTCTTTAAAGGATAATATCCAACATGATGTTCGCCTTTGGGAACCTGATTCATTAGAGAAGGCATTCAGGTTAGCAAGAAAAATGGAAAGCAAAATTATGGCAACCAGGAAGCATACCACTCACAACTATAAAGACGGAAGTGTTGTTGCCCCTAGTCTTCCACAACCTATAAGGTTGACACCACAACAATTGGAAGAAAAAAGAGCAAAAGGGCTTTGTTACAGTTGTGATAGCAAATACACTAAAGGTCATAAGTGTGCTGAGAAGAAATTATTCTACATAGATTGTGAAGAGGAAGAAGAAAAGGAGCAAGAAAGGTCAAAAGAAGAGGATATACTCCAGGAACAAAGCCTAGATGAAGAAAAAATAAATCCGACCATATCTTGTAATGCATTGGCGGGAATTACCACTCCTCAAACCATCAAGATAGAAGGACAAATCAAGAAGAAAAAGGTAATAGTGTTGATTGATTCAGGAAGCACCCACAATTTTATTCATTGTAAGGTAGCAAAAGAATTGAATTGCTTCCTATATCCAGCACCAGAGTGTCAAGTGATGATTGCAAATGGAGGAACAATAAATTGCTCTGGAAAGTGCCATAATATCAAGCTATCCATGGGAGAATATGTATTGACTAGCCCAATGCTTTCCATTCCAATGGGAGGTGCTGATGTTGTACTAGGAGTCCAATGGCTACAATCCTTGGGTACAATAGCTTTTAATTTTCAAGAACTTTTCATCAAATTTTCTACGGAAGGAAAGGAAGTTGAATTAAGGGGTATTGCAGGGAAACCAGGAAAGATAATCAGCTCTAATGGTATGACAAAGCTTCTAAAAAAGGAGCAAAGAGGTGTAATTGCACAATTATGTTCGCTAGATGTTTCCACATCGGAATCATCTATTTCTCCAGATCTCCAAAAAGTCCTGGACAATCATTCCAAGGTATTTGAGACTCCCAAAGGTCTCCCACCTATGCGTGATCATGATCATGCTATTCATCTGATTCCAGGAAGTGTTCCTCCAAACATCAGGCCGTACAGATATCCCTATGTCCAAAAGAGTGAAATTGAACGTATGGTTGCAGAAATGCTAGAGGCTGGTATAATTCAACCGAGTCAAAGTTCTTTCTCTGCTCCAGTAGTATTGGTGCACAAGAAGGATGGATCATGGCGCATGTGTCCGGATTATAGGGAGCTCAACAAGCTCACTATTAAAGATAAGTTCCCCATTCCTGTCATTGATGAATTACTGGATGAATTGCATGGATCAATTTACTTCACCAAGTTGGATCTTCGTTCAGGATATCATCAAATCAGAATGAAGATTGAAGACATTCCGAAAACAACATTTAGAACTCATGAGGGTCATTATGAATTTTTGGTCATGCCTTTTGGCCTTACCAATGCACCTTCAACATTTCAAGGTTTGATGAATTCAATTTTCAAACCATTCCTTAGAAAATTTGTGTTAGTATTTTTTGATGATATACTAATCTACAGCAAGTCTTGGAAGGATCATGTTGAACATGTTGACAGGGTGCTACAACTATTGGAGGAGAAACAATTATATGCAAAAAGATCCAAATGTTTCTTTGGAGTCCAGGAGGTGGAATATCTGGGTCATATTGTATCTCATGAAGGAGTTAAGGTAGACCCTAGCAAAATTAAAGCCATTAAGGAATGGAAAATCCCCACATCCATAAAGCATCTGCGAGGATTTCTTGGGTTGACAGGGTATTATCGCAAGTTTGTTAAGAATTATGGGAGAATAGCAGCACCTCTAACAACATTATTGAAGAAAGATGCATTTTCATGGACTCCGGAAGCAACAAAGGCCTTTGAACATCTTAAAGAGGCAATGTGCCAAGCACCGGTCTTAGCTACACCGGACTTCACAAAAACCTTTATTGTGGAATGTGATGCTTCAGGAAATGGAATTGGTGCTGTTCTAATGCAAGATGAAAGACCCATTGCTTTTGAAAGTCGTCCAATCAAGGGAAAGTTTTTAAGCAAAGCTATTTATGAGAAGGAAATGTTGGCAATACTCCATGCACTTAAGAAATGGCGACCCTACCTAATGGGAAGACACTTCAAGGTAAAAACGGATCATGATAGCCTTAAATACTTTTTAGAACAAAGATTATCCTCTGAAGAGCAACAAAAGTGGGTCACAAAGATGTTGGGTTATGACTTTGAAATCATCTACAAAAAGGGAAGCAAAATGTGGTGGCAGATGCACTCTCAAGAAAGGATGAGGATGTGGAAGCATTGTTGTGTGCCATTTCTATTATCCAACCAGATTGGATAAATGAAGCAAGGGAGGAATGGAAGAATGACGAAGAAGTGTGGGCACTTATTCGAAAGTTACAACAAGATTCCAGTACGTCTGATACATTTAGCTGGCAAAATGATTCGTTATGGTACAAAGATCGCTTATACCTCTGTAAGAATTCCCAGCTAAAACAAAAGATTCTTATGGAATTGCACACTTCTCCCTTAGGAGGGCACTCAGGATTTTTAAAAACTTACCACAGGGTTAAGAAGGAATTTTTTTGGGATGGCCTTAAATCAGATATTCAAAAGTTTGTGGCGGAATGTTTGGTTTGCCAACAAAATAAAGTTGAAACAATTAAGACACCGGGTCTATTACAACCTTTATCCATTCCAAGCCAACGTTGGGAGGAGGTTTCAATGGATTTTATCACAGGTTTACCCAAGTCTGAGGGAAAGAGTGTCATCATGGTGGTAGTTGACAGACTTACCAAGTATGCACACTTTTGTGCATTATCACATCCATTTAAAGCCAGTACAGTTTCTACTGCATTTATGGAAACAATTCAAAAGCTACATGGAAACCCAAAGATTATTGTAAGTGACAGAGATCCCATTTTCACTGGAAATTTTTGGACAGAATTATTTTCTTGTCTTGGTACTCAGTTAGCTCATAGCTCATCTTATCATCCTCAATCTGATGGGCAAACTGTGATAGTAAACAAATGTTTGGAAGGATATCTTCGTTGCTTTGTATCTGATAAACAGACACAATGGGTCAAATGGTTGCCTCTGGCTGAATGGTGGTATAACACTTCCTTCCATACAGCAACAAAAATGACCCCATTTATGGCACTTTATGGGTATCAACCACCATCCATCACATCATATTTAAGAGAAAATTCTAAGGTTCAGGCAGTGGAACATCACATCGAACATCAACAACAAGTCCTCCAACTCTTAAAGGATAACCTCGTGTTGGCACAGATAGAATGAAACAACAGGCAGATCAACATCGCAGTGAAAGAAGTTTTGATGTAGGTGATTGGGTATTCCTACGGCTACAACCATATAAGCAAATGTCCCTCAAGCAAGCTAAGAAGGATAATAAATTATCACCAAAGTATTATGGTCCGTACAAGGTGTTGCAAAAGATTGGTACTATGGCATACAAATTGGAGCTTCCTGCAGCTTCTCGATTGCACCCAGTTTTCCATGTTTCATGTTTAAAGAAGGTTATAGGTGACAAGCTCCCAGTTCAAACAATATTGCCAGAACTTGACGAGGAAGGAAAAATTATATTGGAACCGGAAGCAGTCACAGAAACAAGAACTCGACAGCTACGAAATCGATCAATTTCAGAGTATCTTATCAAGTGGAAGAACTTATCCGCTGAAGATTCCACATGGGAGGATGAGAATTTTATGCAGAAGTATCCAGAACTACTCAAGCATTGAGGACAACACTTTTTTGAAGGAGAGGGGCATGTTGGGTCCCTATAATACTAGTGATTACCCCATTACTATTGTAGTTATACCCCTTATTAATATTGTTGTGCCCCTATTGCCCCCATATTGTTATTACTGTGCCCCATAGAATCCCTCTATTGTTATTTTTGTGGCTTTATATTATTATTGTTAGGTCGGCTGGATTATATTGTGACTCCTTAGACTCCTATATATAGAAAGGAGGTTTTGTCATTTGAATCATCCAAGAATTGTTCATTTATGTAATGTAAAGGAGGTTTCCCCTCGAAGAGGCTGAATTCTAAGGCGTTAATCTATATTTTCTATCTTTTCTTGAGCTGGTTTCATAACACTGAGGAAGGATGGTGTTATGAAAAGATGGGTTTTTTACCAGAGCTACATAAATGGAAGTAGCAGGCGCTCTCTCTACAAGAGGGGCTGATCTCACTCAAGGCACACAAAAGTGTGATGGATTCCCTTAGGGAAAAGTGGTTAAAGGAAGAATGGAAGAAAGAATGGGAAGCATGGAGGCACAAGGAAGCCATGAAGAAGAAGGATGAACCATTGTATTAGTTACAACAATAGGTCTCAGACCTAATGAATGACAAGAACAAGCTCCGTTTTATTTCCCTAAACATGCTAGCATGCAAGCGGCCATCCCCATCATATCTAGTGTTCCTTTGGGAATGATATTATTTATTTCAATTGAAAGCAATTTTTGAGAATAGGTCTTATTTGGGTTCTTCAACCCGAACTTTTCTTGAGATTTTTTGCTTCTGCGATTTTGACGAACAGAGCTTGCTTTGCAAGCTATTTTTTCATAATATCATGTGTGAGTATGTCAGCAGGAAAATGGTAGCAAGTGTTTGATGAGCCTCGGTATTGCAACAAGAATGTTGCAACTCCCAAGGCTACCGACTTTAATTATCAACTCGGGGTTCGTACAAACTTAAGACGTGTCGACACTATATGTGTGGCATAAAATGTGTCCTTCCTTTTATATTATGGTGTAATGGAAAGCATGTACTGAAGTCAAATGATAAACCAATTGTAGAAAATGAAATGTTCGAAATGGAACCTTAATCTATTGCAAGAAAGAAAGTACAAGGAAAAAGACGGAAATTCAATGCTAAATCACACCATTTCCTAATTAACTGCCAAGAAACTATGCTTTGCAATAATTCTAAATTATCATGAACCAAATGCTATTATCTAAGCATGGAAGTAAGAAGCATCGTAAAGGGACTGAAATAAATTTGTTTTTGTCTTTTTGTCTTTTCACGCAAAATCAAATATGCAAACTAATTTCCTTTGTGATGTGGCAGGTGAATTAAGGGTGTTGGAGGTTGGATGGAAGGTTAAGAGATGGTTTGATGGTGTGGGATACCCTTGGGAGGGTTTTGGTGACTTCCTATAGGTTTTCCCTCAATTTGGCCTCAAAACAGGCCATTTCAGGAAAACCTGTAGGATGTACTAGAAACCTAGAGGATGATCCTATAGGAATTACAGTGAACCTACAGGATACAACCGAGAGAAAAATGTGAGGTATTGGAGGTGATGGGAGGCCTAAAAAAGGTGTGTGATGGGTGGAATGGAGTGGGAAAATTCCTAGGATCACTTAGAACTCAAAACCAAAGTTAGGGAATGGTGGGATTTTCTCATAAAGCTTGGAGAAGTTTCCTTGTGAAATGATGAAATTGGCGAGGGTTTAATGACCAATCAAATCAATTCCAAATTGGATGGGACAAATTTTTTTATTAACCAAGATGTATTAGGTCCCTATTCCAATTGGAATCACTCAAAAAGACCTATTTTAACCCATGCAAAAAAATAAAAAACATTACTAGTAAAAAATCTAGAAATTTGAGAACTAGTGAGCTAGTAAATCTAATAAATTCCTAACCAAATCAAGTGCAAGTGAAATGGGGTATTTTTTGTTATGAAATATAATGTTTTTCTGATCTAATGCAAGTGGAATCAATTCGATTGAATCTCATTAGCATGCTCTAAAAAATAGCAGAAATCTATTGTTCTTTGCTAAAAAGGAGGTCCCACAATCTAGATTTGGGAATAGGAAGACTAATCCAAGAAACTCAATGATTATTATGAACTTTCAAAGATTTTCCAAGGAGGAAATAATGCTTTTGATCCTGCAAAATAACTTACATCAACCATTTAACTCAATCCTACAACAAGAAATCATTAATTCTAAATGGAGAAATAGAAAGAAATAAAAACTAGAGATGCATGTGAATAAGCAGTGAAAAGAAGCAAAGAAAATGATACAAAAGGGATCTGAGGTTTTCAAGATGGTCAATCCCAAGGAAAATAAAAGAACTATGGAGGAGAACAATATTTAGAAGTTGAACATGACACCAATCTTCATTATTTTCATCAATAGAATTACATCCCTGCAAGAAAATACAATGGAGCTGCAGGAATACAAGCTCTCTCCACAATAACACTAATGAAAATCTCCCCCCTAGAGGAAAATTCGACTTGGAACTTATAAAAAATTATTAAGAATCATTCCCCATGAATGGAGCAAGCTTTCCCCACCAAAATCCCTTGACTAGTGGATCTAGTCCCCAATACTAGGAATTTGCATTAAATGGGAAGTAACACATTCCTAGATTTTCTCAATCATTCCCTAGAGGAAAATTCGACTTGGTACTTATATAAAATGATTAAGAATCATTCCCCATGAATGGAGGAAGATTTCCCCACTGAAATCCCTTGATTAGTGGATCTTCTCCCTTGATTGGTGGATCTGCTCCCTTGATTAGTGGAATAAATTCCTAGATTTTCTTAATCATTGGAGTTCCACAAGTTGTGCCATAATTCCATAATATCTTGTTGACTTATTATTTATTATTGATCCTCTAGTAGTAGGGAACAAGTCCCTAAATTATCTTCTCCTCCAACTCTTCATAATATGCCCAATATTCTCATAGTATTCCACAAAAAATAAATAATATTAGGCACAAATATTCAATTATTCATAAACCTTCCTAATGAATATATTAAAGTTAAAAATAAATTATCTAATGCAAAAGGAGAGGTTTAATGTGCTGAAGAATGGTCATAGGCCTTAATTTATGTTTTAAATTAGAGGCATGGGCCTTAATGTATGTCTAATTTAGAGACCCATCATACCCCCTACTGAAAGTGTTGCTCATCCTCTGAGCAACTTAGTGACCTCAATGTGCCTCATCCATGGCCCTAGTGGCCTCTCTCTTATGCATTAAGAATCTTGGCTGTAATATTTGCAAGAACAAGCCAAAAAACATATTTGTGCAAAGAAAAATCATTGTTTGTTGAGACCATTTGCTTGCCTTCTTGCCCTTTATTCAAGATGGGTTCTTGAATATTTTTCGGTTTGGCAAGGTCTTTCACACCCTTATCAACCTTCTACTACCTTGTTCTGCCATTTGAACATGTCCTGTAGGATTTCTAGGTCATTGTAATTCCTACAGGATCATCATGTAGTAAACACAGTCCCTTTGGAAACTGAAGTAAAGGAGTGGAAAAAATGACAGAAATGGTGGAGGAATGAATGGTAATGAGTGGTAAAATAAAAATGTGAGTGACAGGGGTCTCTTTATGTTCCTCCTTTACTCTTTGATTGTCCTTATTGTTGACCTACAAATGGAAATTTCATGAAAATGGAGAGGATGCTCTCTTTGTGTTTTTTTTTTTTCAAGAATGAAATGAGATGGATGAATGATGAATATATAGTGAATATGAAGTGGATGGAGGGATTGGAGTGTTGTGCTGACCTTGGCCTTTACAGAAATTTCTTCTCTTAACTCTTGTCCTCATTCCTTGAAATCATCACCCTTCATAATTTGACTTTTCAACATTGCATGACTGAAGGAGTGAGCTGCAATCAACTAGTTGAAGGCGTCTGAGACTATCGACCCATCCTTAGCTTATAAAACCTCATCTCTCATGCATTGACAACAAATTTCTAACTATAATAGGTTCAAGAGAAGAGGTCAACAATATTGCATACTTGTACCTACCTAATGGTTGTTGGAGACACATGCATGTTGCTGCTGAGTTGATGTTGATGGGAAGGTGTTGGATGGTGATGCTGATGATCCTTATGCTACTGCTAAGCTCTGGAGGAGCTTTTTTGACCTATGGATCTCCTTTAAAACTGCTCACTACCAATCCTATAGGTTTTGTTTTGTATCCTGTAGGTTTACAGGACAACGACTTGTTTTTTTCCATATCTCCCAAACGGTAGACTGGATCAAGCTGAATATTTTTGAGCATGTTGCCGTCATCATTATGCACATCCCCATAGAAAATTTTTGGTCAATGGATGCACGGATCTTGAGAAAATCTAAAAATGGTTGAAGGTGATGTAGGTTGATTTCTTGGAAACCATGCACTGGAAATCGTTGAAATTGCTTGGGCATGTTACCATCATCCATATGCAGCTCCCCATAAAACAACTTTTTAAATGGATGCATGGATATTGAAAAATTGCAAAAATGGATGAAGGTGATGGAGGCCAATTTTGTGGAAACCGTTCACTAGAATTTGCTGAAATTGCTTGAGCATGTTACCATCATCCATATGCATCTCCCCTTAAAACAACTTGGCAAATGGATGCATGGTTTTCAAGTTATGACAAAAAAATAAATTCTGCTCTATGTATTTTTGTATCCTGTAGGAAAACAGAGCATCTTGTAGGTTTTTAGGACAACAAGGAAAATGATTGGTAGAAGCTTAGAAATGATGAGTGGATGGTGGAAATAGATGAGGATTATGGATAGGCATGGCCTTCACATTGTTGAGCATTTGAGCGAAGTATGAGAAAGTCAAAATTTGACTTCTTTTGACTAGGCTTGACCAATTTTCCTTTTCGTACCAAATTGTTCTTGTTGCTTGCAGATGTTGGAGAGTACATGCATGCATGGAAGAGATGCATGGAGCAAGGATTTATTTTCTCTTTTCTCTTTTTTTCTTCTAGGCCTACTAGCCACCTCAAGGAGGTTTTCAACTAGTAGGTCTGCCTAGGCACCTCAAAGGAGGTTTTCACCTAGGATCTTTTCTTTTTTCCTTTTTCTTGTTTTTTCCCAACCCATTGACCACCTCATGGAGGTTTTCAATCAATGAGCCAATTTGAGGTGCCTCAAAGGAGGTTTTCACCTGAGATTTTTTTTTCTTATTTTTTAATTTTTTTTTTCTACCCTACCCTACTTGTAAAACAAAATCACTTTCAAGTATAAGAATACTTCCAATGAAGCCATGTGCACATCAAGATGACAGACAAAATGATGTGGAGGCTTAAAATGTATGCATTGACATGTATCTAGATTTCAGAGACCAAATGATTTAACTTTGAAAGGATCAAACATAGTTGAGGAAGAGAGTGATGTTGCAACTTAGTGACTGTCTGGAGCCATATTTCAATATATTTGTGATTTTCTTGGTCCTTTTGCTAATCTGGATCATTATTCATGTCTTCTTCTACCATGACCTTCGAATCTTCCTCTTTCTGTTGATTATTCTCTTGAATACATGGAGGATTTGATGGTAACCATGAGGGAGTTCTCTCAATCTATGATTTTGATGTCTGCGCTTCATCAATCACAACCCATGGTTTTGTGGTCTTCTTATTTGAATATTCTTCTTTTGGATGTGGTCCTTCAATAATATCAAGATGATATCTTTTTTTGCAATAATTTTCTTGAGCTATGGTAAATACCATTGATCTCAAGAGGAGATGTTTGGAAGTGTTTTACCTCAGCATTGTGAGTGGGTTGAGCTACTTTAATGTGTGGGTTTGGAAATAGTGGTATAGGTAGTTGAGTGGGAGTGAATATTTGAGATGGATGTGGATGAGGTTGTGGTTGTGGTGGAGCTTAATGGTAAGGATAACATAGAGTTTGGTATGGAGGATATTGAAGAAAATACTGAGGATATTGTGGATGGCTCCCATAAGTTCCTTGCCAACCTTGTTGCCAAGATTGGTTTTGGGGTTGAGATGGCCAATGTTGCCAAGGAAAGGGTGCGTTCCAATTACTTTGAGGTGGATGTGCATAAGCTTGAAATTGTGAATTAGGCTCTTGCATCATATCAGACTGAATAGGCTACCATGTTCCTCTTAGAGCTACATAACATTGCTGCATTGGCAATTGACGTGCTCCATTTCCCTCCTGGTAAACTTCCTTCAACCTTGGTAATGATGGACAATGTTTAACATCATGTGATTCTGTAACACAAATATCAACATTTTCATTTCCTTCATCTTGCATTCCTAACATTTCTACTTTTTTTGTTAGATTGCTAAGAATTTTTCTTTTAAAATCATCAAACAAATTTCCAAATTTAGCTTCACTTACCGATCTTGATGCTGATTTACCTACTCTTGCTTTTCCTCTTGATATGTGTTTTCATGTTTCACAAATTTCCTCAAATGATAATTGATATACATCACCTCTACTCATGAGATTAAGGAGATCAATCCATCCATCACTAATTTCTCTAAGTAAGAGGGTTTTTAGTGTGTCAGATCCTAAATGATGTAGTTTTTCCCTCTTAGCATTATACATGAACCTCTCTATTAGATTCTCTAGGCTCTCATATTCTCTTTGATTCATTCTAAATATTTCTTCTTTAATATCATGATCTTTATATTTTTCTAGGAATATATTTTTCATATCATTCCATGATCTTATTTATATAGTCCCTAAACTCATGAACCATTTAAGAGCTCTATCCTTCAATGTTGTCGAAAACAATCTCAATTTTTGAGTTTTTAATAAGTAACCATAAGATCTAGAAACAATTTCAAATTCAAAGAGAAATGTTTCCAGATCCTCTGACCTTAGACCATGAAATTTTGGAAGAAATGATGGAGGGATGTTCTTCATGTGCACACTTCCCTTGGTATCTTGAATGGGAAATCTGATAGGATCTTCCTCATTGTCATCATCGCCATCAATTTCTTCTACATTCTTCGCCATCTTCTTCTTCTACCTACAAAAGTGAATGGTGATGTGGCTCTTATTGCACCATGTGATCAAATGGGAGGGTGGGTTGGGTTATGTATATTTTTGTTTTGTTTTTATGATTGAATGAAAACTATAATGCAATGCAATTTTCTACTTTTGAAATTAAATATGCCTAATGAAAATATCTTTTTTACTTTTGCAAAAATTAAAAATAAATGAATCAACTAGGGAAGAAAAAAATGCATACTTTGACATCTCCCTGGCAATGATGCCAAAAAGTGACGAGCCTCGGTATTGCAACAAGAATGCTACAACTCCCAAGGCTACCGAATTTAATTATCAACCCGGGGTTCGTACAAACTTAAGAGGTGTTAGAACTATATGTATGGCATACAATGTGTCCTTCCTTTGCTCTCATGATGTAATTAAATGCATGTACTCAATTCAAATGCTAAACTAATTTCATAAAATGAAATGTTCGAAATGGAACCTTAACCTATTGCAAGAAAGAATGTACAAGGAAAGAAACGGAAATTCAATGCTAAATTACACCATTTCCTAATTAAGTGCCAAGAAACTATGCTTTGCAATAATGCTAAATTATCATGAACCAAATGTTAATATCTAAGCATGGAAGTAAGAAGCATCAAAATCACTAATGTGCAAGTAAAGGGACTGAAATAAATTTGTCTTTGTCTTTTTGTCTTTTCATGCAAAATCAAATATGCAAACTAATTTCCTTTGGTGATGTGGTAGGTGAATTAAGGATGTTGGAGGTTGGATGGAAATGTTAAGAGATGGTTGGATGGTGTGGGATACCCTTGGGAGGCTTTTGGTGACTTCCTCGAGGTATTCCCTCAATTCGGCCTCAAAACAGGCCATTTCAAGAAAACCTACAGGATGTACTAGAAACCTACATGATGGTCCTGTAGGAATTACAATGAACCTATAGGATACAACTGAGAGAAAAATGTGAGGTGTTGGAGGTGATGGGAGGCCTACGAAAGGTGTGTGATGGTTGGAATGGAGTGGGAAAATTCCTAGGATCACTTAGAACTCAAAACCAAAGTTGGGAGATGGATGGATTTGCTCAAAAATCTTGGAGAAGTTTCCTTGTGAAATGATGAAATTGGCGAGGGTTTAATGACCAAGAAAATCAAATCCAAATTGAATGAGACAAATTTTTTTATTAACTAGGATGCCTTAGGTCCCTATTCCAATTGGAATCACTCAAAAATACCTATGTTAACCCATGCAAAAAAATAAAAAACATTACTAGTCGAAAATATAGAAATTTGAGAACTAGTGAGCTAGTAAATCTAAGAAATGACTAGCCAAATCAAGTGAAAATTCAATGGGGTGACTTTTGTTATGAACTAGAATTTTTTTGTGACCTAATGCAAGTGGAATCAATTCTATTGAAACTCGTTAGCATGCTCTAAAAACTAGCATAAATTTATTGTTGTTTGCTAAAAAGGAGGTCCAACAATCTAGATTTGGGACTAAGAAGACTAATCCAGCAACTAAATGATTATTATGAACTTCCAAAGTTTTTCAAAGGATGAAATAATGCTTGTGATCCTACAAAAGAACTTAAATCAACCATTTAACTCAATCCTACAATAAGAAATCATTAATTCTAAATGCAGAAATAGAAAGAAATAAAAACTAGAGATGCATGTGGATAAGCAGTGAAAAGAAGGAAAGAAAATGATACAAAAGGGATCTGAGGTTCCTGGGATGTCCAAGCCCAAGGAAAATCAGAGACCTATGTAGGAGAACAAGATTTAGAAGCTAAAAATGACACCAATCTTCATTATTTTCATCAATAGAATTACATCCCTGCAAGAAAATACAATGGAGCTGCAAGAATGCAATCTCTCTCCACAATAACACTAATGAAAATCTCCCCCCAGAGGAAAATTAGACTTGGAACTTATACACAATGATTAGGAATTATTCCCCATGAATGGAGGAAGCTTTCCCCACCAAAATCCCTTGATTAGTGGATCTAGTCCCCAATACTATGAATTTGCATTAAATGGCAGGGAACACAATCCTAGATTTTCTCAATTATTCCCTAAAGGAAAATTAGACTTGGTACTTATACAAAATTATTAAGAATCATTCCCCATGAATGGAGGAAGTTTTCCCCACTGAAATCCCTTGATTAGTGGATCTGCTCCCTTGATTGGTGGATCTGCTCCCTTGATTAGTGGAACACATTCCTAGATTTTTTTCAATCACTGGAGTTCCACAATTTGTGCCATAATTCCATAATATATTGTTGACTTATTATTTATTATTGATCCTCCAGTAGTAGGGAACAAGTCCCTAAATTATCTCCTCCTCCAACTCTTCATAATTTGCCCAATATTCTCATAATATTCCACAAAAAATAAATAATATTAGGCACAAATATTAAATTATTCATAAGCCTTCCTAATAAATATATTAAAGTTAAAAATAAAATATCTAATGCAAAAAGAGAGGTTTAATGTGCTGAAGGATGGTCATAGGCCTTAATTTGTGTTTTAAATTAGAGGCATGGGCCTTAATTTATGTCTAATTTAGAGGCTCATTAGTGTCTTCTCCTATATGGGAGATTTGCAGTTGCGGGCCTTTCTTTCGTTTATGATGAACCAGATTGAGTGGTATCTATCCATGAAACCAGCATAAATTAATGAATAAAGGACAACATTATGGGTCAGAGCAAAATCAGGGATGGTTTATGAGCTCGGGCATGAGTTTAAGCTGTTCCTGAGCACTCCAGAGATTGGGGAACAGTCAGCCGTGTATAGGACAAGGATTGTGAGGATCTGCCTCAATTTGCATGCACATATGAAAAGATGAGAGCTAGCAGGATGTCTTAAATGTACCAAAGCTTGTAGCACTGAGTTGAAAGAAGGGGATCCTTTTGAATACAGGAATTTCGTACCTATTTTTACACGGGTGCTTGAGTATGCTCGGATTGTGCAAACATTGGGGGCATTTTGGATTGGGCTTAGATTTAAATTTCCTTTGATTTGGTTGCGAGTAGAAGAGTATTAGCCAGAATACCACCTATGTTATTATGAAGAAGAATCCTAGCCACGTCTGTTGATGGCCATTAAAGGGTATAGAGCACCGGATGAAGACACTGTTGTGCTTACAATTTTACAGACTTACATCAAGGGTATAGCAGGAGAAGTTGAGATTCTGCATGGGGACATGAAGTTGCTTCAGTTGGGGGGAGATCTTGGGTGTGAATTTTTACCTATTTTCTGCACCTTTCCCCAGTTTTGATCCTTTTATCCTCCAGGCCTATGAACTTTACATGATGAATCACCCATTTTCTCACTTTTATAACCTATTCCACGGTCACGTTATTTTGTTGTATTTTATTGAAGAATACGATACTTTATTCATTTTTTTGGCTAACTGGGGTGAGCATTGGAGTATTATTCTGGAAGCTCTTCTCCTTTTCAGGTGTTGTTCACGGGAATGAGACTATGGAATAAACCGGCAGCACTGATCAATTACAGAGTAGGGTAGAGAAATTCATTTTTACACCCTGTATGTTGTTACAAGTTGATGTTGCACATTGAATTTTGTTAAAATATGTTGTTACACTACACGCTAATACAAATGTCCATTGTTACACCAAGGGTGTTGTCTCCAATGATTGTCGTAACATCCCAGACCACTATTCATTTGCAGGATGCTATTGCACTGGAGCTGGCAAGTTTGGGTATTATTCCACATAATAGTTATCGGCGTTAGGAAGTGTTCATTTTGGAAGCAATAGACCAAAGAGGTTGCAATCCTAACTAATGTATATTTGTATTTAGAAATAGGTTGTAACTACTTTTATTTTTTATCAGCATGAGAATCGTGAGATTCTCATGACTGATCTATTTCTAATTTTGGGCATGTAATAACTATAAAAGAAACTCGATTTCCTATGTACAAGGGCGGCATATAGAAGAGTATTGTTACTTTGGTTCTGTAACTCTGAATTATTTTTAATATTAATCACTATGGTGATTTTGTTACTACTCTTCAGCTAATTCGTTAATTAATTTTATGCTATTCCTCTGCCCTTGCTAAGGAGGAAGGTCTCTCCTCTTTGGCAAGGACTGCAATGGTAGAGGTAATGTACATTCTAGTTTCGTTATTTGTTATATGGTTTCTTGCTGATACTGTACAAATTGTGAATTACATTCGTTGTTGTTCCAATTTATATTATGTTGTTACACTGAGTTAATCAAACAAAATGGTAGTAACCAACTGGAGTAGATATTAGTCATTGTGTGGCACACCCTTACCTTGGTAGTTGCGAAGTGTTATTTCAATTTTCTGGAGTGTTTTTATTTCTACATGAATAATTTGATTTCAAAAATTTTATTCAACGACATCTTTTACTGTTATTTCCATTTTTCATTCTTGGTTGTAGTGCATTGGCACAAATAATGCGAACTCCATTGAAACAACAAGACCTACCCTAGGTTGACAATTAAATATTGCAGTGTCAGTTAATTAGGATCAATTAAAATAGCATTATAGATGCATCACAACATGGAAGGCAAGTAAGATAGCAATCCAAAGTGATGGTTAAACCAACAACACATTTCAGACATACATACATATACAAAAAATAGCTACACATGCATGAGTAAGCAAACAGATACATATATCATTTAGAGTAAAAAATATAGATGAAATGCAATACGACATATGCATGAAATGTGTTGGCTCAGTTATATTAAGAAGTGTAAGTTCCATTCGTACAATACATCCATGTCCAACCACTAGCTCTACAAGCGGAACATTATAATCACAACCACTGATGAGCACCAGTATTGCAGCAAGAATGTTGCAACTCCTAGGGCTAACAACCTTAGTTTATCAACCTAGGGTTTGTATAAACTTGGAGGTGACAGTGTTGTATACACAAGTAGATGCGATGGGTACACTTTTTGTCACTACTGAGCTGGTGATAGACCACTATGGTTTCTCAAACCATTCTTCTATTGATTTAAAAGAAGTTTGATTACCAATGAAGGAAGGGGAATTTTGCACTAATTGGGGGAATTGAAATATTGTCTATTGCAGTAAGGAAAGACTGAAATCAATACTTTAAACACACCACTCATATGATTAATTTCTAAGAGAGGTCTTACTTCAGGAGAATTCTAAGCTAACATGTGTATAATCCTAACTATCCTAGGCATGCAATCTAAATTAACCAAACATTCTACTGTTTTTCATATGAATGAACACAATAACTCCTTTTTCTTTTTGTCCTTTTTTGTGAAAATGTGAATTCTAAATCTTCTTGGTGATGTGAAAGCTAGGTTAGAGATGGTGATGGAAGGTCATATGGTTTTGGAGGCAAGTAGGGGTCTTCTCCCATCCTTCAGGATGCATTTTCCACAAATTGGCCTCAAAATAGGCCACTAGAAGTCGTCCTACAGGATGTCGTAATGCTTCCTATAGGATTCCCTAATGCTCCTACAGGATCCCCTGTATTCCTACAGGATCCGGCTGAGAGAAGTAGGAGTGATTTGGAAGGTGGTATAGGGCTTAGGGAAGGTGAATAGTGGACTAAATATGGAAAGGGAGTGGCTAGGACTTCTTTGTAGCTAAAAACAGAGTTTGTAAGATGGCTGGATTTGCTCAACAAACCTAGAAAGTTGTCCTTATGGAATGATGAATTAGATGAGGGACTTGGTGGCTTTTGGTGATCACGGACGGAAGAGATTAGGCTGGAGTTGATGGCATGAGATCTTCCTACACTATTGAAACTCCTACAATACATACATTACTGGCATTCATCCATGAATCATATCAAACAAGGAAGATTTCCAATCAACTTAAGAAAACAAAATTTAATTATTTAGTTGCCTAGTTCATGCATGGAAATACTTGCAAAATATTGTGAAACACCATGAGATCCAATAAAAAGTTGAAGATATTAGAAATTACAATTGAAACCTATCCTTGGAAATTGAAAAGATGTTGGCCTAAGTAGCAGAAAACCCTAAATTCCATAAGAAATCAAAATTCTGTCTTTTTGGGGCTGAATAGGAGTTTTTCCTCAAACCATGGTCCTTGAAGGGGGGAGTGAGGCCAAGTCCAACTCCTATCAACCTTTTTGGTATTCCTTTATCTTTCTAAGATACTGCTAAAGCAATGCACAAATGGAAGCAAACTAATCAAATTTACCACTACTTGCAATGAAACAATGCTAAAATAAATTCAACACTTAATATATGAAATAACCTAAACATACAAGTACAAGAAGAGGAGCCTTTGTTGCTAGGGTTGGGCCCTAACCCAAGATCTTCAGCCCTCTGAGTCAACTCAGTGTTGGATCAAGGAAATGCTCATTCTCATTATCATATCAGAAAAATTACATAACAATGTTTTGCCACAAAGCTTGAACTCGAAAATTCTTAGTGCTCTTACATAAAAAATATGAATCCTAATGAGGTTGTAGGCCTCTTTATTTATACAACTGAAGTCTCCAATGACTTCCTTAAATATAGGGAGGCTTGGCTCCCAAACTCAAGATGAACTAGCTCTTAACTGTCACTGGCTCGGCTGCCCATGATCTCCATGACTCGGTTGCTTGCAACTCTAAGCTAGTGTGATTTGATTGAGGAATATTCAAATGAGTGAGGATTAAATGAGGAGGATATATCTCCTATAATCTATCCTCCTTGTCTCATTCAAGGTTCTTCCCTTTATTAGCCAAAATTGCCATGATTTTCTCTCAAAAACCTGTAATCAATTCACATTAGACCACTAGACATAACATCTTACTTTTACTCATCTCATTAAGCAAAATATAATTAAAATATGTACGGAATTATGAGAAGAGTTGATTTTAATAAGCTTGGACGTGGATTAAGGTCCATATAGTTACCCAATGATGAGGCTCATCATCACACCCCTACTGAAGGTGTTGCTCATCCTTTGAGCAACTTAATCTATATCCATATCCTTCATTTCTCTGGTGGCCTCCATGACATCCCATGCTTCTATTGTAGTTTCTTCTTCCTGTGAATAAAATCCTACCTTCCTCTCTATTTCTTCCCACTGCTTTCTTTCTTCTTCTTCTTTCCTTCCTTCCAACATTCCTAGGAGCAGTGGTGGACTGAGTCTCAAGCCAATCTAATTGACTTGGAGTCTTTGTAGATCTTTCTTATACATGGGTGTTCTATTTAGTTATTCTCTCATCCTCTGGGGAGAATGGTATTCTCTAATTTTCAGGTTGTAAGGCAAGGTGTTCCATCTCCTTTGGAAAGCTTGCATGTTGTCATCTCCTAGCAATCTGAACATGTCTTCAAAGTGTGTGAGTTCTTGCTCTTGTGCAGCAAGGTACCTAGGTGTAATCTAAGGATCATTTACAATCAAGTTGTGGGTGTTAATGACAACCATTGGATTAGATTTCTAAGCTCTTATCATGAGAGGTTATGTCTCTTCTCTTGCCATTACCTTTTTGTTGAGGGACAAAGTCCCCTAGGGTTTTAGGTCAACATCCTAGCAGAGCAGGGGTTATCTATAGTAAAAAAACAAGCATTCCACACAACCATGATACTTAAATAAGCAAACTATGTGAAGAGAGACACACCTGGGGGTCCTTCGTTCGGGTAGATCCAGCCAGGGTTCAAACACTCTTAGAGTTCCTCTCGATCCTTGAACCTACAAAACAGCCAATTCAAAGAAGCATAACAATATATGGACAAAGTATCATATAGAAATCAACTTCATAACATATTGAAAGATGGTTATTTATACAATTGAAACAACTATTCACATGTAAACCATAACAATAACATCATATGCATAAAGAAGATTGATTTCAGGAACAAGACAAATGTTTCTTTATTGCAAATAACTAAAACAAAGCAAGGAATAATATCACCTGAATTTTCCTCTTGCTGGCTCCAAGTGGAACCATCCTCCAGGTCCATCCAATCCCAAGTCTTTGAAAGGCTCCTTCCATGACTCACACAAGGATATCCCAACTAGTGAAATGACATCAAAACTCAAGGAAGCAAGGGTTTCCTGTAGTGGGGGAAGTGTTGGAAGCACAGGGATCTTCAGACTTGATCAGGGATAATCTCAGCAGAGTAACTCTCTCTCTTCTCTCTTCCCTTAAGCCTTCCCATTGAAGCCTTTTTATACTTCTCCCAAAGTAGTTTTTTAGTTGGGAATTCATTGGGAACAGTTGGGCCACAGGCACTAATAGGTAATAAACAGGTAAAACCTGTGATCTCCTCCCAAAATTAAGGAGATTAAAAAAAAATTAAGTGTTTTAAGACATATACGCGGGTTGGGTATACATTGGCCGACGTACACACGTGTTTAGCTCAGGGCAATCTCACGTACAGGGAGTAAAAAACTATTTTTTAAGTATTTGGACCAAGTCTAGAAGGAGGGGTTGCCATAGGCCATAAATGCAGCATCACAAATATGAAGGGTGAGATTTGGAGCTATAATAGATGCCCCCTAATATATGAGGTCAGAAGGGGTACATGATGGCTAAAATGTATTAAGTACATGGAAAGGAAACCTGTCAAAAACTGAGAAGGACTTCACCAGATTTCAGCCTACCAAGCCACAGAAGGAGATAAAAAAGAAACACTGTCTAAAGTGGGCATACCCATGCTCAGAGAAAGTAAAGCATGTCTGCATATCAAGTACAAGTAGATCCACTAAGTATACAAGTATAGAATACTAGAAATACATAATGGATCATCTGATCATGATCGAACAAGTACATGTCTGAATATCACATATAAGAATGTCAATGATGCTGAAGGATGAAGCTGATCATTGATATCAAAGATTGATCCCAATATTACCAAATGAACATGATGGAATAAGATGGTACTACACTGCAAACTTGGGTGCCAGCGTATAGAATGTCGCCATGAATGGATGCAACATATGAGGTGGAATGGTATCAACTAGCAGCAATAGGAGCAACTGTCAAGTGAACCAATGAATGGTGATGCAACCTGAGGTCTTCACCGACCACCGTGGTACATTTCTACACAATGGGAATGAATGAGTTGAAGTCAACCATGTGAGAAATCATTTTATTACCGGTCATTGATGTATACCGTTAACAAATGCGAGACTACTCACTGATGATGAAAATGAGAGTCAAGGTACCCCAATACAATCTAACAAGTGCGAATAAATGATCTCAAGTCAAACACCTAGAAGAATCTATCGATCAGGAGACAATCATGGTTTCCCACTGTTGATAGCGAAAGATTTGCCATTAATGACTGCAAACCCCAAGGTACTGCCAAATGGACTCTAGACCTTTGCCCCAGAGAAATGAGTCATAGTCGATGGGGAAAGATCTGCTAGAAGGAAGGCATTAAGGCATCCTTCATCAATCTAGCATGAGTGTAACCCACATGCCAATAATGTGGAAGGAATCAAACGAAAAAGATGTAGTAATCCGACCGAAGCACGCTTCTAGTGTCCACAAGATGTGGCTAGCGCACGATAGAAACCCTCTGAACCAACCAATAATGAAAGCTGACATAGAGGCAAGGTACCCACCAATAGGGTCAAATGGAAACCAAGGTACTACATGAATCGCAATGTGTGATAATGTAAGCTGATGTCGAACACAAGGGAACCACTCAGTCAAAGACCCATGATACTGATCGATGCTGAGCATAAGGTGACCTATCAATAATGAAAATAGGGTTAGGGTGCCGCTCTAGGCCTATCCTCAGAGCAAGATGTCGTCGTCGATAATAACAAGACCCACCAGCAAGAAGTCAATGGAGACCTTAAACTGGCATGAGTAAAGGACCAATATAATTGATGTGATGATAGACAAGACACTGATAATCAAGGATGGCTAACTAAAAAATGAGTCAAGAGACACTGCAGAGAGGCTGACTCATGCTTACCTCCCTTGAACAAAATCACCACTCAATGATGACCATGTGGCAGCATATGATGACTTTGTATAAGTTTGTCATGCAGGAGGCACGAACGAACTCTCCATATGATTGGAATAGAAAACCAATCGGAGGAGAACTGACTCAATAACAAGGTTAAGGCGTACCTAAGTCAAACTAAATCCTACCCAAATGGAGGAGAGAATTTCTTTTGAGTGCTTTGTTCAAGGGCGACACGACTGACTCTAGCTGCCAACAATAAATGGAAATATTGACCTGTTACCGCTCTTTTTGGAATATATAATTTCTTTTTGTCTTTTTCTTTAAGCTGGAAAAAGAATAAAAGAATGCTATAGTACAGTGGAAAGAATGAGTGTCAGTGAAGTAGATGATCTAGTTCCTAGGATTGGAACAATCCTATGCTCAATGTAAGGAGGCAAAAACTAGTCAAAGACACTCAAAGGTATGTTCCTTCCACAGGTCATCATGTGTCAAGTTGCAGAAGTTAAGGGATTGCAAGTTTTATTTTGCAGATGACTTGGTCAAAAGTTGGCTTAAACACGAGTCCAAGTGAAGCCGGCTAAAGGCCAAAAGGTGCAAATGGTCAATATGCAATGTAGTGGTATAACTCAACATGAAGGCGCCTCTAAGGTATAATGCCAGAATGAAGTGAGGAAGCAAATAAGAATGAGTCTCCAGCGCATAAGTCATGGCGGGACTAAAGAGGACTCCCGAGCCTAAGAACAAAAAATCAGCATGGGTGCTAAGTGGCAACAAGGTACTATCTAGGGCACCCATGATAAGGTAGGCTCTACCACACAATTCATGATACTTCTAAGCAATGAGAAGGTTCTGCACCATAACTTGGTGGGGTTGATCCTAAGGCCAAAATGGGAAAGGAAACTAATAAGTGCACAGTGCAGGTGGAAAAACCTAACCTATATGCCAATTTCGAGAACCAATACCTGTCAGAACGGATCAACCATAAAAATTTCCAAAGAAGAAATCTTCCAAGTTCTATAAACATAAATAGGAACACTAGACAAGAAGTTAATACATCCCACATATAAACTTCATATAAAATCTTGTGTTATAGAATACAAAACTTGAAAATGTGTACCTTATATATACAATATGGTATAGGGAACCACGCAACCTTGCGGCTTACGCATAATAGTTCTTCTAGACAAACCCCTTGCAGGGCTCAGGCCAAGGATTCCTTTGGTAGTCAAAACTCATGGCTTCAAAGAGTTCCTCCTATGAAGGCAAATCAAGTTTTGAGAAATCATGAGAACTACAATGATTGAAAGAGGGAATTAAGGGGTCTCATGTCCCTATAGGAAGAATCTCTCGGTCAACTACCGGGACCAAGTCCCAAGAAGGATAATAATAAGTCGAAGGATCCTTCTCAGAAGCAATTAAACATTGAGGATTCAATGCCACATAATTCACTCAAGGCAGGGTAGAGTCTACTTGAACACTCGGAACAAACCAAGGGGTATTCTATAGTAAATTCGAATTAGGGTGGTAATTATCAGATGTAAGATGATCAACAGTAATAATATTCCCTTTATGAGGAAAACACATCACTCGAAAGAGTGAAGACACCACAACATTCATAGCATAGAAATAATCACACCCAAGTAGCATATTAAAGTATAAAGGGCTATCAACCACCATCATATCTATTAAGACAGTATTCCCACCTAAAGTAATAGGCAATTGAGGAAGAACACCCATAGATTCACCAGGTCTTCTATCATAGGTTAACAACTGATTCTGAGCTGTCAACAACTTTGGGGAACCCAAAGCTTTCCAAGTCAAAGAGGATATAATACTTGCAGAGGATCCTTCATCCACCATACATCGATAGATGTTTATGGAATTAACTCTGACTTTTATTTGGAAAGGTGCAATGGAAGGAAGACAAGGCTTGACAAGACAATCCCAATTACAGGAGACACTCTTAGAACTTGCAGGCGAACATTCGAAGAAACCGGAATGCCCCCTATACCAGAAGACTCTGTACTAGAGATCAAACAGACTCTTTTGTTAGGCACTTCACCCCCCAAAAGAGGAGTGTAATCAGCCAGAGATTGCACTGGCTCTACCACATTATCAACCAATGGTTGATGGGATTGATGAGAAACCATATCAAATCCAGGAGTAGAAGAAATTTCAGACTCAGACCATATCCTTTGTACCTTTGGAATACTAGGGCATAAATGAGTAAGATGGTCTCCCTTGCATATTTTACAAGGGAACTTAGGTTTAAAACTTCTATGTCCAGGTTTCTTATCAACCTCCAATCCACCAACATGACTAGCAGTGGTTTGTGGAGAGTCCTGAAGATGACTTGCAGAGGATCCTGACTCTTTTCTAGTATGACTCGCAGTGACTAGACTCGTGTCCCCAATCTAACTTGCAGTGGCTGAAGGCTCATCTCCAACATGACTAGCAGAGGTTGAAGATGAATTGCTAGTATGACTTGCAGTGACTAGACTTGTGCCCCCAACATGACTTGCAGCGGCTGAAGGCTCATCTCCAACATGACTAGCAGAGGTTGAAGATGAATTGCTAGTATGACTTGCAGTGACTAGACTTGTGCCCCTAGTATGACTCGCAGCAGCTGAAGGCTCATCTTCAACATGAATAGTATAGGTTGATGATGAATGGATAGAATTATTTTTCTTCTTCGTCTTCCTCTTTCTCATATTTTTAGATTTCTTATTACAAGAAGGAGGAGAAAGAGGAATCCTAGATTTCTCTTTGAAAGAAGATGAACAATTAGCATCCATGTGATGCCCCTGAAATAAAGCATTCATTTGAGAAGCTTCAAGAACATCAGGAATATTCAGAGTGGACCACAGCCAAATGGGTAGTCCAACATTCAATCCAGGAATATTCAAAGTTGCCATCAAGGGAGTACCAGCATTTCCAAAGAAAGGAAAAGCAAAAGGATCGCCTTTTGGAAGGGTACCTTGGTTGGTTTCCATAGGAATATGGGCCATATCTAACTGATTCGCAAACTCTTCCCTTATAGGAATGTACAAATGACTTGTCAAGGAAGATAGACACATAATCAAAACCTTTTCCCTTGAGGAGGAAACTCCACAATTTTCGAAAGAACAACCAAAAGCCTTTCAAGATCGACAGAGTGGTAAGTCAGTCACTCAGAATCTAAAGTCCAAAAGTGACCAGACAAAAATACCTAAAGCCAACTATATACAAGGAATAAAGAGCACTCGACTATAAAGTCCTTACAGATACAACCAATCAAGCAACTTCCAAGTATTTCTGCTCTGGGTGATGAGGACTGGACACCAAAATACAAGAAAGTGAAGTAGGGGTCTTCTGAAGATAGTCAGGGATAATGAAGGCCTAGGCCTACCAGCGAAGGTATCAGAGTAAGTTACGCTGACCTCCAAGCAACAACCTGTGCTAGTGCAAGCCCCCGAGCTTCGCAAGGGTGCCCTCTAGAAGTACTACTGAGAGTGATACAACGTCAACCTCAGGTTCCACAGGATTCCCCTCCGTAGCCACCTGTGTAGATCCCTAGGATAAGCAACTAAGGTTACCAACTCATGTTAGAAGCCAGGTGGAATAGTCTTGAGGTAAGATCCGACAAGTAGGAGAGGGGGTATCTCTCTTCCTTATCTTCAAAACCCCCATGCTTAACTCCCAAATCTGGAGCTTCCCTGGTATCCCTAACACTATTGGATTTGCACTCTTTATTCAGACTTCTATGTTTGACAGTTTAGAGTGACCTTGGAGAGTTTACTTTCCTCTCACCTAATCCAAGGCCCTAAATAACCTAAAACTTGTTGGTGTACTTAATGACAATACAAAAAAAAGTTCTAGTTTATTTAATTAACGCTTGATTTTAAAGGCTGTTCTTTTTAAGTCAAGGGTATGGGAGTGAAACTGATGATGTGTGTATGACTCAACCAAAATCAAAGAAAAAGTAACTACATGAATGCAATCATTTTTCTTTCAATGAAAAGTAACTTCTACTGGGGTTCTAAGAAACACCTAGAAAGAAAAAAACTTTTTCCTTTTCTTTTCTTGCAACATACTTCACACACGCAAAAACTAAAATTCTTTAACAATGAAAAATTATCCTAATGCAAGGTGTAATGAAGATGCAAGAAACTTAAGATTACTCTAAAGCAAAGAATGAAAGAAAATTGTTTATCGCTTCTAATTAGCCACCTTAGATGTTCAGATAGAATATAAGTTCTTAATGCTAATTTTCGTCCAAAAACTAAAAGCAAATATTAAGACAAACAAAATGCACTCTCACTCGCAAAAAGAAACCAAATCAAAACAAGGAAAAAGAAAGCAAAAACCAAGTTTTTAAGAAGTTTTATTTTTCACAAAAGCAAAAAATACAAATTTTCAAAAGCGCTCCAAATACTATTGAGGACCTTAAGACCGAAAAATAGGCAACAAAACACTTTGCAAGTTATCAACTCAATATGGGTGAAAACTCAACTAAATAGGTGTTTCAAGATGCCCCGAACAACCAAAAAGTAGCAAAAAGAGCTTGGTGACAATGATCAAAAGACCAAGAAAAAAAACTTTCAAAATTGTCAACCAACAACTTTCAAAAAGCGAGAAAAGCAAATGGCCACATGATGCAGTGTTGACACAAAGCAAGAAGATCACAAAGATAAAGTTTGTGACAAAGATTGAAACCAATCTTTTAGCTCTGGAAGGCTAGAACAGCCAAGATTCTTAGAAATAAATCTCGTGTACCCAAACACAAATGATGACACTTGCAACAAAACCAAACAAGACCAAAACTTTCCACAACAGGAGAGAGTTCGAAACCATAAACTTCCTACAAAACCAAGGACTGACAACAAAAACTAACTGCTCAGGAAATACTTAGACCAGCAAACAAATCTTTGAGAGAGAAAGAATTGAAAAAATATTAGAAAATTAGGGTATACACAACTGTGTCAATACACAGTTGCGTGTATACTTGATTCATCCCAAAGAAACCTGTGTATACGCAGGTTCATATGGGGAAACTTGCGTACATACACTACTGTAACCTGACAAAACTATGTATATGATAGTTCACAAGAATGAACAAAAAGAGGACTGAAGAAACTAATCAGACTTAAAGTTTGAGTTCCTACAGGAACAGACAAATCAATTACAGCAATAACACCAATGGTTGAGCCCTGATTGGCACAAAATAACCAAAACTAGGAACAACAAGACTGTTGTCCCCAGTGGAGTCACCAATTCTGCTGAGGGACAAAGTCCCCTAGGGATTTGGGTCAACACCCTAGCAGAGTGGGGGTTATCTAGAGTAAAAAACAAGCATTCCACACAACCATGATACTTAAATAAGAAAACTACGCAAGGAGAGGCACACCTGGGGGTCCTTCATTCGGGTAGATCCAGCTAGGGTTCAAACCCTCTTGGAGTTCCTCTCGATCCTTGAACCTGCAAAATAGCCAATTCAAAGAAGCATAGCAATATATGGATAAAGTATCATATAGAAATCAATTTCATAACATATTGAAAGATGGTTAGTTATACAATTGAAACAACTATTCATATGTAAACCATAACAATAACATCATATGCATAAAGAAGATTGATTTCGGGAACAAGACAAATGTTTCTTTGTTGTAGATAACTAAAACAAAGCAAGGAATGATATCACCTGAATCTTCCTCTTGCTGGCTCCAAGCGGAACCGCCCTCCAGGTTCGTCCAATCCCAAGTCTTCAAGAGGCTCCTTCCATGACACACAAAAGGATATCCCGACTAATGAAATGACATCAAAACTCAAGGAAACAAGGGTTTCCTGTAGTGGGGGAAGTGCTGGAAGCACAGGGATCTTCAGACTTGATCAGGGATAATCTTAGCAGAGTAATTCTCTCTCTTCTCTCTTCCCTTAGACCTTCCCATTGAAGAATTTTTATACTTCTCCAAAAGTAGTTTTTTAGTTGGGAATTCGTTGGGAACAGTTGGGCCATGGGCACCAATAGGTAATCAATAGGTAAAACCTGTGATCTCCACCCAAAATTAAGGAGATTAGATTTTTTAAAGTTTTTTAAGACATATACGTGGGTTGGGTATACACTGACCCACGCAAACACATATTTAGCTCAGGGCAATGTCGCGTACACTATTTTTTAAGTATTTGGACCAAGTCTGGAAGGAGGGGTTGCCCTAGGCCATAAATGCAACATCACAAATATCAAGGGTGAGATTTGGAGCTATAACACTTTTTCATTTCTACCACTATTTCCTCTGCATGATTCATCCATGATGCTAAAGCCATCAATTGCAAGTCCCATAGTTTTGAATTTGGGTCCCACACATTCAAATATGTCAAGGCCAAGTTGTGTAGGTAAAACGCAGACATTTTTTCTCTATCTTCCAAGGTGCTTTGATCACAGATATCAATGAATTGTATATATTCTTGGAATGGCATAGTACCTCTCTGTGCTAAAGTCTTAATTTGGAATTGTAGCCATTGTTCCTTGAGATACAAGGCATAAGACTTTGTTGGCATCCTGCACTGGATTGCCTCTAAGGATAAACTGGCCATAGCTGCCAACTAACTTTCCCTCTCTTGTAGCTACCCCCTTAGCCATGCATTCTCTGCCTCCAACTGAGCTTTCATCATTTCCTCTCTGTCCCTTATGCTGCTCAGTTCTCTGCCCATCTCCTTCAATTTCTCCTCCATGTGCCCTACATCCTCCACTCCTTTTGATTTGGTAATCTGCATCCACCTATGTGTCCTTGCCCTTTATTTCTCAAGCTCAAAGAATAAGGGGATGGAAAACTTCTATGGGATGACCCTACCCCCTTCAATGAACCTGTAGTAAGTTTTGAGGTTGGGTTGTGGACTAGGTTCTCTCAGTTCTGGGTCTTCCTTTTTTGTTTCTTTCTGAGTGATACCTTCTTGGTCCATTTTTTGAGTTTCATATAGGTTTAGAAGAGTTTCCTATAGGATGGCCTCTGCTTCCTGTAGGTATTTTTATGTCTCCTATAGGATACCTTTTCCCTTTGATGAGGCATACCTTATGACATGCCTCCTAACATAAGTGATGGGAGATTTGGGAGAGGCTTGTCCTGATGATCCTTCTCCTTGATTTTTCTCAAGAGGAGCTACCTTTTCTTGTTTCTTTGGTGAGTCTTCAATGAAAATAGGAATTTTTGTGGGTGTTTGAGGTCTTCCTTGCCTAATCCTTGTGCTTTTTCTTGTCCTAAAGTACAATGGGGTTTGTCTTTGTCTCTTCCCTTTTGACTTGATAGGTGTACTTAGGGCAGTAAGAGTAGTTGCTGCCTCTTTCTCAGTGGGTTCTAGAGATACCCTTGGTGATTCTTCCCCTTCTTTGCCTTGAAATCTAGACTTGTTTTCTTCCTTCCCTTCTATTTCCTCTTTTCCATTATCCTTTTCATCCTTGTCTTTCTCTTTCTCTTCTTCCTCTAGTTCCTCACTCTGCTCATCTATCTCTTCTTTTGTTTCTTCTTTTGTCTCTTCTTCATTTTCCTCTTCCTTTTCTTCATCTTTTTCCTCCTCTGTTTCCTCTTCATCTTCTCCCTCTGTTTCTTCATCCCTCTCACTAGCAGTGGGGATTTTGTCATATTCAAGTGCTTGAATTTCTCCCTCTGCCTGCATGTCTCTGAAAGTTGTCCATGTAATAGGGAGTCTTAGGTTTTGTAGAGCATCTTCTAGGATAAGTTTGATCAACCCATGATGAGATAGTTGTTGATGTTTTCCCTCCTGCACTTTGATTCTCATATCTATCATTGATTGAAGAAGAAAGTATGGTATAATTGCTCTATTTTGAGGAGGTGTGTCTGTTCCAAATATCAATTCTTGGAAAAGTATGAAATGGTATCCATACACCACACTGTATCTCCCTTCACACGATACATATTTAATGAGGTGGTAACTAACTTCATTCCAAGGGTATGGAAGGATTTCTCTTTTGACCCCATTTTTGTCCTCCATTGCCTCCTCCCCTTCCAAAAAGAATTTCTTCTTTGCAAGGGTGTTATTACCCTTATCGTGTTTTTTGCAAGGTAACCCTAGAGGGAGTGTGGTGATTATGCTTATAACTTCAAGGGTGATTTCTACTGATAGGCCTTTCACCACAGCAGTGACATGGGTCCTAGTGAGGGGTATGAGTGAGAGAGAAAAATATGTGGCCACCTCATCATCGTATCCTCTCATTCTTTCAAATAAATCCATCCAATTATGCCTTCTGAAAATTTCTACTATGGGAGGGTGCTGATGAATTCTTACTGTGTTTGTAGGTTCTCTCTTGTGAAATCCTCCTGTCATATTTCCCTGGTAATTGTGGAGGCTTGTATGGATATAATTCAATAATCTAGTGGGTGAGATATATTTAAATGATGACTTTGCAATATAATTCTCCTATACTACAATTTCCTTAACCAAATGGAGGATTTTTTCTTTATTTTTAACTAGAAAATATGGGAAGGTATAGCTCCTACCTCACTGGACTCTATCTGATGAGGACAACCTTTGATCTCTCCTCCCTTAATTCCAATTGATAATCCTATAGATGACTGGTATGTATCCTGTAGGTCTTCTTGTAGGATCTTGTAGGCTTTCCTATGGGATCCTGTAGGTGCTCTTGCGCTGCAAAATGCTCACTACCTTTCCTATAGATGTTGCTTCAAGAGGCCAAGAGCGACCTTATTTCAATGAATCCTCAAGATTTCTAATGATTTATTTGCATGGAAATCAATGTTTTATTTCCTTATACGAGTGATCGTGTGGGATGGTGTGCTAGATGTCTAAGTACGAGCACCTCTTTTGGACCATTGGTCCCATTATCAGTCCATCATTTCACTCACCTTATAATAATCTCCCACTTCATTCCTTGTAACTTAACCATTTTTGGCATTATCTCTTCCCTTTTCTTTTGATTTGACTGCTGCCACGTGTGGAGTGGTCTAACTGTTTTCTCCTTGTCGACTGGTCGAAGGTGGCCAAGTTGAGTGGAAACCATTGCTTATAAAACCAACTCTTACATAATCCTACATTTTTTATCATATCATGCTAACGAGATAGCATTAGTAAGATGACATACGTGTGGGTAATATGCTTTGATGATGATGCTTGTTGGAGAATGATGTCCCTGTGATGTGTACTTGCTGCATAGTTTTTGTATTGGCCTCTTTTGATGCTTGTTTCCTTTGATGTAAAAGTACTGGAAAGTGATGGTGATGATCCTGCCACTACTGCTGAGCTCTAGAGGAGCTTCTTTGACATTGGAATATCTATGCTGAAGATGGTTGTAACCCTGTGAAATTTCCTTTTATGGGATAGGCTGCTACAGGATTTCTTATTGGAAACCTAGAGGATGTCATGTAGCTACCTCTCCCCTAAAAATTTTTCTTCACTTATGGAGCATGAGGATTTTTGACATGGGTAGAGAAGCAGTCTACTGATTGGTAGGTGAGAGGTATAGCCTTTAGGTATTGTCCCTTTTTCCTTTGTTCTCACCCTCTTCTATTTGTTTTTTCTTCTTTGAAAACTGTAATTTTTTTGAATTGACTTATTGGATGGATGCAGGGGTAACGTGGTGATGAGAGGCATGGTGATGATGTGGTGGAGTAAATATTTTATTTTTTTGACACAGGCTGGTCATCCCCTTGCTCTAGGGTCAAATTTTATTGGGATTCCCAAGCCACTATAATTCCTACAGGACACTCCTATAGGCTTTCAAGGAATCTTATAGGATTACAGGGAATCCTGTAGAAAACACAAAACCTATCTAAACTAAGATGGAGGAGTTCATAAATGGAGGGATTGATGGGATAATGAAGAATATGGGATGGAGAACTGAAAATATGGATTGTTTAGGTCCGTTTGTTCCTCTCAAGTTTCTTTGATCCTCCTCCTGCTGACCTACAAACAACATTTTCAAACTTTTTCTTTTCTCTATTTTTTATTTTTTTTTCTTTTTTGAAAACAACTAGAGTGCCTCCAAGAGGTTTTCATCCTAGTTGCTTGCCTTGGGTGCCTCAAAAGAGGTTTTCACCTAGAGATATTTTTATTTTTTCTTTTCCTTTCAACACCATTGGGCTGTCTCAAGAGGTTTTCCACCCAATAATGGGACTCAAGTGCCTCATGGATATTTTCACCTGAGTCTCTTTATTTTTTCTTTTTTCTTTTTTCTTTTTCTTTTTTTAATTCCTTTTTTAGGGACTTGATGGGGTAGAAGTTGAGACTTGCTCCACCACCATCACTATCTTGCTAATTCCATTGATGAATTCTTTCTTTGACAAGGGCTCCTTGTAGACCTTCAATCTGTACCCATTGACAAGTAACGAGATAGCCTCTGTATCAATGGTTCTTATCTTTACTGAACCATTTTCATGACATTTTTTTATGACATAAGGCCCCAACCAACAAGTCCTTAACTTGCTTTTAAAATTCTTGTATCTGGAATCATACAACAAAGTCCAATAACCTTCTTAAAAATGTTTGTCCTTTATGTTCTTGTCATGCAAAATATTCCTTTGAAATTGAGTCACGTCTTTGTGCAGGAGGGCCTACATCCTAAATTCATCTAACCCATTCAGCTGGAGAAATCTCTCTTGTTGTGCCCTAGTGAGATCTAGATCCAGTTGTGTTGCCATCCTTAAGGTGTTGTATTCAAATTCTATTGACAGCAGGGCTTTCTTCCCATAGACCAGCTCATAAGGAGTGAATCCAGTGGTGGTCTTCCAGGTGGTATTGTAGGATCATGTGGCCTCAACTAATCTATATGTCCAGTCCTTTCTGTTGCTTCTAATCACTTCGGTCAGAATGCCTTCCAATGCTCTGTTGGTTACCTCCACTTGCCCATTAGCTTGTGGGTGGTAAGGAGTGGATGTTCTATGACTGATATTGTGCTGGCTTA
Organism: Pinus tabuliformis; assembly: GCA_031772625.1. Lineage (NCBI taxonomy): Eukaryota > Viridiplantae > Streptophyta > Pinopsida > Pinales > Pinaceae > Pinus > Pinus tabuliformis. Next base: position 1,029,315,855 of record CM062807.1, on the reverse strand, counting down.
ACAAATTTTCAATCATGTGAGATGTAAACTGACTGCCTTGATCAGTGACCAGTTCTCTAGGGTACCCAAACTTATAAAATACATTTTACCTTAAGAACTCAACCACTTTTCCTTATGTTGTTGCTTTGATGGCCTTGGCTTCAACACACTTGGTTAAATAGTCAGTGCACATAATGATGTACTACTTTTGCCTGGATGGAGTGTCAATGGGTCCAATGAAACCCATGCCCCACTTGTCAAATGGCTCGAAAGTCACTTGAGGTTGCAAATGAATTTCATCCCTTAGGGTAGGTTTCACCATCCTTTGGCACAGATCACACTGACTAGTATACCTCCTCACATCCCACTGAAGAGTGGGCTAGTAATAACCAACTTGTATCACCTTGAATGTTTTCCTTCTGGCTGAAAAGTGACCTCCACAAGGCCCATCATGAAATGTTAGAAGGATGTCAAATATTTCCTCCTCCCTGACACATATTTTTAGAATTTTATCCGGGCCTAGTTTGAAGAGGTTTCCCACAATCCAAGCGAATGGGGCACTCTTCCTCACAATCTTTCTCTTTTCCTTGGAGGACAAATTTGGTGGAAACTGTGTAGACACCAAGTAATTCTCTATGTCAACAAACCATGGGTAGAGAACTGAAATGACAAATAAGTGTTCATCTCGTAACTGATCATCAACCATTCCTTCCTCCCCTACAGGCAAAGTCAATCTGGATAAAAAAACTGCAACAACATTCTCCTTGCCAGGCTCATCAATAATATTTAAATCAAATTGTTGCAATAAGAGTAACCATCTAATAATCTGAGCATTTACATCAAGTTTATTCATAAAGTATTTAGTTGCAGCATGGTCAGTATGTACAAATGTTTGGTAACCTGTAATGTAATTCCTAAACTTGTTCAATGAATACACAACAGCTAGGAGCTCCTTTTTGGTCACTGTGTAGTTCAACATGGCTTTTGACATATTCTTACTGATGAAGTAAATGGCATAAGGTAGCTTGTCATCTATCTGGCCTAGAGTTTCTCCTATGGCTTTGTGAGAGGAATCAACATGTATATGGAAAGGAAGGGTCCAATTTGGGCCTCAGAGAATAGGTGCCATGGTCAACTTGTCCTTTAGGGTGTCCAAGGCCTCTTGACAGCTTTTTGACCATAAATATTTAGAGTCTTTGGCCAATAACCCAAATAAAGGAGAAGCTAACTTGCTGAAATCTTTTATAAATATCCTATATTATCCAGCTAAACCTATAAAACTTCTGACATCCCTTTGTTTTTATGGAGGTGAAACCCTTCAGATGATGGCTATCTTATTTGGGTCCACCTGCAGTCCTTTCTAGGATATTTAATGACCTAGAATAGTCCCTGCAGTCATCAAGAACTCACATTTTTCAGGACTAAGGGAAAAGTTCATTTCAATGCATTTGTTCAACACCTTACCCAAGTTGGATAGAGCCTCCTAGAAATCACACCCATAGGGTGTAAAATCATCCATATAAATTTCCACTGCATCATGGACTAGCTCGGCAAAGATAATCAGGACTGCCCTTTGGAAAGTGGCAGGGGCATTGACTAGTCCAAAAGGAAGGACCCTATAGGTGAAGGTACCCCAAGGATAGGTGAAGGTGGTTTTATCCTGGTTCTCTAGGTTGATCTGGATTTGTTTGTACATGCTGAACCCATCTAGGAAAGAGAAAAACTTTTTCCCTACCAGGCCATCTAACACTTGGTCAAAGAAAGGTAGAGGGGAATGGTCCTTCTTTGTTGCTTTGTTTAACTCTCTGTAATCGACACAAATCCTCCACTTCTCATTTTTCTTTGGAACCAACACCAAAGGAGAAACCTACTCATTATTTGAGGTAGGGTAAATGAATCCTACATCCAACAACTTTTACAGTTCTTCTTTGACTATATCCTTGAGAGCTAGATTCATTCTCCACTGGGGTTGTCAGACTGGTTTGCAACCTTCTTTGATATAAATGTGGTGAGTACACACTGATGGGAGCACTCCCTTCATTTCTTTATAACTCCAAGCAAAGGCATCTAGATGCTCCCTTAGCATGTTGCACAACTCTTCTTCTTGGTGTACAAAAAGAGGGGTTGCTTTTAAAAGTTCTCTTAGGGCCGAATTCTATTGTTTTGACATGAGTAGGGTTTGAATCATCTAAGAATAGATCAATCTACTGGTTTCTCTTGGTTTCCTTTACTACTTCCTCTAAGGACAAGGTGTTGGGAGTTGCATTTTGGAGTATGTGTTCAATCAAATCATCTTCATTTGGTTGTCCTCCTCCCATGGAAGTTTCTAGGGAATAGAGTTGGGGAGAGTAGATTTCATCTTCTTCCTCCTCTTCTAGCCATAAAGGTAAATCATGTTCTAAGGATGGCTAAGCCGAAGGGTACAAGACCAACTACTTAGAAAGATGCCCATTTTTTATAATCATATTTCCAGCCCTGTAGCTGATGTAGGCATCGGTAGTGGCTAACTAAGGTCTCCCAAGTATGAGAGGATAACCACTAAGCTTGGCCTTAGGATGGAGAACTAGGAAGTCTACAGGGTACTCCCAGGAATCGATGGATACCATCACATCCTCAATAATCCCCTCAAGGGATACTGTGGAACGATATGCAAGCTGCAAGACTGTTGTGGTCTTCCTTAATGAACCCTGGAGATTGAGCTTGAGCATGGTGTCCTTAGTCATTACATTAATTGTAGCCCCAAGATCAATAAAGGTGTGCGAGACAATGGTGCCGTTGATGTGAACATCTACTATAGGGCTTCCAGGGTCTAAATACTTTGGGAAAATTATCTGCTTAACATTAAGTCAGACAGTTATCCAATCACATTAATGTTAGGGGTGTCTCCTTTTCGCCTCCCTGGATGTTTGAAACACTTCTCTTTAATCAGTTTGTTGTAAATAGGTACATCCTTAATGGCTTGGAGAAGTGTAATGTTGACACATAGATTTTTCAATTCACCCAGAAGTTCATTCTCTTTTGGGGTAGGTTGGACTGGCTGAGTTAATATTTCAGGAAAGGGTGGTGGAACCACTCTAGGCATACTTTCCTCTCTTTCCTCCTCACTCTCCCTAGGTGGAGATGGAGGTTGGTTGTCCGGGAGTACTCTCCTAGACCTTAGGTTGATTTCCAGAATCTCCACAACATAGGTAGGGTATGATGTCTCTCCACTCTATACTTGTTGTGCCTGTCTATTGTTTAGGTTCAGATTTGGATGGGCATGCATCTTAGTTTGTTTAGGTGGAGCAAGGTGTAAAATTTGTGGTTGAGTAGGCGGTGAAGGATATAAAGTTGGAGCATTTTTGTATCGGGGCCTCCACCCCTAGGATGTTGCATTCCACTTAGGTTGTGGCAGAGTATATGGATAAAATGATTGGTTGGTCGGCTGGGAATGGTACTAAGGTGCAAAAGACCAAGGAGAAGGTGTAGACCAGGAGGGATGAGTAGGGGGGCCCTAAGAGGGACTAGATGTGTTCTGGTTAGGATTGTAGTATGAATAGGATGACCCTTGCATTCCATACTAGTATCATCGAGGCCCATGAGGTCTCCTTTGATTTATGTAGCAGAAATATTCAATCGCCCCTTCAGTTACATGATACATAACTTTTAGTCTAGGTAGAGAAGGGCACTTGTTTGTGGAGTGGTTTTCTTCAAAAATAGAGCATATTTCTATCAGGTTTAATGGACATTCATTCCTAGGGTGCCTCCTTGTGCATCTAGGGTAGAATATGGCTAATTCTCTCTCTGCTTCCTCCTGCTTCCTCTTGATGTGCATAGTGTCCATCTGTAGGGAAAGGGTTTGCAACATTTCACTCTTGAAATCTTCCAGCATATTTCCAATTTCACCTTTTATGGATGTGTTGGAAGAGGATGAGCTGGCCATTGGTTGACTACCCCTACCATTTTTCCTAGCTACCCTAGAATGGTTCTTAAAGACAGTCTTGATATCTTCATAGGGTAGCTGGTAGATGTCCCCTCCTACTAGCAAGTTTAGGGTATCCAGAAGATCTTCCCTTACCCCCCAGAGTAGGACTAGCTTTAGTGACTCAGGATCAAGTGTGCACCTAGCCCTTTTGTAGCTAAGTTGGAATATCTCTTCATAATCCTCTAAGGATTCATCATGCCCCAAGGTCATCCTAAAAATTTCCTCTTTAGTGTCTTTGAACCTGCAGTAGTCTTGATACTTGTTGTTGAAGGCTTGCTGCATCTGAGCCCAGGTTGTGATGCTATCCCTAGGTAAACCCATGAACTAATGCAGAGCTGCATCCTTGAGAGTGGATGGGAATAATTTCAACTTCTGATCATCAATGTTGTAATCATAAGTTTTGCACATGACTGCGAACTCAAACAAGAAAGTATCTGAATCTTTTGAGGTCAGGCCATGGAAATGAGGAAGAACAGAGGGGCTTATGTTTTTCATCTTGGTATCCCCATTAGTTTCTCTGATGGGAAACACACCCTTAATTATTTCTATATCTCCTCTGTCATTTCTATTTTCAGCCATTAGGTCAGTTGGAATGGGTTCTCCTTCTTCTTCTCCCCCTGTAGGCTTTTCAAAAATCTCTGTTGTTCGCCTAAGGAGTCCTCCAATTCACAGCCACCGAAGAAGAGGGAAGGCTGGTTGTTTGAAGTGGTGGGGGTATTTGGTAGAAATTTTCCTAGGTTATCCCTATTCCTACGAGGCATAAAAGAAGTGTTTCTATTTTGTTTTGTGTTTTTTCAAGCTTTGAGACTAATTGCAAAATTGAAATAACAAATTGAATGGAAACTAATTGTTGAATGAAATCTCACTTGCAGAATGGAAAAGAAAGAATTTAAAATTACTTTTGCATAAATGAATCTAATAAAATAATGTTAGAGATAAAAAATGGAAGAAAGAAAGAATAAATCACATCTTACTCAGACACCTCCCCAGCAACGGTGCCAAAAAATGATGAGCACTAGTATTGCAACAAGAATGTTGCATCTCTTGGGGCTACCAACTTTACTTTATCAACCCGAGGTTCGTACAAACATGGAGGTGACAGTGTTGTATACACAAGTAGATGTGATGGGTCCACTCTTTGTCACTATTGAGCTGGTGATATACCACTATGGTTTCTCAAACTAGCCTTCTATTGATTTAGAAGAAGTTTGATTACCAGTGAAGGAAAGGGAATTTTTCAGTAATTGGGGGAATTGAAATATTGTCTACTACAGTAAGGAAAGATTGAAATCAATACTTTAAACACACCACTCATTTAAATAATTTCTAAGAGAGGTATTTCTTCAGAATAATTCTAAGCTAACATATGTGTAATCCTAACTGTCCTAGGCATGTAATCTGAATTAACCAAACATTCTATTGTTGTGCATATGAATGAACACAATAAATCTTTTTTCTTTTTGTCCTTTTTTGTGAAAATGTGAATGCTAAATCTTCTTAGTGATGTGGCAGGTGGTTTAGAGATGGTGATGGAAGGTCAAATGGTTTGGGAGGCAAGTAGGGGTCTTCTCTTATCCTTCAGGATGTTTTTCCTACAAATCAACCTCAAAACAGGTCACTATAGGTCGCCCTACAGGATGTCCTAATGCTTCCTATAGGATGTCCTAATGCTCCTACAGGATCCATCCGAGAGCAACACGAGTGATTTAGAAGGTGGTGTAGGGCTTAGGGAAGGTGAATGGTGGAAGAAATAGGGAAAGGGAGTAGCTAGGACTTCTTCATAGCTCAAAACAGAGTTTGTAAGATGGTTGGATTTGCTCAACAAACCTGGAAAGTTGTTCTTATGGAATGATGAATTAGTTGATGGACTTGGTGGCTTTTGGTGATCATGGATGGAAGAGATTAGGATGGGGTTGATATCATGAGATCTTCCTACACTATTGAAATTCCTACAATACATACATTACTAGCATTCATCCATGAATCATATCAAACAAGGAATATTTCCAATCAACTCCAGAAAACATAATTTTGTTATTTAGTTTCCTAGTTCATGCATGGAAATAATTGAAAAATATTGTGAAACACCATGAAATCCAATACAAATCTGAAGATATCAGAAATGACAATTGAAACCTATCCTTGGAAACTAAAAAGATGTTGGCCAAAGTAGCAAAAAACCCTAAATTCTATAAGAAATCAAAATTTTGTCTTTTTGGGGTTGAATAGGAGTTTTTCCTCAAACCATGGTCCCTAAAGGGAGGAGTGAGGCCAAATCCACCTGCTATCATCCTTTTTGGTATTCCTTTATCTTTCTAAGCTACTGCTAAAGCAATGCATAAATGGAAGAAAACTAATCAAATTTACCACTAGCAATGAAACAATGCTAAAATCAATTCAACGCTTAATATATAAATAACCTAAACATACAAGTACAAGAAGAGGAGCTTTTTCTACTAGGGTTGGGCCCTAACCCAAAAGCTTCAGCCCTCTGAGTCAACTTAGTGCTGGATCAAGGAAATTCTCATTCTCATTATCATATCAAAAAAATTACATGACAATGTTTTTCCACAAAGCTTGAACTCGAAAATGCTTAGTGCTCTTACATTAAAAAATCTGAATCCTAATGAGGCTCTAGGCCTCTTTATTTATACAACTAAAATCTCTAACGACTTCCTTAAATCTAGGGAAGCTTGGGTCCCAAACTCAAGATGAATTGGCTCTTAACTGTCACTGGATCAGCTACCCATGATCTCCATGACTTGGCTTCTTGCAACTCCAAGCTAGTGTGATTTGGTTGAGGAATATTAGAATGAGTAAGGATTAAATGAGGAGGATCTATCTCCTATAGTCTCTCCTCATTGTCTCATTCAAGTTTCTGCCCTTAATTAGCCAAAATTTCTATGATTTTCTCTCAAGAACCTGCAATCAGTGCACATTAGACCACTAGACATAACATCTTACTTTTACTCATCTCATTAAGAAAAATTTAATTAAAATATGTAAGGAATTATGAGAAGAGTTTATTTTAACAAGATTAGAGGTGTATTAAGGTCCATATAGTTACCCAATGATGAGGCTCATCAACCGCCTACTCCTCCAAAGATATATACTAGCTCTACGCAGTGGAGAAGCCAAAGCTCGTTACAATATTGTCCAAGCTCTCTCTAAGATATTCCTATCGGAAGCTTGGCTGACCAAAAGCCTCTACAATGAGTTATGAGGGACAATTTATAGAAAAGAGTGGGGTGGCCCTTGACATTCCCCTTTGTGACAATTTAACTACCCTCATGACTCTTCATCTACTCTATGACTGTTACATCCAACTATCGACACTTAAACTTACACTTGACAAGACATTGCATTACAATGCACATGTACCCATGTGAGATAAAATGGCTTGATCAAGCCATGCAAGACATCACTATGACTCAGACAACTATTGGAAGACCAGCTCTTTGACATCCTCATGGGGGTCGATAGTAGTGAATTGATGCCAAGCTCGATAGTCTACGATGGTGTCTGTGTACTCTAAAGTGACATCTTTTTGGAAACGAACTCTTGCCTCTATAGCATCTGGGTACACTGCTCAGGCTCCTCTGTCCAACTCATACAGTAGCATGCACATCATTCTCTTGAGTACAAATGGACCAACAAAATACTTGTGCATGGTGTCTGCACTAATTGACAAGTTTGGGCTAGTGTCTATGCACATCAACTTGTTAAAGTACGAGTCAAGCTCTAGTCGGACTTGTGCCTTTGTCTTCGCCTAAGTGAGTGTCCCAATAGATGGGATCGCATGTACGTGAAAAATAACATCCATACTCTTGAATACACATGCATGGGAAGCCTGTAGACTAGTGATGAGCTGCAGGAGCTCTTCACAGTTCCATATCTGACTCCAGATGCGTGCCTTCAACCCGACCACTCTAGGCTTCATCATATTAGTCAAGTGAATTGGGGCTCCCTTGTATCTCATCATCCATGTTTGCATGTAATCAACAACAGCATGCATGTTCTACAGGATATGTGCTCTTCTAGCACATCACTGTTACCAACTATTGAGATGGATGACCACCTTATGCACAGTACCAAACTTGGAATACAATGCCTACATGACTGTGTCAAGGGAAAATACTTCATCTAGTATTTCCTTCTTCAATTCTGCTCGGGCAGATGCTGTAACCAACTCTCCTCCCTATTTTTCCATCTGTAGCTCCTTAGCCATTCACTCATTCTCAGGTATCAAGAAGTGAACACTCGAGCTAGTGGCTTTGGCATATGCTTTGGTAGCATTGTCCAGTGCTGTTAGATGTTTGTGCATGTCAGACATGATCACTCGTTCCTCAAACTATGCAGGAGATTTATGGTTCTCTGAAGTCAACACTCTGCAAGATTGCACAACTCTATGTTGAGACACATCGAATGAGATGTTCTGCATCTCTCCTTCCAGCTCATCTCCAAGGATCTTAGTGTCTCCTTGGTCACTTGGGACTTGCTCCTCTTTTGGATGTTGTGAAGCTGGTGGTTGACCTCTTGGTGGTGAGGCATGAGGTTGATATCTTACTCTAACTCCTGTTGCTCCATATCCGTATCCATCTATTCAAGTGCTTACTCTATCTCCTGAGATAAGTCCTCCTCCTACGATAGTTTACCCTATCTGCCCCATTCCAGTTGTTCTAATGAGTCTACTACCTGTACGGGTGCAGTTTCATATATCTGTACAAGTTGTGCCCCCTGTTGTATCTATTCCTATTGTGCATCCTTATCCTATCTGCACAACTCCTGTTCCTTATGGAGTTGCTCCTTCAACTCATGCAACTCCTTTTTCGTTTCCTCCATTCTTCGTTTCTCTCTCTACCTTTATGTGTTTCTCTTGCCACGTTGTTGCCTCTTTGCCTCTATTTCTAAAGCTGCTTTCTGCATAAGTGGTTATGCTCGAAACTTGCAGCTTTGTTCCTCCTCCATGTTGTCGACAATCTTCCTCTTTCCCTTGTCGTGCACTGGTATGTTTACCTTTACTGTTGTTGCTTTTGGTGCCCTCCGGAATGCTGCTTCACGCTTCTTCGCTATTCATTCCACAGCGAGGCCGACCGGTTCATTGAGTCTGGAGGAGTTGTAACAATATCTCCATGGGTCTTCCTCCACCCAATGACATGCCCCATGGATCTAGTTAAACTATGCTCTCGTGCAATGGTCTTTCACAAGACAATGCAGGTCATACGAATTGTAACTTTGGGCGTAGAATGGATATTTCTTCATCTGTTCTACTTTGACATCCGCATGCTTGAAAGTACGTATCTCATAAAACTCAATCCACAATGGAAGAGTGGACCAAGTTTCCTTCTTCCTCCGGTGCATCCTAGCTGATAACACTGTCGAGATGTGATATGCTACTCCCTCCATGATGAGTTTGTCCAAGGCAAAATTTGGTAGAACATGCGGAGGCTTCTCTGCGTTGTATATCCACATGAGAAGGTGCCATATGATGAGGGATATCAATCATCTATGTCGATCAGTGCCTCCATTGTTGCCTTCAACATGCAAGGTCCTATTCGAATATCATATTATAAACCGGGGTGACAAAATGATCAGACAACTATGTGATAACTCCTCTGAAGCTACATTCAGACAACATCTTATAATAAGTGTTCACAGAGGTCTCTGTCAATGTCCATGCCCACTTCAAGCTCAGGAATTCCTGACAGACATAGATTGCATCCAAGATATAGGTATACATGTAGATTCCTACTTGCATACCTTTGGGTGGTTGTCGAGCCCTTGTTAGATGTTCCTTCACTTGGTGAGCCAACATGTCAGACTAGTTGCATGCTTTGCCTTCTCTAGCCAGTTGGTCCAACACGGTCACCAAACTCTGTGGGAAGGTTTTCTTTCTTTCTTGGCCATACAGATGACATGAAAAGATGACCAAATATTGATATGCCTTCCGTAGTATCTTCCTCTTGTAGAGCTGGTTGGGTGTCATCCTGAATTTAGTCAACTCCTTCACCTAGTTCTTCAAGATATCTCTGGAGTTGGCATTGTTGCTGGTATGTTGAAGGGAGTCTCCATGATGATCACAGCTTTGACATCTGATACATCTCATCATAATCATGTGCCCTAAAGGTAGCAATCTCCATCCTGCTGAGATTATTCAATGTCATCATCTCAGGATCCGTGTGCATGACAATCCAATGTATCATGTCCATGCATAGGAGCACGTGATACCTACATGAAATCTAGTACAAGTCGGACTTGTGGATGTTCACATAGACTTGGCAGTCTTAATAATCTTCCCCAAATGTGCCTGCAAATGCATCATTGACCTCTTTCCATTTCAACTTGATGTCCTTGTCTACAATCAACTTGGTGTCTTCATAGATCGATAGACTTGTCGACACTCACTAGACTGTTGCTCCAGTTGCACTTATGTCAGTGTCCTTTGATCCTACTCTCTTAGAGGCTATTGATACTAAACTACTTAGAGGCAGATGAACACCTGCTAGATCTAGAGACAAAGAGACATGCATGGTGAGAAATCTGTCGGCTAAAAACAAGGAAAACTGAGGAACGACATGCAACATACCTGGGGATTGACTGGCAAGGATTGCACAAATTTTCCTAGGAGGTTGGGAGACTAGCTGCTAGAACTACAAAAAAGGAAGTATGGGTTGTATGGAAGGTTGGTTGGCTGCTGGAATTATGCAATGTGGAATCCAAGCTAGCCTGCTAGTTGCTGGAACTGTGTAATGTGTAATTTCAGCTAGAAATGGTTGCAGGCCCAGTGATTGCATTGAAAACTTTTCTGGACTAGCAATCACTATCCCTCAGAATTGCATAATGCAAGATTGGAGGATAGTCACTGGGAAGAAATGTGCATTTCCTGAGAGGAAGATAGAGCCTTCCCTCTCATCATTGCGCAATGTTGTCTTGGTGAGGCAAAGTTCGGGCCAAGGTTGCCCAGACCCACCGACGGGAAACTGAAAGCAAATGTGAATATGAATGCATGGAAATACTGAGTGTAAGAAAGAATGAATGATCGTGCATGCAAACAGTGAATGAAATATTCATAAAACATAACAACATGCATGTGGGTGAAGTGATTCGTTGAATCGGCGACCGTTCGTGCAAAACAGTTTCATGCATGCGACAATAGTGAGATGTTAATGAAAATTGAAACGGTGCTAGTCCAAGCTAGTATGCATGTAAACAACAACAAGCTCTCACACAAATCAAGAAAAAAACACTCACACAAGCCAAAACACAAAAAGAGACAGAAATGTTGTAAATGACAAGTTAAGAGGACTTACCCGTGAATAACTGAGTTGAATGTGTCGAAGACTCCTGGATGTGATGTGGGATGTCATAGCTCCAAGATCGATGTGAATAAGTGAGCTTTGAAATGTCGAATAAATAAGTTGGAGTTTCATGATGCACATGCTATAAATCTAGGAAAAAGAGACACTTGAAGGAAAGATTCTAAAATGGTCTTTTCATGTAACCTCCAGCTGCTAAAAATAGCTCCCCAAAATATAGGGATGCTTTTTGTGTGTAGCTTTTCTCTATTCTAGGAAAAGGCAGCCCATGCATGCAAGTCAAGTTTCTTGGCCCTGGGTGGAACCAGTCAACTTAATGGCACATGCAACAACCTTCTCAGCTAAGTGGAAAATTTGTGCATTTTTGGGAGAGACCTGGGTTGACTGCCCAGAAAGATTGTGCAATTTCTAGACTAAGTGGTTGGCTACTACCCAGAATTGTGAAATTTCTAGGCTGAGCAACCATGCTGGGAAGAATTGCACAATTTTTGAAGTGAATCTTGACAGGAAGATTTGTGTAATTCTAGAGCCCATCAGGCTGCCAGAAAGAATTGCGCAATTTTTGGAGGGAAGGCTCGTTCCCCTCTAGAATCACACAATTTCTTGGAGGGTTTGTTCAACCTACAGCTGTACCAAGTCCAAAGAAACAGCCTGTCAAGGGGGTGAAAGAAGGTATCATGCACAGGCTAGAAATCTTCTCGAAAATCACTGAATCTTGTGTATTTGACAAGGCAAGACATGCTGCTGAAGAAGGTTGGTAGGAAGGCTCCAAAACAAAGATAAGGAAATATTTTGGAGGGTGGTTGTAGCTGCTAAAACACTTGGTGACACACTAGTAGAACTCCATCTCTCTGAATGGACCTTGTTCATGAAAAGCAAGTCTAACACCTCTGGAAGTATTGTTCAGTTCTTAGTTCGTCTTCATTTCCAAACTTGCTTGATTTTAAGATGTAGCATATGCCAAGATCTTGGTTGATTGACACACATTCCAAAGCAAGGCAACACAATTGTTTCAATTGGGGTTGAGGGATATATTGGTGCACAAGCAATATAGTTGTCAGAGTCTTAGTTTCATCTCTCGTGTTGCTCCGATGCAAGTAGGCCTAGATAGTACCCCAATAGAGTGTTTTTGAGAATTTGGTATCTACGGATAAATACTAATTCCCTAGTTAAGTAGCCATATCTAGAACAATAGTTTAAAGCACTTTAGCCTTTTCCTATAAAAAATAGATAAGACAAAGAAGATGAGAATACCTACTTGTAGTTCCACTTTCCTCTTATCTCCTTTGTATCGATCCTATCACTCCTTCCCGTACTTAACACGCTTGAGAAGTACCTATAAACATCAACAGAAGACAAAGAGCTAATCAAAGCAAAATATCTATTGAATACAAGTAAATGGAATCAAATACATTCACGCATATAAGCATCATATAACAAGATAAGCATATGGGAAAAAGGTTCAAATACTTTATTGAATAGAAGAAGGGATTACAACCATCATGTTTGATTCGAAGTCACTCCTCCAGCTTGGATCCCATCCACATCACATCAAAAGCATGACAAACTTGTAGCATAAAAATACTTGTCTCAAAGCCAATTCTCATAGCAACATTATCTCCTTACAATTCAACATAGTCCAGCCCCTGATCACTTAGATGAGTGCTCAATTTATAGGAAGATGGAGGAGGTTTTGTCATCAATGAGGGTATTGAATGGCCTTCCATACTTAGAATTACTTCCATGGAGGAAGGGATGAGAGGATAAGAGGTATCTTAATTCATTCCTCATCCATTTTCGAGTTCATAGGAGATGATAAGTGTGGGAATCTTCTAGAAGGCTCTAGAAGATAAGAATATTCCCCAAACCCTATGTGAATTTCACTGAAACTCACCCAACACAGGTTAAAGAGGGCCTAAGTGCTCTGTAGAGCACCCTGGCATGGACTTAACTACTCTACAACACACCTTTACATGGGCCTAACTACGCTGGTCCCTCTAGAGGTCATTTCAAGATGTCTTCAGGCCATCAAACTATCTAGGAAGGAGGCATTTAAAAGGTTGACTTGTTTAGGGAATGTAGAAATTGAAATTAGGGTTTTATGAGCCCTAAAACACTGATCTGGATGACGGGAGTGAAGTGCCCAAATAGGTCTGTAACACGGAGTCACGCAGGAACACAAGCATCGCTTCACTGCCAGCGAGCCTTGTTAGTACTTAGGCAGAGTTACTTGCATGACCTCTCAGTGCGGGAAGCCTTTCTCTTCTTTCTCCTTATTCATTTTCATTGTGAAATCTTTCACTTTTCATTTTTTTCATTTTTCATTTTCATAACTTTGCATAGCACTTATTCATTTCAGAGGCGGAAGAGGGATCCCGACTTATTGAGAGCAGAAGAGGTTGTTCCTTTAGATAAGTAGTTTATTATATACCTATGATGTGTCTATTAAGGTTTTCCCCCTCACCTTATTCTACTTGACTAAGATGACAAGAGTTAACCCAAAAATAACTGACTAGAGTAAGTGACACTAGTTAGCATGCAAGCGTTGTGTTTTCACCAAGGTTCACTTTGAACAACACATATTTTCCATCGACCTATCATGGACCAAAAGTAACAAGTTCTTCACACATAGGAAGGATGACAGATAACCAAGTAGTGATAGCTTCACAAGGCCTCTAGTACTTTACCCAACTTGCTTCAAGAGTCATGCATAGTTTCATGCGAAACTAACCTATGAAAAAAACAAGAAAAAAAACAACAAAGCAAAGCAGAAGCAGAAGTAAATGAGAAAGTAGAGTGAGTTAGAAAATAAGCAAGCAGACAATCAAGCATGCAAAGAAAGAAAGAAAACAGGCATGCAAGCAAAGACTACTCCTACTCCTAAGCTAACGGTGCATGGGCTTGATCGCGTGAAGTGATATTTCCAACGCAGCCACCAGTGCATTGGTTGACCCATGTTGGTGAAGGCCATAAGCGAGTGCAGTTACATGACATGTAGTTTGTGGACTGATCACAGTGTCGTGCGATACTTTGTGCAGCTGTGAAGCATTCACATACTCTTGACTGTGACATGCAAGCAAACGAAAGAAACAAAGACAACTTGTGTCGTGCAGATATGCTTGAAATGTAAGATTCCTCCAATGCAAGAGCGATGGGATCATGCAGTTCGAGTGGAGGAATCATGATCTTTGTGTGAGATTAATCTTTGATGCATACAGATAAGTGATGAGGAGCCTCAGTTGATTGAACAATTTCTTGATCGAAGTGAAACCAACCTTAGGACAACGAGGGCCAGACATAACCATCAGCGTGGCCTGAAGTTCCTCGATAGTCTGGGGTGTTTTGACTTCATCGTCAGATAGATCATCATAAAATAGGTGGCTTTGAAAAATCATCTACGATAGAATCATGATCGTGATCGAATATGGGATTAAAAAGATCACGATATCCACGATTAGAAAAATCAATGATTTCACTGACATCCTCATGATTTGATGAATCAAACAGAGGGGTAGATGAAAAGCGGACAAATCCATCCTCTGTGTTTCCAGAAAAGGCATATGAAGAATCAAGTGGATTTTCAATGAATAGTTTATCCTCTCCATTTTCGGATGATGGACTAACATCCGGTGTGTCCGGCGAGTGATAAAAAATGGGTGCATATGTAGATGAAGCTACACATGCAAAATCATGGATGGCAGGTTCACCAAAGATGTTAGGAAAAATAAGAGGAGGCTTGGACAAAAGGGAGTCATCCTTCACCGAGTATTGATGCTCAAGCTCCCAGCTATACTCTTCATGAATGATAGCAGATGTTGGTTGTGCAACACATACTCCGTCAGTGGCTTGATCCTCGTTCACAACAAGTGTAGAGTCCAGAATGGAAGAACACAAGATAGTATCATCTAAGTATAGAGATGGATGTTGTGGTACATAATTCATATGACAACTCGATGGAATCACACCCAAATCCGCATGAAAATTAAGTGAAGTGATGTTGGGAGGATGTGCCAGCTGAACAATTATGTGTTCCTGATCTCCCACATCACCTTGTAGTGGTGGAGTTATTTGATGAGGGGATGACAGATAGTCACTAATCCATCTGTGATTGTGCAACTCCATCACTGAAGTATGCTGAGCAAGGCTTGGGATCAAACTTATTCTTGGGATGTGTTATCACTTAAGAAATAATTTTTAAATTGTTCACATCAGTTTGATTATAAAGGTTAGGTGTTAGTCCGAGTTTAGTTTTTTTTTCCATCTTTACTTTAGTGTCCAAGTCCTAGGAGTCTTGGTGGTATGGTTAAATAAAGGTCAAAAATCCGTTCTCATTCATCACTGGTCCCACAACTCATGTATATCCCATGTATCAAATTTGTTTCAAAGTTATTATGCGCTATGAAACTGTCTAGGAGCTTTCGTAGTGCAGAAACCCGGTCTAGGTGTTTTCGTAGCGCAAAATCCACATTTTGCACTGGCTGCGCTATGAAATTGGGGATTCATGTAGATCTGTATGAAATCTCATCTAGCTATCATATCTGTCAAAATCCATTATTATTACATCATCAGTTGTCATTCCACACACTTTGCCTATTGCATTCAACTGCTTATCATCATCATTAAGGTTGTTAAATGTCTTGGTATGCTTGGATTGCAAGTTTCAAAAAGAGACCAAATATCCACAGTCATAATTATGATTGCATTCATTGCATAAGGAACAAATTGGCAAGCCTTCAATTTGAATTCCTTGAACATCGAGCGAGGTAGTTTTCAAGCGAGGCAACTATCAAGCGAGGCAGTGATCGAAGTTTGAGACAGTACCAGTGTTTCAAATTTTCATTTCGCTGGAGTTTCATGGAGGGGTCTGCAGAAAGAAAAGAGCATAGGTCAGGCAGATGTTTGAGGAATGAACCTGAGGGTTTAGACAGCATCCTAAAGAATAATGAAGTTGAACAAGCTTTCAAACAGGTTGGCTATTGGAGGTTTTGCGAAAAACTTCAAGGAGGCCATATGCAAGTCACTAAGGAGTTCGCTTTAAATTTCACAGGAATTAATTCAAAAGTTGGGGTGCTCGAATTGCCAATCTCTCCAGAGGTTATATCCACAGTCACTGAGATTCCAAGAGGACAGGAACGATGGTTTAAAAATTTTAAGTTTGATATGACCCCCTGCAAGGAATTTCTGAAACCAGAGTTCATTGATTCAGACTTAAACAAGTCAGTGCCCAAAATTTTTGTCAAAGATTCATATGCTAATCTACTTACCTGCATACAGAGGTACTTCACCTATGGAGGGAGATATCATAAGGTATATTCTTATCACTTCAAGCTCCTGCTCCATTTCACTGGGAATATATCGCTTGATTTTCCTTTCTACTTGTTTCGTAGCCTAGGCAAAATGTGTGACAAGGTTCAATTAAAGAAGGAAGCTTGTGAGACCTTGTTGTTTCATCACGACTTAGTCAAATTGATCGTTTTGCATGAGCTCTAGAAAGTAGACAGGGAATGGTCTGTGCTCATGTTCATGTCTGGCTTCAAGAATGAAACCAGTCTCATCCCTCAAGCTATGAAAAGTTCTCCACCAGTAGTTAGTCATCGTGCAAAAACAAGATCCAGGAGATTTGTAAAATTGAAGGTTAGGAAACACGTAAAGGAACCCACCAGACCACTGGTAATCCAAGACACACCCCAACAGTCACAGAAAGAAAAAACTCAGATCAAAGAGGGTGTACATGAAACATCTATAGGTGAAGCAGTGCAGAGAAGAATAACTAGGAGCCAGTTAGCTAAAGAAAAAGGCAAAATAGTGGTTACTGAAGAAAGCTTGGTTTCAAAGGGAAGTCTGAATGACTTGCTGCAAGCTATTGATATTGAAGAGACTCCTCTGGTTCGAGAAGACTTGATAGAACCAGGTAAAAACAAAACCAAAATGATCAAAGCCTCGAAAAAGCTCGAATTTGATGATTAGGTTTCTAAGTTTGTCTTTAAGCCAAGAAGACCTGTGACGAGACGTTCAAAGGAGGTACAAGAGGCGCTGCCAGAAGCAAGTGAAATAGAGGAGGTAGCAAAAACTCATGAAGGATCCGTGACTTCATCAGAAACGTCATCTGAGTTGCATAAAAACGATAAGGGTAAGGCAGTTATCCCTCCGGAGGAATATAGTGTCGAAGAGTTGAAAAAGAAGTTGGAATTAGCAAACCTTGAAATTGCTAAATTGAAGAAAGCCTCAAGGAAACATGAAATCAAGGAAGCCCATTTTAATAAAATGGAGGTTCTGTGGGAAGACAAAACAATTTCAATACCGGAGGTGGTCAACTGTCATGCTCAATACTACACCTGGTCAGTCCCTGCAATAAAGGAAGAAAAATTCATCAGAAAGGTTAATACAAGACTGAGAGCTGGGATCAGAATTATGAAGAGGCAAATCGAGGATTTGAAGATACAACTAAGCCAGTGGGAAGGATTTCCTTAGCTAAGGAAAATCACACAGCAAGTAAGGTTAAGTCCTAAATTTTGATGATTTACCTTTTTGAAGTTTTCCTTGAAGAATGGTGCCTCTACATTCAGTTTTCAACAGCTTCAAGGCAGATGAAAAGGACATATCAAGATAAAGAAGCTCAAGGTAGTCGAATTTTGGCAAAAAACTGTGTTTTTGTGATTACACAGCAGTTTCGTAGCGCACTACCAAACTACTGAAGATGATGCCTAATACACAGTAGTTTCATAGCGCGCTACGAAACTTCTGTAGCTGCATATTTTGATGAAGTTGACCAATTTTGAGGGACAAAAGTGAAACCTTTTTGAAAAGGAGTTTCTGAAGAAAGATCATTTACACAATACAAGCATCCATCAAGGGAAAAACGAGCAAAGGAAAAGCATATATGAACCATAAGCCATTTGTTATAAAAATGATCACAGCTAGTATTGTTCATCATAATTCAGGCAACATTAAAGAGGTTTATCTTCATACAAGTGCATGGGCAAGGTCCACAGTGCATGAAAAACATGATAGTCCAAAACATTTTTGTGTAATCAAAGAATAACAACAGGGATAATTGATTTCGAATATCCTTGTGGAGACCAAAAGCAGAAAAATAGGGACAGTTTCCTACTTTCCAGGAGCAGTTAAGAGATGAGACATTAAGGGCCAGCAAGCAGTTTCAAACATCCACCAAAGCTAAACTGAAGAAGGCCATCTGTCAGAGAACGAATTTGGATTGTATTTAATGCTACTACCAACATGATGAAGAGTTAGAATCCTAATTGTTTTAGGTCTCTAAAACTGCTAGTTAGCAGTCAGTTGCATTTATTAGTTAGTTTTAAGTGTTAATAGGTGTCATCATAGGAAGAATTCGAGTTCCCCTCATGCTAGAGGAGAAATCTCAGTTATATAAAGAGCTCTATATATAGTAGAAGAGCTAATGTACCAAGGGTTGGAAAATTATTCAGAAAAGCTCTCATATTTGGATTTATGTAAAGACTCTGTTTTTTAGTAATACAGTACTTTGGCTTTGCTTCTCAGGAATCAGAAGGAATTCGATGCTTTGAATGTCTTGTATTGTTCTCTTCCTATTATCTATAGTGGTATGAATGTGTGATTACTTAGAAATCACTAACAGTGCTCTAATTTCCTTCATGCATTTGTAAACTGTGTTGGTCCTTTGTGTTTCTGGTGTATATTACATACATTGAGTTCTAAATGCCTTGACTTCTATGTAGAGCTAACCTTACTGTCAATACTGAAGCATATCTGACTCCATAAGCCCAATGGATACTTTCTAATTATGTTTCCACCACTCACATTTTTACATTGGTTTCATAAGAGTTAGCCATCTTACTCGTAATAAAAAATCATTAATCCTTTGAGAGAGCCCTCTCAGGTTGAGGAGGCAAAGCCTCAGCCAAAAGTAGGTTTGAAATAGTTACTTAAGGTCTACCTGATCAACAGCCTATCAGGGCTAGATTTTGAGATAATAGGATGGAATGATTTGTTAAGACAATACTCAAATCTATCCTAAAGATAAAAAAAATTCATTTGGATTTTCGGAGCTTGAAACTACAAATCACAGAAGCATTGCCAAAAATCCACAAGTGATTCATGCAGAGCCTTCTATTGTTGTAACATTTTGTGGTCTAGATGTTTTGGATCAAAATGATAGAAAGTATCTTCAATGAGATCACATAAGTGCTCAAGTGAGTGCATGCTATCATCCGGTAGGATGCATATCCACCAATGTGGGGATTCATGAAGTGTGTATGCAAGCAACAAACTGGCCTTCACCATCATACCTGTATGTGTACAAGAGATCAAAAAAATCCCTCGAGATGGTAACAGGTTCGGCATGTGAAAAACATCGTGGAGGGTTGAGAGTGAAAGACTCCATGATAGATGTGCAAAGGTTCAAAATAGGATGAGAGGACATAGCTTGTCATTTGGCCCTCCTTCTAGCGCCATAAATGTTGATGATACTGGACCCACCAACATGTCAGGGGATCTCCCTGGTAAGAAGCCCCAATTATACCTCAAACCGTTTGGTGTAGGAGTCCCAGCAGTGGGTCGTATAGTAATGCTATCCTTGTTGGTAGCAAAGGTGTGACATATGCAGTCAGTAAAGGAAGGTGAATGAGTGGTTCTAACACACATAGGGTGAGGTGAGTGTGCCCCTTGGAAACCTATGAAAGCATGCAGTTAAGAAGGGAACACATGAGAAAATATGCATCACAACATGGAAGGCAAGTAAGCTAGCAATCGAAAGTGATGGTTAAACCAACATCACGTTTCAGAAAGATTCATACATACATATACATAAAATATCTACACATGCATGCGTAAGCAAACATATACATATATCATTTAGAGTAAACAAGATAGCTAAAATACAATACGACATATGCATGAAACATGTTGGCTCTGTTATTTAAAGAAGTGTAAGTTCCAGTCATAAAATACATCCATGTTAACCCACTAGTTCTGACATTGGAATGTTATAGCCACAACCACCTGCTCCTCCAAAGAGATATACTAGCTTTGAGTAGTGGAGGATCCAAGACTCCTTACAATAATTTCCAAGCTCTCTCTAAGATAGTCATATCGGAAGCATGGCTGACCAAAAGCCTCTACAATGAGTTATGAGGGACTATTTATAGCGAAGTGTGGGGTGGCCCTTGACGTTCCCCTTTGTGACAGTTTAATTACCCTCATGTCTCTTCATCTATTCTATGACTGTTACATCCAACTATCGACACTTGAACTTGTACTTGACAAGACATTACATTAAAATGCACATGTACCCATGTGAGAGAAAATGGCTTGAGCAAGCCATGCAATACATCACTATGACTCAGACAACTGTTGGAAGACTAGCTCTTCAACATCCTCAGGGTGATCGACAGTGGTGAAGTGATTCCAAGCTTAGTAGTCGACGATGGTGCCTGTGTACTCTAAGGTGACATCTTTCTAGAAACGAACTCTTGCCTCCATAACATCTAGGTACACTGCTCAGGCTCCTCTGTCCAACTCATATGATAGCATGCACATCATTTTCTTGAGTGCGATTGGACCAACAACATCCTTGTGCATGGCATCTACACTGATTGACAAGTCTGGGCTGGTGGCTATGCACATCAAATTGTCAAAGTACGAGTCAAGCTCTAGTCGGACCTGTGCCTTTGTCTTTGCCTAGGTGAGTGTTCTAATAGATGGGACTGCATGTGCTCACACAATAACATGCATCCTACTGAATACACATGCATGGGAAGCCTGTAGACTAGTGATGAGCTATGGGAGCTCTCCATAGTTCTGGATCTAACTCTAGATGCATGCCTTCATCTCAACCACTCTAGGTTTCATCATCTTACGCACGTGAAGTAGGGCTCCCTTGTATCTCATTGTCCATGTTTGCATGTAATCAACAGTAGCATGCACGTTTGAAAGGATATGTTCTCTTCTAGCACATCGTTGCTGCCAACCATTGATATGGATGAACGCCTTATGCACAATACCAAACTTGGAGTACAATGGCTGCATGATTTTTTCAAGGGACAATACTTCATAGAGTATTGCCTTCTTCAAATCTTCTCGAGTGAATGATGTAACCAATTCTCCTCCCCATTTGGGCATCTGTAGCTCCTTATCCATTCACTCATTCTCAGCTATCGGGAAGTGAACACTTGAGCTAGTGGCTTTGGCATATGCTCTGGTAACATCGGCTAGTGTTTCTAGATGTTTGCACACGTCAAACACGATCACTCATTCCTCAAAATGCGCATCAAATGTATGATCCTCTGAAGTTGACACTCTACAAGATTTCACAACTCTATGTTGAGACTTGTTGAATGAAATGTTGTGCATCTCTCCTTCTGGCTAATCTCCAAGGATCTCAGTGTCTCCTTGGTTTCTTGGGACTTGCTCCTCTTCTAGATGCGGTGAAACTAGTGGGTCGACCTCTTGGTGGTGAGGCATGAGGTCGATATCTTGCTCTAACTCCTATTGCTCCATATCCATATCCATATGTTCAAGTGCTTGCTCTATCTTCTAAGCAAAGTCTTGCTCCTGCGATGGTTCACCCTATCTGCATGATCCCAGCTATTCTGATGAGTCTACTACCTGTACAGGCATAGTTTCATGTATATGTACAACTTACGCCCCCTGTTGTACATGTTCTTGCTGCACTTCCTTCTCCTGTCTACACAGCTCGTGTTCCTTCTAGAGTTTCTTCTTCAACTCATGCAACTCCTTTTCTGTTTCCTCCATTCTCTATTTCTCACTCTACCTTTGCGCATTTCCCTTTTCGTGTTGTTGCCTCCTTGCCTCTATTGCTAAACCTACTTTTTGCACAAGTGGGTTTGCTCAGAACTTGCATCTTTTTCTTCCTCCATGTTGTCAACAATCTTCCTCTTTCCCTTGCCATGCACTGGTATGTTTACCTCTATTGTTGTTGCTCCTGGTGCTCTCTAGGATGCTATTTCATGCTACTTCACTATCCATTCCACAGTGAGGCCGACAGGTTCATTGAGTCTAGAGGAGTTGTAAAAATATCTCCATGGGTCTTCCTCCACCCAATCACATGCCCTATGGATCTGGTTAAACTATACCCTCATGCAGTGGTCTTTCACAAGACAATGCGAGTCATACGGATTATAACTTCGAGCATCGAAAGGATATTTCTTCATCTGTTCTGCTTCGACATTAGCATGCTTGAAAGTTCATATCTCGTAAAACCCGATCCGCAACAAAAGAGAGGGCCAAGGTGCCTTCTTCATCCGGTACAACATAGCTGATAACCTTACCAAGATGTGATATGCTACTTCCTGCATGATGAGTTTTTCCAAGGAAAATTTTAGTAGAACATGCAGAGGCTTCTCCACACTGTACATCCACATGAAGGTACTGGATGGTGAGGCATACCAATCAGCTATGTCGATCAGGGCCTCCATTTCTACCTTCAACATGCAGAGTGGATCCTGTTTGAATATAATCTTGTAAACTGTGGTGACAAAATGATTGGACAACTATGTGATAACTCCTTTGAAGCTGCATTCAGACAACTTCTTACAATAAGTGTTCACAAAGGTCTCTACCAGTGTCCATGGACACTTTAAGCCTAAGAACTCCTGATGGGCACAGATTGCATCCAAGGTGTAGGTGGACATGTAGATTCTTGCTTGCATACCTTTGGGTAGATGTTAAGCCCTTGCTACCTATTCCATCAACTGGTGAGCCAACATGTCAGACCAATTGCATGCTTTGCCTTCTTTGAAGAGTTGGTCCAACGTGATCACCCAAATCTATTGGAAGGTTTCTATGCTTTCTTGGCCATACAGAAAACATGCAAATATGACCAAGTATTGATACGCCTGTCATAGTATCTTCATCTTGTAGACCTTGTTGGGTGTCATATTGAATTTAGTCGGCTCCTTCACCCAGTTTTTCAAGATATCTTTGGAGTTGGCATTGTTGTTGGTTATGCTGAAGGGAGTCTCCATGATGATCACAGGGTTTGACATTTGATACATCTCATCATAATACTGTGCCCTAAAGGTAGCAATATTTGTCCCACTGACACTTCTCAATGTCATCATCTCAGGATCCATGTGCGAGATGATCCAATGTATCATGTCCGCGCATGGGAGAAATGGATACCTGCATTCAATCTAGTATAAGCCGGAGTTGTGGATGTTCACATAGACTTGGCGGTCTTCGAGGTCTTCCCCAAATGTGACTGCAAATGCATCATTGAACTCTTTCCATTTCAGCTTGATGTCCTTGTCTACAATCAGCTAGGTGTCTTCATAGATCAGTAGACTTGTAGACACTCACTCCACTGCTACTCTTGTTGCACTTTTCTCAGTGTCCTTTGATCTAGCTCTCTTAGAGGCCATTGATCCTGAACTACTAAGAGGAAGACAAAAACCTGCTAGATCTAGAGACAAAGTGACATGCATGGCACAAAATCTGTCAGCTAAAACCAAAGCAAACTAAGGAATGACATGCAACATACTTGGGGATTGACTGGCAAGGATTACACAATTTTTCTTGTGAGGCTAGGAGACTGGCTGCCAGAACTGTGCAAAAGGTAGTCTAGGCTATCTAGGAGGTTGGCTGGCTGCTGCAATTGTGCTATGCATAATCCAAGCTGGCTTGCTAGCTACTGGAATTGCGCAACCTGCAATTTCAGCTGGCAATGGTTGCAGGCCCAGTGACTACATTGCACAATTTTCTGGGCCAATAGTCATTGTCCCTCAGAATTGCACAATGAAATACTGGAGGACAGTCAGTAGGAAGAAATGCGCATTTCCTAAGAGGAAGATAGAGCCTTCCCTCCTAGGATTGCGCAATGCTATCTTGGTGAGGCAAAGTCTGGGCCAAGGTTTCCCAGACACGCCAACAGGAACTGAAATCAAATGTGAATATCAATGCATGGAGACACTGAGTGTAAGAAGGAGTGAATGATCATGCATGAAAATAGTGAATGAAAGATTTAGAAAATGGAACAACATGTATGTGGGTGAAGCGAGTCACCGAATCGGTGACCGTTCATGCAAAATAGTTTCATGCATGCGACAACAGTGAGATGTTAATGAAAACTAAAATGGTGCTAGTACAATATAGTATGCATGTAAATGACAACAGGTGTTCACATAAATCAAGCAAACAACACTCACACAAGCCAAAAGACAAGTTAAGAGGACTTGCCCATGAATAACTGAGATGGATGTGTCGAAGACTCCTGGATGTGTTGTGGGATGTCAGAGCTCCAAGATTGATGTGAATAAGTGAGCTCTAAAGCATCGAATAAATAAGCTTTAGGCTCATACACGCATGCCACAAATCTAGGAAAAAACGACACTTGGAGGAAAGAGTCTAAAACAATATTTGCATGTAAACTCTAGCTGCTAAAAATAGCTCCCTAAAATATAGGAATTCTTTTTCCATGTTGCTTTTTTCTATTCTGGAAAAAATAAGCCCATGAATGCAGTCCAATTTTTCTCAGTCCTCGGTTGAAGTGGTCAACTCAATGGCACATGCAACAACTTGCTCAACTGAGGGGAAAATTTGGGCATTTTTGGAAGGGAGCTGGGCTAACTTCCCATAAGGATTTCACCATTTCTAGGCTGAGCAACTGACTGCTACCCAAAATTGCACAATTTCTAGGCTAAGCAACCCTTTTGGTAGGAATTATGCACTTTTTATAGTGAAGCTTGACAAGTAGATTTACAAAATTATGGAGCCTAGCATGTTGCTATACAGAATTTGCACAATTTCTAGAGGGAAGGATAGTTCCCCTCTAGAATTATGCAAATTCTTGTGGGAGTTGTTCATCCTGCAGCTGGACCAAGTCTAGAGAAACAACTTGTGAAGGGGGTGCGACAAGCCATCATGCACATGCTAGAAATCTGCTAGAAAATCACTGAAGCTTGTGTACTTGACAAGGTAATACGTGTTGTTGAGGAAGATTGGTAGGGAGGCTCCAAAACAAATATAAGGAAAAATTTTGGAGGGTGGTTGTATCTGCTAGAAAACTTGGAGACACACTGGTAGAATTCTAGCTCTCTGAATGGACCTTATTCATGAAAAGGAAGTTTAACACCTCTGGAAGTATTGTTCAGTTCTCAGTTCATCTTGGTTTCCACACTTTCTTGATTGTAAGATGTAGCATCTTCCAAGCTCTTGGTTGATTAACACACATTCCAACCCAAGGCAACACAGTTGTTTCGATTGGGGTTAAGGGGTATATTGGTGCACAAGCAATATAGTCGTCAGAGTCTTAGTTTAATCTTTGGTGTTGCTCTGCTGCCAACAGGCCTGGACAGTACCCTAGCAGAGTCACGCATGAACACAAGCATCACTCCACTGCCATCGAGCCTGGTCAGTACCCCAGCAGAGTTAATTTCACCACCTCTCTGTGTAGTAAGCATTTCTCTTCTTTTGCCTTATTCATTTCCATTTTGAAATCTTTCACTTTTCATTTTTTTCATTTTTCATTTTCATAATTGTGCATAACACTTATTCATTTCAGAGGTGGAAGAGGGATCCCAACTTATTGAGAGTAGAAGTGGTTGTTCCTTCAAAGAAGTAGTTTATTATATAACTATGACGTGCCTATTAAGGTTTTCCCCCTCACCTTACTCTACTTGACTGAACTGACAATGGTTATCCAAAACAACCGACTAGAGTAGGTGACGCTAGTTAGCGTGTAAGCGTTGTGTTTTCACCAAGGTTCACTTCGAATAGTACATATTTTCCATTGACGTATCATGGAACAAAAGTAACAAGTTCTTCACACAGAGGCAAGATGACAGATAACCAAGTAGTGATATCTACACAAGGCCTCTCGTAATTTACCCAACTTTCTTCAAGAGTCATGCATGGTTTCATGTGAAAATAACCTACGAAAAAAAACAAGCAAAGAAGCAACAAAGCAAAGCAGAAGCAGAAGTATATGTGAAAGCAGAGTGAGTAATAAAATGAGCAAGCAGACAATCAAACATGAAAAGCAAGAAAGAAAACATGCATGCAAGAAAACAAACTGAAAGCAAACACTACTCCTACTCCTAAGCTAATTGTGCATGGGCCTGATCATGTAAAGTGATATTTCCAATGCAACCATTGGTGCATTGGTTGACCCATGTTGGTGAAGGCTTGGTCCGTGAACAACTTGGTTTGTCAACTGGAAAACAGGAAAGATATAACAATGAAGACAAACACACTTCATGTTTAAAAGTGTCCACAGGACATAAGTGAGTGCAAGTACATGACATGTAGTCCGTGGACTGATCACAACACTGTGTGACACTGCGTGTAGTTGTGAAGCATTCACATAGTCTTGACTATGACATGCAAGAAAAAGAAAGTAACAAAGATATGAGCGATGGAGTCATGCAGTTCGAGTGGAGGAAGCATGACCTGTGTGTGAGATTGATCTTCGATGCATACAAACAAGTGATGAGGAGCCTCGGTTGATTGAACAATTTCCTGATCAGAAGTGAAACCAACCTTAGGACAGTGAGGGCCTAACATAACCATAAGCTCGGGCTGAAGTGCCTTGACAGTCTAGGGTGTTTCAACTTCATCATCAGGTAGATCATCATAAACAGGTGGCTTCGAAAAATAAACTGCGATATAATCATGATCATGATCGAATATGGGAGTAAAAGGATCACAACAGCCATGATTAGAAAAATCAATGATTTCATCGACAACCTTATGATTTGATGAATCAAATAGAGGGGTAGATGAAAAGTGGACAAATCCATCCTCTATGTTTACAGAAAAGGTAAATGAAGAATCAAGTGGATTTTCAATGAATAGTTTATCCTCTCCATTGTTGGATGATAAACTGACATCCGGTGTGTCCTGCGAGTGATAAACAATGGGTGCATCCGTAGATGAAGATACACATGCGAAATCATGGATGGAAGGTTCATCAAAGCTTTCAAGAAAACATGGAAGAGGCTCGGACAAAACGGAGTCATCCTTCGCTGAGTGTTGATGCTTAAGCTCCCAATCATACTCTTCATGAATGACAACGCATGTTGGTTGTGAAACACCAACTTCATCAGTGGCTTGATCCTCGTTCATAATAAGTGTAGAGTCTGGAATGGAAGAACACAAGACAATATCATCTGGAGGATCATGCGAGTACGAAGATGGAGGTTGTGGTACAAAATTCATATGACAACTCGATGGACTCACAACCAAATCTGTGTGAAAATTAAGCGAAGTGATGTTGGTAAGATGTGACAGCTGAAGAGATGTGTGTGTCTGATCTCCTGCATCACCCTATAGTGGTGGAGTTGTTTGATGAGGGCACAGCGAGCAGTCACTTGTGATGGTGACCGTATCCATCTGTGATTGCGCAGCTCCATCATTCAAGGATGATGAGCGAGGCATGGGCTCAAACTTCTTCTTTGGATGGACTGATTTGTTAAGACAATACTCAAATATATCCCAAACATAAGGAAATTTCATCTAGCTTTTCGAAGCTTGAAACTGCAAATCACAGAAGCACTGCCAAAAATACATAGGTGATTCACGCGAAGCGTTCCATTGTTTTAACAATTTGTGGTCAAGATGTTCTGGATCAAAATGATATAAAGTATCTTCAATGAGATCACAGAAGTGCTCAATTGAGTGCACACTATCAGCCGATAGGCTTCACAACCACCGATGTGGGGATTCGCGAAGTGCGTATGGAAGCAACACTTTGGCCTATTCGTCAGAACATCCATCCTTTTGGTCAATCATGGAAAGGAATTCATGTAGGAACTCAATCCAAGCCACTTCGCCTTCACCATCATACGTGTATGTTGACAAGAGATCAAAAAACTCCCTCGAGATGGTAACAAGTTCGGCATGCGAAAAACGTCGTGGAGAGTTGAGAGTGAAAGACTCCATGATAGATGTGAAAAGGTTCAAAATAGGTTGAGAGGACATAGCTGGTCATCTGGCCCTCCTTCTAGCGCCAGAAATGTTGATGGTGTTGGACCCACCAACATGTCAGGGGATCTCCTCAGTAAGAAGTCTCAGTTAGACCTCAGACCATTTGGTGTAGGAGTCCTAGCAATGGGTCGTACTGTAATGCCTTGACCGTGGTTTGACACAGAGGAAAGTAAGATGTCCCTGTTGGTAGCAAGGGTGTGACATATGCAGTCAATCAAGGAAGGTGCATGAGTGGTTCTAACACACTGTGGGTGAGTTGATTGCACCCCTTGAAACCTGTGAAAGCACACAGTTAAGAAGGGAACACATGAGCAAAGATGCATCACAACATGGAAGGAAAGTAAGCTAGCAATCAAAAGTGATGTTTAAACCAACAACACATTTTAGAAATATTCATACATACATATACATAAAATAGCCACAGATGCATGTGTAAGAAAACATATACATATATCATTTGGAGTAAACAAGATATCTGAAATGCAATACGACATATGCATGAAATGTGTTGGCTTTGTTATATTAAGAAGTGTAAGTTCTAGTCATACAATACATCCATGTCCAACCACTAGTTCCGACAGCAAAACATTACAGCCATAACCATCTACTCCTCCAAAGAGATATACTAGCTCTACACAGTGGAGAAGCCAAGGCTCGTTACAATACTATCCAAGCTCTCTCTAAGATAGTCCTATGACAAGCTTGGTTGACCAAAAGCCTCTACAATGAGTTATGAGGGACTATTTATAGCAAAGGGTGGGGTGGCCCTTCACATTCCCCTCTGTGAGAGTTCAACTACCCTCATGACTCTTCATCTACTCTATGACTGTTACATCCAACTATCGACACTTCAACTGACACTTGACAAGACATTACATTACGATGCACATGTACCCATGTGAGACAAAATGGCTTGAGCAAGCCATGCAAGACATCACTATGACTTAGACAACTGTTAGAAGACCAACTCTTCAACATCCTCATGGTGGTCGATAGTAGCGAACTGATGCCTAGATTGGTAGTCCATCATGGTTTCCGTGTACTCTAAGGTGACATATTTCTGGAAATGAACTCTTGCCTCCATAGCATCCAAGTACACTGCTTGGGCTCCTCTGTCCAAATCATCTGATAGCATGCGCATCATTGTCTTGAGTATGGATGGAATAGAAACATACTTGTGCATGGTGTCTGCACTAATTCACAAGTCTGGGCTGGTGGCTATTCGCATCAACTCGTCAAATTACAAGTCAAGCTCTAGTTGGACTTGTGCCTTTGTCTTTGCCTGGGTGAGTGTCCCAATATATGGCATCACATGTGCAAGCACAATAACATTCATACTCCTAAATACACGTTGATGGGAAGCCTGTAGACTAGTGATGAGTTGTGGGAGCTCTTTGTAGTTCTGGATCTGACTCTGGATTCTGTTGAAAAGTGTGCAATAAGAAATGCTAAATTTAGGAAGTGGTAAAAATAGAAATGCTAAAAATAGAACTTCTAAAAATAGAAGTTTGGCCAATGAGCATTTTGGCCACCTTGGGTGAGAGGTGAAACTGCTAAAAATAGCATCTTCTAAAAATATCATTTCTGGGTCCCTTCCTATTTTTAGCAATCCCTGGTCTAACTATAGGAAGTAAATATGAATTTGGTCTTGCTAGTGGTGGGCTCCAGTATTTCAGTAATAATGCTACAACTCCTAGGGCTCCTTTCTTTAATTTTATCAACCCGGTAGTTCATAACAAACTTGGAAGCAACGGTGCTGTATGCACAAGTACTAGCTCTTACCGCAGGCTGTCACTTGATCAGCTGGCACAAGTCTGCTAGGAGCTTAAGCCAACTTCTATGAGCTCTTAGAAGAAGCTTTTAACTATGATGGATGAAAGCTAACTCAAAGGAGGCTAGTCTACTTGCAGAAAGAAGTTGAAAGCTGAAAAGAAATGCAAAGCCTAACAAACCCTAGTTTTTACCAACTAGCCCTACTAGTGCAAGAAAAGAGATGAAAGTGGTGGAAATGGATGTCATTGAATTTTAGAAAGGTAAAATGCATGTGACTAAGCTACGTCTACAATAAAATCTGGAGAAAACATCTTTTTGCATTTTTGAGTAATTTTGCAAAATTATTATGCATGTGTTTTGACTATTTTTTACTGTGCAGAGGTTGATAGGCGAAAGGAAATGGAGTGGGTACTTGCAGGAGGTTTGGAAGGTGAGAAGAGGGCCTAATGGGTCCCTAACACCCTTTCAAAGAGTTTCACAGTGTTCATATCTCGAAAAATCGCTCACGTGAACTTCTACAGGAAGTCTGCAGGGGTTCTACAGGATGTTCTATAGGAAGATTCGAAAGAGGATTTTGGAGGGTTAATGGAGGAAAAATAGTGGGAAAGTGGAAATGGAGGTTGGATAAGGATGTCAATGGGTCTAGGACCTGGTGAATGAGGCTAAAGAGTGATTAAGGTGATAAGAGTTGTTCAAGGATGGAGGAAGCAATGATGCACAAGAATGTCGAAATTAGGGCAAAGTGGGAAAATGTGCAAATGAAGGGAAGGAATATTGGATTAGGGGTTGGAGCAGATTGTGTGATTGAGGAAGGGTAGGCAGGTAGGTATCATAGGTGTTCTACACACTATTTTCCAAAACTGATCAAAAAAAGACTAGGAAAACCAAAGATCTAGCTATTTTGACCTAATTTGACCAAAAAACCATAAACATGATGAACAGAAGTTTATTGGCAGAAAATCATGCAAGATAACTATGGAAACTAAGCAAGAACAGATCCTAAACATGCAAGTACAACTGGTATCAACTTTTCCAGCTAAAAATCTAACACTAGCAATTGCATGGAAAGGCAAAAACAGTGTTTTTGTCGCAGCAAGTATGCCTTAGTCTCAGCTCATGGTCCCAAGGAGGGAGAGATGAGATCAAGGATTTCTTGATGGAATTTTTTTAGATATTTTCCCTTACCAAACTATCAAATCTACCTGAAGCATGAAGATCTATTTTAATCATAAAAAACAACCTAAGTAACAAAGCAAGATCTTAACGTAAATAGCATAAATTATTATATGAATGCAGCAAAGACACATAAAAGTGCACAAAGGAGGTACTGGGCACTTGGGTTGGGCCCAACCCCAAGAGCTCCAGCCTCCTAAGAAATATTAGAGCTGGTGAAAATATGGATTCATCTTTATCGATAATTAAATTATAGTTACATCGCAAAAACTGTCTACCAGAAAAAGCTCGAAAATGTGCTGAAATGCAGAGCTAACCTACTAACTAAAATCTAACTAACAGCTGACTAACTCATGACTAACATCTACCTAACCAAACTGAGGCCCTAAGCCTTCTCATTTATACAAATTGAGGACCCCAACAGTCCTCCTAAACTTTAGGAACTCGGCTGCCAAAACTTGCAGTTAACAGCAACTTTACTAGCCTTGCTCGGCTGCCCTTGTGATCATTGATGTGGTGGCCCTTGAACTCCGAGCTACTGGTGGAGAATTCAAGGTAAGGGCTCATAAATGAATGGGATACCTTCCTACAAATCCTCTCCCTTGTTCTTCCATGAATTTGGCTGCCAAGTGCTCATTAAAACCTTTGATTTTGTCTCAAAATTGACCAAAAATATGCATACAGCACACATTAGACTTTTTAGCATAATGACTAACCCAATTCACTATATTAGCATAAATATAATAAAAAAAATGCAATAAAATAATGAGAATGGTGGATTAAGTCGAATTAGGAGGCTAAATGAGCCCATATAATTACCCATTTCAGGGGCTCATCAACTAGCAGTTTAAAATATTAATTAATTAATTAATTAGTTATGGAAAATTAAACTTGAAGTCTTTGTGAGATCATGCAATTATTTTCTCTCTTGATTTAGGAATTTATCCCTTGATTAAAAGAGATAAGGTTTAGTTCTATATTGAGAGGATCAGTTGACTTAGTTTAACTTAGTCAAGTCCAATTAGATTAATTTAACAAGTTGTTAAATTAATGAGATATAGTTTGTTGATGCTTGCATGCATGTGACAACTATTATTTTCATATAACTGAGTATTCTCTCATGAATAACTGATGCATGGCAGTTCAGATAAAGACCCAGTTGAGATCAGATGAGGGACAATGTACTATCAGATGCTAGGATATTTCTAGTAAGTATTCCTTGCATGAGGAAGGAATCTATTTTCTTCTATGACTACGTAGTTGGACCTGAGGTGACAGCAGGTATGATTAGGCCAATTTATAGCCTATATATTGAGGCCTAGGTAGTCCATGATTTTCATCTTCTGATTACAGAGAGAGCAGGATAGCTATTGAGTTGATTCTTTTTTTATGTTGTTGAGGATCTCCACTTGATTGATAATACAATGTTGGGGTTTTATGTTGGTGCTTTCCCTAGTGATATATTCTGTGTTATGTGTGATTGATTCCTTCTTATCAGTTATATGTGTTCATGCTTTATGTTGCTCATGTTCAATTAAGCTTCCACAAAGTTTATGGTAGATGCAGATCTAGTATTATGCTTTAGCACAATGCATATATCAGTTTGATCTGCAGGTGAAATTTCTACATGATATCAGTGAGCTAGCTGATTTGTAGAGAAAATTCTACATGGTATCAGAGCATAGGTGATCAAGGAAGAACAGTATACAAGAAGGAATTTGAAGTTTATTATTCGGGATATAGATCTCAAGTTCTTATCACATCTATTTCACCGATGGTGTTCTATGGTTTGAGGCTTGAGTTTGCCCTTGATGGCAGCTCAAACTATATAGCTTGGAAGGATCACATGGAGGTAGTATTGGAAGGTAATGGCCTTATGGACTTCATTGATCATGAAGTCCCTAAGCCTACTAATGCTACTCAACTGGCGGAATGGAAGAAGTGTGTGGCTAGAGCTAGGAGAATTCTCTTGGAGGGAGTGCGAGATCACATTGTCTCGAGCCTCCATGGGAAGGAGACTCCACATGCAATGTGGAAAACATTGAAAGATTTGTATAAGAATAGCAGTGATCATAGGAAGCTGGCACTAAAGGACAAACTTCGAAAGATCAAGTGTGAAAAAGATGAGACGATCTCTATGTATCTGACCAAGCTCATCACATGTAGGGATGAGCTTGCAAGTGTAGGGGTCGTGACAGCTGATGATGATATGGTGAGTCTAGCACTCCTTGGCCTTCTTAAGAGCTGGCATAGCTAACAGGACTTAGTTAATGGAAGGGAGAAACTGCAAAATTGGGAATGACTATGGTCGGATTTGATGCAGGAGGAGATCAGATGGAGCACCAGAGACGGTTCTTCATCCATGGAGAATGAGTAGAACTGTGCCTTAGCGAGTAAGGAAAAGAAGGGGAAGGAGAAGTTTTCTCTTTCTGAATCTAGTTCTTCCAATGGTGGGAAGAAGGTTGACAAATCGAAAGTGCAATGCTTTTGTTGTCATGAAGTGGGCCATTATCTTGCAAATTGTCCACAGAGGAAATCCAAGAAGGGATCTAGGGAAGGATCTGAAGGTGAGGCACTTGCTTCACAGTTTGAGTTGGATTTCACACTCTTCGCATGCATGGTTTCATCCATGGTAGGAAGTGGTTGGTTTCTTGATAGTGGAGCTTCTTTCCACATGACCAGTGATAAGAGTTTGTTCAGTACTTTGGAGGAGAAAGATCTCCAGATACTCATAGCGATGGGTAATGATGAGAAGTATAGTGTCTCAGGTGTAGGCACGGTTATTTTTCATAGGGAGCATGGAGCTTGCCTTACCTTGACTAATGTCAAGTATATACCAGCACTAAAGAGAAACATGGTGTCGATCGTGATGCTAGAATACAAAGGCTATGATGTAGTCTTCAGTAAGGGAAAGGTTTTCCTTAGACACATCATCACTAGACAGGTGAAGCAGATTGGTTCACGGGTCAAGAAACTGCATGCTCTTGAGGTTCAAGATGCATGCAAAGCCTTGAGCAACAAGGCAACTGATGGAGACTTAGAGGTTGAGAGGGAGGGTATATTACCTCTCAACATGCAACACCAGAAGAAGTCTCAGACGATTGTGGAGGAGTCACGATTGGTGCAACAACTTCAGGAGGTTGCGGAGCAGCCACAACAAGAGAAGCTCAGAGGAGATCAAGTAGAGACATCTACTCATGCAGAGACCTCCAGTACGGGGAAACTTCAAGCCAGGTGGGCATAGGGATCACATGCAGCCATACCTCCAAGTAGGAGGTGGGGCGATATAGAGTGATCGTCCCAAGGAGGAGGAGTAGGATCCTTGAGGTACCCAACCTCTTGGATGAGACCTTGCTACGGGAGCCTTGATGTGGAGTAGCAGGAACTGACTGATTGGGTAGAGACAGATGCAGATGGAGTAGCATAGAGAGCTACAGTGCAGGGAATCCCAGGATAGTGCATAGCATGCAGGCTGTAGCAATGCGAGAGGCACAAGTGTACTGCACAATTGAGGGTAGCACAGAGAAGGGTGCAATGGTCCGAGATGCATGGAGATGTTGCAGTAGTGCATAGGTCAGAGAGGGAGCACTTGTTAGCAGCAGGTAGAGCTTTAGCATCAGAGTATGTTTTTAGCCCAACAGAGAGGTCAGTTGGGAGTTTTTTTTTGTTTCAAGTGTTGTTGGAGCAACCGTACTTGGTAGATGTGTTGCATGCAGAACATTCCAGAGTTACAGGATCTAGTTTGAGAGGAAGCCTTTCTTGTTGAGAGGGAGTGTTGAAAAGTGTGCAACAAGAAATGCTCAATTTAGGAAGTGCTAAAAATAGCAGTTTAGCCAATGAGCATTTTTGCCACCTTGGGTGAGAGGTGAAACTACTAAAAATAACATCTTCTAAAAATAGCATTTCTGGGTCCCTTCCTATTTTTAGCAGTCCCCAGTCTAACTATAGGAAGTAAAAACGAATTTGGTCTTACCAACAATTTAAAATGTTAATTAATTAATCTCCATGAGTTAATTAGTTATGGAAAATTAGACTTGAAGTCTTTGTGAGATCATGCAATTATTTTCTCTCTTGACTTAGGAATTTATCCCTTGATTAAAGGAGATAAGGTTCAGTTCTATATTGAGAGGATCAGTTGACTTAGTTTGACTTAGTCAAGTCTAGTTAGATTAATATAACAAGTTTTTAAATTAGTGAGATATAGTTTGTTGATGCTTGCATGCATGTGACAACTATTACTTTCAGATAACTGAGTATTCTCTCATAAATTATTGATGCATGGCAGTTCAGACAAAGACCCAGTTGAGATCAGATGAGGGACAATGTACTATCAGATGCTAGGATATTTCTAGTAAGTATTCCTTGCATTAGGAAGGAATCTATTTTCTTCTATGACTATGTAGGTTGACCTGAGGTGATAGCAGGTATGATTAGGCCAATTTACAGCCTATATATTGAGGCCTAGGTAGTCCATGATTTTCATCTTCTGATTACAGAGGGAGCAGGATAACTATTGAGCTAATTCTTTTTGTATGTTGTTGAGGATCTCCACTTGTTTGATAATACAATGTTGGGGTTTTACGTTGGTGCTTTCCCCAGTGATGTATTCTGTGTTATGTGTGATTGATTCCTTCTTATCAGTTATATGTGTTCATGCTTGATGTTGCTCATGTTCAATTAAGCTTCTACAAAGTTTATGGTAGATGTAGATCTAGTATTATGCTTTAGTACAATGCATATATTAGTTTGATCTGCAGGTGAAATTTCTACATGATATCAGTGAGCTCGCTGATGTGTAGAGAAAATTCTACAGATTCGTGCCTTCAGCTCAACCACTCTAGGCTTCATCATCTTAGGCAAGTGAAGCGGGGCTCCCTTATATCTCATCGTCCATGTTTTCATGTAATCAAAAGCAGCATGCATGTTTGACAAGCTACGTGCTCTTCTAGCACATCGTTGTTGCCTACTGTTGAGATGGATGAATGCCTTATGCACAGTACTAAACATGGAATACAACACCCAAATGACTGTGTCAAGGGACAATACTTCATCTAGTATTTCCTTCTTCAATTCTTCTCGGGCAAATGTTGTAACCAATTCTCCTCCCTATTTGGTTATTTGTAGCTCCTTAGCCATTCGCTCGTTCTCAGCTATCAAGAAGTGAACACTCGAGCCAGTGGCTTTGGCATATGCTCCGGTAGCATCGGCCAATGATGCTGGATGTTTGTGCACATCAGACATGATCACTTGTTCCTCAAACTGTGTAGGAGATGTATGATCCTCTCGAGTCAACACTTTGCGAGATTGCATAACTCTATGTTGAGACTCATCAAATGAGATGTTGTGCATCTCTCCTTCCAGCTGAACTCCAAGGATCTCAGTGTCTCCTTGGTCACTTGGGACTTGCTCCTCTTTTGGATGCAGTGAAGCTAGTGGGTCGACCTCTTGATGGTGAGGCATGATGTCCATATCTTGCCCTAACTACTATTGCTCCATATCCGTATCCATCTGTTCAAGTTCTTTCTCTATCTCTTGAGAGAATTCCTGCTCCTGCAATGGTTCACCCTGTCTACCTAATGCCATCTTTTCTAATAAGTCTACTACCTGTACGGGCATAGTTTCATCTATCTGTACAAGTTGTGCCCCCTGTTGAACCTATTCTTGCCGCGCTTACTTCTCCTGTATGTGTAGCTCTTATTCCCTCCAAAGTTTCTCCTTCAACCAATGCAACTCATTTTATGTTTCCTCCATTCTCCATTTCGCTCTCTTCCTTTGTGCATTTCTCTTGTCGTGTTGTTGCCTCTTTGGCTCTATTTCCAAAGCTGATTTCTACACAAGCGAGTTTGCTCCAAACTTGCATCTTTGTTCTTCCTCCATGTTTTCGACAATCTTCCTCTTTCCCTTGTCATGCACTGGTATGTTTACCTCTGTTGTTGCTGCTTCTGGTGTTCTCTGGGATGTTGCTTCATGCTACTTCGCTATCCAGTCCACAATAAGGTCGATTGTTTCATTGAGTATGGAGGAGTTGTAACAATATATCCATGGGTCTTCCTCCACCCAATGACATGCCACGTGGATCTAGTTAAACTTTACTCTCATGCAGTGGTCTTTCACAAGACAATGCAGGTCATATGGATTGTAAGTTCAGGCTTCAAATGGATATTTGTTCACTTGTTCTACTTCGACATACACATGCTTGAAATTTTGTATCTCATAAAACCTGATTTGCAATGAAAGAGCGTGCTAAGGTGCCTTATTCTTCCAGTGAAGCCTAGCTGATAACCCTCCCGAGATGTCATATGCTACTTCCTGCATGACAAATTTTTCCAAGGCAAACTTTGGTAGAACATGCAAAGGCTTCTTCATGCTGTACATCCACATAAAGGTGATGGACGGTGAGGCATACCAATCAGCTATGTCGATCAATGCCTCCATTGTTTCCTTCGACATGCAGGGTGGATCCTATTCAAATATCATCTTGTAAACTGGGGTGACAAAATGATTGGACAATTGTATGATAACTCCTCTGAAGCTGCATTCAGACAACATCTTACGATAAGTGTTGACAGAGGTCTCCACTAGTGTCTATGCCCACTTCAAGCCCGAGAACTCCTGACAGGCACAGGTTGCATCCAAGAGGTAGGCAGACATGTAGATTCCTACTTGTATACCTTTGAGTGACTATCAAGCCCTCACTACCTATTCCTTCAGCTGGTGAGCCAACATGTCGGACCAGTTACATGCTTTGCCTTCTCTAGCTAGTTGGTCCAATGTGATCACCCAACTTAGTGGGAAGGTTTTCGTGCTTTCTTGGCCATCTAGATGACATGCAAAGATTACCAAGTTTTGATATGCCTTCCATAGTATCTTCGTCTTATAGACCTGATTGGGTGTCATCCTGAATTTATCCATCTCCTTCACCTAGTTCTTCAAGATATCTTTGGAGTTGGAATTGCTGCTGGGTATGCTGAAGGGAGTCTCCATGATGATCACGGGCTTCAAAATATGATACATCTCATCATAATCCTCTGCCCTAAAGGTAGTAATATTCATCCCACTGACACTACTCAATGTCATCATCTCAGGATCCATGTGCGAGACAATCCAACGTATCATGTCTGCGCATGGGAGCACGAGATACTTGCATGCCATTCGGTATAGGCCAGACTTGTGGATGTTCACATAGACTTCATGGTCTTTGAGGTCCTCCCCAAATGTGCTTGCAAATGCATCATTGAACTCTTGCCATGTCAGCTTGATGTCCTTGTCTACAATCAACTTGGTGTCTTCATATATCGGTAGACTTGTAGACACTTGCTTGACTGCTGCTCCAGTTGCACTTCTGTCAGTGTCCTTTTATCCTACTCTCTTGGAGGCCATTGATCCTAAACTTCCAAGAGGTAGATGAACACTTGCTAAATCTAGAGACAAAGAAACATGCATGGAAAGAAATCTGTCACCTAAAAACAAAGCAAACTGAGGAACGACATGCAACATACCTGGGGATTGACTGGCAAGGATTGCGCAATTTTTCTTGGGAGTGTTGGCTTAGGGGGTCCTGACCCAGGTTCAAAGTTAGTTGTGCTAAAAAAATCCCTACACTACTAGCCCTTTCAGCATCAATTCACGGTGCGCACATTGAAGTCTCACTCGAAGCAGTATTAGGGGATGCTGGAACCAAGTTTCCGCACCCAAAGATCAATGTGATGACCTTCAGCGACCTAGATCTACCTTCGTATATATCTCTAAGCTCTTATGGCTTACCATTGTAACTTCCTTTAATCGACCTCTAGACCTCCGTGAAGGTCTACGATTGGATAGCAGACCCTGAATATGCCAACTAGTTGTTTATAGGCACTGTAGATTACCTTGGGTCAGTATTTACTCTGATCTACCTAAGTTTTAAATAACTATAACAGAAAGTGTTAGGATCTTCACGTAATCACTTAACATTAGTTGCGCTCAGATAGTAATATAGATCAATTAAAGTCATGCATCAATGCATCATTATTTCATAAATACATCATTCATCATAGCATATATCGCAACCATACATAACAGAGGTAAAAAGGTAAAACACAGGAATTTCTGTAACAATCTTCTTTATTGATCTTCGGTATAAGTTTACAGACTCAATACTTCCCTACGGACTCAGCTGTAGGGGTCCACACGCTCAGCTGCGAACACTACTTTAGGCCTCTACACACTCAGCTACAGAGCCTTGTTCCCCTCCAAAGCTTACTTCTCTGCGTTAGACTCCTTCCTTCGTACCCATAGAAAAACCTACATTGCTTTCCTTAGACTCTCTAAGACACACCTATTTATACAATCCCATGGTCTGTGGACCATGGGTATATCTTCAAAAAGATGAATCAAGCTTACATAAAGGAGGGTAAAACCCTTTTTTGACTCTTAACTAGCTACGCGCTTTGTGACCACAATTTGGAGAGACTTTACATCTTTTTACCTCAAAACATGGGATTTGCCCCAAAACTGACCCCAGGGGACCCCATCCCAATAGGCCTCCAACCTAATGGCTATGACTTGCCCTCAAGTCACTTGGTTGGTGCAGTGATATTGTTGTGAAGATCCCCCAGCTCCACCTGCATAACTACTACTTCAGTCGCGCTCTACATGGCTTCCTGCTTCAATTGTTCCACCAGCTACTTTGTGGCTGGTCCTTTGTCAGCTTGCTTGATCTTCTACTGTGTAAGTTGCAAGTTCGCCAAATTTTCCTATATGTTGGCTGAGACTAGGTAGGCTTCATCCATCCAAGGACCCAACTCTACCTTAAGGACTTCTTCCTTTTTTTCGTGTGGCTTCCACTTGTGCAAGGAGTTGCTTGGCCTCCTGCAACTTGGCGAGGGGTTGCGCTATAGCGATGGTGTGTGCCGTGACCCTAACCTCACTATATTGTTGCTAGAGTTCGTGGATCTCTGTATTCAAAATCTACATGGTGGGATCTTCCTGCAGGGTCGTCACCACTTCCATGGCCTATTCAAATGAAGCCATGCAGTTAACGATCGCATCATCCACAGTAGCAATTCCTTCCTTAACAACAACTTCGCACTATTCCCTAACTTTTGGGGAGTCAAACACTGTGACTTAAGCTCTAGTTCTGTGATTTTCATATTAAGTTCAAACTAAACTCTGGCCACCTCTTCCTTAGCATCGCGGACACCCACAACAAGTTTCTGGATCTTAGCCTCCAGTTGCTCTTCCTCAAGGATGTGCAACTTTGGCACTATTCGGCACGCCTTTGCAACTGTTGTTGCCAACTGGGAATTCTTCTCCTTTATTTTATCTCTTTCTTTTACAGCCTACTTCTTCTCAGTGAACATTTGTTCATTGTTCACCCTGAGCCCACTGATTAAACTAAGAGAGCACTCTCAATTCTGCTGTCACACTTGTCTGCAGGGTGTGAAGATATTCATTAGGGAGCACTGCAATGTTGAGGCCAATGTTCTTTAGAGTGCTCACGTTGACCTTGTCATCAGCTGATTCCACACTCAGGGATCCTTCGGGCAGCGTGACTATCCTGAGATCCACTATCCTAACTAGCTTTGTAGCCTGACTGTTCCCTGGTGCTAGTCTCATTTGCACAGTGCTGCCTTGCCCTCCAAACACCTGAATTTGGTTGGTCTAGATCTATAGTTTGCACAGATCCTTCTGAATATTTCCTAGGGACTGCAAGTGCTAGTGCTTGAACTGCTACAACAGTTTGACTATAGTGTCATGCAATTTGTCCTCGATCTCGTCGAGATCGCCCTATGTTAGTGTAATGGGATCTAGCAGTGGCTTAGTCGCCTTTGACTTCTTCCAGGGCCCCTCAGTCTACTGTTCTCTGTACTGCATTACACGGAATGGAGTGCTCTTCCCTTCATCACCGTCGCCGCCCTGTGCTAACTTTTCTTCCTCTTCAGTCTGGGGCGAACGAGACTTACACCATCGCTCAAACTCGTGTTGCTTTTGTTCAGCCTGTTGTTTTGTAGCACGCTCCTTTTCTAGTCAGGCCTTCTCCTCTGCCTCCTTCCTTCATTGTTCTGCCAACTTCTGTAACGCCTGTTTCGATACCTCCTTCCTCTTTTTCTCTTCAGAGCTACCTACGCCTTTGCTTGTACCCATAGCCAAGTCAGATGGAGTATGCCAATCTTTTGTCTAGAGCATGATTACCTCCAGAATCGCATCCTCCGTGGCAAGATATGATAGATCAAACCACTTCTACTCTACGTCCTTCCACGCCGTGATATAGATGTGGTGGAATTCTGCCTTGAACTATGCGTACTCTGATAACTACTAATACACAGTTGGGGACAACCGTGGCCTCCTATTGGAGGCCATGTGAAATCTCGCCTCCATCAAAACCCATAAGATTTTTGTTTCTGTGACCCCTGCAGGGTCCTTTGTGGTCCAAAGGGAGGAAAATGTGCAGCCTCTAGAAAACCTGCCTCCAATGGGGGGAACTAATTGTCCTCCGATAGCTCCCAAGCAACCAACATAATAGAGAGCAACAAACACGTGTAGTGGAAGGTCTTTCTCTCATCTTGAGCCTCACAACAATTCACAAGGAACTCATTACATAGATAGCACGACTAGTTAAACTGCACACCCTCCGCGCATTGTGCAGCTAATGAGATCACAGGCGCCGGAACCTAATCCGCATGACACTTCCTCATGACCTTACCAGCTAATATCTACATGGAAATTTTCACCATGGGGTCAATGATGGATGTTATGGAGCACCTGCGCGGCTTCTTGATAAGCTCAAATTTCTTCTTCATCTTCTCTACCAAGTCCCGCTTGCTCTTCTTTCCGCCAAACTCCTTGGCCAAATTCAAGCCTTTTGTTGGCAAGAGTGTGATCTGGTGGATAAGCATGTCCATGATGGGGATAGGTATGCCAAGCCATAAGCATCCATCATGCACTAGAGTCAATAGCTTCCTTATGTAGGTGGTATTGATGTTGGAGCGGTGATAGTGGGGCACCCACAACAGGTTCAACAACCCCAATTTATTTACTCTGTGGATCCACTCAAATAGCTCCAACATCATGACATAAGAGTCTTTGAAATATACTCACTTCATGTAATTCTCCGTTGCGAGGTGGGGGAACCTCTCATGGTCATCCATGTCCCAACCCTCCATATTTAAAAGGGGAACCCTCGCTAGGCACAGACGTTCAAAGGTTATATTTTCTGGCAACAGGGGCATGTGAATGTTGAATTTCTCTGTGTCTGTGTCCTTGATGACCTTCACCTTAACTTTGCATAGATGGATATACGCCAGCAACTTGGAGATGGGCTCCATGCCTTTAGCGTCTAAATCTTCAGCGCCCTCTTCGACCTCCAAATCTACAACCATTTCAGGCTGCTTTTCCTTCTTTTGTGTCTGTGTAGTAGAGTGGTTTCTAGGCAACTCGTGCACTAGCACCAACCTTTTCTGCTTGTCTTTCCTTGGCTTATGGGTCTCACACACTGGTGTATTATTTGGCCTAGGCAACCTTGGAATTATAGGCACAAGAACCAGAGCCTCCATGCTCACAACTTCTGGATCTGCTCCTTCGGAGGCGACAATTCCTCTGGTGCTTTCAGTCTCTTCTAGTCCTAACATAGTGCTACAAATATATTGTTGGGTTTCCTCGGGTAGATTAACAAACACAAATCTTGTGACCAAATCCTCTAAGAACTTGCTATTCACAAGCGATAGACAGCATAGTGCAAAAATTCTCAGGCTGCAAATTTTTCTCTGCTAGATAGTCACGTGTTATTTATAGGATATTTTGAATTCAAATTTGAGCATTCCCCCCAAAATCCATCCATTAATCCTAAATTAGCAACATATCTCCAAATATTTCAGCCTTAAATTCCACCCCCCCTCTTAACCGTCTCCTGGTTATCAAATCGTGAACAGTGACCCTAATGGTCATTTTCTGGCTGTGCTGCACGGTATCTCCCTCCATAGCGCAACTCCCTTCGCATCTCTTCTAGTACTATGACATCACCCTTTTTCATGCAGCCCCTCTTTCGCGTAGGTCTAATAACCGGGCAGTGTAGTTTATAGTCCTGCGCTCCCTTGGAACTCCCTGTACCACTAAGACTGTGCTACCATCATGTAGTCATAAGGATTCAACCGACTTCCATTTAATTTTCTTGGGAAAGGTTCTCCATTTAGCTTTGTGAGCTAAACCATGCCCCCACCTGTGATTTCTTTGATGACATATGGCCCCAACCAGTGCATCTGAAACTTTCCTGGAAATTTAGCGAAGTTGCTATCATATAATAAAACCAATTCATTTATCTTGAATGTGTGTATCTTGAAGTGTCATTCGTGCTATGCCTTCTCATGTTCCTTTTGTACTTGCTGATGAAATCCAGCCAAGAATTTGTCCTCTTTGAGATCCATCAACTGCGCGAGACGTTCTTCCAAGATTCTATGGTCCTCCATCCCTATGAAAGCTACTATGCGTAGACTAGGCATGATATATTCCATAGGCATCACAACTTCTACGCCATAGACCAACTAGAAAGATGTCTGACCTGTTAGCTTTTTGCAAGTAGTCTTGTATGCCCATAATACTATTGGTACGCACACATCCCAATCATTCCGCTGTGCATTGAAAATCTTCGTTAGCGCATTCTCCAATGTCTTATTGAAGGCCTCCATTGTTCCATTAGCCTGAGGATTATATGGTGTACTCTTCTGATGATAAGCCTGGGATTATTTGGTTAGTGCATTGATTGTTTCATTGAGGAAGTGCGCATCGCGATCACTCATCGGCACTTTCGGGCACATGAACCTAGTTAGCACGTACTCAAACCAAAATTTACCTATTCTAGCCCCTCTACAATCCTTCACATGCCATGCCTCTACCCATCTGGTTAGGTATTCTATCGCAGTGAAGATATAGCGCGCACCTGTTTTCTTACCTGGGGGCTGAATTGGTCCTACAAAGTCAATAGCCCATTTCTCAAATGGCTAGAATGACACCTGAGAATTCAAAGGCAGCTCATTCCTTCATGATGGCTTGCCCATTCTTAGACATGCATCGCATGCCTTATAATATGCTTTAGAATCTTTATGCAGTGTAGGCCACCACAACCCAATGTGTAAAATATTTTTCCTATCACTTTTCCTGCATAATTCCCTCCCGCAGCTCCACCATGAGCTTTAGCTAGGATGCTATTCTGTTCAAAATTAGGCACATATCGTCGTAGTATCTCATCAGTACCCATCTTATACAAATTTCTTG
The DNA here is from genome assembly GCA_031772625.1 of Pinus tabuliformis. Classification (NCBI taxonomy): domain Eukaryota; kingdom Viridiplantae; phylum Streptophyta; class Pinopsida; order Pinales; family Pinaceae; genus Pinus; species Pinus tabuliformis. The sequence goes on along the minus strand of CM062807.1, from coordinate 1,029,271,461 downwards.
CAATTACTGAGAAGTCTGTCGCTCACGCTACTAACTCCTTCTGCTGGCTGGTGTATCATTCTGGAGCTATCCCTATGGTCAAAACGTGGATAATGGTTATCTGCTACGTGCATCATAAAGAGTTTCATGTCGGGAAGCCATTCCTCTAAATTAGTAGGCTCCTCCCCCATTTCAATTCTCGACAAATGGTCAGGTCCTGCATTCAACCTTCCTGGCTTGACAATTACCTCAAAGTTGTATTCTTGAAACAACAACAACCATCTGCATATTTCTGTAGTGCATATACCATAGCCAATCCCCTGCGCTCTATCATTGAGTAGTTCTTCTCATCCTTTGATAATTTCCTGCTCACAAAAGCTATAGGGTGATCCATCTTTCCACCGCCAGAGTATGTCAGCACGGCTCCCAATGCAATACACAAGGCATCAACGTGCACACAGAATTCCTTCTTCCAATCCAGGAAGACCAAGATCCGTGCGATGACCATTTTTTCCTTCAATACATCCATACTACACTGAAATTCTTCATCCCAACAGAATGTAGCATCCTTCTTCAACAAATTTTCCATGGGTGCGGTAATCTGGGCATAAGATTTGATGAACTTTCGATAATATCCTGTATGGCCTAGCATTGCGCGTAATTATTTGACACTCGGGACTTCCGAATTGATTATTACCATGATCTTGGTAGGGTCCACCATTAGTCCTTTCTTTCATACCACATGACCCAGCAAAATCCCAAAGGGGATACAAAATAAGGACTTCCTGAGGTTCAATGCGATCTGATACCTTGAGCATGTATCCAACATTAAGCGTAGACTAGCGAAACGGCGTTTTACTAGCCCAAATACTATCAAGTCATCAAAATATAACTACAACAATTTTGGAATAAACTCTTTGAACATCATGATGACTACGCAAGAGAATATCATTGGCATTCTTGAGTCTGAAGGGCATCACCATATACTAAAAACACCCCCATTTCATGGCGAAGGTTGTTTTACTCCTATCTTCTGGCGCGATCTTGATCTGATGGTATCTAGAGAACCCATCAGTAAATGAGTAGGCCTCCTACCCTACAAAATTGTCTAGCACCTCATCAGTAAATGGTGTCAAGAAAGGATCATGGACACAAGCATCATTAATATTTCTTAGATCTACACAAATCCTTATCTTTCCCTTCTGCTTCTTTTCCTAAACTACCATTGGGATCACCCAATTAGATTCCTCCACTGGTTCAATAATACATGCCTCAAGCATCTTTTCCAATTCCAAGTGGACCTTTTCCTTGTATTTGGGATTAAGGTGATATGGCCTCTGCTTAATGGGCTTCACGTCCAATTTCAAAGCTATTTTCATCACTCCCAAATCACCTATGATGCCTTTCATGTCCGAATATTTTGTAAGAAAAAGATCCTGGTACTCGCGAAGTAACTCAGCAGCTTTATCCACTGTGGCATCATCCCAATAATCTTTTATCTTTATGAACTTAGGCTTTGCTTTAGTACCAATGTTTATCTACCTAGTCTTCAGCGGCGCGGTGATATCCAGGCTCTCTATCTGCAGACCTTCGATCTTGCGGTGACCTTCTATTTCTAGGATATTGATACTTCTTGGATCCTCATCCTCGCCTTCAATAGTCACATTATAGCATTCTAGTGCATGGATTAGCTGGGTACTCCAATCCAATTGAACCAATTCCAAAGGATCTTGCGAAACTCAAAGATCGTTGCCTTAACCTCCTAGAACACCTCATCAATTATTTCGAACCTATCTTCAATGTTGAATTTCATCAAGAATCCTTCTCTTAAGATATCCCAATTCGTGATTCCGTGGCAGATCTCCATTTCCAAATACCAATTCATAGGGATTATATCCAGAGTGTGACAAAATAAATGCACCCATTCTGGCTGCGGCTCCATTCCATACACTTTAGTCCATTTTTCCAAATGATTGCATGGATCATTCCTCCCATCATATTTCTCAGTTAACCATACTTTAGGATGACCAAATCACATCCTCATCATCCTCCTGTAATCGCACCATTCATCAAAGTTGTCTTTGTGCATACCCCACCACTAAGCAGCGTAGCACGTAGTGCCAAATCCAGCACCTAAAATTGGTGATCCTCTGGAACTTCTATTTCAAAATCATCCAAAAAATTATCTACATCAGTTAAACCATTGTAATAAGGTAAATTTCTTACCTCCGATGACACACAATGTAACGATTTTGTCATCATGTTGCAATGCGGTGTGGATACTTCATGTAGCTTGTTTTGCTAATTATCCAATGCTTCATCTGAATCTGAGGTACAGGAACTTTTATGGTCCCATGTAATCCTTCCATCAGCCATTGGGTTAACCCAATCTTGGTATCGCACCGTAATTTTGTAGATTTGATCCAAATCATTGTCACTTTCCTCATAGTTGTGGACTGGTTTGGTATAGCGTGGTCCTTCTACAAGGTCTAATGGTACTACAACACGAAGCAATTTTCTTTCAAATGACATTGTCTACTTCTTCAAGTTGATGACCCCATTCATATCAATAGCCCAATCTATTCCAAGGAATGTGGGGTATGGATTGCTGTCATCAACAATTTCTATCACTTCAAAATCAGCCAGCACGCTCGCACCTTCTATATCTATGGTAACTCCCTGCAATCGTCCCATAGGGATAATCTTCTGTTGGTTCACCATCCTCAATTGAATCAGAGACCACTGCAGTGCAAGTCTCCCCATTCTCTCCCAAGTCTGCTTAGGCAATACGTTCATGTTAGACCCCAAATCCAAAATAACTTGGTCCATCTCATAGTCTCTTATTTGTGCGGTAAGCCTCATCTCATGCCCTGTTCTCGCCTTATGCTTACCAATCTTTCTGACTACGCAGGGTCCATCAGGAGCATTATCCTTACCGGCACACTTGTTTATCAACTCCTGTAGTCCTTTCATAGCCTTTCTATTGCAGAATAGTTTCATACAAGTCTCCAAGAATGTTGTAATCATAGAGGGGTCGACCTCTATAGGCACTCTGGTGTCTGGCAGTTTGTTCTAACTCCCTAAGGTAGAGGCTTCAATGAAGCTTTACTTCACTTCCATGAATGTTTCCTTCATGTGCTCCAGATCAAAACCAGTCTCCTTTTCCGGGGCCTTGTGGACCCATCCACCTTCTTCAAGTTATTTTCCCTTATCGTCGCTAGTCATGATCTTGCTTCCCAGCATGATATTCACATTCGAGTCCTCTTCACAGGGCTTGACCCTCATCATCTGTAAGTTCTAGGTAGGATGCTGAGGCTACGCCTTCTTCTCTTGCATCTTGGCCATTAGCACAAGACATTCTTCGATTGTGTGGTCAAACTGAGTGCAATATTGACATGACAGGAGTTTCTGATTTGTACACTCTCGCGCATAGTGTCCTGGAATTTCGCAATTGTAGAAAATGACCTACCCACAACCCTTACCAGGTCCTCCTCCTCCTCGGCCTCATCCGCATGCCTGATATCCTCCTTGTGCTCCCTTAGCGCCCTGATCCGAAGGCCGAGTTTCTGCTTGCATTCAATACGTATTTGATACGTAGGCATCCTCCTCATCCTTAATTCATAGCTTCGACAACGACACTCATTGTGGCCCACCGATTTGGAAAAATCGTAGAACAATTATTGTGGTGTTTGTACAAACTTTTGCAAGAAATGAAAATTATCTATGACATGTTTTCTTGCCACTTGACAAATAACGCACCATAATGCGGGCCCCATACTTGGTCTTGCTAGAGCTTCCTACCTCAGGGGCATCGCCCCCACCTGTAATATAGTTCACAAAGACAGGGAAATGATCCTTATGCCCTTGACTCTTACAATTGAGGCACCGGACTTCTTCGTGCACCTCTGTCCTCGCCTCTTTTTCTTTTTCCAAGCTCTACAATTCCAAATAGAGGTTTTACAACTGCGAGTGAATTTTTTGGACTCCCAAAGATGCATCCTAAATAGGTGTCTCATGCAATCTCATCGTGCTTTCCAAAGCTTCTGCCTATGTTCCTATCTTTTGCTCTGATGAAGCAATCCTTAGGTGGGGCAGAAGCATGGATATAAACCAATCGCGGTGCTGACTATCTATGAGATTCATATTATCTTTGCAAATCCTGCACTTCAGTCTTTGATATAGCTCCCATGGTGTTTCACTGGGCCTCATGATGATTTCCTTAAATACAATTACCAATGCGAGGGAGACTTAGGCTTACTGAATTCTTTGTTCAAAGTTCCAACGGATTATCAGTGCAGTACTTAACGTACCATGTCAACGCGCGATCTTGTAGAGAGGTAACCAATTGTGCCTTATTTATGTTATAATCTGTAATTTGTTGTGTTGTCCACACAACCTTCACAACAAACCAAAACTGATCCAGATCCCCACTTCCTAAGCCCTTGAAAACTGGCAACTTCATTGTATTTGACATGTTGAATGATGGCAATGGTGGTGGTGGTGTGGGCGAAGGTATATGTTGTGGAGGTGAAGGTGGAGGTGGTGTGGACAGATTAGGTATTCATAGAAAACCCTAACTTATCAACTGGAAAATGCTCTATCATGGAGCATGTGTTTCTCCCTCATCGTCACTCATAGGAGGTTCAATTAACGGGCTATATTCAGGGCCTATTCTTCCCCTATCCTTGAAGAGATTCCCACTTCACGTAGCTCCAAACATAAGGGAAGTCGCATAACCTGTTTCTCACACAAGAACATCTTAATCCAAGTATTAAAAGATCTTAGATACTTACCTTATGGTCCTTTGGAGAAGCGTCACTCTACTTCACTGTAACTGACTCAGGTGTCGACTGCGAACTCTGTAACAAATCCTCCTATAACCTGATCGAGCCAATCATCAATAGCGCGCGTGATGTTATCTTCAAAAGCTTCCAGCCTTTGCACTAATTCTGGAGTCCACACTATTAGAATGTCAAGCTTCCACCTCCCTTGGTCATCTGCCAATTTAGCTATCCACTCATATAGTTCAATTGATAAGGTGCAAAAGAAAATTTCATGTATTTCTGTGTACAAATATCTGCCCAGCCACTATTCTTTTGTCAGGCACGGATTCCTATTTTCCTACTCTGCGAATTCGTGGATCTTTCTATCTAGCCACTTCTCAATTTCCTTCTTGGTCGGATTCCAGTGATGCAAAATCACACATCTCTTTATGTAGATCCTAGTCCTGGCAACAAAACCATTTCTTAGCTTAGGCGGTCCTGACCCAGGTTCAAAGTTAGTTGGGCCAAACAAATCCCTACACTACTGGGCCTTTCAGCATCAATCCGTGGTGTGCAGACTAAAGTCTCACCTGAATCAGCATGGGGGGATGTTGGAACCAAGTTTCCACACCCAGAGATCAATTTGATGTCCTTCTACGACCTAGATATGCCTTCGCACAGATCTCTAAGCTCTTATGGCTTATTGTTGGCTTGTTGGGGCCTAACCTAGTCCAGAGGTGATTTAGCCAAACAAATACGGGTACTACTGGCCCTTTTAGCAACAGTCCACGGAGCGCTTACTGAGGTCTCACCTCAGGTAGTATGGGAGGGTGCTAGAACTAGGTCTATGCACCCTGGAGATGTCTGATGTTTTTAAGTGGTCCGCAGTTCGACCCTGCGCGCACGTCGCTACATGCACTTACCCATACCTCGCAGCCTGAGATGTTGCCTTTGCGCAGCCCTACTCAGGGGCCGAACAGTGTTCTTACCCAAGTCCTTACTAGCAACCCGATATTAGTTGACTACCTTAGCTTATTTGTATGCTTTCAGTTATACTTAACAATATTCACCATTCGTACAAGTGCGTGTAGTAAATAAATAGTATAATTGCAATTGTGATCAAACATGTAATAACTTAGAACAGATGCATAGAATTTGTAACAAAACCTTTCTTTATCAATCTTTTCTTCGATTACAGACTCAACTCTACCCTGCGCACTCAGTTGCAGGGGTCCGCGCACTCAGCTGCGGAATCTACTAGGCCTCTGCACACTCAGCTGCAAAGCCTCTTCCTACCACTATGGCCCATGACACACTTAGACTCTTCTTCTATGCTCGCTATCTCATTCTATCCATTAGATTCTCTCATATGATCTTCTCTACCACTTAGAGCCTTGCTCTATTTATACAATCCCATGGTCGGCGGATCATGGGTAGGCCAACGTTACATTCAAACTTGGGGTGGCTAGCCCTATGACTCTAACATACATTTCACACTCGCAATTCGCGGAGCTTTACAATAATATCACTCAAAACTTGGGCTTTGAGCCCCAAAACATGATGTGGGGGCATTCCATGCCCAATAGGCCCCCAACACAAACATCGTGACTCACCCTCGAGTCACTCTGTCGACACAGTGATCTTGGCGTGGAGTCCCTCCAGCTGCTCTCGAATGATATTGATGTTGGCAGCGCACTGAGTTGCTGCTTGTTGAACCTGCTACATCGATTCTTCTGAGACCTCTGTTTCCAGTGTGTTGCCCCGTATCTGTGGATGCATCCCCTAAATGTGCCAGAGCTTCCCTTCAATATTCGTTGTGATTGTGAAGGCCTTATCAATCCATGGTTGAATGCATGCTTTGAGAATTACTTCCTTATGGCATGTCGTGTCCACGTGCTCCTTTAATGCCTTGGCTTACTGCATCCTTGCAAGCCGTTGAGTGAGGATGACCATTTGTGCAGTCCCTCTGACATTGTCATATTGTTGTTGGAGTTTGCGCACCTCTGTTTCCAGGCACTAGATGTTGGGGTCCTCCTGCATAGTTGTGAGGACCTCAAGTGCCTGTTCCAACATGTTAGTACAGTCACGCACTGCACCTCCAATTTCTTCCAACCCTGTTGCAATAGCACTGGCGAGTTGTTCTCTGATTTCCGGAGGAGTGGAAGGCTACGCCTTCAATCGCAGATTAGTGATCTGGAGATTCAGCTCTAGTTGCAACTTTGTCTTCTCTTCCCTAGCCTCGCAGAATCCAGTTGCCAAACTGTGGATCTGCACTTTTACCAATAGATTTGTTGCGATGGCTAGCTCCAGGATGTATCGACAAGTGTCATCTGCCATGTGCACCAACTATTGATTCTGTGACACCAATTCATCATGTTGTAAGCTAATTTTTTCTATGTTTATTTTCTGCTCGCTAAGAACCTGGATCACGTAGCTCTCTTGGGCCCGTTGTTCTACCGTTATCCCATATTGTAACTGATACAACATTTCCCAGGGAAGGGCAGCCAAGTTAAGGCCAATTTCTTTCATCATGCTAAGCGGCAACTGATCCATTGCAGTAGATGATACTAGAGCTCCCTCTGGCAACACTATTGTGTTTTCCATCCTTGTGTGCATCATTTTCTTTGCTGCTAAAGTTTTGGCTGCAACGTGTGTTAACAAGGTGCCTTCTTGAGGGGGCCACACCTGTAACTCCTGTAGCTATGCCCTGAGGGCCCCCAACATAGTCTAATGCTCCTGCATGAACTCCTCAAGCGCTTCACTTGTGACATCGCAAACCATCTTGCCAATGTCATGGAGATCACCTTTGGTTAAGGTGATTGGGTCAATGGCCAACTTTGAGGCCTTGACCTTCTTCCTTGGGCTCGATCTTTCTGCAATGTGCGAGTGGTTTAACTTGGTGCACGCGGCCCCTGGGTCCATGCTCCCTTCTACTGTTTTTGTTTCCTCTACCTCCTGCCCTGAGGACGTTACTTGGCCCTTTTCTGCCTCGGCTTCCTCCACTACTGCTACTACTTCTGCGGCCTTCTTTTGCTCAGCGGCTTTCTGTGCTACTTCACACACTGCCCTTTCCTCAGCTACTACTTTCTCGTTCCACCTTTTCTCTGTTAATTGAGTGAAACATAGCTTAGCATCATCCTTTTTCTTCTGGACTTCTCCCTTCTCCAGTTCTACTAGGTCTAGAGCGCGCCATTTGGGAGGCCATGTCTCCAACACAGTAAAAATCGCATCGTCAGTGGCTACAAATGGTAGCTTTGTCCACTGCTTCGCTGGATCCTTTCACGCCCTAATATAGATGTTGTGCATATCAGCTTTGAAGTCTGCAAAACTCTGCAGACTATTGTGCACCGTAGGTGATAGGCACGACCTCCTATTGATCCACATTTGGATGCTCGCCTCCATGAGCAACAGAAAATTTTGATGTCGCAGATCCATTTTGCATCATTGGTGGCCCAGAGTGAAGCATACTTTGCGGCCTCTGGTAACTCTCTGTCAATGTTGGGGAACTGATTGTCCTTTGGCAATTCTCTCGCTACTAGAAATATGGATAATAGCAACCATGCATAGTGGAAGGTATTACCCTACTCCTAGGCTTCGTGACTGTTTATCAAAAATTCCTCGCAGAGGAATTCGCCCCAGTTGAACTGGACCCCCTCCGTGCACTGCTTGGCCACTGTGACCACCAGCGCCGGTACCTCATCGGTGCAACACTTTCTCATAATTTTTCCGGCCAGGAGTTGGGTCACTACGTGCACCCCTTTGTCCTTGATGCTAGAGATGACGTAGTCCCTCTTCTTCTTCTCCAGCTTATATTTCGCCTTCATGGCTTCCACGAGAGCCAAATCGCTACTTTTTCCGGCTATAGTCACGGGGTCATTTCCTTTACAGGGGAGCTGAGAAATCTAGTGAATGATGTCTACCTTGATGGGAACAGGCTCCTCTAGCCATAGATACCCATCATGCACCAGGCAGAGCAGCTGCCTGATGACGAAAATGGTGATGGGTGTGCGGTGGAAATGTGGTATCCGTAATAAGTGCAGCAATCTGGCCTTTTCTACAATGCGTAGCCATTTCTACTGCTCTAATGTTATCATTACCCCCTCGGTGTTCTGCTTCATTAAGTTCCTAGTCTTTAGGTGTGGAAATTTCTCACTATCAACGAGGTCCTAGTCTTCAAATTTCATGGTTGGCACGCAGCCTAGGGGCGTGCCTTCATATACAATGCCGTCGGGGAGGAGTGGGGTGTGGAGTGAGATTTTCTTTTCAACCAGGTTCTTCAGCACTTTGGTTTTCCCTTTCCATGGAGGGACATACGCTGTCAGTTTTGTTGTAGAGTGCAATGGTTGGATATCTTCCTCCAATTCTTCTTCTTCTTCTTCCGCTATGGCGATCAGGGCCTATAAGTCTTCTTCTTCCTCATTTGTTTCTATTATGACTACTTCCCCTTCTCTTCCATCGATAGTTTTTTGTGCCATGGATTCCTTAGGGACATGGGTACTGGCCCCATTGCTTGTTTATCCTTCTTGGGGCTCGATGTTCGCGGTGATTTGGGGATTTCTGTCACCACCCCGGCACCTTCTGGAACATCCTCCACCATGTGGGTCTGCGCAACCTCGCCGGCGGTTACCTCCTCAAATCCTAACCCATCCTTAGTGGTCGTCATCCTCTCTAGGTTGTATTCTATCTCCCACAAACTTAGGGGCTCAATTATCACTCAACTCTCAACACTCTGTGCTCTGCTCAAGTGCTCAATTCTCAAATGACCAAGTGTTGTTCGCTAGCTAGCCTTGTGGGTTTTATAGTGCCTTTCAAATTCGAATTCGACCGTTCCCCCCAATTTTGGGGCATTAATGCTTTCTTGGTGGTAGATTTTCCCAAATCTTTCCCATAACTTACGTCTTAAATGCCTGCAACTTGCTCCATTTAGCCTCAAATCAGACATCCCATCATGAATAGTGACACCAACGATCACTTCGTGGCCAACCTGCATGGCAGTACAACCCTGCATGCATGGTTGCAAACCTTGTGACATTCTAATTCTACAAACATTTCCAATATCACGCAGCTCCCAGGAAAAATAGTTTATAGTCCCATGCTCCCTTTCAACTGCCTGGCACACTAATATCCTTCTGATAGTGAGTTAGGTGGTTGCGCCACCTGTACAGGGCTCCATCCTGTCCTCCAGCATGGTTTGTGGAGAATCCTCATCTGCTATTGTGGTGATGGGCATTGCGCACTCTACTATTTGTAATACGCTACCTTCGTCACTACGTTTAGCGATATGTGGTCCAAGCCAAGGCAGCAGATTAACCAGTTCATGACGATAGTTTTCCAATTTGTTAGTATGATTGTATGCACCTTGCCTTGCCATCCTCAGATTTCTTCCTCAAGTCTTATATGTTTTGTTTCCCGTAGCTGTGTGATTTCTTCATTCTGGTCTGCACTGACTATCATATCTACGGGTGTTGTTACGTGCAGATTCTGCTTTGCATGTGCCACAAGGACTACATCCTCTACTTCATACTTCAGCTTCAGAAATGCTTGCATGGTCATAGTTTTACACATAGTCCTATAAGCCCATACAACCGCGGGTACGCGCAGGTCCCAGTCAATGCGTCTCACATGGGGGGCCCTGTTTAGCACTTCGCACACCTTGTCAAAGGCTTCCCCATGTATGATATTTAGTGTGCTAGGTCTTATCATACCTCGTCGTTCGTGCACTTATCGTGCCTGCTTCTGCTTATTGTTCCTATTTCCTATCGTGAGAGTGGTGTGCATTCGTGTAGGTTGCGTACCATACGCCTATACCCATCTGGAAAGGTAGGTGTGCAGGCTATTTTGTTCATCATGTTAGGGCCTAAATCTACCTCAGGTTGAGAAAGGTAAGATCTAGGATAACATCAAACCATGCTTAACCTAGTAGCTAGCCCTACTAGGTCAAGAGAGGGCTCTCTCCTTGTCAATCTCAGCAAAAAATGATCAATGAGGCTTGACATGACTGAAGTGAAGACTGATTTTAGGCTAGGTATGAGTGAAAAGGAGTTTTATTGAATTTGATGATTTTTTTTGGCTCAAATGGGAAGGCAGATTTGGGGTCTGGGGAATGAGGCTCAGTTTTGCAGAGATCTCTATGGGGCAAGGTAGGCAACTGATTTGGCCCTTCAAATTGAATGAGATGGAGAGACTGGGAAGGTGAGGAGTTGAAGAGGGCCATAAAGCTCAAGGATCCTCTTCAAACAGCTGAAAACATCAAAATCTAAAGCAAACCCTAGGTAGAGCACTATATTTTCAATGGATTCTACATTTTCCCTTGTTTGTTTTAGTTAAGAAGAAACAAGATAGATAATGGCATACATAACACATAAGTAAATTCACAATTACAGAAGAAAGCACTATACCAAGAAAAAATGCCACATGAATCCCAAAGAGTGCTGCAAACCCTGGTCTCAATTCCTTAGCCAAAATGCTGATATGAGTATACAATGAAGCTCCTTGCTTTCTCAAAAGTCCAACCATGCTAATGACTGAAAGATCACAAGATATAGAAAAACCATAACTCATCCTAGCCTCTAGGGGTCGAGATCACAAGTTTAGGAGTTGTTTCAACTAATTCTAAACTGAGAACTAGAAATCAGGCAGTGGAACAGCTTGCCTCTAGAAACTAGGGAACTGATTCATTCAGTTTCAAACAACTTTTTGATAGATGAATCTACCTCCATAAGTGAAAATTTAACATATTTACATCATGATCCATCCATTTACATTAAATTACATCATAAGTTTGACATTAAGAAGGAGAAAAAGTCAAACTATCAAAAACTAGGCAAAAAACAGAGCATTCTTGGTCAAACTGAGCCAAATTTACCCAATGCGCCGCGCCAAATTCTCTATGCGTAGCACTTGTTTGAAGCCACTTTTGGAGGCCTTCCTAGTGTCCAAATTTTCTCCAAGTGTGCTTGTTGGAAAGGTCTACCTGTCTACTTTCCAACCCAAGTGGAATTTTTGAATTTGGCCTCCATTTGCCCCTCCAAAATTTAGTTCTCCCAACACTGCTTCCTGTGTGTCAAAATAGGGGCAGTAAGGTCATTTTTTGAGTGTTTTTGACCTTTTTGAGGGCTCAAAACCTGTCAAAATTTCTTGTCCATTGGTAAGCAAGCATATTTTTCCATGCCAAATATAAAAATGCTGAGTTTTTTTCATTTGGAGGCTCCCATCAAAAGCGAGCGCCAGGTGGCACGGCGCATAGAGCAGAAAAACCTGTTTTTTGAGCAAAAAATTCCAAAAATGCAAAAAGTGCCCCAAATTTTTTGAAATTTGGGCTGAGTCTCCTCCATCAAGAGCTATGTTGGGCCAAGGAAGCCTCAACCAAGATCTGAATTCTATATTGCTCCTTTCACCTCGTCGATGCCCTCTTCAATTTTTCCTTCAAGCTCTTGATTCTTGCCTTACAAACTTTGTTTCTCGTCATGTAATGATAAACCATATGCCTCAACAATGCATTCTCCTTATTGGCCTTCTCCAACCTTCTCTCCAAGTGGATATTAGCTCTTTCAAGCCATGACTCTCGATCGAAATTGATTTCTTGCTCAAGTGATGTGAGCTTCACCTTCCTTCTTTTGGCAGCTTGGCGGTTTTCCCAAATGTTTTGCAACTCCATAATCACTTGCTAGTCTTCAAGTTGCTTATTTCTTTGCTCCAGGTACTTTATTATCCACTCGAATTTGTCTAAATTAAGGGACAAAGCATTGATGTTTTTCTGTTGCTCTTGGATGACTTCCTTGAGCTTTGAGCTTTGTGGGCCCAAATCCATGTCATCGTCATGAATGAGGATGAAATCGGTCTCCCGCTCACCTAAAGGCCCCTTATCACGTACTAGCCTCTTTCCCTTGTCTTGAACCTGTTGTGATGATGAAGGAATTGAGACCCCTTCCACCCCGGGTGGAGATAATACTCGCTTTGCTGCTACAAATAACCATCTAGTACCCCTCTGATAGGTGACAAACACCGACATACTAGCGGTCTATGTCTCATGACCCTCATGCTGATATGAAGGTTCACCTGTCTCATGCAAAGCCTCTGGAGGTCCCTGAGGAGTTGTGAAGAACTCACGAGAAATGAAATCCTCCCAAGTGATGCCCTGTAAACCAAGCTGATGGATGACCACAATCTTAATGAGAGCAAAATGGTAAATACTGTTGAACTGCTGCTGAGGAGTCTTCTGCTATACTAGGGTGGTCATCTTCTCAATATTTTGGCACATGAAGTAAGGAAGATTCATCATCCTCACCTTGGTAAAATGCATCAACAACCTGATATGATAGGCATATAAACGGGAAAACTGGCCCTCGCAGCTGAAATACTTCATTATCAGTTTCATCAAAGGAGCATAGGAATCTTTCTGGTACTGAAAAGGAAAAACTCTACTGAGTTGTCTCAAATAACTGGGCTTGATGTATGGTTCATAATGTTGCCTATCTATTTGCTTCCTTTTGTTCCATTGCTCTCCAATGTTGGGAATATCGGTTGCTAGAGAAATAGATTCTGGTGTTAAAGTGAATGTTACACCAGCTAGAGTGGCTTGACCATCATGTAAATGAAGCACAAACAAACGGGCCAACTCATGATGAAACTGAATTCTAGAAACCATTTCGCAGAACTCATAGTAGGATTGATGTTGGAAACATGTCATGGCGAGAGGGCAGGCTTGTAGCTCAGCAAGGGTAGTAGGTTCCTCTTGAATATGTTTGCCACCTCTATGAGGCCTCCTGGGTGCATGTACCTCTGTAGGAGAGTCACTGTGTGTCTCCTCTTCATGATCATATGAAGGATCAGACTCCATTTCTGTTAGTAATTTGTTTTCTTGATGAGGAATAGGAAATTTATGGTGTTTCTTGATTTTCTGCCACCAAGGGAAAAGTAATATGAGGGACTGTAGAGGGAGGGAATAATGAGGGATTTTAGGACTGTTTAGAACAGGGTTTAGTTAGGGAAACAAGAGATTAGGGAGTGATATGGGAGTTTTAGGGATAGAAGCTAGGGTTTGGGAATTTATATTTAGGATTTTGGGAAAATGGGATTGGGGATAGGGATATATGATTTTTTGGTAATATGGGAGTTAGGAAATGGGGGAATAAGGTGAGAAAATGAGTGAATGAGTGAAAGGGTGAGGAAATGAAAAAATGGACTTGGCAGCTAAATAACCAATACAAAACCTAGGAAATAGTTTCTTGAGAAATGGCAAGAATGTAGGATTTGAGTTTTCCTTTAGACAATCACCATAAACTTTATGAAAAACTCCTTTACTAGTAATGGAGAGATTGTGGCTTACTTGCACAATAGGAGTCGTGAACAATTTTGGCAATTTGAGAGAGTTTGGGAGCGAAAGAGGCTTGGCAGCTCTATGCGTCGTGCCTCAAACCCAACGTTTCGTGCCCTGTGTGTGCGTCGCACCCATTCAGTTTTTCACTGGAAACCGCGGCCCTATGCACCACGCCACTCACCTAGTGCACCGCGCCTCCGATTTTGCACAGTTTTTCCTCCAATGCCACTTATTTGCTCACCCACGGCTTTGCTTTGCTCACACTTTGTTGTTTGAATGAAAATGGGCTTTTGATTTGAGGAAACAATTATATACAAAGAGATTTTAATTTTTGATGCATAAAAAACCCACTTTTACAATGTTTGGAATATGACTTGACTTTTTAACTCTGTTTTTTGAGCTTTTGACTTTATTTGAGCTTTTTGATGAATTGAATGACTTGTTTTTGTTTGCTTTGCAGGGGATTGGAGCTACTGAGGCTAGGGAAAGTGACCAGGGTTTCCATTGAACTGATTTACATATGAAGGAAATGAAATTACATGAATTTATACAATAAAACCTGAAAAACTCTGTTTTTCCTCAAAACAGAGTTTTGAGGAAAAATACATCTCTGAGCACTTTTTTATAAAAGTTATTAGTACTGGATCTTCCTCATGTGCCTGCTGGATGTTATTGGACATTTTGAAAACCTTTTTGATGAAACCCTAATGAAACCCTAGACCTAATGACAGTGAAACCTTAGAAAAACTTTTGCAAATTTTGACAACAAAAAGTGACTGCAAATGATATTGATGAATGGAAATGGGCCAGCAGGTAAAAGACATGAGGGAAAATGTAGGAGAAACCACTACTGTCAGATGATCCATGCTCCTAATGGAATGCAGCTGACTGGGCGGGACACCTAATATGCAATGCAACAAGAGGATTTGATCTCTGATGGAGGGATGAAGATACCGACACTAACATTGGATCCAATGGGGATGGTAGCTCCTTGGAGGTGCCAAGAACTACAAATCTCTGGGATAGCAGGCAATATCTTTGTCCATTGGGCTATGGAGTCAATAACTTCGATAGACCAAAACCAAACTCTTGACTCAAGACTCATAATTGAACTGACTAATCCAAAACTGAAATCAATCCTTCAGTTTTATAGCCTTCACTTCGGGCCCTAAACTGAATGATTGACGACAGTAAAAACTGAATCTGAAACTATATTGACACTGACTCGATACTTAAACACAACCAACAAACTGGAAATGATGCTCAAAGTAGAGCTTATTCATCAAAACCTACTCTAACAGTTTCATTCATCACCTAATCAAGTGAAATGAAACAACCAATGCAACAAAGTAAGCATTCCGACTGCTGTTTGAATTCTCCGCAAGTGCTTGCTTATGAAAAACAAGAGAGAACTACTGAAAGGCATCTCCCATGAAAAATTGTGAACAGATCCGTTGAATATTATGGATTCTCTATTTGCCTCCAAAAACACTGCATAAGGATCTTGAAGTTCATGCACACTGGGACTTAGCTCATCTAATGGATTACTTCTCTTTTCCTCATACCATGAATGCAAACTTTCATCTGAGCTTTGTGATGAGACTCCTACTGAAAATGACAAAGAAACTGGCTACCAGATCAAGTTTATATCAGCACACGTTTCAAGCTCACACGTAGTCAATGGAGAAGAACTTTGACTATAGACATCATCCAACACATCAACTATTGGATCATGTAAAACTTGAAAAGATTGTTGCAACCCATTTTCTATTGGCTCCGATGAGATTACATGATTTTCTACAAGCTGCTCATTTGAAGATATACTATGCAATTTTCCCTTCAAAAACTGAAATGATTCAAAAAATAAAGGTACAGAATCATCTTGCATCATATGATCGTATGTGCCAGCTTCCAAGTCCTCATCTGCAACTTGACAATTCATGGCATTCGAGGGCTGCAAATCTAGATATGAGAAGTCTTGTACAAGGTTTTCATTGCCCTCAAAAAGGTTCAGATCAAAACTTGTCGACAGTTGATTTCTGATTGCATGAATGTTGTCTTTGATGAACTGAAACGAAGCAAAACAAAAAGGCAAAGATCCTTCACTTACTTCAAAATTTCCTGCACTTTCCTTGTCATTTCCATAACTAATATATGATGGTTGAACATTATATTCGAGCTGCTAAAAATGAACTTCCTCCTCCCACAAACTAGCTACTGATTTGTCTGCAAGATTAGCTTCTATTTGGAGAACATAATCATCATCATAATGATCAAACTAAGGCAAATCGTTAGTAAAAAATACATCATCAAGCATACATGTCATATCAACAGATCTCTCTTCTCCAAGATGATCTATAAAACACTCATTATCAGATCTATGTCAACTGGGATAAGAAAGAAGATGTTTTGGATCAGTAACTTGTTCTTCTTCAATCAGTGAGCCATGGGCTTGAACATTATACTCATTCCTTGTGGTGATCCTTTGCAGCATCTCTTCTACTACACTTACCAAAATGTCAAGCTTTACCTCTAGAGATTTTGATTCCTCTGGATCTATGTTTTTCATCTCTTCTTCCTTCAGCATTGCCCTTCGGATTAGCAAATGGGCCTCTACATCTACTGCACTGTTCTGCATATCTTCAAGTGTTGCAAGGTTCCTTTCTCTCAGCTGAAACTCCATTTCTGGATCAAAGGCACCCAGGTAGTGCAAGAGAGCGGATCCAAGAGGAGGTCTTATATTAACAGGCATCGAATAATAAACTTGGTTAAATCTAGCATAAAATTGTTCTACTGTCTCCCCTGGTAATCTTTTTAGCTGGTTATACTCTTCTATAATCAAGAAAGGGTTCTGTCTTACCACCCACTTGTCGATGAAAACTTTGACATACTGCTGGAAATCTGAGATGTTTGCATCAGGCAGGGTTTTGAACCAACTCTTGACTTTGCCTTGCAAAAAAGAGCAAAAAGCCTAATTCTGACATCCTCTTCATCAACTTCAAAAAGGTCAAGAAAGTACTCGATATTCAATACATGTCTCTCAGCAGTGGGGTATGTATAGAAGCTGTAGAATCAATCTTGGTCTCTTGAGGCTCATTAGTTTAAAGAAAGTCATCACAAGATTTAGAAAAAGGGTCTTAATCAAGATCAAAGGCATGCAAATCTTTGGTATTCACAATCTTCAAAGGGAAGGAATCAAATGCAAGCTGAAGATATTTTCTCAAATACAATATACTTTGCAAAGCCTTCTTGACATTCTCGGGAAAAGAGAAGAAATAATTTATGACAAAGAACAAAATTTCTTGGATGAAATTCCAACTTGAATACCTGATCTTTCCATATTGTCCTTTCATGTTTCTGCTGGTCAGGTTCATCCTCTAGTGGAGTCCTTGGATCTGATCTTGAAACTGATTTGGAATCGCTAGGAGAATTATTTCAGCCTTGCGATGTCTGATTGTTGTCAACCATCGACAATCAGATCTGAACTTGATTACATTTTGCTGAGGAAACCAGATGTTCAGTTCATAAACTAGACCAGAGATTGACTGAAGCAGCATTCATCTACTTTCACTAATGCAAAGCAAGAGTGTTTTGAAGGCTACCTGGCTAACTTTAGGCTCCATCTGTAGTTTATAAAGCAAACAACAAACTTTTCTTCCCCAGTATGGTTGCCACTATGTTAGGGCCTAAATCTACCTCAGGCTGAGAAAGGTAAGATCTAAGATAACATCAAACCACGCTTAACCTGGTAGCTAGCCCTACCAGGTCGGGAGATGGCTCTCTCCTTGTCAATCTCAGCCAAAAATGATCAATGAGGCTTGAGATGACTAATGTGAAGACTAATTTTAGGCTAGGTATGTGTGCAAAGGAGTTTGATTGAATTTGATGATGTTTTTTTGGCTCAAATGGAAAGGCAGATTTGGGGTCTGGGGAATGAGGCTCAGCTTTGTAGAGATCTCTATGGGGCAAGGTAGGAAACTGATTTAGCACTTCAAATTGAATGAGATGGAGAGATTAGATAGGTGAGGAGTTGAAGAGGGCAAGAAAGCTCAGGGATCCTCTTCAAACAACTGAAAACATCAAAAGCTAAAGCAAACCCTAGGTAGAGCACTGCATTTTCAATGGATTCTACCTTTTCCCTTGTTTGTTTTAGTTAAGAAGAAACAAGATAGATAATGGCATACATAACACATAAGTAAATTCAAAATTACAAAAGAAAGCACTATACAAAGACAAAATTCCACATGAATCCCAAAGAGTTTTGCAAACCCTGGTCTCAATTCCTTAGCCAAAATGTTGATATGAGAATACAATGAAACTCCTTGCTTTCTCAAAAGTCCAACCATGCTAAATGACTGAAAGATCACAAGATATAGACAAACCATAACTCATCCTAGCTGCTAGGTGTCGAGCTCACAAGTTTAGGAGCTGTTTCAAGTAATTCTAAACTAAGAACTAGAAATCAGGCAGTGGAACAGCGTGCCTCTAGAAACTAGGGAACTGATTCATTCAGTTTCAAACAACTTTTTGATAGATGAATCTACCTCCATAAGTGAAAATTTAACATATTTAAATCATGATCCATCCATTTACATTAAATTACATCACAATTTTGACATTAAGAAGGAGAAAAAGTCGAACTGTCAAAAACTAGGCGAAAAATAGAGCATTCTTGGACAAACTAAGCCAAATTTACCCAATGCGCCGCGCCAAATTCTGTATGCATAGTGCTTGTTTGAAGCCACCTTTGGAGGCCTTCCTGATGTCCAAGTTTACTCCAAGTGTTCTTGTTGGAAATGTCTACCTGTATACTTTCCAACCTAAGTGGAATTCTTGAATTTGGCCTCCATTTGGCCCTCCAAAATTCAGTTCTCCCAACACTGCTTCCTGTGTGTCAAAATAGGGGTAGTAAGGTCATTTTCTGAGTGTTTTTGACCTTTTTGAGGGCTCAAAACTTGTCAAAATTTCTTGGCCATTGGTAGGAAAGCATATTTTTCCATGCCAAATCCAAAAATTCTGAGTTTTTTTCATTTGGAGGCTCCCATCAAAAGCGAGCGCCAGGTGGCACGGCGCATAGAGCAAAAAAACCTGTTTTTTGAGCAAAAAATTCCAAAAATGAAAAAAGTGCCCCAATTTTTTTGAAATTTGGGCTGAATCTCCTCCATCAAGAGCTATGTTGGGCCGAGGAAGCCTCAGCCAAGATCTGAAGTCTATCTTGCTCCTTTCGCCTCCTCGATGCCCTCTTCAATTTTACCTTCAAGCTCCTGATTCTTGCCTTACAGACTTTGTTTCTTGCCATGTAATGATAAACCATATGCCTCAACAATGCCTTCTCCTTATTGGCCTTCTCCAACCTCCTCTACAAGTGGATATTAGCTCTTTCAAGCCATGACTCTCGATCGGCATTGATTTCTTGCTCAAGTGATGTGAGCTTCACCTTCCTTCTTTTCGCAGCTTGGCGGTTTTCCCGAATGTTTTGCAACTCCATAGTCGCTTGCTAGTCTTCAAGCTGATTATTTCTTTGCTCCAGGTACTTTATTATCCACTCGGCTTTGTCTAAATTAAGGGACGAAGCATTGATGTCCATCTGTTGCTCTTGGATGACATCCTTGAGCTTTGAGCTTTGTGGGCCCAAATCCGTGTCATCGTCATGAATGAGGATGAAATCGGTCTCCTGCTCACCTGAAGGACCCTCATCATGTATTGGCCTCTTTCCCTTGTCCTAAAACTGTTGTGCTGATGAAGCAAGAGAGACCCCTTCCATCCTGGGTGGATATAATACTCGCTTTGCTGCTGCAAATAACCATCTATTTCCCTTCTGATAGGTGACAAACACCGGCATACTAGCGGTCTGTGTCTCATGACCCTCATGCTGATATGAAGGTTCACCTATCTCATGCAAAGCCTCTGGAGGTCCCTGAGGAGCTGTGAAGAACTCACAAGAAATGAAATCCTCCCAAGTGATGCCCTGTAAACCAAGCTGATGGATGACCACAATCTTAATGAGAGCAAAATGGTAAATACTGTTGAACTGCTGCTGAGGAGTCTTCTGCTGTACTAGGGTGGTCATCTTCTCAATATTTCAGCACATGAAGTAAGGGAGATTCATCATCCTCACCCTAGTAAAATGCATCAGCAACTTGATATGATAGGCATATAAACGGGAAAACCGGCCCTCACAGCTGAAATACTTCATTATCAGTTTCATCAAAAGAGCATAGGAATCTTTCAGGTACCGTAAAGGAAAAACTCTACTGAGCTATCTCAGGATTGATGTATGGCTCATAATGTTGCCTGTAAATTTTCTACCTTTTGTTCCATTGCTCTCCAATGTTGGGAATATCGGTTGCTAGAGAAATAGATTCTGGTGTTAAAGCGAATGTTACACCAGCTAGAGTGGCTTAGCCATCATGTAAATGAAGCACAAACAAACGGGCCAACTCATGATGAAATTGAATTATAGCAACCATTTCATATAACTCATACCAGGACTGATGTTGGAAACATGTCATGGCAAGAGGGTAGGCCTATAGCTCAGCAAGGGTAGTAGGTTCCTCTCGAATATGTTTGCCACCTCTATGAGGCCTCCTGGGTTCATGTACCTCTATAGGAGAGTCACTGTGTGTCTTCTCTTCATGATCATATGAAGGATCAGACTCCATTTTTGTTAGTAAGTTGTTTTCTTGATGAGGAATAGGAAATTTATGGTGTTTCTTGATTTTCTACCACCAAGGGAAAAGTAATATGAGGGACTGTAGAGGGAGGGAATAATGAGGGATTTTAGGACTGTTTAGAATAGGGTTTAGTTAGGGAAACAAGAGATTAGGGAGTGATATGGGAGTTTTAGGGATAACAACTAGGGTTTGGGAATTTATATTTAGGATTTTGGGAAAATGGGATTGGGGATAGGGATATATGATTTTTTGGGAATATGGGAGTTAGGGAATGGGGGAGTAAGGTGAGAAAATGAGTGAAGGAGTGAAAGGGGAGGAAATGACAAAATGGAATTGGTAGACAAATAACCAATACAAACCCTATGCAATGGTTTCTTGAGAAATGGCAAGAATGTAGGGTTTGATTTTTCCTTTATACAATCACCATAAACTTTATGAAAAACTCCTTTACTAGCAATGGAGAGATCGTGGATTACTTGCACAATAGGAGTCATGAACAATTTTGGCAATTTGAGAGAGTTGTTACAGGGAAAAGTGTCTATATAGAACTGCTCTATCCCACTAAGGTGCGACAGCTGCCTTAGAAACAAATAGAGAAAATCTACTTATGTTTTTCCTTTATGAATTATAGATAGAGAGGAACAGAAAGACCAACCTCTGTCTTGCGCTAATCCTTTGATTCGATCCCTCTCTTTTTTGATAGTCCTCAGCTACCTGCTCCCTTGCACGCCCAGCTTCACAAAGTACCTGTAAGATCACAGAAGCATAGCACTATACAAAGACATGGATCTATAATCATAAACAATCTAGGATCAGATGTAAATTTACCATACAAATGTAACAAGCATCAATGATACAAAAGCATGGAGGAAAACTCAAATAGCTTTTATTAATAAACAAGAAAAGATCCAGGAGGAGTTACAACCAGTTGTTCCGACCCAGCATCAACCTCCCAGCAAAGAAGCCCCTCTTCACCTCAAACAAAGCTTAGATCACCCAACAATCTGATGTTTGTCTCTAGAAACCAACAGCAATTCCTTACAATATGAAAAATTCCAACCTCTAGATCTCTGGGATGAGGGATCCATATATAGATATCTGTAAGGGGGATGAGTTAGCTTGTGATTTGATTAGTGTCTTCTCTCTGACAGTTCTTGCTTCCACTTGGAGACTGAGAGCCTCTTACTCATCCTTGGTCGAATTCAGTGAGGCAAGTGTCACAGGAGAAGATTCTGGAAGCTTCCATTGCCTCTCCACCTCGCAGAATGACACTGCCATTTGTCATTTCTCGCCCATCGCACCCCACAGAAGGGACTTTTGAAATGCAACACACCCTCACAGTGTATTTAGGTGAGATGCAACGCACTTAGCCAGTGGAGCAGCTGCAATGATCCTGTTTTGACCAATTCTGAGTAGTTTCTCATGGAGAACTTCTGGGAGAAGCTGTAATCTGTTGACCTTGTTCCTTTAGGGGTTAGAACAACACTTTTAGGGACTTAAGAGCCCTTGGTTAATGGACATTTCATGCTTGTGGTTGTAGGGCACAAAAATGTCTATAACAGTTGCCCCCTAAAGTATGAGGCCGTTAACCTTTTGGTGTCGGGTGAAATGCTTTATTATGAGGATCCGAAGTTCTTTCAATGCTGGGAGGAGACCTGTAATAAGATACAATACAATACATTATCTTCATAATATTTTCATGATCTAGCTGAGGCGGGCATTCCCATGCTTAGCTTTATAAATTCATTTTCATGTACATAGGACAGACAATCATCTGAGTGTAGACTGATGATTCTAATATAGCCATCATCCTTTTGAGTGAATGATTATCTGTGCAGCAATGATGTACATTTAATGTCTTTATTTCCCCTGAATATATATCACAGCCCGGATGGATGAGACTAGATCCGGGGTCTTCAATCTCGTCCGATCTTCACTCAAAGTACAAGTCGATCCATGTGAGAAATGTTCTGAAGTCGAACATGGAAAGACATCGCTTGATTACCAGTCAATGATGTAAACTGTTAACAAGCGCGAGAGGAATCACCGATAATGATAATGACCCTCAAGGTACTGCAGTACAATTCACGTGATGTGAATAAAGGACTTGGCATCAAACACCACGCAAAATCTTTCGGTCGAAGGCCATTGATGTAAACCTATCGCCGGAAGTGAGAAACTTTCCATTGAGGCATGCAAGCTTCAAAGTACTGGATGGGGTGTTCCTAGATCAACTTCTTGGATAATGAGCTGATGTCGACAACAAGTGATCCATCACAGGAGGGCATTAATGAATCCCACATCAATGACACAAAATAGAGTAAATGATTTTAATGGAGGTGAAAACGATCTGGTGATATAAGGTTCAGGGTGGCGGTCATGAAAGAATGGAGTATAATGTATGGTAGTGGGTGAGACACAGGTGAATTCTCTGAATGACTTCTCTTGAACATATCGGCGACACTGATGTGATGGATTGGTAGCATTAACCCCAAATGTGGATGGTATGGCATGACCATGGTGATGTGACCGGTGAATGAAACAACCCAACTCGACTCGGACACAGAGCGGAAGTGTCATGTTCAAGAGCGACTTGCTACCAACAAAGTTTCTTTGAGTTTTCTTCCCAATTCTTCCCCAGTCATTACTGACCAATACCTCTTTATTTTTGTCAAGCTTGAGGAGGATAACATATGCTTGTTCTATAATTTGCCCTTCGGGCAAACCCATCGCTATGTTTTAACGAGCCTAGCGATAGTGAAACTCGTTCTTGTCTATAGACAAGTTTGTCGCTATTAATCTTTTTAACGAGTTTAACGACAAAGATAACTCGGTCCTTTTCAATTTTAGGGAGTCTGAAAAGGAACGTAAAGGTAACTCCAAAATTCCTTTTTCGTAATCTAATCCCTTAAGTCTGAAAAAGTATAAAACAATACAGAAGGGATGAATTTTCGGTACTTTTAACGAGCCGAACAAAACAAGCGCTCGATCTTTTTGTGTAATAATCCCTCAGGTCCAAAAAGATTAAAATCTAGAGGAGGGATAGCACTTCCTATCCCTTTAACGAGCTGGAGAGGCCAATGGCTCGGCAATCTTTTCATATTTTACGAGTCAGTTGAAAAGAGCTTAAAGGAGACTCGTCTTTTGAGGAACGAGTGATAAAACGAGTAGCAGCTGATTCCAGGTAAGGTTTGGAATTTTCCAATCACGGCAGTGTCAAAAGGATGGCTAGTGAAATCACTCTTCGCAGCTGTTCCTCAAAATGGGTAAACAATCAAATGGAGGTGAATGATCGGCCAATGAAAAAGTGGAGGTGACGGTGCAAACACGACCAAGGCTTTAATGGCTGAAGTACTACATTCACGATGGTTATTTACCAGGGAATAGTTCATTTTTTAATGAGCTTAAACGCGGGTGGAAACATTTGCTCATGTCTTATGTTTATTTTTTAACGAGCTTGAACTATGTGCTAAAACTGCTCGATTAATGCAGTCGTGTGATAAGAATGTCTCATATAAAATGGCAACTTTTAGAGATTTGCCCCACATCCTTTCTTTATGCAAGTTAGGAAATGACCAATCCTACGAGTTTAAAGGGTTAGAGGTCCTAAAAATTTAAAAAAATAAATGGTTGCTCTTCGCTTGCATGCCAAAAGGCTTGCATGCCCCCAGGTATAAAACAGAGTTTCAAGGTTACCCCTTCTTTAGTCCGTTAAAACATTTGTTTTACCGAGAGAGGCCTACCTCTTACAGGTTACCAAAGATAGTTCTATTTACGGTGTAAACAAAACACCTCTTTGGCGATGTCTACCGAGATAAACAAAGGTGAGTGGCGATGCCCGCCAACTCACATAACTTTGACAAGAGGATCTTATTCCAGTCCAACTCCCTCTTCCAATCACGGATGGGAGTATGGAGGTCATATTCTCCCACAGAAACCTACCCTATACCCGAAGTTTTCCTATTGAAACAAGCCAGGGTGCATGCCCCCTGGGTTTCAGTCATGTCCCCCCGAATCACTCGCGCTCATCGGGTGGATGGACTGGGGATTGAGACATTTCTTGTGTGAAAAGACCATTTAGGGATGGTATATGACTATTTGCTATGTGTGATCCGGGAAATGAAAGCTGGTCTACGAGCTTGACCACTCTTCCTTCGTGCGGAAAACACATCACTCTAAAGAGTGATGAGACAATGGCTCTCATGCAATAAATATAGTCTCGTCCAAGGAGTAGATTGTAATCCAGGGGTCCTTGAACTACCATAACTTTCATGTGAACAGTTTTCCCTTTCAATGTTGTGGGCACATTGGAAGGATCCCTAACGGTCGACTGGTTCCTTTATCAAAACCTGTCAGATTTCTCATCTCAGGCAAAAGCGATGGCGAACCAAGTGCTTTCCAAGAAGTTGAGGAAAGGATACTCACAGAAGCCCCCTCATCTATGATGGTACCAGCCATAACCATTCTATATATTTGAACAATAATCTGGAATGGTATACTAGCTGGTAAACGGGGTCTGCCTAGTTTATTCCAGTCGAATGAGACAACTAGGTTGCTTGGAGGTGGGACCGAATAGACGGCCGGGTACGACTCTGACAAAATTCCTTCCTGCGGTAAAGGAACGGGTAAATTGCCCCCATGTTCGTTAGAGTCTGTGCTTATGAAAATAATTTGGATGGTGTCATCCTTGTTCTTTTCAGTGACTGTATCATCCGAAGATGGAACCTCTGGAGGCAAGACCGGGTCAACTGCCGCCTCGACCTTTTGACTTTCGTCTGGTATGGGTTCAGATGGTTTATCTTCAATGATAGATGCTTCGGCCGACCACCTGAGCGGGCCAGCCGGATTTTCAACTAGTGATGGACTCAGCAAGAGTTTTTTATACCCAGGAGGAAGTCGTAACGGTGAAACGGGACGATCGTCCAAAACTCTTTTAGCTTCGTCTAAGAAGGGACAACGGTGGACGGCATGATCG
This sequence comes from Pinus tabuliformis, assembly GCA_031772625.1. Classification (NCBI taxonomy): domain Eukaryota; kingdom Viridiplantae; phylum Streptophyta; class Pinopsida; order Pinales; family Pinaceae; genus Pinus; species Pinus tabuliformis. The sequence continues at coordinate 1,029,245,751 of CM062807.1, read as the reverse complement.
CCTTCACACAGTTTACAAGGAAATCTATATCTTCCTCTTTGTCCCGGGGCTTCACTTTCACTAGTCGACGGTGTGTTTTCAACATGATCACCAGAGGTTGACGACACCGGGTTGTGCATACGAGGAGACCAGTCCCTTAAGATCCGAGGGATCCAAGGACAATCTCTGTGATAGTGGTCTCCTTTGCAAATGACACATGGCGATTTAGGTGGTGTGTGGATTTTCGCTAGACGACACTCGTTTGCCCCCAGTCACTTTTGGCTCCTTCTTCTTCTTCTCTTTCTTCTTCTTTTCCTTCTTCTCCTTAGGTACTTGACTTTTGGCTTTACCAGCCCCATCAAGCGAAGAGGAAGGAGGAGAGGAAGAATTAGAGGAAGTAGAAGGTTGGTGGGTAACTCTGGACTCGTCTAATTGCTAATTCAATTGTTCAGGAATTGTGGTGTTCTAAACGACAGAGGTTGAGAAGAGCCATGCAGGCAAACCAATTGTCAGTCCTGGAAGCGACAATGTGGCCATATGGGGTGCACCAACATCTTCCCAAGAAGAGAAGGGACTAGGATTTCCTCCAAGGGGAATTTCTTGGTTGGTGGATTCCATTTTCTCAACCCAAGATCAACGTAGGAAAGGGGTAATGAATATTCCGTTTAAAATAAATTTTAGACGCTTTGACACAACTTGTTTTTTCAGTTTTTAAGAGTCGAGAAAAAACAAAAGATGACTCTAGTCGCCTTCGATTTTTAATGAGCCTGAAGTGAAAAGTGCTCAGATGAACCTTTTCCGTTAAGGAGTCTAAAAAGGAACGAAAGGGACTGCTCTGGAAATCTAGGTAGAGGGAGTACCAAACCAATCGCAAAACTGCAGAATACTTTTTACGGTACGACAGTCAATCTTCCCGAATGCTGTGTTCAGTGCATTGCGATCGATAAGGCGGCAGACACGGCTTCCTAGGGATAAAGGATTAAGCCTATAGGGGTCTCCCAAAATATACTCAACGGTACGTGGGAGCACAAGTCCGTACTGGCACTTATCGTCTCAAAGTGGAGGAATCACCCAACCATCAGTGAGAACAACAGTTACCAGGTTTTACGACGCCGGAACACGTCTCTAGCCTAGACTTCTAAATGTTGTGCGTTAAGTTCAAAGCGTTGTTAGATTCATTGAATTTATTTTAAGTTGATCTTGTTTATGAAGTTTGTCTTTCGGGTTCACCATGAGATGTAGATGTAATTCCTAAAATGCAATCTAAGATGATAAAAAAACTTTTTATCTCTTTTATGCAATGAAAATCCTAGCTACTAGGGAAAAGAAAGACAGAATCTTTTCACAAAGAGCAAAGAGCACACTCTAAATGCACTTTCCTAAATCAAGCCAATCAGACTGTCTATATGCAAATGCACATGTATGTATTTGTTTTCGACTTTCTTAGTATATTGATGCTAAAAAGAAAGTTGATGCACAAATCTGAATTTCTTTTCAAGCGACAAATATAAACAAGTTTCTTTTCGAAATCAAAAAATGGAGACGATCACAACACCTTACGATTTTGAAATGGATACTCGTTCTTGACACTAGAAAATTACAAATTCAGACCAAAAGAAATAGTAATAGGATAATCGACCATCAATAGCAATCAAACTCTTTCCTACGATTGAAATCGACACTTGCGACAGTTTCAAATCAAAGGACGATAGTACGATTACGCTACTTTTGCAAAGGAGAACTGTAAATGACTCAACAAATACACAAAAACATCTACAGTTCTTTTGTACAAAGGAGGCGGAATAACAACAAGGAAAAGGGGTTTCAAACAGACATATACTGATCACAGGCAGCAAAATTCAGGAATAGAACTGGAAAGAATGAATCACAGAAACCACAACTGCACAGAGCTAGTCTGATCAGCGCACCTGTAACATAGAGAATCTGAAATGCAGCGCAGCTTGTCCACTCGGGAAGTGCGCTAAAATTCAGAATCTCTGAACAGTACCTGCGCTAGGCTAGAAACGAGACTCTGTTCGGTCTCCGGGTCACAGTTTGCAGTTCAGTTCTTGGTTTTTGGCCGAGTAAAAAGCAATCAGTAATGCAACAATCAGGGGTAGATCTAAGGAGGATCTAAGAGCTATCACAAGGGCAATCAGATAGTTTGTGAATCAGTTGTTTAAATCATAAATAGATCCAGTAGATGGATTGAAGTAGCAGTTGTCTACTTTGCATTTGTTATGGCAAATGCAGTTCGAATGCTACTTGTAAGTTTATGAAATAGACAACAAAGAATGATAAACAAACAAACTAATTATCTCCCCAGCGGAGTCGCCATTTTGTTACAGGGAAAAGTGTCTATATAGAACTACTCTATCCCACTAAGGTGTGACAGCTGCCTTAGAAACAAACAGAGAAAAGCTACTTATGTTTTTCCTTTATGAATTATAGATAGAGAGGAACAGAAAGACCAACCTCTGTCTTGCGCTAATCCTTTGATTCGATCCCTCTCTTCTTTGATAGTCCTCAGCTACCTACTCCCTTGCACGCCCAGCTTCACAAAGTACCTGTAAGATCACAAAAGCATAGCACTATACAAAGACATGGATCTATAATCATAAACAATCTAGGATCAGATGTAAATTGACCATACAAATGTAACAATTATCAATGATACAAAAGCATGGAGGAAAACTCAAATAGCTTTTATTGATAAACAAGAAAAGATCCAGGAGGAGTTACAACTAGTTGTTCCGACCCAGCATCAACCTCCCAGCAAAGAAGCCCCTCTTCACCTCAAACAAAGCTTAGATCACCCAACAATCTGATGTTTGTCTCTAGAAACCAACAGCAATTCCTTACAATATGCAAAATTCCAGCCTCTGGATGTTTGGGATGAGGGATCCATATATAGATATCTGTAAGGGGGATGAGTCAGCTTGTGATTTGATTAGTGTCTTCTCTCTGACAGTTCTTGCTTCCACTTGGAGACTGAGAGCCTCTTGCTCATCCTTGGTCGAATTCAGTGAGGCAAGTGTCACAGGAGAAGATTTTGGAAGCTTCCATTGCCTCTCCACCTCGCAGAATGACACTGCCATTTGTCATTTCTCGCCCATCGCACCCCACAGAAGGGACTTTTGAAATGCAACGCACCCTCACAGTGTATTTAGGTGAGATGCAACGCACTTAGCCAGTGGAGCAGCTGCAATGATCCTGTTTTGACCAATTCTGAGTAGTTTCTCATGGAGAACTTCTGGGAGAAGCTGTAATCTATTGACCTTGTTCCTTTAGGGGTTAGAAAAACACTTTTAGGGACTTAGGAGCCCTTGGTTTATGGACATTTCATGCTTGTGGTTGTAGGGCACAAAAATGTCTATAACAAGAGTTTTGGAGTGAAACAGGCTTGGCAACTCTATGCGTCGCGCCTCAAACCCAACGTGCCGCGCCCTGTGTGTGCATCATGCCCATTCAGTTTTACACTAGAAATCGCAGCCCTATGTGTTGCGCCTCTTCTATGCACTACGCCACTCACCCAGTGCGCCGCGCCTCTGATTTTGCACAGTGTTTCCTCCAATGCCACTTGTTTGCTCACACACGGCCTTGCTTTGCTCACCCTTTGCTGTTTGAATGCAAATGGGCTTTTGATTTGAGGAAACAGTTATATGCAAAGAGATTTTAATTTTTGATGCATAAAAACCCACTTTTACAATGTTTGGAATATGACTTGACTTTTTAACTCTGTTTTTTGAGCTTTTGACTTTATTTGAGCTTTTTGATGAACTGAATGACTTGTTTTTTGTTTGCTTTGTAGGGGATTGGAGCTACTGAGGCTAGGGAAAGTGACCAGGGTTGCCATTGAACTGATTTACATATGAAGGAAATGAAATTACATGAATTTATATAATAAAACCTGAAAAACTCTATTTTTCCTCAAAACAGAGTTTTGAGGAAAAATACATCTCTGAGTACTTTTTTATAAAAGTTATTAGTACTGGATCTTCCTCATGTGCCTGTTGGATGTTATTGGACATTTTGAAAACCTTTTTAATGAAACCCTAGACCTAATGACAGTGAAACCTTAGAAAAACTTTTGCAAATTTTGACGACAAAAAGTGACTGCAAATGATCTTGATGAATGGAAATGGGCCAGCCGGTAAAAGAAATGAGCGAAAATGTAGGAGAAACCACTACCGTCAGATGATCCATGCTCCTAATTGAATGCAGCTAACTAGGCAGGACACCTAATATGCAATGAAACAAGAGGGTTTGATCTCTGACGAAGGGATGAAGATACTAACACTAACACATCATGTCTTGCTTCCATCCTCATCTTAGGCTTCCCAAATCGTAAGTGCATAATCCTTCTGCATCCGTGCCAATACTCAAAGCTTTTCTGATTCGTACCCCATGACCTTGTGGGCATAGCGCGTAGTGCCCATTTTAGAGAGTCAAAATGTTGTTGTTTCGGCACTTCTATTTCAAATTTGTCCAGGAATTCATCCACCATTGTTAACTCGTCATACATAGGAAATTTTCAGATCTCAGTTTTCATGCAACATAGTGATATTACCATCATGTTGCAATTGAGTGTGGTTACCTCGTGTAACCGGTTCTGCCATCATTATATTTCTTTGTCTGAATCCGAAGTGCATGAGCTTTTGCTCTCCCACGAAATTCTGCCATCTACTGTTGGATTCTCCCAATCCTGATCTCGAGCAGTTATCTTGTAGATACAGTCCAGATCATCATCACTATCATCGTCACGCACCGGTTATGTGTAGTGCAATCCTTCCGCAGGGTCTAAAGGTACCACTACGCGTAGTGACTTTTTCTCAAAAATCATTTTGCACTTCTTCAGATTTATGACCCTTTTCATATCAGTGGCCCAATCTATTCCCAATAGTGTGAGATAGGGATTGCTGTCATCGACAATCTCTATCACTTCAAAATCTGCCAGCGCCCTTGCACCTTCGATGTCTATTGTTATCCCTTGCAATCTTCCCATCGGTAGGATCTTTTATTGTTTCACTATTCACAATTGAATAGGAGACCATTGTAACACGGGTCTGCCCATGCATTCCCATGTTTGCTTTGGCAGTACATTCGCGTCTGATCCGAGATCTAGAATTACTTGATCCATTTCGTACTCTCTGATTTGCGCAGTCAATCTCATTTCCCTTCTTGTTCGCAATGCATGTTTTCCAAGTTTCTAGACTACGCGTGGTTCTCCTGACCCAGTGCACCTAGTGATAAGTTCCTGCAGTCCTTTTACAACCTTTCTGTCGCACAGTAGTTTCATGCATATCTCCAGAAAGGTAGCGAGCATTGAAGGATCCATCCCCAGTTCTAGTTGATCCTTAATACCTGAAGTGGAGGCCTCCGTGAAGCTCTTCTTAGCTTCCATGAATGTCTCCTTCGCGTGCTCCAAATCAAATTCAGGTTCCTTTGTAAGAGCCTTGTGAACCCACACACTTTCTTCTAGCTACTTACCTTTGTCATCTCCTATTATGATACCACTTCAAAGCATGATGTTTACATTTGGGTCCTCTTCGCGCAACTCAAACCTCATCATCTATAGGTTTTGAGTCAAGGGAGGTTGGAGTACTCCTTTATCGCACAACCTCACTATTAGTGTAGGGAAATCCTCCATCTCATGATCAAATTGGGTAAAACATAAACATGATGCTCTCATCGGATTTGTAAAATCACAAGCAGAATGCCCTGTCCCTCCGCAATTGTAACAAATCAGTTGTCCGTGACCCCTTCCTGGTCCCATTCCACCTCAACCTCATCCGCGCCCCTGAAATCCAGCGTGCGCCATCCCTATACTTGGATCGAGGGCTCACGTTTCAGTATGCACTCTGTAGGCAGGATTTCGATCCATCATCAGCTCGTATCTTCTGCAGGTGTGCTCATCATGGCCTACTAACCTGCAAAAATTGCAGAACAATTGTTGGGATGTCTACGTATACTTCTGTAATAGGTGACAATTATCTGTAGCATGTTTTGCTCCTATCTGACAAATCGTGCACCGTAATGTAGGTGCCACACTTGGTCCTGATTTTTCCCATGGTCTTAATGGAATTGGCCCTCCTCCCACCAAGTAGTTTGCAAATACTGGACAATGGTCCTTGTCATGTCCTTGGCCTTTGAATTTTATGCACCATACCTCCTCACGTGTTTCTGGGCGAGTTGTCCTGACCTGTTTCAAACTATGCATTTCCAGACACAAATTTTGCAGTTGCGCGTGGATTTGTTGGACTCCTATGCCCGAATCTTATATTGGGGTCTCATGGAGTCTCATTGCAATATCCAAAGCCTCAGCCTAGGTGGATAACTTCTACTGTGACAACGTCGTCCTCAAATGCGGCGTTAGTGACGTTACAAACCATGCGCGGTGCTGTCCATCCGTCGAGGTCATGTTGGCTTCGTGAATCATATTCTTTAGTCTCTGATCCAGATCCCACGGGATCTCACCTAGAAGCATCGCAATTTCTTTAAACCTGATAATTGATTGTGTCTCCAACTTTGGCCTGCTAAATTCCCTGTTCAGCGTGGCCTAGATATTTGCAATCCCCGTGTTTGGATGATCATTAGAATGCTTAATGTACCATGTTAGTGTGTGATCTTGCAATGCGCTTACCAGTGTTTCCTTCATTATATTGTCATCCATGACTCCTTGCCCTTGTCACGCACTGGTATGTTTACCTCTGTTGTTGCTGCTTCTGGTGCTCTCTGGGATGTTGCTTCATGCTGCTTCACTATCCAGTCCACAATAAGGTCAACTGTTTCAGTGAGTATGGAGGAGTTGTAACAATATATCCATGGGTCTTCCTCTGCCCAATGACATGCCATGTGGATCCAGTTAAACTTTACCCTCATGCAGTGGTCTTTCACAAGACAATGCAGGTCATATGGATTGTAATTTCAGGCTTCGAATGGATATTTGTTCACTTGTTCTGCTTCGACATACACATGCTTGAAATTTTGTATCTCATAAAACCTGATCTACAATGAAAGAGCGTGCCAAGGTGCCTTATTCTTCCTATGAAGCCTAGCTGATAACCCCCCCGAGATGTGATATGCTACTTCCTGCATGACGAATTTTTCCAAGGCAAACTTTGGTATAACATGCAAAGGCTTCTTCATGCTGTACATCCACATAAAGGTGATGGATGATGAGGCATACCAATTAGCTATGTCGATCAGTGGCTCCATTGTTTCCTTCGACATGCAGAGTGGATCCTATTCAAATATCATCTTGTAAACTGGGGTGACAAAATGATTGGACAATTGTATGATAACTCCTCTGAAGCTGCATTCAGACAACATCTTACGATAAGTGTTCACAGAGGTCTCCATTGGTGTCCATGCCCACTTCAAGCCTAGGAACTCCTGACAGGCACAGATTGCATCCAAGAGGTAGGCAGACATGTAGATTCCTACTTATATACCTTTGAGTGACTATCAAGCCCTTGCTACCTATTCCTTCAGCTGGTGAGCCAACATGTCAGACCAATTACATGCTTTGCCTTCCCTAGCTAGTTGGTCCAATGTGATTACCCAACTTAGTGGGAAGGTTTTTGTGCTTTCTTGGCCATCTAGACAACATGCAAAGATTACCAAGTTTTGACACGCCTTCTATAGTATCTTCGTCTTATAGACTTGATTGGGTGTCATCCTGAATTTAGCCATCTCCTTCACCTAGTTCTTCAAGATATCTTTGGAGTTGGAATTGCTACTGGGTATGCTGAAGGGAGTCTCCATGATGATCACGGGCTTCAAAATATGATACATCTCATCATAATCCTCTGCCCTAAAGGTAGTAATATTCATCCCACTAACACTACTCAATGTCATCATCTCAGGATCCATGTGCGAGACAATCCAATGTATCATGTCCGCGCATGGGAGCACGACATACTTGCATGCCATTCGGTACAGGCCAGACTTGTGGATGTTCACATAGACTTGGTGGTCTCCGAGGTCCTCCCCAAATGTGCTTGCAAATGCATCATTGACCTCTTGCCATGTCAGCTTGATGTCCTTGTCTACAATCAACTTGGTGTCTTCATATATCGGTAGACTTGTAGACACTTGCTTGAATGCTGCTCCAGTTGCACTTCTGTCAGTGTCCTTTTATCCTGCTCTCTTGGAGGCCATTGATCCTAAACTTCCAAGAGGCATATGAACACCTGCTAGATCTAGAGACAAAGAAACATGCAAGGAAATAAATCTGTCACCTAAAACCAAATCAAACTAAGGAACGACATGCAACATACCTGGGGATTGACTGGCAAGGATTGCGCAATTTTTCTTGGGAGTGTTGGCTTAGGGGGTCCTGACCCAGGTTCAAAGTTAGTTGTGCTAAACAAATCCCTACACTACTAGCCCTTTCAGCATCAATCCACGATGCACACATTGAAGTCTCACTCGAAGCAGTATTGGGGGATGCTGGAACCAAGTTTCTGCACCCAGAGATCAATGTGATAACCTTCAGCGACCTAGATCTGCCTTCATATAGATCTCTAAGCTCTTATGGCTTACCATTGTAACTTCCTTTAATCGACCTCTAGACCTCCGTGAAGGTATACGATTGGATAGCGGACCCTGAATATGCCAATTAGTTGTTTGTGGGCACCGTAGATTACCCTTGGGTCAGTATTTACTCTGATCTACCTAAGTTTTAAATAACTATAACAGAAAGTGTTAGGATCTTCATGTAATCACTTAACATTAGTTGCGCTCATATAGTAATATAGATCAAGTAAAGTCATGCATCAATGCGTCATTATTTCATAAATACATCATTCATCATAGCATATATCGCAACCATACATAACAGAGGTAAAAAGGTAAAACATGGGAATTTCTGTAACAATCTTCTTTATTGATCTTCGGTATAAGTTTACATACTCAATACTTCCCTACGCACTCAGCTGCAAAGGTCCACACGCTCAGCTGTGGACACTGCTTTAGGCCTCTACACACTCAGGTGTAGAGCCTTGTTCCCCTCCAAAGCTTACTTCTCTGCGTTAGACTCCTTCCTTCGTACCCATAGACAAACTTACATTGCTTGCCTTAGACTCTCTAAGACACACCAATTTATACAATCCCATGGTATATGGACCATGGGTATATATTCAAAAAGCTTACTCAAGCTTACATAAAGGAGGGTAAAACCCTTTTTTGACTCTTAACTAGCTACGTGCTTTGTGACCACAATTTGTAGAGACTTTACATCTTTTTACCTCAAAACTTAGGATTTTTCCCCAAAACTGACCCCAGGGGACCCCATCCCAAGAGGCATCCAACCTAATGGCTATGAATTTCCCTCGAGTCACTTGATTGGTGTAGTGATATTGTTGTGAAGATCCCCCAGCTCCACCTACATAACTACTACTTCAGTCGCTCTCTACATGGTTGCCTGCTTCAATTGTTCCACCAGCTACTTTATGGCTGGTCCTTTGTTGGCTGGCTTGATCTTCTACTGTGTAAGTTGCAAGTTCGCCAAATTTTCCTGTATGTTGGTTGAGACTAGGTAGGCTTCATCCATCCAAGGACCCAACTCTGCCTTAAGGACTTCTTCCTTTTTTTCGCATGGCTTCCACTTGTGCAAGGAGTTGCTTGGCCTCCTGCAACTTAGCGAGGGTTTGCGCTATAGCGATGGTGTGCACCGTCACCCTAACCTCACTGTACTACTGCTAGAGTTCATGGATCTCTGTATTCAAAATCTACATGGTGGGATCTTCCTGCAGGGTCGTCACCACTTCCATGGCCTATTCGAATAAAGCCATGCAGTTAACGATCGCGTCATCCACAGTAGCAATTCCTTCCTTAACAGCAACTTCGCACTATTCCCTAACTTTTGGGGAGTCAAACACTGTGACTTAAGATCTAGTTCTGTGATTTTCATATTAAGTTCAAACTAAACTCTGGCCACCTCTTCCTTAGCATCACGGACACCCACAACAAGTTTCTGGATCTTGGCCTCCAGTTGCTCTTCCTTAGGGATGTGCAACTCTGGCACTGTTCGGCACGCCTCTGCAACTGTTGTTGAGGCCAATGTTCTTTAGAGTGCTCACGATGACGTTGTCATCAGCCGATTCCATAATCAGGGATCCTTCAGGCAGCGTGACTATCTTGAGATCCACTATCCTAACTAGCTCTGTAGCCTGAGTGGTCCCTAGTGCTAGGCTCATTTGCACAGTGCTGCCTTGCCCTGCACCCACCTGAATTTGGCTGGTCTAGATCTACAGTTCGCACAGATCCTTCTGAATATTTCCTAGGGACTGCAAGTGCTAGTGCTTGAACTGCTACAACAGTTTGACTGTAGTGTCATGTAATTTGTCCCTGATCTCGTCGAGATCGCCCTATGTTAGTGTAATGGTATCTAGTAGTGGCTTAGTTGCCTTTGACTTCTTCCAGGGCCCCTCAGTCTACTGTTCTCTGTACTGCATTACACGGAATGGAGTGCTCTTCCCTTCATCATCGCCACTGGCCTACGCTACCTGTTCTTCCTCTTCAGTCTGGGGCGAACGAGACTTACACCATTGCTCGGACTCGCGTTGCTCTTGTTCAGCCTGTTGTTTTGCAACGTGCTCCTTTTCTAGTCGGGCCTTCTCCTCTGCCTCCTTCCTTCATTGTTCTGCCAACTTCTGTAACGCCTGTTTTGATACCTCCTTCCTCTTTTTCTCTTCAAAGCTCCCTACGCCTTTGCTTGTACCCACAGCCAAGTCAGATGGAGTATGCCAATATTTTGGCTAGCACATGATTAGCTCCTTAATCGCATCCTCCGTGGCAAGATATGATAGATCAAACCACTTCTGCTCTAGGTCCTTCCACGCCGTGATATAGATGTGGTGGAATTCTGCCTTGAACTCTGCGTACTTTGATAACTGCTAATACACGGTTGGGGAAAACCGTGGCCTCTCATTGATGGCCATGTGAAATCTCGCCTCCATCAAAACCCATAAGATTTTTGTTTCTGTGACCCCCGCAGGGTCCTTCGTGGTCCAAAGGGACGAAAAATGTGTAGCCTCTAGCAAACCTACCTCCAATGGGGGGAATTAATTGTCCTCTGACAGCTCCCAAGCAACAAACATAATAGAGAGCAACAAACATGTGTAGTGTAAGGTCTTTCTCTCGTCTTGAGCCTCACAACAATTCACAAGGAACTCACTACATAGACATCACAACTAGTTAAACTGCACACGCTCTGTGCATTGTGCAGCTAATGAGATCACAGGCACCGGAACCTCATCCACATGACACTTCCTCATGACCTTACCAGCTAGTATCTACATGGAAATTTTCACCACGGGGTCAATGATGGATGTTATGGAGTACCTGCGCGGCTTCTTGATAAGCTCAAATTTCTTCTTCATCTTCTCTGCCAAGTCCCGCTTGCTTATCTTTCCGCCAAACTCCTTGGCCAAATTCAAGCCTTTTGTTGGCAAGAGTGTGATCTGGTGGATAAGCATGTCCATTATGGGGATAGGCATGCCAAGCCATAAGCATCCATCATGCACTAGAGTCAATAGCTTCCTTATGTAGGTGGTATTGATGTTGGAGCGGTGATAGTGGGGCACCCACAACAAGTTCAACAACCCCAATTTATTTACTTTGTGGATCCACTCAACTAGCTCCAACATCATGACATAAGAGTCTTTGAAATATACTCTCTTCATGTAATTCTTCGTTGCGAGGTGGGGGAACCTCTCATGGTCATCCATGTCCCAACCCTCCATCTTTAAAAGGGGAACCCTCGCTAGGCACAGACATTCAAAGGTTATATTTTCTGGCAACAGGGGCATGTGAATGTTGAATTTCTCCGTGTCTGGGTCCTTGATGACCTTCACCTTTCCTTTTCATAGAGGGATATACTCCAGCAACTTCGAGATGGGCTCCATGCCTTTAGCGTCTAAATCTTCAGCGCCCTCTTCGACCTCCAAATCTACAACCTTTTCAGGCTGCTTGTCCTTCTTTTGTGTCTGTGTAGTAGAGTGGTTTCTAGGCAACTCGTGCACTAGCACCAACCTTTCCTGCTTGTCTTTCCTTGGCTTATGGGTCTCACACACTGGTGTATTCTTTGGCCTAGGAAACCTTGGAACCATAGGCACAGGAGCCAGAGCCTCCATGCTCACAACTTCCGGATCTGCTCCTTCGGAGGTGACAATTCCTCTGGTGCTTTCAGTCTCTCCTAGTCCTAACATAGTGCTGCAAATAAATTGTTGGGTTTCCTCGGGTAGATTATCAAACACAACTCTTGTGACCGAATCCTCTAAGAACTTGCTATTCATAAGCGACAGAAAGCATAGTGCGAAAATTCTCAGGCTGCAAATTTTTCTCTGCTAAACAATCACGTGTTATTTATAGGATATTTTGAATTCAAATTTGAGCGTTCCCCCCAAAATCCATCCATTAATCCTGAATTGGCGACATATCTCCAAATATTTCAGCCTTAAATTCCACCCCCCCCTTAATCGTCTCCTGGTTGTCAAATCGTGAACAGTGACCCTAATGGTCATTTTCTGGCTATGCTGCATGGTATCTCCCTCCATAGCGCAGCTCCCTTCGTGCCACTTCTAGTACTATGACATCACCCTTTTTCGTGCAACCCCTCTTTCGCGTAGCTCCAAAAACTGGGCAGTGTAGTTTATAGTCCTGCACTCCCTTGGAACTCCCTGTACCACTAAGACTATGCTACCATCATGTAGTCATAGGGCTTCAACTGACTTCCATTTAATTTTCTTGGGAAAGGTTCTCCATTTAGCTTTGCGAGCTAAACCACACCCCCATCTGTGATTTCTTTGATGACATATGGCCCCAACCAGTGCATCTGAAACTTTCCTGGAAATTTAGCGAACTTACTATCATATAATAAAACCAATTCATTTACCTTGAATGTGTGTAGCTTGATGTGTCAATCGTGCCATGCCTTCTCATGTTCCTTTTGTACTTGCTGATGAAATCCAACTAAGAATTTGTCCTCTTTGAGATCCATCAACTACGCGAGACGTTCTTCCAAGATTATGCAGTCCTCCATCCCTATGAAGGCTGCTATGCATAGACTAGGCATGATATATTCCATAGGCATCACAACTTCTATGCCATAGACCAACTGGAAAGGTGTCTGACCTGTTAGCTTTTTGCAAGTAGTCCTGTATGCCCATAATACTATTGGTACATGCACATCCCAATCATTCCGCTATGCGTTGAAAATCTTCGTTAGCCCATTCTCCAATGTCTTATTGAATGCCTTCATTGTTCCATTAGCCTGAGGATTATATGGTGTACTCTTCTGATGATAAGCCTGGAATTATTCGGTTAGTGCATTGATTGTTTCATTGAGGAAGTGCGTATCACGATCACTCATCAGCACTTTCGGGCATATGAACCTAGTTAGCATGTACTCAAACAAAAATTTACCTATTGTAACCCCTATACAATCCTTCACATGCCATGCCTCTACCCATCTGGTTAGGTATTCTGTCGCAGTGAAGATATAGCGCGCACCTGTTTTCTTACCTGGGGGCTGAATTGGTCCTACAAAGTCAATAACCCATTTCTCAAATGGCTAGAATGACACCTGAGAATTCAAAGGCAGCTCATCCCTTCGCGATGGCCTGCCCATTCTTAGACATGCATCATATGCCTTATAATATGCTTTAGAATCTTTATGTAGCGTAGGCCACCACAACCCAATGTGTAAAATATTTTTCCTATCACTTTTCCTGCATAATTCCCTCCCACAGCTCCACCATGAGCTTTAGCTAGGATTCTATTTTGTTCAAAATTAGGCACATATCGTCGTAGTATCTCATCACTGCCCATCTTATACAAATTTCTTGCAATTACTGAGAAGTCTGTCGCTCACGCTACTAACTCCTTCTGCTGGCTGGTGTATCCTTCTGGAGCTATCCCTATGGTCAAAAAGTGGATAATGGTTATCTGCCACGTGCATCACAAAGAGTTGCATGTCGGGAAGCCATTCCTCTAAATTAGTAGGCTCCTCCCCCATTTCAATTCTCAACAAATGGTCAGGTCCTGCATTCAACCTTCCTGGCTTGACAATTACCTCAAAGTTGTATTCTTGAAACAACAACAAACATCTGCATATTTTTATAGTGCATATACCATAGCCAATCCCCTGTGCTCTATCACTGAGTAGTTCTTCTCATCCTTTGATAATTTCCTGCTCGCAAAAGCTATAGGGTGATCCATCTTTCCACCGCCAGAGTATGTCAGCACGGCTCCCAATGCAATACACGAGGCATCAATGCGCACATGGAATTCCTTCTTCCAATCCAGGAAGACCAAGATCCATGTGATGACCATTTTTTCCTTCAATACATCTAGACTACACTGACATTCTTCATCCCAATAGAATGTAGCATCCTTCTTCAACAAATTTTCCATGGGTGCGGTAATCTGGGCATAAGCTTTGATGAACTTTCGATAATATCCTGTATGGCACAGCATTGCGCGCAACTATTTGACACTCAGGACTTCCGAATTGATTATTACCATGATCTTGGTAGGGTCCACCATTAGTCCTTGCTTTCATACCACATGACCCAGCAAAATCCCAAAGGGGACACAAAACAAGGACTTCCTCAGGTTCAGTGTGATCTGATACCTTCAGCATGTATCCAAAATTAAGCGTAGTCTGGCGACATGGTGTTTTACTAGCCCAAATACTGTCAAGTCATCAAAATATAACTACAATAATTTTGGAATAAACTCTTTGAACGTCATGATGACTACGCGAGAGAATATTGTTGGCAATCTTGAGTCTGAAGGGCATCACCATATACTAAAAACACCCCCATTTCATGGCAAAGGTTGTTTTACTCCTATCTTCTGGCGCGATCTTGATCTAATGGTATCTAGAGAACCCATCAGTAAATGAGTAGGCCTCCTACCCTACAACATTGTCAGTACCTTATTAGTAAATGGTGTCAAGAAAGGATCATGGACACAGGCATCGTTAATATTTCTTAGATCTACACAAATCCTTATCTTTCCCTTCTGCTTCTTTTCCTAAACTACCATTGGGATCGCCCAATTAGATTCCTCCACCGGTTCAATAATACATGCCTCAAGCATCTTTTCCAATTCCAAGTGGACCTTTTCCTTGTATTTGGGATTAAGGTGATATGGCCTCTGCTTAATGGGCTTCACGTCCAATTTCAAAGTTATTTTCATCACTCCCAAATCACCTATGATTCCTTTCATGTCCGAAAATTTTGTAGGAAAAAGATCCTGGTACTCGCGAAGTAACTCAGTAGCTTTATCCACTGTGGCATCATCCCAATAATCTTTGATCTTTATGAACTTAGGCTTTGTTTTAGTACCAATGTTTATCTACCTAGTCTTCAACGGCGCGGTGATATCCAGGCTCTCTATCTGCAGACCTTCGATCTTGCGGCGACCTTCTATTTATGGGATATTGATACTTCTTGGATCCTCATCCTCACCTTCAATAGTCACATTATAGCATTCTAGTGCATGGCTTAGCTGGGTACTCCAATCCAATTGAACCAATTCCAAAGGATCTTGCGAAACTCAAAGATCGTTGCCTTAACCTCCTGGAACACCTCATCAATTATTTCGAATCTATCTTCAAAGTTGAATTTCATCAAGAATCCTTCTCTTAAGATATCCCAATTCGCAATGCTGTGGCAGATCTCCATTTCCAAATACCAATTCATAGGGATTATATCTAGAGTGTCACAAAATAAATGCACCCATTCTGGCTACGGCTCCATTCCATACACTTTAGTCCATTTTGCTGAATGATTGCATGGATCATTCCTCCCATCATATTTCTCAGTTAACCATACTTTAGGATGACCAAATCCTCATCATCCTCTTGTAATCACGCCATGCATAAAAGTTGTCTTTGTGCATACCCCACCACTAAGCAGCGTAGCACGCAGTGCCAAATCCAGCACCTGAAAGTGGTGATCCTCTGAAACTTCTCTTTCAAAATCATCCAAAAACTTATCTACATTAGTTAAACCATCGTAATAAGGTAAATTTCTTACCTCCGATGACACACAACGTAATGATTTTGTCATCATATTGCAACGTGGTGTGGATACTTCGTGTAGCTTTTTTTGCTAATTTTCCAATTCTTCATCTGTATCCGAGGTACAGGAACTTTTGCGGTCCCATGTAATCCTTCCATCAGCCATTGGGTTAACCCAATCTTGGTATCGCATCGTAATTTTGTAGATTTGATCCAAATCATTGTCACTTTCCTCATAGTTGTGGACCGGTTCGGTATAGCGTGGTCCTTCTGCAAGGTCTAATGGTACTACAACATGGAGCAATTTTCGTTCAAATGACATTGTTGGCTTCTTCAAGTTGATGACCCCATTCATATCAATACCCCAATCTATTCCAAGGAGTGTGGGGTATGGATTGCTGTCATCAACAATTTCTATCACTTCAAAATCAGCCAGCACGCTCGCACCTTCTATATCTACGGTAACTCCCTGCAATCGTCCCATAGGGATAATCTTCTGCTGGTTCGCCATCCTCAATTGAATCAGAGACAACTGCAGTGCAAGTCTCCCCATTCTCTCCCAAGTCTGCTTAGGAAATACGTTCATGTCAGACCCCAAATCCAAAATAACTTGGTCCATCTCATAGTCTCTTATTTGTGCGGTAATCCTCATCTCATGCCCTATTCTCGCCTTATGCTTAACAATCTTTCTGACTACACAGGGTCCATCAGGAGCATTATCCTTACTGGCACACTTGTTTATCAACTCTTGTAGTCCTTTCACAGCCTTTCTATTGCAGAATAGTTTCATACAAGTCTCCAAGAATGTGGTAAGCATAGAGGGGTCAACCTCTATAGGCACACTGGTGTCTGGCAGTTTGTTCTGACTCCCTGAGGTAGAGGCTTCAGTGAAGATTTTCTTCACTTCCATGAATGTTTCCTTCATGTGCTCTAGATCAAAACCAGTCTCCTTTTCCAGGGCCTTATGGACCCATCCACCTTCTTCAGGTTATTTTCCCTTATCATCGCCAGTCGTGATCCTGCTTCCCAGCACGATATTCACATTCGAGTCCTCTTCGCAGGGCTTGACCCTCATCATTTGTAAGTTTTGGGTAGGATGCTGAGGCTACACCTTCTTCTCCTGCATCTTGGCCATTAGCACAAGACATTCCTCGATTGTGTGGTCAAACTGAGTGCAATATTGACATGACAGGAGTTTTTGATTTGTACACTCTCGCGCATAGTGTCCTGGAATTTCGCAATTGTAGAAAATGACCTACCCACAACCCCTACCAGGTCCTCCTCCTCCTTGGCCTCATCCGCATGCCTAATATCCTCCTTGTGCTCCCCTAGTGCCCTGATCTGGAGGCTGAGTTTCCGCTTGCATTCAATACGTATTCGATACGTAGGCATCCTCTGCATCATTAATTCATAGCTTCGATAACGACACTCATTGTGGCCCACCAATTTGGAGAAATCGTAGAACAATTATTGTGGTGTCTGTACAAACTTTTGCAAGAAATGAAAATTATCTATGACATGTTTTCTTGCCACTTGAAAAATAACGCACCATAATGCGGGCCCCATACTTGGTCCTACTAGAGCTTCCTGCCTCAGGGGCATCGCCCCCACCTATAATATAGTTCACAAAGACATGGAAATGATCCTTATCATGCCCTTGAATCTTACAATTGAGGCACCAGACTTCTTCGTGCACCTCTGTCCTTGCCTCTTTTTCTTTTTCCAAGCTCTACAATTCCAAACAGAGGTTTTACAACTGCGAGTGAATTTTTTTGACTCCCAAGGATGCATCCTAAAAAGGTGTCTCATGCAATCTCATCGCACTTTCCAAAGCTTCTGCCTATGTTCCTATCTTTTGCTCTAATGAAGCAATCCTTAGGTGGGGCAGGAGCGCGGATATAAACCAATCACGGTGCTGACTATCCATGAGATTCATATATCTTTGCAGATCCTGCACTTCAGTCTTTGATATAGCTCCCATGGTGTTTCACTGGGCCTCATGATGATTTCCTTAAATACAATTACCAATTGCGAGGCAGACTTAGGATTACTAAATTCTTTGTTCAAAGTTCCAATGGATTATCAGTGCAGTACTTAACGTACCATGTCAACGCGCGATCTTGTAGAGTGGTAACCAATTGTGCCTTATTTATGTTATAATCTGTAAATTTTTGTGTTGTCCACACAACCTTCACAACAAACCAAAACTGATCCAGATCCCCACTTCCTAAGCCCTTGAAAACTGGCGACTTCATCGTATTCGACATGTTGAATGATGGCAGTGGTGATGGTGGTGTGGGCGAAGGTGTATGTTGTGGAGGTGAAGGTGGAGGTGGTGTGGACAGATTAGGTATTCATAGAAAACCCTAACTTATCAACTGGAAAACACTCTATCATGAAGCCTGTGTTGCTCCCTCATTGTCACTCATAGGAGGTTCAATTAATAGGCTATATTGACTGCCTATTCTTCCCCTATCCTTGAAGAGATTCCCACTTCACGTAGCTCCAAACATAAGGGCAGTCGCATAAGCTGTTTCTCACACAAGAACATCTTAATCCAAGTATTAAAAGATCTTAGATACTTACCTTGTGGTCCTTTGAAGAAGCGTCACTCTACTTCACTGTAACTGATTGAGGTGTCGACCGCGAACTCTGTAACAAATCCTCCTATAACCCAATCGAGCCAATCATCAATAGTGCGCGTGATGTTATCTTCAAAAGCTTCCAGCCTTTGCACTAATTCTGGAGTCCACACTATTGGAACGTCAAGCTTCCACCTCCCTTGGTCATCTACCAATTTAGCTATCCACTCATATAGTTCAATTGATAAGGTGCAGAAGAAAATTTCATGTATTTCCATGTACAAATAGTTTCCCAGCCACTATTCTTTTGTCAGGCACGGATTCCTATTTTCCTACTCTGTGAATTCGTGGATCTTTCTATCCAGCCACTTCTCAATTTCCTTCTTGGTCGGATTCTAGTGATGCGAAATCACACATCTCTTTATGCAGATCCTAGTCCTGGAAACAAAACCATTTCTTAGCTTAGGGGGCCTGACCTAGGTTCAAAGTTAGTTGGGCCAAACAAATCCCTACACTACTGGGCCTTTCGGCATCAATCCGTGGTGTGCAGACTGAAGTCTCACCTGAAGCAGTATGGGGGGATGTTGGAACCAAGTTTCCACACCCAGAGATCAGTTTGATGTCCTTCTGAAACCTAGATTTGCCTTCACGCAGATCTCTAAGCTCTTATGGCTTATTGTTGGCTTGTTGGGGCCTGACCCAGGTTCAGAGGTGATTTAGCCAAACAAATATGGGTACTACTGGCCCTTTCAGCAATAGTGCACGGAGCGCTTACTGAGGTCTCACCTCAGGTAGTATGGGATGGTGCTAGAACTAGGTCTATGCACCCTGGAGATGTCTGATGTTTTTAAGTGGTCCGCAGTTCGACCCTGCGCACACGTCGCTACACGCACTTACCCATACCTCGCAGCCTGAGATGTTGCCTTCGGGCAGCCCTACTCAAGGGCCGAACAGTGTTCTTACCCAAGTCCTTACTAGCAACCCGATATTAGTTGACTACCTTAGCTTATTTGTATGCTTTCAGTTATACTTAACAATATTCACCATTCATACAAGTGCGTGTAGTAAATAAATAGTATAATTGCAATTGTGATCAAACATGTAATAACTCAAAACAGATGCATAGAATTTGTAACAAAACCTTTCTTTATCAATCTTTTCTCCGGTTACAGACTCAACTCTACCCTACACACTCAACTGCAGGGATCCGCGCACTCAGCTACGGAATCTACTAGGCCTCTGTGCACTTAGCTACAAAGCCTCTTCCTACTACTACGACCCATGAAACACTTAGACTCTTCTTCTATGCTCGCTATCTCATTCTATCCATTAGATTCTCTCATATGATCTTCTCTACTACCTAGAGCCTTGCTCTATTTATACAATCCCATGGTCAGCGAATCATGGGTTGGCCAACATTACATTCAAACTTAGGGTGGATAGCCCTATGACTCTAACATACATTTCACGCTCGCAATTCGTGGAGATTTACAATAATATCACTCAAAACTTGGGCTTTGAGCCCAAAAACATGCTGTGGGGGCATTCCATGCCCAATAGGCCCCCAACACAAACATCGTGACTCGCCCTCGAGTCACTCTGTCGACACAGTGATCTTGGCATGGAGTCCCTCCAACTGCTCTCGAATGATATTGATGTTGGCAGCACACTGAGTTGCTGCTTGTTGAACCTGCTACATCCGTTCTTCTGAGACCTCTGTTTCCAGTGTGTTGCCCCGTATCTATGGATGCATCCCCTAAATGTGCCAGAGCTTCCCTTCAATATGCGTTGTGATTGTGAAGGCCTTATCAATCCATGGTTGAATGCGTGCTTTGAGAACTGCTTCCTTATGGCATGTCGTGTCCACGTGCTCCTTTAATGCCTTGGCTTACTGCATCCTTGCAAGCCGCTGAGTGAGGATGACCATTTGCGCAGTCCCTCTGAAATTGTCATATTGCTTTTGGAGTTCGCGCACCTCTGTTTCCAGGCATTGGATGTTGGGGTCCTTCTGCATAGTCGTGAGGACCTCAAGTGCCTATTCCAACATGTTAGTACAATCGCGCACCGCACCTCCAATTTCTTCCAACCCTGTTGCAATAGCACTGGCGCATTTTTCTCTGATTTTCAGAGGAGTGGAAGGCTACGCCTTCAATTGCAGATCAGTGATCTGGAGATTCATCTCTAGTTGCAACTTTGTCTTCTCTTCCCTGGCCTCGCAGAATCCAGTTGCCAAACTGTGGATCTGCACTTTTACTAATAGATTTGCTGCGATGGCTAGCTCCAGGATGCGTCGAAAAGTGTCATCTGCCATGTGCACCAACTGTTGATTCTGTGACACCAATTCATCATGTTGCAAGCTGAGTTTTTCTATGTTTATTTTCTACTTGCTAAGAACCTGGATCACGCGGCTCTCCTGGGCCCGCTGTTCTACCGTTATCCCATGTTGTAACTGATACAACATTTCTCAGGGAAGGGTAGCCAAGTTAAGGCCAATGTCTTTCATCATGCTAAGCGACAACCGATCCATCGCAGTAGACGACACTAGAGCTCCCTCTGGCAACACTATTGTGTTTTCCATCCTTGTGTGCATCATTTGCTCTGCTGCTGAAGTTTCGACTGCAACGTGTGTTAACAAGGTGCCTTCTTGAGGGGGCCACACCTGTAACTCCTGCAGCTACGCCCTGAGGGCCCACAACATAGTCTGATGCTCTTGCATGAACTCCTGAAGTGCTTCACTTGTGACATCACGAACCATATTTCCAATGTCATGGAGATCACCTTCGGTTAAGGTGATTGGGTCAATGGTCAACTTTGAGGCCTTGACCTTCTTCCTTGGGCTCGATCTTTCTGCAATGTGCGAGTGGTTTAACTGGGTCGACGCGGCCCCTAGGTCCATGCTCCCTTCTATTGTTTTTGTTTCCTCTACCTCCTGCCCTGAGGATGATGCTTGGCCCTTTTCTGCCTCTGTTGTTGCTACCTCTGCTGCCTCCACTACTGCTACTACTTCTGCAGCCTTCTTCTGCTCCGCGGCTTTCTGTGCTACTTCGCACACTGCCCTTTCCTCAGCTGCTACTTTCTCATTCCACCTTTTCTCTATTAATTGAGTGACACATAGCTTAGCATCATCCTTTTTCTTCTGGTCTTCCACCTTCTCCAGTTCTGCTAGGTCTGGAGCACACCATTCAGGAGGCCATGTCTCCAACATAGTTGAACTGACTAATCCAAAACTGAAATCAATCCTTTAGTTTTATAGCCTTCACTTCGGGCCCCAAACTGAATGAATGACGACAGTACAAACTAACTCTGAAACTATATTGACACTGACTCGATACTTAAACACAACCAACAAACTGGAAATGATGCTCAAAGTAGAGCTTATTCATCAAAAGCTACTCTAATAGTTTCATTCATCACCTGATCAAGTGAAATGAAACAACCAATGCAACAAAGTAAGTATTTCGGCTGCCACTTGAATTCTCCGCAAGTGCTTGCTTATGAACAACAAGAGAGAACTACTGAAAGGTAGCTCCCATGAAAAATTGTGAACAAATCCGTTGAATATAATGGATTCTCTATCCGCCTCCAAAAACACTGCATAAGGATTTTGAAGTTCATGCACACTGAGACTTAGCTCATCCAATGGATTACTTCTCTTTTCCTCATACCATGAATGCAAAATTTCATCTGAGCTTTGTGATGAGACTCCTAATGAAAATGACAAAGAAACTGGCTACCAGATCAAGTTTATATCAGCACATGTTTCAAGCTCACACATAGTCAATGGAGAAGAAATTTGACTACAGACATCATCCAACACATCATCTATTGGATCATGTAAAACTTGAAAAGATTGCTGCAACCCATTTTCTATTGGCTCCGATGAGATTACATGATTTTCTACAAGCTGCTCATTTGAAGATATACTATGCAATTTTCCCTTCAAAAACTGAAATGATTCAAAAAAGAAAGGTACAGAATCATCTTGCATCATATGATCGTATGTGCCAGCTTCCAAGTCCTCATCTGCAACTTGACAATTCATGGCATTCGAGGGCTGCAAATCTAGATATGAGAAGTATTGTACAAGGTTTTCATTGCCCTCAAAAAGGTTTAGATCAAGACTTGTCGACAGTTGATTTCTGATTGCATGAATGTTGTCTTTGATGAACTGAAACGAAGCAAAACAAAAAGGCAAAGATCCTTCACTTACTTCAAAATTTCCTGCACTTTCCTTGTCATTTCCATAGCTAATATATGATGGTTGAACATTGTATTCGAGCTGCTGAAAATGAACTTCCTCCTCCCACAAACTAGCTACTGATTCGTCTGCAAGATTAGCTTCTATTTGGAGAACATAATCATCATCATAATGATCAAACTGAGGCAAATCGTCAGTAAAAAATACATCATCAAGCATACATGTCATATCAACAGATCTCTCTTCTCCAATATGATCTATAAAACAATCATTATCATATCTATGACAACTGGGATAAGAAAGAATATGTTTTGGATCAGCAACTTGTTCTTCTTCAATCAGCAAGCCATGGGCTTGAACATTATACTCATTCCTTGTGGTGATCCTTTGCATCATCTCTTCTACTGCACTTACCAAAATGTCAAGCTTTACCTCTAGAGATGTTGATTCCTCTAGATCTATGTTTTTCATCTCTTCTTCGTTCAACATTGCCCTTCGGATTAGCAAATGAGCCTCTATATCTACTGCATTGTTCTGCATCTCTTCAAGTGTTGCAAGGTTCCTTTCTCTCAGCTGAAACTCCATTTCTAGATCAAAGGCACCCGGGTAGTGCAAGAGAGGGGATCCAAGAGGAGGTCTTATATTAACATGCATCGAATAATAAACTTGGTTAAATCTAGCATAAAATTGTTGTACTGTCTCCCCTGGTAATCTTTTTAGTTGGTTATACTCTTCTATAATAAAAAAAGGGTTCTGTCTTACCACCCACCTGTCGACGAAAACTTTGACGTACTACTGGAAATCTGAGATGCTTGCATCAGGTAGGGTTTTGAACCAACTCTTGACTTTGCCTTGCAAAAAAGAGCAAAAAGCCTAATTCTGACATCCTCTTCATCAACTTCAAAAAGGTCAAGAAAGGACTCGATATTCAATACATGTCTCTCAGTAGTGATGTTGTCACATTCACCATCAAATCTTGGTAGATATAGGTCATGATTTTTAGGGAAACCATGGGATATAGAAGGTAAAATCAGAGGCTTGTATCGATCTGGAATTTTACAAGGTATTGGGGTATGTACAGAAGCTGTAGAATCAATCTTGGTCTCTTGAGGCTCATTAGTTTAAAGACAATCATCACAAGATTCAGAAAAAGGGTCTTAATCAAGATCAAAGGCATGCAAATCTTTGGTATTCACAATCTTCAAAGGGAAGGAATCAAATGCAGGCTGAGGATCTCTTCTCAAATACAATATACTTTGCAAAGCCTTCTTGAAATTATCGGGAAAAGAGAAGAAATAATTTATGACAAAGAACAAAATTTCTAGGATGAAATTCCAACTTGAATACCTGATCTTTCCATATTGTCCTTTCATGTTTCTGCTGGTCAGGTTCATCCTCTAGTGGAGTCCTTGGATCTGATCTTGAAACTGATTTGGAATCGCTAGGCGAATGATTTCAACCTTGCGGTGTCTGATCGTTGTCCACCATCAACAATTAGATCTGAACTTGATTACATTTTGTTGAGGAAACCAGATGTTCAGTTCAAAAACTAGACTGGAGATTGACTGAAGCAGCATTCATCTACTTTTGCTAATGCAAAGCAAGAGCGTTTTGAAGGCTACCTGGCTAACTTCAGGCTCCGTCTGTAGTTCATAAAGCAAACAACAAAATTTTCTTCCCAAGTATGGTCGCCACTATGTTAGGGCCTAAATCTACCTCAAGTTGAGAAAGGTAAGATCTAGGATAACATCAAACCACGCTTAACCTGGTAGCTAGCCCTACCAGGTCGGGAGAGGGCTCTCTCCTTGTCAATCTCAGCAAAAAATGATCAATGAGGCTTGAGATGACTAATGTGAAGACTGATTTTAGGCTAGGTATGTGTGCAAAGGAGTTTGATTGAATTTGATGATGTTTTGTTGGCTCAAATGGAAAGGCAGATTTGGGGTCTGGGGAATGAGGCTCAATTTTGTAGAGATCTCTATGGGGCAAGATAGGCAACTGATTTGGCACTTCAAATTGAATGAGATGGAGAGATTAGACAGCTGAGGATTTGAAGAGGGCAAGAAAGCTTGGGGATCCTCTTCAAACAGCTGAAAACATCAAAAGCTAAAGCAAACCCTAGGTAGAGCACTACATTTTCAATGGATTCTACCTTTTCCCTTGTTTGTTTTACTTAAGAAGAAACAAGATAGATAATGGCATACATAACACATAAGTAAATTCAAAATTACAAAGAAAAGCACTATATGAAGAAAAAATTCCAAATGAATCCCAAAGAGTGCTGCAAACCCTGGTCTCAATTCCTTAGCCAAAATGCTGATATGAGTATACAATGAAGTTCCTTGCTTTCTCAAAAGTCCAACCATGCTAATGACTGAAAGATCACAAGATATAGACAAACCATAACTCATCCTAGCCTCTAGGGGTCAAGCTCACAAGTTTAGGAGCTGTTTCAACTAATTCTAAACTGAGAACTAGAAATCAGGCAGTGGAACAGCTTGCCTCTAGAAACTAAGGAACTGATTCATTTAGTTTCAAACAACTTTTTGATAGATGAATCTACCTCCATAATTGAAAATTTAACCTATTTACATCATGGTCCATCCATTTACATTAAATTACATCATAATTTTGACATTAAGAAGGAGAAAAAGTCAAACTGTCAAAAACTAGGTGAAAAATAGAGCATTCTTGGACAAACTAAGCCAAATTTACCCAATGCGCCTCGACAAATTCTCTATGCGTAGTGCTTGTTTGAAGCCACCTTTGGAGGCCTTCCTGGTGTCCACGTTTACTCCAAGTGTGCTTGTTGAAAAGGTATACCTGTCTACTTTCCAACCCAAGTGGAATTTTTGAATTTGGCCTCCATTTGGCCCTCCAAAATTTAGTTCTCCCAACACTGCTTCTTGTGTGTCAAAATAGGGGTAGTAAGGTCATTTTTTGAGTGTTTTTGACCTTTTTGAGGGCTCAAAACTTGTCAAAATTTCTTGGCCATTGGTAGGAAAGCATATTTTTCCATGCCAAATCCAAAAATGCTGATTTTTTTTCATTTGGAGGCTCCCATCAAAAGCGAGCGCCAGGTGGCATGGCGCATAGAGTAGAAAAACCTATTTTTTGAGCAAAAAATTCCAAAAATGAAAAAAGTGCCCCAAATTTTTTGAAATTTGTGATGAATCTCCTCCATCAAGAGCTATGTTGGGCCAAGGAAGCCTCAACAAAGATCTGAAGTCTATCTTGCTCCTTTCGCCTCCTCGATGCCCTCTTCAATTTTGCCTTCAAGCTCCTGATTCTTGCCTTACAGACTTTGTTTCTTGCCATGTAATGATAAACCATATGCCTCAACAATGCCTTCTCCTTATTGGCCTTCTCCAACCTCCTCTCCAAGTGGATATTATCTCTTTCAAGCCATGACTCTCGATCGGCATTGATTTCTTGCTCAAGTGATGTGAGCTTCACCTTCCTTCTTTTGGCAGCTTGGTGGTTTTCCCGAATGTTTTGCAACTCCATAATCGCTTGTTGGTCTTCAAGCTACTTATTTCTTTGCTCCAGGTACTTTATTATCCACTCGGCTTTGTCTAAATTAAGGGACAAAGCATTGATGTCCATCTGTTGCTCTTGGATGACTTCCTTGAGCTTTGAGCTTTGTGGGCCCAAATCCGTGTCATCGTCATGAATGAGAATGAAATCGGTCTCCCGCTCACCCGAAGGCCCCTCATCATGTATTGGCCTCTTTCCCTTGTCCTGAACTTGTTGTACTGATGAAGCAAGCGAGACCCCTTCCACCCCGAGTGGATATAATACTCGCTTTGCTGCTGCAAATAACCATCTAGTGCCCTTCTGATAGGTGACAAACACTGGCATACTAGCGGTCTGTGTCTCATGACCCTCATGCTGATATGAAGGTTCACCTATCTCATGAAAAGCCTCTAGAGGTCCCTGAGGAGTTGTGAAGAACTCATAAGAAATGAAATCCTCCCAAGTGATGTCCTGTAAACCAAGCTGATGGATGACCACAATCTTAATGAGAGCAAAATGGTAAATACTATTGAACTGCTGCTGAGGAGTCTTCTGCTGTACTAGGGTGGTCATCTTCTCAATATTTCAACACATGAAGTAAGGGAGATTCATCATCCTCACCCTGGTGAAATGCATCAGCAACTTGATATGATAGCCATATAAACGGGAAAACCGGCCCTCATAGCTGAAATACTTCGTCATCAGTTTCATCAAAGGAGCATAGGAATCTTTTAGGTACCGTAAAGGAAAAACTCTGCTGAGCTGTCTCAAATAACCGGGATTGATGTATGGTTCATAATGTTGCTTGTCAATTTGCTACCTTTTTCTCCATTGCTCTCCAATGTTGGGAATACCGGTTGCTAGAGAAATAGATTCTGGTGTTAAAGTGAATATTACCAGCTAGAATGGCTTGACCATCATGTAAATGAAGCACAAACAAACGGGCCAACTCATGATGAAACTAAATTCTAGCAACCATTTTGCAGAACTCATAGCAGGACTGATGTTCGAAACATGTCATGGCAAGAGGGCAGGCCTATAGCTTAGCAAGGGTAGTAGGTTCCTCTCGAATATGTTTGCCACCTCTATGAGGCCTCCTGGGTTCATGTACCTCTGTAGGAGAGTCACTGTGTGTCTCCTCTTCATGATCATATGAAGGATTAGACTCCATTTTTGTTAGTAAGTTGTTTTCTTGATGAGGAATAGGAAATTTATGGTGTTTCTTGATTTTCTACCACCAAGGGAAAAGTAATATGAGGGACTGTAGAGGGAGGGACTAATGAGGGATTTTAGGACTGTTTAGAACAGGGTTTAGTTAGGGAAACAAGAGACTAGGGAGTGATATGGGAGTTTTAGGGATAACAGCTAGGGTTTGGGAATTTATATTTAGGATTTTGGGAAAATGGGATTGGGGATAGGGATATATGATTTTTTGGGAATATGGGAGTTAGGGAATGGGGGAATAAGGTGAGAAAATGAGTGAAGGAGTGAAAGGGTGAGGAAATGACAAAATGGACTTGGTAGCCAAATAACCAATACAAACCCTAGGCAACAGTTTCTTGAGAAATGGCAAGAATGTAGGGTTTGATTTTTCCTTTAGACAATCACCATAAACTTTATGAAAAACTCCTTTACTAGCAATGGAGAGATCGTGGCTTACTTGCACAATAGGAGTCGTGAACAATTTTGGCAATTTGAGAGAGTTTTGGAGTGAAATGGGCTTGGCAGCTCTATGCGTTGTGCCTCAAACCCAACGCACCACGCCTTGTGTGTGCATCACACCCGTTCAGTTTTACACTAGAAATCACAGCCCTATGAGCCGCGCCTCTTCTATGCGCCGCGCCACTCACCCAGTTCGTCGCGCCTCTGATTTTGCATAGTTTTTCCTCCAATGCCACTTGTTTGCTCACACACGGCCTTGCTTTGCTCACCCTTTGTTGTTTGAATGAAAATGGGCTTTTGATTTGAGGAAACAATTATATACAAAGAGCTTTTAATTTTTGATGCATAAAAAGCCCACTTTTACAATGTTTGGAATATGACTTGACTTTTTAACTCGGTTTTTTGAGCTTTTGACTTTGTTTGAGCTTTTTGATGAACTGAATGACTTGTTTTTTGTTTGCTTTGCAGTGGATTGGAGCTACTGAGGTTGGGGAAAGTGACCAAGGTTGGCATTGAACTGATTTTCATATGAAGGAAATGAAATTACATGAATTTATACAATAAAACATGAAAAACTCTGTTTTTCCTCAAAACAAAGTTTTGAGGAAAAATACATCACTGAGCACCTTTTTTATAAAATTTATTAGTACTGGATCTTCCTCATGTGCCTGCTAGATGTTATTGGACATTTTGAAAACCTTTTTGATGAAACCCTAGACCTAATGACAGTGAAACCTTAGAAAAACTTTTGCAAATTTTGACGACAAAAAGTGACTGCAAATGATCTTGAAGAATGGAAATGGGCCAGCCGGTAAAAGACATGAGGGAAAATGTAGGAGAAACCACTACCATCAGATGATCCATGCTCCTAATGGAATGCAACTGACTGGGTGGGACACCTAATATGCAATGCAACAAGAGGATTTGATCTCTGACGGAGGGATGAAGATACTGACACTAACGCATCATGTCTTGCTTCCATCCTCATCTTAGGCTTCCCAAATCATAAGTGCATCATCCTTCTACATCCGTGCCAATACTCAAAGCTTTTATGATGCGTACCCCACGACCTTCCAGTCATAGCGCGCAGTGCCCATTTTAGAGAGTCAAAATGCTGTTGTTTCGGCACTTCTCTTTCAAATTTGTCCAGGAAATTCATCCACTGTTGTTAACCCGTCATACATAGGAAATTTTCTGACCTCGGTTTTCATGCAACATAGTGATATTACCATCATGTTGCAATTGAGTGTGGTTACCTCGTGTAACTGGTTCTGCCATCATTATATTTATTCGTCTGAATCTGAAGTGCAGGAGCTTTTGCGCTCCCACGAAATTCTGCCATCTACTCTTGGATTCACCCAATCCTGATCTCGAGTGGTTATCTTGTAGATACAGTCAAGATCATCATCACTATCATCGTCACGCACCAGTTATGTGTAGCGCAATCCTTCCGCAGGGTCTAAAGCTACCACTACGCGTAGTGACTTTTTCACAAAAATCATTTTGCGCTTCTTCAGATTTATGACTCTTTTCATATCAGTGGCCCAATATATTCCCAGCAGTGTGAGATAGGGATTTCTGTCATCGACAATCTCTATCACTTCAAAATCTGCTAGCGCGCTTGCACCTTCGATGTCTACTGTTATCCCTTGCAATCTTCCCATCGGTAGGATCCTTTGTTGGTTCGCCATTCGCAATTGAATAGGAGACCATTGTAACACGGGTCTGCCCATGCATTCCCATGTTTGCTTTGGCAGTACATTCACATCCGATCTGAGATCCAAAATTACTTGATCCATTTCGTACTCTCTAATTTGCGCAGTCAATATCATTTCCCTTCTTGTTCACAATGCATGTTTTCCAAGTTTCTAGACTACGCGTGGTTCTCCTGACCCAACGCACCTAGTGATAAGTTCCTGCAGTCCTTTTACAACCTTGTTGTCGCACAGTAGTTTCATGCATGTCTCCAGAAAGGTAGTGAGCATTGAAGGATCCATCCCTAGTTCTAGTTGATCCTTACTACCTGAAGTGGAGGCCTCGTGAAGCTCTTCTTAGCTTCCATGAATGTCTCCTTCGCGTGCTCCAAATCAAATTCAGGTTCCTTTGTAGGAGCCTTGTGAACCCACACACTTTCTTTTGGCTACTTACCTTTGTCATCTCCTGTTATGATACCACTTCAAAGCATGATGTTTACATTTGGGTCCTCTTCGCACAGCTCAAACCTCATCATCTGTAGGTTTTGAGTCGAGGGAGGCTGGAGTACTCCTTTATCGCACAACCTCACTATTAGTGTAGGGAAATCCTCCATCTCATGATCAAATTGGGTACAACATAAACATGATGCTCTCATTGGATTTGTACAATCACAGGCATAATGCCCTGGCCCTCTGCAATTGTAACAAATCAGTTGTTCGTGACCCCTTCCTGGTCCGATTCCACCTCAACCCCATCCACGCCCCTGAAATCTAGCGTGCACCATCCCTATACTTGGATCGAGGGATCGCGTTTCAGTCTGCACTCTGTAGGCAGGATTTCGATCCATCATCAGCTCATATCTTCTACAGGTGTGCTCATCATGGCCTACTAAACTGCCAAAATTGCAGAACAATTGTTGGGACGTCTACGTATACTTCTGTAATAGGTGAAAATTATCTGTAGCATGTTTTGCTCCTATCTGACAAATCGTGCACCGTAATGTAGGCGCCAGACTCGGTCCTGATTTTTCCTATGGTCTTAATGGCATCGGCCCTCCTCCCACCAAGTAGTTCGCAAATATTGGACAATGGTCCTTGTCATGTCCCTGGCCTTTGAATTTTATGCACCATACCTCCTCATGTGTTTCTGGGTGAGTTGTCCTGTCCTGTTTCAAACTATGCATTTCCAGACACAAATTTTGCAGTTGCGCATGGATTTTTTGGACTCCTAGGCTTGGATCTTATATTGGGGTCTCATGTAGTCTCATTGCAATCTCCAAAGCCTCAGCCTAGGTGGATAACTTCTGCTGTGACAACATCATCCTCAAATGCAACATTAGTGACGTTACAAACCATGCGCGGTGCTGTCCATCCATCGAGGTCATGTTGGCTTCGTGAATAATACTCTTTAGTCTCTGATCCAGATCCTACAGGATCTCACCTAGAAGCATCACAATTTCTTTAAACCCGGTAATCGATTATGTCTCCAACTTTGGCCTGCTAAATTCCTTGTTTAGCGCGGCCTAGATATTTGCAATCCTCGCGTCTAGATGATGATTAGAATGCTTAATGTACCATGTTAGTGTGTGATCTTGCAATGCTCTTACCAGTGTTTCCTTCATTATATTGTCATCCACGACTCCTTGTGCTTCCCATACAACTTTTACTGTGAACCAAAACTGGTCTAGATCTTCATTCCCTACTCCTTTGAATACCAGCAATTTTATCGTGCTCGCCATATTGAACTGTGGTGGTGGTGGAGGTGGTGTGGGCAAAGATGGAGGTGACGATGGTGAAACCAGTGGCAGTGTCGGTGGAGGTGGTATGCACGGAATTCGCTCCCTTATTAGACTGATCACACTTCTTGGAGAAACTTTCACGATCTCTTTCTCACTTTCTTGCCGAGGCGAAATCAAGGGGCTATTTTCTATCTCTACGCTACCTTCATTTCTATAGATCCTCCCACTTCGCATAGCCCCAAACATCAATTTATTTGCATAACCCACTTTTCACACAATAGCATTTTAATCCAAGTGTTCAAATATTTAATGTACTTACCTCGCGGTCCTTTGAGGAAGCGTCGCTCCGCCTCGCTATAGTTGACTGTCATGTCTACTGCGAACTCGGTGATAAATCCCCCTATAATTTGATCGAGCTAATGTTCCACAACATGCCCGATCTTATCCGCTGACGCTTCTAGTCTGCGCACTAATTCTGGAGTCCAAACAATCGGGTTGTCGAGCCTACACCTTCCCTGACTGTCTGCTAGCTGCGCGATCCACTCATACAATTCAGAGGGGAAGGATGCAAAGAAAATTTTGTGGATTTCTGTATATAAGTAGCACTCCAACCACTATTTTTTTGATACTCGCAGATTCCTATTTTCCTGCGTTGTGAACTCATGAATCTTTCTGTCCAACCACCCTTCAATTTCTTTCTTTGTTGGATTCCAGTGACACGACATCACACATCCCTTATGTAGATCTCGGTCCCGGAAACGAAACCATTTGTTGGCTTGTTGGGACCTAACCCAGGTTCAAAGGTGATTTAGCCAAACAAATCCTGGTACTACTAGCCCTTTCGACAACAGTCCGCGAAGCGCGGACTGAGGTCTCACCCGAAGTAGTATGGGAGGGTGCTAGAACTAGGTTTCCGCACCCTAGAGATGTCTGATGTTTTTAAGTGGTCTGCGGTTCGGCCCTACGCGCACATCGGTACGCACAGTTACCCATACCTTGCAGCCTGAGATTCTACCTTCGCGCAGCCCTACTTAGGGACCGAACAGTGTTCTTCCCCAAGTCCTTACTAACAACCCGATATTAGTTGACTACCTTAGCTTATTTGTATGCTTTCAGTTATACTTAACAATATTCACCATTCATACAAGTGCGCGAAGT
The DNA here is from genome assembly GCA_031772625.1 of Pinus tabuliformis. Classification (NCBI taxonomy): domain Eukaryota; kingdom Viridiplantae; phylum Streptophyta; class Pinopsida; order Pinales; family Pinaceae; genus Pinus; species Pinus tabuliformis. Next base: position 1,029,213,187 of record CM062807.1, on the reverse strand, counting down.
AAATAAACATTATAATTGCAATTGTGGTCAAACATGTAATAACTCAGAACAGATGCACATAATTTGTAACAAAACCTTTCTTTATCAATATTTTCTCCAATTATAGACTCAACTCTACCCTATGCACTCAGCTGCAGGGGTCCACGCACTTAGCTGCGAAATCTACTAGACATATGTGTGCTTAGCTGCGAAATCTACTAGACATATGTGTGCTTAGCTGCAGAGCCTCTTCCTACTACTATGACCTAAGACACACTTAGACTCTTCTTATATGCTCACTATCTCATTCTATCCATTAGATTATCTCATATGATCTTCTCTACCACTTAGAGCCTCGCTCTATTTATACAATCCCATGGTCCATGGACCATGGGTAGGCCGACATTACATTCAAACTTAGGGTGGAAAACCCTATGACTCTAACATACATTTCGCACCTGCAATTCGTGGAGCTTTACAATAATATCACTCAAAACTTGGGCTTTGAGCCCCAAAACATGTTGTGGGGGGATTCCATGCCCAACACTTATCACTGTAACTTCCTTTAATCAACCTCTAGACCTCCGCAAAGGTCTATGACTAGCTTCTGCAAACCCTAAATAGGCCAATTAGTTGTTTACGTGCACCCTAGATTACCCTTGGGTCAATATTTACTCAGATCTACCTAAGTGTTTAATAACTTTAATAGAAAGGGTTACGATCTTCGCGTAATTACTTAACATTAATTGCATTCAGATAGTAATATAGATCAAGTAAATTCGTGCATCAATGGCTCATTATTTCATAAAGACATCATTCATCGCAACATATATCGCAATCATAAATAATATAAGTAAAGAGATAAAACACAGGAATTTATGTAACAATATTCTCTATTGATCTTTAGTATAAGTTTACAGACCCAATACTTCCCTGCGCACTTAGTTGCAAGGGTCCATGCACTCAGCTGCGGACACTACTCTAGGCCTTTGCACACTCATTTGCAGAGCCTTTTTCCCCTCTAAAGCTTACTTCTCTTCACTAAACTCCTTCCTTCGTACCCATAGACAAACTTAGATTACTTGCCTTAGACTCTCTAAGACACACCTATTTATACAATCCCATGGTCCACAGACCATGGGTAGATCTTCAAAAAGTTGATTCAAGCTTACATAAAGGAGGGTAAAACCATTTTTTGACTCTTAACTAGCTACGTGCTCCGCGACCACAATTTGCGGAGACTTTACATATTTTTACATCAAAACTTGGGCTTTTTCCCCAAAACCGACCCAAGGGGACCCCATCCCAACAGGAGGCTGGGAGAGTGGCTGTTAGAAATACGCAAAAGGTAGTCTAGGATGTCTGGGAGGCTGGCTAGTGTTGGTAGGCCAAAATGCTCTATTTTTACCCCCTTCCTATTATAAAATCATAATCGTTAACCTCTGTTTATCTCCATAAACCTCCCCATTCCTGCACTAGTCCAAGAATACTGTCTATTTCTATGTACACTTCATATTTCATGTTTAAGGTTTATTAGGTTCTTAATTTATCATTTTAAATAGATTTTGTGCCTTTAATATTTATTGTAACTTATATTTACTTTCCTAAAGTATTTGATAAGCTAAAGTATTAATCATTACATTAGCTTGATTTAGTGCAGGTAGATTCCTGCACAGCTCGCAACTATCTGTTCTGTGATCTTCGCAACAACTCGATCACTTCAAGAGGGCATCTTGGTCCATGTCATCCAATTCGGTTGTGGTCATCTGGAGTTTAAATCAAGTGGAGGATAGTTAGGGATATGGCAAACGATTAGTTTTCAGCTTATTATAGGCGTTGGCTTATTTTTGTAATTTTGTTTGTTACTTCGTTTAAACCAAAAGGCTCGATTTGGAATGACTATGTAATTTTTTATTATGGACATAGGACAAAGGGTTCTATA